>CM040428.1:128960193-129560193 GCA_022702705.1 Papilionanthe hookeriana x Papilionanthe teres | reverse complement strand
ACTCAAATTTACTTTGATTTAATTTTAATTTGATTTAATTTTTTTTTTATTTTTAATGTTTCTAAAGATGATTTAATTTAATTGTTAAATTATTAATTTAATTGAAATTTTGATTTAGTTTAGTTTAAATGTTTTAATTTTAATTTAATTTAATGATTAAGTCTTTCAGTATTTTAAATCTTGAGTTTGAATTATCATTTTAATTGGGAATTAAATATTATTGAAGTGATTAATTTAGGGACTCTTAAATTAAAGAATAAATGCCTTCTTAATAATATCCCTATTTTAATAATTTCAATTTTTTTTATTAATCTTCCAAATTTAATTAATTAATTGATTAAGGTTTACTTTAATTAATCTTAAAAATGATTGATGGGTCTCTACCCTTTAATTATTTAAATTTCAATCATCCAAATCAGATTAGGATCAAATATTTTATTCTCTCATTTTATTAAGCTTAAAGTTTTAATTAAGCGTTAAAATTTTAATTACCATTTTTCCCTTCAAGCTTAATAATTTCATAACTCACTAAATTGAGCTTAAATGAATTTGAAATTTTTATGTGACTTCACTCACATGTCAACTAAGACATTAGAGGAGAAAATGTGATTTTTCTATATTTAATTTATTTATATAATTATTTTTTATGGAAAATAAGGATTTTCAAGGAAAATTCAATAAGATGACCAAGCGAATTTTTTTGTTCTTAAGAAAGTTATGAGATATTCCTAATGACTAGAGGACCATTTGGACCAATTTTGGTGATGTTTGGAATTATATTTTATTTATTAGAATTATTTTGAGTTTTAGAGCATTAATTAATTTTAAATTAAAATTAAAGTTGAAAAATAGATTTTATATTTTTATTAAATCTCTCTAACCTCAAGGAGTTCAAAGAAACAAATTTTATATTTTTCTAATTTTTCTTTGATTTATTAGAATTATTTTACTAAAAAGGTTGGAAAATACATTTTTTAATATTAAAAATTACATTAAGCCTTTAAAATTCAATATCTCACCCTAGAGAGTTAAGAAAAATATTTGATTTGTTCCTAAGTGATTAGAATTCAAAATGTGACATTTTGGTGATTTTTAATATTTTATGATTTTTCTTATTTTTTAATTATTAAAAATATTAAAATAATGATAAAAATCAACTTTTTTAGAAAATTACAATTTTAACTTTCATAAGTTCCTCTGATATCAGAGAAGCTCCAAAACCATTTTTGTGAATTTTTGAAAAGTATTTTGTGAGTTATGAATTTTTAAAGTTTGATTTTACCCATTTTTGCTTAAGATGCTTAATCAACCCATTTGGTGGGGTTAATCAAGTCCAATTGGTTTCAAATTTTTATGTGGGGTTCTCCTATCCCTAGAGAACAGTGGAGAATTGTTTTTAAGTTAATTTGATGGATGGTTAACCCTAATTAATTAAAGTTCAATTTTGGGTATTTAGGCCAATTAGGGTTGTTCAAAGTGAATTAACTCAAAACTTATTTTTCCTAGGGTCCTCTGGTCATAAGAAACACCTCAGAATCAGTCCTAAACATTTTCCGCCACTTAAATTGACCATCCATAGCCCAAAATACCAAAAATTCCAAAAATACCCCCCAATACCCTCCAAATACCCAAAATGCCCCTCTTAGCCAAAAAATCCAAAAATTTAGAAAATTCCCAGAAAATTCCAGAAAATCTCAAATATTCCTAATTTCATTTTTTCCAACTACACAATGGGCCAATTTTGTCAATTTACCCCACTTTTACCAAAACCCCCAATTTAGCCCATTCTTAACCCAAGTGAACCCAATGTCAAACCAAATTTACCCAATTGACCCCAAATTTGGTCCAATTCAATTATGAACTTCAATTTAGTATCCACAATATCAATCTAGACCAAATCCAAGTCCAATTTGATTGAAATTTGAATCCAATTTCACTTTTGACCTTAAAGCCCAATTTGGACCCACGACCCAAACTTAGCCCAAACCAAACCAATTCAACTCAAATTGACCCTAAACCTTTTATAAACCTTCCCTAACATCCCCACAAACAAAACACTAATATGATTTACCCAAAATTTGGACCCAAACCCCACTCAAATTCAACCCAAAACCAAAATGCCCAATTTTGACCTAAACCCAAACCTAGCCCAAATAAGCCCAAGTCCCAAAACAAAAACCCAACCAAAGTTGAAACCTCTTTGAAACACTCCCATAAACATTTCCCAACATTAATTTTACATCAATTTCAACCTTAGCCCAATATTGTTCCAAATTAGCCCAATTTGACCTACATTGGCCCATTTACCAAATGAACCCAAATTCAACCCAATTCAATTCCAAACCACCTCAAATTTGCTTCAAATCATTCAAGACACATCCTTAAACTAGATTCAAAATTTATTTGGCATGGCCCTTTGCAAAATTTTTTTTATCTAAAAGCCCATTGCTAAACATGAAGGCCCACTCCCTTAAACCTTCCTAAAAGCCCATTTTCACCAAATTCAAAAGCCCAAAGCAATCTAAAGCCCACATGACACTTTCCCTCATCACACATTCAATTTAAAATCATTCCTAAAGTCCTAATTTATCAATTAAACAATTCCAAATAAAGCCTCATAACAATCCCCATCAAAATGCCAAAATTCACAAAATCCTTTTTTATGAAATTGACCAAACTATTGCCAAGCCATAGGTGAGCCAAAGACAAGCCATGTACAAGCCATATGAAGCCATGGGATGTTTGACATGTGAGCATACCCAAAGTAGCAAGAGAGGGGATCTCTTTCTTAAACCTTTTTAAACCTTTTTTTACCTTAAACATGATACACTCTAAACCATACTTTGCCACCTAATCCTTGATGTGGACTTCACTACCTTTGGTAGGTTGACTCACATGATCCTCTCAGCCTAAAACCAGGTCATGGGAAGGTGAACCCAATCCAAACCATGGCTTGGACCAAATCAAGCCAAAATGGCCTCTCCCCCATGCCATTTTAATCCAAGTTCTTTACACATGGCAAAGCCCAATTGCCTACACTAAACCCAAGCCCTGACTCACCTGAACCCGAGGGTGACCCATGCTGTCGGCCAGCCGCCTGGATCGCCGGAAAACACCATGGCCGAGACCTTGGGAGAAGCCAAATTTTGGAATTCCACCTTACTGAGCTGCCTCACTCCAAAAGGCCACTGCAGCTCTTCTTCTCCTCATCAGAGCAGCTGATCCCAACCCTTGAACTCCCCTGGGAGGCCCTCCAGCCTCTCCTATTTAAACACCCCCTCCTCTCGGCCAAGAGAGGTGCTGAACCAAACCTTACTGAAACCCTGCCAAAATCATCCCAGACCACTCTCTACACATAGAGAACTTGATCCCCACTGAAATCCCCTGCCATTTCCTCTTTATGAGCTCAATTTCAGAGTTGAAATCCTAGCCCAAAACCAGGACACTCCACCACAGTGAGTCAATCCTCAAATTGATTGACTCTACACCTTCACCAGACCAAGAGGAGAAGTTTCCCAGCAAAAGCCCCTCACCAGACCAGCCATTGCTTCCAGCCTCCAAGCTTTGTGATCGGCTGTGGTCACTTTTGTACCTAGGAAATTCACTAAGCCAAGGGACTTCATCTGGAGCTTGCTTGGACCCAATCGAACATGACACAACCCTCAGATTGAAGCTTCACTTCTCTGAGCAAAGGTATGGACTCACTCTTCTTCCCGAGCTTACAGAGATTCTCCATTTAGTTTGAGTTAATTTCAGTGCATGTTTGCCGTATGGATGTGTTCGTCTCTTCAAGACGAATCCATAGAGCATAAGAACACAAAAATCCGTTGAGAATCGAGTGAGAAATTAGGGTTAGAAGGTCTACGGTCACGGGTTCACACCAGTCGTAGACGATGACTGGGAGCCGTTGGATCGCGCGTGTATCGGATGGACGGCTCGGATCGCGTCGGACCAGAAGAGGTTACGTGAAAGGCGGGTCCCGGGACGACTGAGTCAGATAGCGGCGCCGAATCAGAGCGCGCCACCTGGCCTTTCGGAGCTGCCAAGGATGGCATGGCGCCGCATGGATAAGTAGATAAATAGGCTATTTCTCTATTTATTTAATTACTAGAACTTCAAAAATCCATAACTTTGTGTAGAAAAATCCTAAAAATAAAATAAAAATACCCACTTGCTCAGTGAATAGAGGAGAATCATGTGGAAAAGAAATCAAGTAATTTCATCAAGTATTTTATTTTTAATGATTTATTTACTCTCAAGACTATTTTAATTCTCCATGCATGTAAACAATTTACCATAGCATGAGACCATAGGGCTTTTGAAGCCTCTGAACTTGGGACCATTCCCTGAATTTTCTATGGTCAGAGGCCATCCCTATAAGAAGTTTATTGATTTTTCAATTCTAGGTCATTATTCTGAGTATTTTAATTCCAATAATTAGCATGTTGTGAAATAAATTCTAGGAAAATTTGGAGAGGTTTCTTATGACTAGAGGACCACTAGGGAAAATAGGTTTTGAGTTAACTCACTTGGAATAACCCTAATTGGCTTAAACACCCAAAATAGAACTTTAATTAATTAGAGCTAATCATACATTAAATTGACTTGAAATCAATTTTCCACTGACCTTTAGGATCAGAGGAAGCCACCATAAAAGTTTGAAGTCAATTGGACTTGGTTAGCCCTATCAAATGGGTTGATTAAGCCATTTAGCCAAACTTAAACTTCAAAAATTCATAACTTTCAAAATACTTTTCAAAAATTCGCCAAATTGGTTTTGGAGCCTTTCGATATCGGGGAATTTAAAAAAATTAAAATTGCAATTTTCCAAAAAAGTTGATTTTTTGCATTATTTTAATATTTTAATAATTAAAAAAATAATAAAAATCACAAAAATAATAAAATTCACCAAAATGTCACATTTTGAATTTTAATCATTTAGGAACAAACCCCATATTTTTCTTAAGTCTCTATGCTGAGATATCAAATTTTAAAGTCCTAAGGTAATTTTAAAATTAAAAAATGTATTTTCTAGCATTTCCACTAAAATAATTCTAATAAATCAAAGAAAAATCAGAAAATTATAAAAATTAGTTCTTCGGTTTCCTTGATATCAGAGAGATTTTTGAAAAATATAAAATTCATTTTTCAACCTTTATTTTATTTTTAAATTAATTAATACTCCAAAACTCAAAATAATTATAATAAAAATAATATAATTAAAAAATCACCAAAATTGGTCCAAGTGGTCCTCTGGTCATTAGGAATGTCCCATAATTTTCTTAACGATAGAAACTTTCCCTTGGTCATATTATTAAATTTTCCTTGAAAATCCCTATTTTCCACCAAAAATAATTACATAAATAAATTAAATATAGAAAAATCACATTTTCTCCTCTAATGTCTTGATTGATATATGAGTGAAGTCACATAAAATTTCAAATTCATTTAAGCTCAATTTAGTGAGTTATGAAATTAGTAAGTTTAAAGGGCAAAATGGTAATTAAAACTTTAACCTATAATTAAAAATTTTAGGTTTAATTAAAAGGGTGGGTAAAATATTTGATACTAAGTTGATTTTGGATGTTTGAAACTTAGGTAGTTAAAGGGTGGAAACCTACCTAAAAATTTGAAAATAATTAAAATAAATCTTAATTAAATAATTGATTAAACTTGGAAGAATAATAAAAAAATTGGAATTATTAAAATAGGGATATTATTAGGAAGAGATTTATTCTTTAATTTAAAAAAAATCCCTAAATTAATCACCTCAATAACATTTAATTCCTAATTAAAATGATAATCCAAATTCAAGATTTAAAATGTTAAAAGACTTAATCATTAAATTAAATTAAAGATTAAAACATTTAAATTGAATCCTTCCAAAATTTCAATTAAATTAATTCTTTAACAATTAAATTAAATCATCTTTAAAATATAAAATATATATATATAAAATATTAAATTAAAATTAAAAATTTAAATTAAATTAAATTAAATCTAAATTAAATTAAATTAAATTAAAACATATTAAATTAAATTAAATTAAATTAAATTAAAACATATTAAATTAAATTAAATTAAATTAAATTAAATTAAAACATATTAAATTAAATAAAGTTACATTGATTTAAAACATATTAGATTAAATAAAAAATAATAATATAATCAAGTTAAAATAAAATTAAAACTAAATTAAATTAGAGAAAATTAAATTAAACTAAAATTAAATTAAATTAAATTGAATTAAATATAACATCACCAAAAGACATAAAGAATTCAAAATAAATCTAAAACAACTTGAACACTATTCCAAACTTAAACCCATTAATTGAAATTAAATTAAATCACAAATCACTTGAACATTAATTTGCCCTCAAAAGCTCTTGTTGTCATAACTCCTAAACTGAGTGTTAAGTGAAGTATTACTTCACTCATAGGATATTCAAATGTCCTAATTCACTGAGCAAGATAACAAAACTTGAACTCCTCGATGATTAATTCATTTTGTATAATTAAATTCTCTTGGACTTAAAACAATCCTAGAGGTATTGAAAAGATGTTTAAGATTCATCTTAAGCACTTCCTCGATATGATAGGATGTTTATAAGAACAATTGAACTTAATTGTTCTTTGATGAAGAAAATCGTCCTCGAACCAAAACACAAGAACCTAGACGTCATAGGAGATGACTAGCTATAGTGAGTAGGACCTTGGTAGAAAACCATAACCCTTCCCTTAGCTTTACCTAGGAACTTGCTTTAAATGATTAAGTATCCTAAATTGTGTTTAAGTGCAGCTTGGGATGACGGGAAGACCCTCTAGGTACGCTTTTGTTTTATTGCAATTTACCTCCTTGTAATTTACTTTATTGCAAATGCACTTTACTTTTCTTTCATGATAAACAACTGTTGCATGAAAACCCACACCTTTAGGATAGTCTCTAAAACTGAAACCAAAACTAAATTAAAAGTCATTACAAGATAAAACTCACCGTCACAACATTTCAAAATATAAAACAACTCAAAATTTAATCACAAACAGAACACAAAACTACAATTACAACTAAATTAAAACGTCTTGTCGGATGATCGGGAATACCTCGGATGATGTAACCTACGTGTTGCTAACGGGATTTCCCACAATCTAAATGAAAGTGTGGAACTCATTTAGTTGAGTTTAGCAAATTCATCTGGACTAAGTGAATCCGATAAAAATAACGATGCCGGAAGGATGGAACCGTTGGATCTTAACCGGTGTTGTTATAATCAACTTTAAGATTTGTTTTAATTAAAACACTAAAAAAAACACTTGGACTTTAAGATTTCTAAAACCAAACTCTTCTCTTCTCTTTTGATTACAATCTTCTAAAACTAAACCTCTGCAACAACAAAGAGCTCGGAGCATGGTGGGCAGCACGGCCATCGTCGTCGGCAAAACCTAAGTCTACTTCAGCAAAACTTTCTTAGAATTAAATAACCAAACCATAGAACCTCGAAGTAGTCTGCCTAGTGCAACATAAATCCTCAACCTTTTGTTAGGCATTTGCATTGCAAATTAAGCCCTAACCGGTCTTAGGACTTCGAGGTAGTCGTTCAATACGACATAAACCCTCACATCTTCGAGGCTATTTGTATGATCATGTCATACAAATATAAGTCCTAATTAATTAAAATTGGCAAGATCAAAACATTAAATAAACATTAGGACTTTCCTAAATTCAAGCCAAACAATAGGATAGTCGGGAAATTACCGAAGTTCGCTTCAAATCTGTAATTTCTCCTACCTTTCTTCCTTTGAATTCCCAAAACAAAATGTTCCAAACTTGATCCATTCCCTATTGAAATTCTAAAATTCAATCCCTTGAAAACTTAAACTTTGAGATTCTTGAGAGCAAAATTATTGATTATTATCAAGAGTTTTCTTAAGTGATTCCCGTCATTTAAGATGTAATTAACTATAGGGGATTGCCCTTATAGGGAATTTTAAGAACCCAGGTAATATAAACCCTGCTTAATTTCTTTGTATTAAGCAGGGGAACTTGTCGGCTTATAAAATTGGGTCGCGGATCAAACGAATGTCACAAATCTTCTAGTTTATCTAATCAAGCCCCATCATCAAGTAGTGTGTCTATTCTTCGGGATAGATACACGGCTTGTGACGTGGCGCTCATTTATATAAACTATTTGGGATGTGAGATCGGTTTGATTTCATATCTTAAAATTTTCAAATTCAAAATTATTTTCAAAATCAAATGCTACTTTCTAAATTATATATATATATATATATATATATATATATATATATATATATATATTTAAACCAAATTTAAAACCTAAAAATATGCTGACGATAATTTCCTCGTTTGCGGAGTATTCTATTAGCGGCCGACGCCGATCTTCCGTGTTTTTACGTCACTCGCTGTAGCCGATTCCTCTCGCTTTTTCTAATTTACGTATCATATCCATGTCGAGATGTGATAGGACCTGTCGTCCTTGAACTAACACTTCAGCCGACTCGTCTTGTAAGCGAGCAAATTCTTTTGCGAGGCGAGCTAGCGCATCTACGAGAGCATTTTCTCTTCTGGGGATCTTGTAGATTGTCACATTCGGAATTTGTTCCAACAGTTTCATGGCATACTGAAAGTATTACTCGAGTCTTGGCTTTAAAATTTTGTGTTGTCCGGCGACCTGTTGAATGATTAACTGAGAATCTCCGTAGATATTGATATCCGTTATTCCAATTTGAATGGTCAGTTCTAGTCCTGTTATGAGGGCTTTGTATTCTGCCTCGTTGTTTGTGCATGACTCTATTAAATGGTAGGAGTATCTTAACATCCCCTGCTCCGATGTTATAAAGATTAGTCCGATTCCTGCCTTACCGGGCACTATCGTTTGCAATTCTTTGTCTTTCTGTGCTAAGGACGCTCCGTCGAAGTATAGTTCCCAACATTGATTATCAGCATATTCTAGGCTCATTATCTGCTCGTCTGGCAAATCGTCATCGAGAGGCGAATCTGCCGGTAAAGGGTGTGCAGCAAGGAAGTCAGCTAGCACTTGTCCCTTTACGGCACGAAGAGGCACGAAAGTTATGTCGAATTGCAATAGTATCATCGACCACCTGGCATGTCTGCCAGAAAGTGTTTGACGGGTCATCAAATATTGCAACGGATTAACTTTCGAGATAAGGTTGACCTTATGAGAGAGCATGTAATGCCTGAGTTTCTGTGCGGTGAAGATCAGGGCCAAACAATGCTTCTCAATTGGAGGATACTTTACTTCCATCGGAATCAAACGACGGCTTAAGTAGTAAAGAACATTTTCTTTTCCCTCATCATTGACTTGGGCTAGCAGGGCTCCAAGGGAGTCGTCTAGAGCCGTGGTATAAAGTATCAACGGTCTACCTGAGACTGGGGCTGCTAAGACAGGAGGTGTTATTAAGTATTGTTTAATCTCCTCGAAGGCCCGTTGGCATTTCTCTTCCCAAACGAATTTGGCGTCCTTTTTAACTAATGTCGAGAAGGGCTGACACCTACCTGACAAGTTTGAAATAAAGCGTCGAAGATATGCCAGCTTCCCTTGAAAGGATCGTATCTGTTTTAATGTTTTGGGAGGCTGCATTTGTAAGATAGCTTTAATCTTTTCCGGATCAATTTCAATCCTGCGATGTCGGACAACAAATCCTAATAATTTCCCGGAGGTAACGCCGAAGGCGCATTTTAAGGGATTCATCTTAAGGTTGTATTGCCTTAGTCGCTCGAAGACAATTCTCAAATCATACAGGTGATCTTCCTTCAGTTTGCTTTTGATGACCACATCATCCACATAGCACTCAACTTGGTTATGAATGAGCTCATCAAAAATCTTTGTCATTGCTCTTTGGTATGTTGCTCCTGCGTTCTTTAGTCCGAATGGCATTACTATGTAGCAATATACTCCGATTGGTGTTCTGAATGTCGTGAGCTTTTCGTCCTCCAGTGCCATCTTTATCTGGTTGTATCCTGAAGATCCATCCATGAAAGAGAATATTTAATGTGTCGAAGCGATGTCGATCATTAATTTTCGGATTGGCAGTGGAAATTCATCCTTTGGACATGCTTTGTTTAACTCTCTGAAATCCACGCAGATTCTGATTTGACCATTCTTCTTCCTGACTGGTACCACATTGGCTAGCATAGTAGGGTATTGTTCTTCACGGACAAATTTAGCGTCGATTAGCTTCTTAACTTCGACTATTACTTGTTGTTCAATTTCCAAACGCATTCTTCGGAAGCTTGTCCGATCGGAACGGAAGTAGGATCCACTCCTAGCACGTGAACTGCGACTTCGCGACTAATCCTGGCATTTCGTCGTAACTTCAAGCAAAACAGTCCTTGAATTCCATTAATAGCTTGATCATTTCCTCGGAATCTTCTTTATTGAGTAAGGAGCTAACAAAGGTTGATCTAGGCTTTTCGCTAGTACCTAAGTTAATTTCTATTAACTCATCTATTGTAGATTTGATTTCTTCTTCGAACTCTGGTGGAGCGTCTCCAATCTGCAGATCTTCAAGCTCTTCTGTAGTTTCCAAGCAGTCTTCATTAGGTTCGCAAGTGACAACCAAACAAAATTCCGTATCGTCAATCGAACCTACTGTGCCGAATCCGAGACCATGTTTTGAATTGGGAGGCTGACCGGCATTATTCCATAATTTTTCGAAGTGTTGTGATTGGCCTTTTGTCCATTGTCGAGGTAAGATACCACGCTGAATCAAATTTTGAACACAGGGAGAGTACCACTCAAAAGGTAATTCCATTAATTTGGAAGAAGTGACATCTTCAAATTGTACATCGTCTTCAGTATTGGAAGAAGTGTCACGATAAAATTTGATTGGCTTTGCACCGCTGCTATGTTCTTCTTTGACCACCATACCCTCGATCTTATTAGACTGGATCGGGGTCAGGGTCATAGTGTGTACATAGTGGTTAATCTTCTTGTACATCGATTTGTATTCTTCGTTCTTCTCATCTTCGAGAGAAATCTTGAATTGTGGTTTCTTCCGGCTTATTGTAGCTGCTTCTTTCTTGACTTCCTCTTCTTCCTCAGAGCTGTTCTCCCGATCAACGTTGATCATCGGCTTTTTCCATCCAACTGTCCCAGTGTCTCTTCCACGACCTCGTCCCCGGCCTCGACCTCGGATGCGAGTTCTGGAGAAACCTTCACCATCTCTCCATAAGGGAGTGGTGAGTGACTGTTGGACTAGAACTTCAGGTTCTTCATCGTCTTTAACTTCTTTTGCTTCGTTGGGCATGGTATTTCTGGAGAAGATTGCTTTCTTTGGAGGCGCGTAGTAGGCTGCATCTTCATGAATTCCAATTTCATGTATGGAGAAAGGTTGCAAATCACCTTTAATGCACTGTTCTCCTCCTTCGTAGTATTTTATGCACTGATGCAGAGACGATGGTACCATCCAGTTTTCATGGATACACGGTCGGCCCAGTAAAGTATTGAACGATGTCTCAGAGTCAATTATGTGGAATTTTGAGTTTGTTTTTGCTAAGTCACCGGTCCTCATCAACAGCGTTATTGATCCGAGGGCTCTTTCTCCTTTCTAGTTGAATCCTCTTAGTAACATCTTGTCCGCTTCAATTTCCAAGTAGGCTAGCGTCCGAAGATTCATTATGTTGATTGGCCCTCCTGGATCCACCAATACTCTGGAGAGCGTAAACTTCCTGATTGTGACTGAAATGTACAACGGTCGATTATGATCGGCTGTCCCAAGTAGTAGATCACTGTCCGTGAAGGTAACATCTCGCTGTTCCTTTAACGAGCAAACCTCGTCTAAGGATTCTCCGGTCATCTGAGCTAAACAAATCTCTGGATCAAGTAAGGCCTTGATCATAGCTTCTCTCATCTCTTTTGATAAGATAAGAGCGTCGTAGATGCTCAGTTTGGCTGGAAGTTTCCTAAGATGGGCTAGCACGTTATAGTCCACTTTGTTACCATGTGTCTCAGTTTCTTCCCGAATGGGCAATTCTTCTGCTGGGGTTGATTCTTCCTGAACAACCACCTGCTTTCCTTTGTCTTTTGGACCCATTCTCGGAGGTAGAACCCTTCCTCTCCTTAAATTGACTTCTGTGATTTCTTCTAAATCTGGTACTAAGTTTACTGGTATCTCCTTTTGAATCGGCATGACAGATTCTTCTGGAGTCGCTTCAAAATCTGAAAGCTCTAACTCTATTGTGATTGGAGTTCCTTGGAATTCACAAATAGATTCATTGCTTGTTGAACTTTCGTAGCCTTCTTAGTGAATGTCTTCTTTGTCATCGTGATTATCGAGGTTGTGTATGATTTGAGAATTGTTATTTGTATCGGAATCGAGATCCGGATTAGATTGGTTGTCGTTAGTTGTGTAATCGTTAGAAACGATCGAAAACGTAGCCAACGCCATAACTCTTATCATTATAAGATCCCGCGGGAGTGAGCAAATAATCATACGAGTCGGAGGTTCGAGGAATTTTTCCCCGAATCGGAAACAACCATCCTAGGATAAGCGGTCCCTAGCTTAGTCTTGGGAGCCTCGGTCTTTTCTTCTTCTTCGATCTCCTTCTTTTCTATGATCTTTTCTTCACGGGGCGGTTCTTCGATTGCGAGCGATAGCGCGCGGCTCGACGAGTTTCAAACTTTGAATTGAAGCACGCACAGAAGCGGTTTGGATGCGATCCAAAATTTTCTTCAATGACTTCGTCCAAGCGGTACTCCATCCATCATCGGTCGTGTAAGGGTCTATCGGAACAATGGGATCCATTGAAATAACATTGACAGAACCTCCTTTCTGGGGTTCTTTCATGTATTCCTTTGGGATCGTTATGTTCCCTTTTCGGAGATTGTTGTCAAGCCAACTTTTGAAGGTGATGCAATCCTCTATCTTATGTCCAAGCATCTGGTGGTAAGGGCAGTAGTTGGGATAGTCTTTTTTATTAACTTCTTCTGGCTTCTTGGGTTCTGGCGATCGAAAATCCGAAGTCTTCATCAAGCTGCGGAACATCTTTGGCACTGCCTCATTCTTGAATGGATATTCTCTATTTATAAGATCCTTTAACGTGCACTGTGGGCGAGGCGGTTGCTCGTATTGTTGAGTTGGTCGATAACTCGGGTTGAGGTTGTTGGTAGTTCTGTCGAGGTTGTTGATAGGTCGGTTGCTGTTGCTCATTTGTATTTGCATTGGTCTGTTTGCCCTTATCGACTGTCGCGATGATCCCGGATTTCTTTTCAAATGTCTTCACAGGCTTCTGTTTGTCTCTTTTGTCGATGAAACTTAGTTGCTTCGCTTCCTCTTGCAAGCTCCCGACCTTGCTTAACAACTTCTCGAAAGTCTTAATTGTAAATCCCTTAAGAAGAAGTGCTATCGGGCAGTGAATGCTTTTAAGCAAGATACCGACTGCATGCGGCTCTTGTAGCTGTGGCTCACACTTCATGCTTAGGTTTCTCCATCAAAGAATGTAGTCCACTAAAGCTTCGTTCGGTTTCTGTTTCTCCACTACTAAGTCACTGATGGTGATATGGTGCTGAGCTCCGGCAAACCGTTTCACGAAGAGGTTTTCTAATTACGAAAATGTCTTTACTGAACCGTTCGGTAACTCGCATACCAATCGAAGGCGATCCCTAGCGGTGCGCGACGAATTGTACGAAGAGTAAGGCGTCACTTCCACCGGCGTTGCGATAACTAGCGCGAAAATGTGCGACATGCTTGTCGAGGATTTCCGGTACCATCAAAAGTCTTGAACGAGAGGTGGTACGAAGCCTTTTGGGTATTGTACTGCATCAAATTCTTCGGGGAAAGGTCTACCGTCTGAATAGATGCTCCGCTCTTAGAGTGTGCTTAAGGCTTCTCGCACTTCGTTGTTCTACCATGTTCTTGATGTCCTTCTCCGGAATCATATTCGAGTAGAGTCTTTCTTCGATCGATCGTCTCCGTTAACGGATGTAATCTCTTTTCCTCCGTCCGTAATATGAATAACTTCGGAGGCATTTCTCTTGGGGGTTGAGCACGACTGCGAAGAGTGGCTAGGGTTGCGAGCCATCTCTTCCATCCTTTTTGCCATTTGAGAGATTGTATCATCTTTTTCTCGAATTTGTGCTCTTAACGCTTCGGTTCATCTCTCTCCGCGATTGTCGGGGCACCTTGCGAAGGCGACGATGCTCGTTTCAACCATGTTGATCTCCACATATTCTTCATCCATGAACTCCGACGAGTCAACTTCATCTCCAAACTTTTCTTCTCTTTCTCTTGCTAATCGTTGAATGTCGGTTCTTAGCTTTTCCATAGCGTTCTCCGATGGTCTTTTCGTGCGGTT
Organism: Papilionanthe hookeriana x Papilionanthe teres; assembly: GCA_022702705.1. NCBI lineage: Eukaryota > Viridiplantae > Streptophyta > Magnoliopsida > Asparagales > Orchidaceae > Papilionanthe > Papilionanthe hookeriana x Papilionanthe teres. The sequence goes on along the minus strand of CM040428.1, from coordinate 129,545,858 downwards.
TCGCGAGTTATCATGCGATGGCTGTTGGATTTCCTTCTTGGGATTCCCCTTCATTGCGGTGGCGCTCTCTTCGGACTCGAGTCTCCTGACGAGACTTTCCTTTCGGAGTCGTTGTTTCGGTCTTAATTGGCGGTAGTAGGACGCCATACCATCCTTCTAGCGACGAAGGCCTAGGACCGGATGGTCCGTCGGGTGAATCTTTGGAAGGTGGTATCCTCCACGATACGCAAACTCGAAACAACAACAGGTGGACTAGCCTTTATCTTCTTATTCGGATTTTCTGTGGCGATAAAGGGTTCTACTCGCGGCCCAAGACGGGGCTTGGCTCGTACCCGCCCTATTCTACTTAAAATCTCTGATACAGGACATTTCTCTTTTTTTGCTAACTTCTCTATCACAGTATGTAGTCGGGCAAATGGTGTAATCCTAGCCCTTTTCTTTTGGCTGTCGCTATAGTATGCGGGTTGAGGTAATGCAGAAGCAATCTTGCGGACATTTTCCTCGTCAGCTGCGGCGGAGAGGGGATGGAATCTACTTCCTTCCTAAAGCATTGTATACTCAGGCAATGGTATGTACTCAGGTAGTGTTGTGTACTCAGGTAGTGGTGTGTACTCATCGATTTCTTCTAAGAAAGCGACTTCAGCAGCCCTGGCCTTTCTGGCAATCTTCCTACCTCTGTTTCTTCTCTGAGTCCGTGTTAGGGGTGGAACCCTTGAGTTCGGACCCAATTTCGAAAACGAAGGTCTTGCACGAAATCAGTACCCTCCACGGTAACATGCTCGTTACAAATTTGAACTTCCTTCCCCTTCGGTTTGGCGGAAGCCGGGGTAGGTGCGAGACGACTAGACCGGTGGGGGTAGAGATAACGGTCCTCCATGGACAATAGTATTCTTCTTCGGTGGAACCCTTTGCGGGGAGGGAACTCTTGAGTTGACTTAAGGTTGAACTCGATCGAAGGTCTTTCGGTTTCGGACACTTTGTACGTAAGTGTGAAAAGGGTAACGTCGGTGATCTTGACATTTGTGTTCTCGAATCCTTGCCGAAACGGATGATCCCATTATCGGGCGGCTCATCCTTGTAAACGGCGAAGTCCGGTCCATTGGTGAAGGAGAAAATCGGCTTTGGTGCGGACATTTTCTACGAGGTAGATTCGATTCTCGGTCCGAGTTATGCTTCTTCTCATCGGGACGAAAAGAAAAGAATCGAAACGAGTCCGAACACATTTTTATTCATGTATTTATAAAAAGGAGTTATTTGTTGAAAGAGTCATTCGTTAGAGGGTATGTTTATTAGGAACGGAATGTTCGAAGGTGTAGAGAAGGTAAGGAATCCGATTCGAGTGGAAAGGAAGAGAAAGTCTTATGCGAAGACTTCTCGACTCGAGGACCGCTCCTAAACTAACACTTATTGGGGTCCACCCCACCTCGGAAAAGAGGTAAAAGGATCTCGGAACTTCTCCGTTTAGGGGTGTCTAGCGAGTGGCTCCTAAATCCGAGAGGAGTTGGCTATACTCGTTCGAAGACGAAATGAACGGGGTATTCCGACGGAAGAATGGTAGTTTGGTCGACTAGGGGCATGGGCTCACTACCGATTTATGAAAGCAAAGGCTGTCGATAAAAATGGAGAGATGAACTATTCCCCAGCGGAGTCGCCGAGAAGTTGTCGGCATATTTTTAGGTTATGTGTTTTATTTTGAAAAGGGTCGCTAACGAAATTTTCGGCGAATTTTAGATTTTAAATTTAATTTAAATATGTATATATGGTTTAGAAAGTAGTATTTAATTTTGAAAATAATTTTAAGATATGAAATCGAGCCGATCTCGCATCCCGGATAGTTTATATAAACGAGCACCGCATCACGAGCCATGTATCCATCCGAAGAATAGACACCTTTGCTTGATGATGGGGCTCGGTTAAATAAACTAGGAGATTTGTGACATCTGTTTGATGCTACGAACCAATTTTATAAGCCAGACAAATTCCACTGCTTAATATAAATGAATTAAGAAGGGTTTATATTACACAGGTTCTTAAAGTTCCCTATCGAGGCAAGCCCCTATAGTTAATTACATCTTAAATGACGGGAATCATCTAAGAAAACTCTCGATAATGATCGGTGGTTTTGCTCTCAAGAATTTCGAAGTTTAAGGTCTTGAAAGGATTGGATTTTTGAAATTTCAAAGGGATTAGCTCAAATTTGGAACATTTATTTTCGGGAGTCCGAAGAAAGATAAGTAGGAGAAGCTGAGGATCCAAGAAGAATCTTGGCAACTTCCCAAACTATCTTATTGTTTGCCTCGGAATTAAGAAAATCCTAATATTATTTGATATTTCAATCTTACCAATTTTAATTAATTTGGACTTATATTTGTATGATAAAATCATACAAATAGCCTCGAAGATGTGACGGTTTATGTCGTACCAAACGACTACCTCGGAATCCTAAGACCAGGTTAGGGCTTAATTTACATGACATGATCATGCGAATGCCTAACGAAGAGTTGAGGATTTATGTTGCACTAGGCAAACTACCTCGAAATCTTATGGCTTTGTTGTTTAAAACTAGGAAAGGTTTCTTTGGAGTAGACCCGAGTTTCTGTGATGACGATGGTCGTCTTGCCTACCATGCTCCGAGCTCTTTGTTGTTGTAGAGGTTTAGTTTTAGAAGTCATAAATCAGGAGATGAGAGAAGTGTTTCGGTTTAGAGAAAATCTTAAAATCCAAGTGTTTTTAATGTTTTAATTAAACAAATCTTAAAGTTGTTTAAACGAGGCGATTAAGATCCCATGGTTCCGTCATCCAGAGCACCGTTATTTTCATCGAATTCACTTAGTCCGGATGAATTTGCTAAACTCAACTAAATGAGTTCCACACCTTCATTTAGACCAGTGGGAAATCCCGTTAGCAACACGTGGGTTACATCATCCTAGGTATTCCCGATCATTCAACGAGACGTTTTAATTTAGTTGTAATTTTAGTTTTGTGTTACGTTTTGTGATTAAATTTTGAGTTGTTTTATATTTTGAAATGTTGTGGCGGTGATTTTTATCTTGTAATGACTTTTAATTTAGTTTTGGTTTCAGTTCAGGGACTATCCTAAAGGTTTTGGTTTTCATGCAACAATTGTTTATCATGCAAGAAAAGTAAAGTGCATTTGCAATAAAATAAAAGCGCACCTGGAGGGTCATCCCTTCATCCCAAGCTGCACTTAAAACAAATGTTAAGGCATTTAAATATTTCAACAAGTACCTAGATAAAGCTAAGGGAAAGGTTTTGGTTGTCTATCAAAGTCCTAATCCTATGTTAGTCATCTCCTATGACGTCCGAGGTTCTTGTATTTTGGTTTAAGGACGATCTTCTTCATCGAAGAACAATTAAGTTCGATTGTTCTTATAAACATCCTATCATATTGAGGAAGTGCTTAAGATGAGTCTTAAACATCTTTTCGGTATTCTTTGGAATTGTTCTAAGTCCAAATGGATTTAATTAATCGGGTGAAATAATCATCCGAGGTTTAAGTTTTGTTCTTTTGCTCGGTGAACTAGGATGTTTGAATATCCTATGAATGAGGTGACACTTCACTAAATACTCCACTTAGGAATTATGATAACAAGAGCTTTTAAGGGCAAATTGATGTTTAAGTGATTTGTGATTTAATTTAATTTTAATTAATGGGTTTAAGTTTGGAATAGTGTTCAAGTTGTTTTAGATTTATTTTGAATTATTTATGTCTTAAGTGATGTTATATTTAATTCAATTTAATTTAATTTAATTTAATTTAATTTGGTTTAGTTTAATTTTAATTTAATTTTATTTTAATTTTAATTTAATTTTAATTTTATTTTAATTTGATTTTATTTTTAATTTAATTTAATTTAATATGTTTTAATTTAATTTAATTTAACTTGAATTTACTTTGATTTAATTTTAATTTGATTTAATTTTTTTTATTTTTAATGTCTTTAAAGATGATTTAATTTAATTGTTAAAGTATTAATTTAATTGAAATTTTGATTTAGTTTAGTTTAAATGTTTTAATTTTAATTTAATTTAATGATTAAGTCTTTTAGTATTTTAAATCTTGAGTTTGGATTATCATTTTGATTGGGAATTAAATATTATTGAAGTGATTAATTTAGGGACTCTTAAATTAAAGAATAAATGTCTTTTTAATAATATCCCTATTTTAATAATTTCAATTTTTTTTATTAATCTTCCAAATTTAATTAATTAATTGATTAAGGTTTACTATAATTAATCTTAAAAATGATTGATGGGTCTCTACCCTTTAATTATTTAAATTTCAATCATCCAAATCAGATTAGGATCAAGTATTTTATTCTCTCATTTTATTAAGCCTAAAGTTTTAATTAAGGGTTAAAATTTTAATTACCATTTTGCCCTTCAAGCTTAATAATTCCATAACTCACTAAATTGAGCTTAAATGAATTTAAATTTTTTATGTGACTTCACTCACATGTCAATTAAGACATTACAGGAGAAAATGTGATTTTTCTGTATTTAATTTATTTATATAATTATTTTTTGTGGAAAATAGGGATTTTCAAGGAAAATTCAATAAGATGACCAAGAGAATTTTTCTGTTCTTAAGAAAATTATGAGATATTTCTAATGGCCAGAGGACCATTTGGACCAATTTTGGTGATTTTTTGGAATTATATTTTATTTAATAGAATTATTTTGAGTTTTGGAGCATTAATTAATTTCAAAATAAAATTAAAGTTGAAAATTAGATTTTATATTTTTCTTAAATCTCTCTGATCTCAAGGAGTTTAGAGAAATAAATTTTATATTTTTCTGATTTTTCTTTGATTTATTAGAATTATTTTACTGAAAATGTTGGAAAATACATATTTTAATATTAAAAATTACATTAAGCCTTTAAAATTCAATATCTCACCCTAGAGACTTAAGAAAAATATTTGATTTGTTTCTAAGTGATTAGAATTCAAAATGTGACATTTTGGTGATTTTTAATATTTTTATGATTTTTATTATTTTTTAATTATTAAAAATATTAAAATAATGATAAAAATCAACTTTTTTAGAAAATTACAATTTTAACTTTCCTAAGTTCCTCTGATATCAGAGAAGCTCCAAAACCATTTTTGTGAATTTTTGAAAAGTATTTTGTGAGTTATGAATTTTTAAAGTTTGATTTTAACCATTTTTACTTAAGAGGCTTAATCAACCCATTTGGTGGGGTTAATCAAGTCCAATTGGTTTCAAATTTTTATGTGGTGTTCTCCTATCCCTAGAGGATAGTGGAGAATTGTTTTTAAGTTAATTTGATGGATGGTTAACCTTAATTAATTAAAGTTCAATTTTGGGTATTTAGGCTAATTAGGGTTGTTCAAAGTGAATTAACTAAAAACTTATTTTTCCTAGGGTCCTCTGGTCATAAGAAACATCACCAAATTTTCCTAGAATTTATTTATCAACATGCTAATTATTGGAATTAAAATACTCAAAACAGTAACATGAACTTGAAAAATAAATAACTTCTCATAGGGATGGCCTCTGACCTTAGAAAATTTAGGGAATGTTCCCAAGTTCAGAGGCTTCACAAGCCCTATGGTCTCATGCTATGGTGAATTTTTTACATTCATGGAGAATTAAAATAGTCCAGAGAGTAAATAAATCATTAAAAATAAAAAACTTGATGAAATTACTTGATTTCTTTTCCACATGATTCTTCTCTGTTCACTGAGCAAGAGGGTATTTTTATTTTATTTTTAGGATTTTTCTACACAAAGTTATGGATTTTTGAAGTTCTAGTAATTAAATAAATATAAAAATAGCCTATTTATCTACTTATCCACGTGGCGCCACGTCATCCTCGGCAGCTTCGAAAGGCCACGCGGCGCGCTCTGATTCGGCGCCGCCATCTGACTCAGCCGTCCCGGGACCCGCCTTTCACGTAACCTCTTCTGGTCCGATGCGATCCGAGCCGTCCATCCGATACACGCGCGATCCAATGGCTCCCAGTCATCGTCTTCGACTGGTGTGAACCCGTGACCGTAGACCTTCTAACCCTAATTTCTCACTCGATTCTCAACGGATTTTTGTGTTCTTATGCTCTATAGATTCGTCTTGAAGAGACGAACACATCCATTTGGTAAACATGCACTGAAATTAACTCAAACTAAATGGAGAATCTCTGTAAGCTCGGGAAGAAGAGTGAGTCCATACCATTGCTCAGAGAAGTGAAGCTTCAATCTGAGGGTTGTGTCACGTTCGATTGGGTGCTAAGCAAGCTCCGGATGAAGTCCCTTGGCTCAGTGAATTGCTGAGTACAAAAGTGACCACGGTAGATCACAAAGCTTGGAGGTCGGAAGCGATGGTCGGCTCGGTGAGGGCGCTTTTGCTGGGAAACTTCTCCTCTTGGTACGGTGAAGGTGTAGAGTCGATCGATTTGAGGATTCACTCCACTGTGGTAGAGTGTCTGGTTTTGGGCTTGGATTTCAACACTAAAATTGAGCTCGCAGAGAGGAAATGGCGGGGGGATTTCGGTGGGGATCAAGTTCTCTATGTGTAGAGAGTGGTGCGGGATGATTTTGGCAGGGTTTCGGTAAGGATTGGTTCGGCACCTCTCTTGGCCGAGAGGAGGGGGTGTTTAAATAGGAGAGGCTCGAGGGCCTCCCGGGGGGTTCGAGGGTTGGGATCGAGCTGCTGCGGTGATGAGAAGAACAGCTGCGGTGGCCTTCAGAGTGACGCGGCTCGGCGAGGTGGAATTCAAAATTTGGCTCCTCCCGAGGTCTCGGCCATGGTGTTTTCCGGTGATCCGGGTGGCTGGCCGGCAGGCATGGGTCACCCTCGGGTTCGGGTGAGTCGAGCTTGGGTTTAGTGTAGGCAGTGGGCTTTGCCATGTGTAAAGAACTTGGATTAAAATGGCATGGGGAGAGGCCATTTTGGCTTGATTTGGTCCAAGCCATGGTTTGGGTTGGGTTCACCTTCCCATGACCTGCTTTTAGGCTGAGAGGATCATGTGAGTCAACCTACCAAAGGTAGTGAAGTCCACATCAATGATTAGGTGGCAAAGTATGGTTTAGAGTGTGTCGGCATATTTTTAGGTTGTGTTGTATTTTAAAAGGGGGTCGCCTACAGAAATTGTCGGCGAATTTAAATTTTAAATTTGATTTAAATATATATATAATTTAGAAAGTAGTATTTGACTTTGAAAATAATTTTAAATATGAGATTAAACCGATCTCACATCCCAAATAGTTTATATAAACGGGCACCGCACCACAAGCCGTGTATCTATCCCTAAGGATAGACACACCGCTTGAGAGTAGGGCTCGATCAAATAAACTAGAAGTTTTGTGACATCCGTTTGATGCCGCGAACCAATTTTATAAGCGACAAATTCCCTGCTTAATATGAAAGTATTAAACGGGGTTTATATTACTCAGGTTCTTTAAAATTCCACTATAAGGGCAAGCCACTATAGTTAATTACATCTTAAGTGACGGGAATCACCTAAGAAAACTCTCGATAATAACCAATAATTCTGCTCTCAAGAATTTCAAAGTTTAAGGTTTTCAAAAATTGAATTTTGGAATTTTAATAGGGAATGGATCAAATTTTGGAACATTTTGTTTTGTGAATCCAAAGGAAGAGAGGTAGGAGAAATTACTGATTCGAAGTGAGCTTCGGTAATTTCCGACTATCCTATTGTTTGGCTTGAATTTAGGAAAGTCCTAATGTTTATTTAGTATTTCAATCTTGCCAATTTTAATTAATTAGGGCTTATATTTGTATGATAAAATCAAACAAATAGCACTTAGAAGATGTGAGGGTTTATGTCGTATCGGACGACTACCTCGGAATCTAAGACCGATTAGGGCTTAATTTGCAATGCAAATGCACTAACGAAGAGTTGAGGATTTATGTTGCACTAGAGCGAAGCTACCTCGAAATCCTATGGCTTTGTTGTTTTAATTCTAAGAAGATTTTTGCTGAAGTAGGTTTAAGTTTTCCTGACGACGATGGCCGTGCTGCCCACCATGCTCCAAGCTCCTGGTTGTTGCAGAGGTTTAGTTTTAGAAATCATAAATCAGGGGATGAGAGAAGTGTTTTGGTTTAGAGAAGTCTTAATTTCCAAGTGTTTTTTTTTTTTTTTTATTTTGATTAAAACAAATCTTAAAGTTGATTATAACGACACCGGTTAAGATCCCACGGTTCCATCCTTCCGGCATCATTATTTTTATCGGATTCACTTAGTCCAGATGAATTTGCTAAACTCAGCTGAATGAGTTCCACACTTTCATTTAGACCGTGGGAAATCCCGTTAGCAACACGTAGGTTACATCATCCGAGGTATTCCCGATCATCCAACGGGACGTTTTAATTTAGTTGTAATTGTAGTTTTGTGTTACGTTTGTGATTAAATTTTGAGTTGTTTTATATTTTGAAATGTTGTGGCGGTGAATTTTATCTTGCAATGACTTTTAACTTAATTTGGTTTCGGTTTTAGGGACTATCCTAAAGGTGTGGGTTTTCATGCAACTGTTGTTTTATCATGCGAGAAAAATAAAGTACATTTGCAAGAAAGTAAATTGCAAGAAAGTAAATTGCAAGAAAGTAAATTGCAATAAAAATAAAAGCGTACACTGGAGGGTCTTCCCGTCATCCCAAGCTGCACTTAAAACACAATTAGAATATTTAAGCAAGTTCTTAGGTAAAACTAAGGGAAGGGTTATGGTTTTCTACCAAATTCCTAATCCTATAGCTAGTCATTCCCTCAGGACGTCTAGGTTCTCCGTGTTTTGGTTTGAGGACGATTTTCTTCATCAAAGAACGATTAAGCCCAATTGTTCTTATAAATGTCCTATCATATTGAGGAAGTGCTTAAGAGGAATCTTAAACATCTTTTCAATATTTCTAGGATTGTTTTAAGTCCAAATGAATTTAATTATACAAATGAATTAATCGTCCAAGAATTTCAAGTTTTATTGTTATCTTGCTCAATGAACTAAGACATTTGAATATCTTATGAGTGAAGTAGCACTTCATTTAATGTTTCATTTAGGAGTTATAATAATCAAAGCTTTCGAGGGTAAATTAGTATTCAAATGATTTGATTTAAGTTAAAGGGTTTAAATTTGGAGCGGTGTTGAAGTTGTTTTATATTTAATTTAATTTAATTTAATTGAGTTTGATTTAGTTTAACATAGTTCAATTTAATTTGATTTGGCATTTAATTAATTTGATTTGATTTAATTTAATTTAATTTAATTTAATTTAATTTAATTTAATTGTTTAATTTAATTTAATTATTTAATTTAATTTAATTTAATTTAATTTAATTTAATTTAATTGTTTAATTTAATTTAATTTAATTATTTAATTTAATTTTAATTTAATTTAATTTAATTTAATTTTAATTTAATTGTTTAATTTAATTTAATTTAATTATTTAATTTAATTTTAATTTATAATTTTAATTGAGATTTTAAGTCTTTTAATATTTTGAATTTAAATTATCATTTTAATTAAGAGTTGAATATTAATGAGATGATTAATTTAGGGATTTTTAAATTAAAGAATAAATCTCTTCCTAATAAATATCCCTTATTTTAATAATTTCAATTTTATTATTCTTCCAAATTTAATCTATTATTTAATTAAAGTTTAATCATTTTAAAATTATTTAATGGGTTTCTACCCTTTAATTATTTAAATTTCAATCATCCAAACCAGATTAAGATCAAATATTTTACTTGTTGATTTTTTATTAAACCTAAAGTTTTAATTAAGGGTTAAAAGTTTAATTACCATTTTACCCCTTAAACTTAATAATTTCATAACTCACTAAATTGAACACAAATGAATTTGAAATTTTTATGTGACTTCACTCATATGTCAATAAAGACATGAGAGGAGAAAATGTGATTTTTACTGTATTTAATTTATTTATATAATTATTTTTGGTGAAAATAGAGATTTTCAAGGAAAATTTGACAACATGACCAAAGGAAAGTTTCTGTCCTTAAGAAAATTAGGGGACATTCCTAATGACCGAGAGAAACACTTGGACCAGATTTTGGTGATTTTTTGAATTATATTATTTTTATTATAATTATTTTGAGTTTTGGAGTGTTAATTAATTTAAAAATAAAATAAATGTTGAAAAATGGATTTTATATTTTTCAAAAATCTCTCTGATATCAAGGAAAACAGAGAAACAAATTTTGCAATTTTCTGATTTTTTATGATTTATTATAATTATTTTAGTGAAAATGCTTAGAAAATACATTTTTTTAATTTTAAAATTACCTTAAAACTTTAAAATTCAATATCTCACTAAATAAACCTAGGAAAAATGTGGAGTTTGTTCCTAAGTGATTAAAATTCAAAATGTGACATTTTGGTGAATTTTATTATTTTTGTGATTTTTATTATTTTTTAATTATTAAAAATATTAAAATATTATTAAAAATCAACTTTTTTTAAAAAATTGAAATTTTAATTTTTTTAGGTTTCCCTGATATCAGAGAGGCTCCAAAACCAATTTAGTGAATTTTTGAAAGGTATTTTAAAAGTTATGAATTTTTAAAGTTTAAAATGGCTAAGTGGCTTAATCAACCCAATTAGTGGGGCTAACCAAGTCCAATTGACCTCAAATTTTTATGGTGGGTTCCTCTGATCCTGAAGGTCAGTGGAGAATTGATTTCAAGTCAATTTGATGCCCGGTTAACTCTAATTAATTAAAGACCTATTTTGAGTGTTTAAGCCAATTAGGGTTGTTTTAAATGAACTAAGTCAAAATCTATTTTTCCTAGGGTTCTCTGGTCATAAGCAACATCACCAAATTTTCCTAGAATTTATTTCATAACATGCTATTTACTGGAATTAAAATACTCAAAACGAGTGACTCGAACTTGAAAAATCAAGAACTCTTCATAGGGATGGCCTCGACTTTGGAAAATTCGGGGAATGTTCCCAAATTCAGAGGCTTCAAAAGCCCTATGGTCTCATGCCATGGTGAATTGTATGCATGCATGGAGAATTAAAATAATGCAGAGAGTAAATAAATTATAAAAAATAAAATATTTGATGAAATTAAATGATTTCTTTTCCACATTATTCTCCTCTCGATTCACTCGAGCGAGAGGGTATTTTTATTTTATTTTTATGATTTTCCTACACGGAGATATGAATTTTTGAAGTTTAGGGAATTAAATAAATAAGAAAATACCCTAATTTTCTATTTATCCACGCGGCGCCGGCGCATCCTCGGCGGCTCCGAAAGGCCGCGCGGCGGGCTCCCATTCGACGCCGCCACTTGAGTCGGCGGCCGGGCCCCGCGGTTCTCGTACCGTCTCCTGGTCCGACGCGATCCTGGCCGTATATCCGCGCGTGTATTGAATGGACGGCATCCGTTCATCGTCCCCAAGTGTCCTCCCCCGATAGCCGTCCACACTAAATCCCTAATATCTCACTCGATACTCAATGGATTTTCATGTTCTTATGCTCTATGGATTCGTCTTGAAGAGACGAACACATCCATATGGTAAACATGCATTTAAATTGACTCAAATTAAAATGAGAATCTCTGGAAGCTCGGGAAGAAGAGGGAGTCCATACCTTTGCTCAGAGAAGTGAAGCTTCGATCTGAGAGTTGTTACACCTTCGATTGGATCCTAGTAAGCTCCAGATGAAGTCTCCTGGTCTGGTGACTTGTCTAGGTTGGACTTCGACCACAGCCGATCACAAAGCTTGGAGGCTGGAACAACTGGGTGGCCTAGAGATGGGGCTTTCAGTGGGGAACTTCTCCTCTTGGTCCGAGTGAAGGTGTAGGACCAATCAATTTGGGAATTGGCTCACTGTGAAGAAGTGTCCCGGTTTTTGGGCTAAAGTTTGAGCTCGAAATTGGGCTCGGCTAGAGGGAATCGGGGCTGGAATTCGGTGGGGATCGGGTGCTCTATGTGTGGAGAGTGATGCGGAGTGATTTTGGCGAGTTTCCTTAAGGTTTCGTTCAGCACCTCCTTTGGCCGAGAGGGTGAGGGGTTTAAATAGGCATGGTCGGAGGCTCTCCGGGGAGTTTAATGGTTGGGATCGAGCTGCTGCGGTGAGGAGAAGAACGAGCTGCAATGGCCATTTGGAGTGAGGCGGCTCGACAAGGTGGAATTCCAAAATTTGGCTCCTCCCGAGGTTTCGGGCATGGTGTTTTCCGGCGACTGGGTGGCCGGCCGGCCAAGGTCAGGTCACCCTCAAGCTCAGGTGGGTCAGGGCTGGAGGCTTGTGTAGTCAATTGAGGTTTGACATGTGTAAAGGAGTTTGATTTAAATGGAATGGGAGAAGGCTCACTTTGGCTTGGTTTGGGTCAACCCACCATTTTGGGCTTGGTGCACCCTTCCAAGCTCGATTTTGAGCTGAGGGAATCATTTAGGTCGGCTTAGAAGGAGTGGTGAAGTCTCCATCCATGATGAGGTGGCTAAACATGGTTTAGTGTGTGACATGATTAAGGTAAAAAAGGGTTAAAGGAGGTTTAAGAAAGAACCCCCTCTTCTTGCCATAAATGGACTAATGACAAGTCAAAGCCCTCATGGCTTCATGTGGCTTGAGAATGGCTTGTTCATGGCTTCATTTGGCTTGGGAAAAGGTTGATTTGTTTCATGAAAAGGGTTTTAGAAATTTTTGACATTTAGGGGGTAATTTGACATGTGGCTTGATTTGGAATGGTTTAATTGATGATTTTGAAACTTAGGGGTGATTTTGATCAAATGGATGATGAGGGGAAGTGTCATGTGGGCTTTAGGATGATTTGGGCTTTTAAAATTTAATGAAGATGGGTTTTTAAGAAGGTTTAAGGGAAGTGGGCTTTTAAGTTTAAGGATGTGTTCATGGATGGGAATTTTTGTAAAAGTTTGGGCCAAATAGTTGTTGGTTTTGGTTTAGGGATGTTTCATGAATAATTTGAAATAGATTTAAGGTGGTTTGGGTTTGAATTGGGTTGAATTTGGGTTTATTTGGTAAATGGGCCAATGTAGGTCAAATTGGGCTAACTTGGGCCAATGTTGGGCTAGGGTTGAAATTGATGTAAAATAAATGTTGAGAAATGTTTATGGGAGTGTTTCAAAGAGGTTTTAGCTTTGGTTGGGTTTTGATTTTGAGGTTTGGGCCTATTTGGGTTAGGTTTGGGTTTAGGTCGAAATTGGGCTTTTTGATTTTGGGTTGAATTTGAGTGGGGTTTGGGTCAAAATCTTGGGCAAATCATGTTAGTGTTTTGTTTATGGGGATGTTAAGGAAGGTTTAGAAAAGATTTGGGGTTAATTGGAGTTGAATTGGGTTAGTTTGGGCTAAGTTTGGGTCATGGGTCCAAATTTGGGCTTTAAGGCCCAAAGTGAAATTGGATCCAAATGTCAATCAAATTGGACTTGGATTTGGTCTAAATTGGTATTGGGAATGTTGAATTGAAGTTTAGAATTGAATTGGACCAGAATTTGGGTCAATTGGATAGGTTTGGTTTAACATTGGGTTCACTTTGGGTTAAAATGGGTCAATTTGGGGGTTTTGACAAAAGTAGGGTAAATTGACAAAATTGACCCATGGTGTAGTTGGACAAAATGAAATTGGGTATATTTAGGATTTTTTGGAATTTTCTGGGAATTTTTTGATTTTTTGGATTTTTAGGCCAAGAAGAGTATTTTGGGTATTTGGAGGGTATTGGGGGGTATTTTTGGAATCTTTGGTATTTTTGGGTATGGATGATCAATTTGAGTGATGTGGAGATGTTTGGGATTGATTTTGGAAAATTTTGGGTAATTTGGAAATTTTGCAAAAATTTGGGTAATTTCGAGGGTTTTGGGTAGGTTTAGTAGGTGTAGGGTCTCGGGGGTCAAAAATTGAAAATTTGGGAAATTGGAGATTGGGTGAATTTAGGTGGAAAGAAATCATTTTGGTTGAGCCATGAAACCATTTCAAGCCCATATGAGCCATGAAAGGACTCATTTGAGGCATTCACTATGTTGTTCCTAACCCTCTTAGCCAAGGGCTTAGGGGTTAAGGACCATCCATGTGAATCACCTACATGAGTCAGGAGGTCAAGTTGGGTATGGGTGTAGTTTTAGGAAGTGTGTAGATGTAGTGTATAAATGTAGTGTAAGTCAGCCCCCTCACCAGACCAGGCTACCCAGGGCGGTCCTAAGGCCAAAGAGTCCTATAGGAACTCATCCTTTAAACTTCCACATTTGATTTCAACCCTCTAGGTGATTAGGGGTCTATAGTCAAGTTTGTGGAGTTTGCAGGGAGTTTAGAAGTAGTTTGAATTTCTAAAAGGTGGGTCCCAATTCTAGTCCTCTAAGAATGTCAAAGGAAAAGCCTAAGGCTAGATCTTAAATACTAGAGAGAAGAAGGGAAGACCTCATCAAAAATGAGGTCAACAGAGTGTATCATGTTTAAGGTAAAAAAAAGGTTTAAAAAGGTTTAAGAAAGAGATCCCCTCTCTTGCTACTTTGGGTATGCTCACAAGTCAAACATCCCATGGCTTCATATGGCTTGTACATGGCTTGTCTTTGGCTCACCTATGGCTTGGCAAGAGCTTGGTCAATTTCATAAAAAAGGATTTTGTGAATTTTGGAATTTTGATGGGGATTGTTATGAGGCTTGATTTGGAATTGTTTAATTGATAAATTAGGACTTTAGGAATGATTTTAAATTGAATGTGTGATGAGGGAAAGTGTCATGTGGGCTTTAGATTGATTTGGGCTTTTGAATTTGGTGAAAATGGGCTTTTAGGAAGGTTTAAGGGAGTGGGCCTTCATGTTTAGCAATGTGCTTTTAGATAAAAAAACTTTTGAAAAGGGCCATGACAAATAAATGTTGAATCTAGTTTAAGGATGTGTCTTGAATGATTTGAAGCAAATTTGAGGTGGTTTGGAATTGAATTGGGTTGAATTTTGGTTCATTTGGTAAATAGGCCAATGTAGGCCAAATTGGGCTAATTTGGGCCAATGTTGGGCTAAGGTTGAAATTAATGTAAAATTAATGTTGGGAAATGTTTATGGGAGTGTTTCAAAGAGGTTTCAACTTTGGTTGGGTTTTGCTTTTGGGACTTGGGCTTATTTGGGTTAGGTTTGGGTTTAGGTCAAAATTGGGCTTTTTGGTTTTGGGCTAAATTTGAGTGGGGTTTGGGTCCAAATTTTGGGCAAATCATGTTAGTGTTCTGTTTTTGGGGATGTTAGGAAAGGTTTAGAAAAGGTTTAGGGTCAATTGGAGTTGAATTGGTTTGGTTTGGGCTAAGTTTGGGTCATGGGTCCAAATTGGGCTTTAAGGTCAAAAGTGAAATTGGATTCAAATTTCAATCAAATTGGACTTGGATTTGGTCTAGATTGATATTGTGGATACTAAATTTAAGTTTAGAATTGAATTGGACCAAAATTGGGGTCAGTTGGGTAGATTTGGTTTGACATTGGGTTCACTTGGGTTAAGAATGGGCTAAATTGGGGGTTTTGGTAAAAGTGGGGCAAATTGACAAAATTGGCCCATGGTGTAGTTGGGGAAAATGAAATTAGAAATATTTGGGATTTTCTGGAATTTTCTGGGAATTTTCTGAAATTTTTTGAAATTTTAGATTTTTTGGCTAAGAGGGGCATTTTGGGTATTTGGAGGGTATTAGAGGGTATTTTTGGAATTTTTAGTATTTTGGGCTATGGATAGTTAATTTAGGTGGGGGAAAATGTTTAGGACTGATTCTGAGGACTTTTGGGTGATTTGGATTTTTTGGAGGACTTGGGCAATTTCAAGGGCTTTTGGTAGGTTTGATGGGTGTAGGGTCCCCGGGGTCAAAAATTGAAATTTTGGAAGAATGAAGATTGATCAAATATGAGTGAAGTGGAATCACTTTGGTTGAGCCATGAAGTCATATTAAGCCTATATGATCCATGAGAGGACTCATTTGAGGCATTCACTATGTTGTTCTTAACCCTCTTAACCGAGGGCTTAGGGGTTAAGGTCCATCCATATGAATTACCTACATGAGTCAAGGAGTCAAGTTGGGTATGGGTGTGGTTTTAGGATTTGGATTGTGTGTGTGAGAGTGTAGAGTATGAATGTAGTGAGTGTGTAAGTCAACCCTCACTGGCACGAGCCACCTGAGGGTGGTCCTGAGGCCAAAGAGTCCTACAGGGAACTCATCCTTTAAACCTCCACTTTTGATCTCAACCCTATAGGTGATTAGCGGTCTACAATCAAGCTTGTGGGGTTTGCAGGGAGACAAGAAGTGGTTTAAATTTCTAAAGGATGGGTCCTAATTCTAGTCCTCTAAGATAGTCAAAGGAAAAGCCTAAGGCTAGATCCTAAGCACTAAAGAGGGAAGAGAAGAAATCATCAAAAATGAGGTTAACAGGAGATTTCTTAGTCGCACACCCAAATCTGACTAGATCACCTCTTAATGATGATTTGCCTGATGAACAGATATTAGAAATAAAAAATTCAAACATACAACAATGGGAATTATACTTTGATGGAGCGTCATGTACTACAAAAGACAAACACAAGCAGATAATCATACCATACAAAGTTGGGGTAGAATTAATTTTCATTACTCCAGATAGAGCAATTATGTCATTTTTCTATCATCTGAATGAACCATGCACGAATAATAAAGCTGAATATGAAGTGCTCATAAACATTCTGGAATTGACAATACTAATAGAAATCCAAAATATCGACATCTACGAAGACTCTCAATTGATCATTAATCAAATTGTGGCCAAACACAAGACTTTGAAACCTCGACTGGAACAATATTTATGTTACACTCTAAGACTGCTTCAACAAATTTTTGATGTAACTATCTTCTTAATTTTGAGCCGAGATAATTCTTTAGCAGATACCTTAGGAAAACATGCGAAAGAATTTGATTGTCCAGAATAAGACAACATTCAAATTTCCATAAAAGGATGACAAGTTCTTTCCTAAATTGACATGGAAAATCAGCATAAAATTAGTGAAGACACAACAGTGACAACAAATGATGAAGAAAAGGATGAATGGCGACAACCAATTATTCAATATTTACAAACCAGACCGTTACCCGAAACAACTCTATTGCAACTCAAATCAGACAAAGAGCATTGTCATATGCTCTAGTGAATGATATTCTTTACCAATGATCTTTTGACCAATTATGGTTAAGATAACTAAATCAATTTGAGCTTAAGAGTTTGTTACAGAAGTTCATTCAGGTATATGTGGTGCACACCAATCTAGACCTAAAATGAAGATGAAAATAAAGAGAATGGGATATTAATGGCTAACAATGATGACCGATTGTCTTGAAATCACGAAGAAATGTCATCAATGTCAAATACTTGGAGTGGTCTTACATCAGTCATTGAATATATTACATCCAACTATTGCATCTTGGCCATTTGAATGTTGGGCCACAGACATAGTGGGCCCTATAGACCATTGATCTATAAAAAAATACCTATTTCTTTATGTCTTAATTCTTATTAATTTCTAAGGATATTATGCTTTAAAGAAAGGTATTTTTTGTTTTTGGATGTAGGTGATGTAAAAAGGTCTAAAAAGGAAAAAGGAGCAAAAATGGAGCAAAATACAAAAAGTATATAAAAATATGGCCTGGCGCCTAAGCTCCAGACTCGATACAAAAACTGTCAAGTTTTTGACAATGTTTGATCAGTTATTTTGACAGAGTGAGCGGTTCTAGAACTGGCAGTTGTTCCTTGATAATAGTACATGTGATACATTGCATTTGGACGCTCCAAAACAGTTTTAATCGCGAAGAGGTGCGAGCCAAAGTGAAGAGGTGCGAAGAAGCTGGACGCGGTGCCCGGCGCCTGGCGCCGGACCGACCTTCTAGAAGATTCATTGAATGTGGACATGTTTTGAAGAGGTGCCTCGAGGCAACCCTTGAAGCTTATAAATAGGGGTCCATTTCTTCAGAAAACATGCCCCTCCCATTGTAACCCTTTCTCTTATCCACTTTAGGATCTCTCATCCTTAGAGAGAGAAATTTAGGGCCACTTTTGTTTAGTTTAGTTAGTTTATTTTCAAGTTGTTGCATCTGGAGTTCATTACACTGTGGAGTCGGTAGGAATCGGAAGATCCGTAGAAGAAATATTTGAGATAAGTATTTTTATATTCGATTCAAAGTTTATTTATCATGTTTTGCTGTTTATTTTCAATGTGTTCGGAGTAGTTAGTTTACTTTCTTCCTTCAATTATGAAGAGATAGATAAGATAATATAAAAATTCGATTGAGAATTGAAATTCAAAGTATTTTTCAAAACATTGTGATGATATTAATTCCTGATCTTACTTTACTTTTTAAATTTGTCATTTAAATTGTTAAAACCTGTTGAAGAGTTTTGAGACCTTGAAGGAGAAGAACTCTTAACTTGTAAAAGTCACATGAATCCTTGGGTAGTCGAAGGCCATGTGCGGGCTATTCAATGTGAAGTGCAAATAAATAGGAAGATAAGATTTAAAGGACGTAGAATTGATAAGTTTTTAGAGTGACAGACTAAATTCTTATAATTTGATTTATAGATTAGGAAAGGGTCACTAGTAGGGCCGACCATAACTAACCTTGGACATCTAGAAGTGTGAGCCTAGATTAACCCATTCTACTAACAATACATCCGGACCTGATTTGTAAATTAGCCAATGTTCTTTAAGCCTGGATCAAAGGGTAAAAAATATGAATGCTTCTATTTGGCACAATAACATAAATCAAATTCTCCAACGAATATTAAATTATCTTAAAAATCTTAGATTAATTGAAGGGAAGAAAGTTGTTTATTTTATAGTTTTCATAAATCATTTTCTTATTATTGTTTTCTTTATTTGCATCTAGTAAATTAATAGTAATTTATAATTAAATTAAAAGATAAAAATATTTTTATTTTTTTATTTAGAAAATTTATCACAATAATTCTTCCCTTTGGGATCGATACTGGGGTCTTTGTTTTAAAGCCCTATATTACTTGAAACGATATGTATACTTGCGTAGTACCCATAGTGTGTAAAAATATTTTCTAAATTTATATCATATTGATCTTATACACTAGCCGCTATTTATAATTTGAGTCAAGTTTTCTGTCATCTTTTGGAAGCGAATATTACTGCATTATTGCGGTTGGGCCAAGTTTTTGGCGCCGTTGCCGGGGAAGAAAAAAATAGAATAATATAAATTTTCTTATTAAAAAAATAAAAATAATAATTATATTATTATAAAAAAGAAAAGATATATATTTTATTCCTTATTTTATGCGAAAATTTGGTTCTGAAGGATTAATACCTTTAGATTCTGAATTGGAAAAAACAATTAGAAAAATTAAAAAGGGAAAACAAATTCAAAAATTTTAAGAAATGGCTACTTTACAAAATCCAATTGAACTTAATGATCAAAATGTTTATAAACCATTAAGAGATTATGCTAACCCTACAGTTGATGAACTTCATAGTAGTATTCAAATACCTACTGTAGATGCTAATTCTTTTGAACTTAAACTGTCTATTATTCAAATGGTACAAAACAATCAATTTGGTGGATCACCAAATGAGGATCTAAATTTACATCTTGTTAGTTTCTTAGAACTTTGTGCTACCTTTAAATATAACATTATTTTTTATGATGCTATTAGACTTAGACTCTTTCCTTTTTCTTTAAGAGATAAAGCAAAGATGTGGTTAAACTCATTAGCGATTGGTTCTATTAAAACTTGGGCTGAAATGGCACAAAAATTCCTTGCTAAATATTTTCCTCCTTCTAAAACTACTAAATTAAGAAATGATATTACTTCGTTTAGTCAATTTGACGGGGAGACAATTTATGAAACTTGGGAAAGATTTAAAGAACTATTAAGAAAATGTTCTCATCATGCTTTACCTGATTGGTTGATTATTCAAACATTTTATAATGGATTAATTGGATCTTTAAAATCAATTATTGATGCTTTCTGCTGGAGGTTCTTTAATGTCTAAATCATTTGAAGAAGCTTACACCTTAATTGAAGAAATGGCTAATAACAATTTTCAATGGCCTTCCGAAAGGATTAATCCTAAAAAAGATGGCCAGTATTCACGATAATGAAGCCTTTTCTATCTTAGCTTCACAAGTTGCGGCAATGTCTAAGAAATTAGATAATTTTGCAATTAATATTTTGGATAATAACCCTGCTAATATTGAAGATTCTCAAACTATTGAAACTTTACAAGCTATTGCAAGTAAAAATAATCCTTATTCAAATTATTATAATCCTGGCTGGAAAAATCATCCTAATTTTAACTGGAATAATTCACAACAAAAATGGGGTAATAATCAATTTCATCCCAATGGAAATTGGAATAATCAATTTAATTCGATTTATAAACCTCCAGGATTTAATAATCAACAGAAAAAGTTATCAATAGAAGAATTAATTTTACAAATGAATAATCGATTACAAAATCAAAATACTGCTATTCGTAATATTGAAAATCAAATGGGGCAAATTGCTACTTTAAATAATAACAGACCTGTAGGAACACTTCCTAGTAATGTTGAAATTAATCCAAAGGAAACTGGAAAAGAACATGAACAAGTTAAAGTCATGCAACTTAGAAGTGGAAAGGAATTAAAAGAAAGAATGCGAATGAAATTGAAAAAGAGATTGAGGTTGAAGAGATTAAAAAACCTAAAGAAACTCTCTCTCTAGTCCAAATCGATCATTATACTCGTTAATGTGGAAGTTGAAAAACCACCACCACCTTTTCCTCAAAGACTTAAACAACAGAAATTAGATCATCAATTTTCTAAGTTTTTTAAAATTTTTTAGAAACTTACTATTAACATACCTTTTGCTAAAGCTTTGGAACAAATGCCAACTTACGCAAAATTTATGAAGGATATTTTAAGCAAAAAATGAAAATTTGAAGCTTTTGAAACTGTTGCATTAAGTGAAGAATGCAGTGCAATAATTCAAAAGAAATTACCTAAAAAGCTTAAGGATCCTGGAAGTTTCACTATACCCTGTGCTATTGGAGACAAATTTTGTGGAAAAGCTTAATGTGATTTAGGAGCAAGTATTAATCTCATGCCATTTTCTATCTTTCGAAGATTGGATTTAGTAGATATTACTCCCACCACTGTAACCCTTCAGTTAGCTGATAGATCTATTACTTATCCTAAAGGAGTTATAGAGGATGTCCTTGTTAAAGTGGATAAATTTATCTTCCCTGTAGATTTCATAGTACTTGATATGGAAGAAGATAAAGAGATACCTATTATTTTAGGGAGACCTTTTCTAGCTACCGGACGAGCTATGATTGATGTGCAAAAAGGAGAACTAACCATGAGAGTTAATGATCAAGAAATTAAATTCAATGTTCTTAAATCGATGAAGTACCATGATAAAGAGAAATGTTATCGAATGGATATAATTGATTATTTAATTGAAAAACATTATCAAGAAAAATGTAAAGTCATTTCTGAAGAAAAATTTGAATTTTTAACTGATGAAGATGAAGTAGTAGAAGAAGAAGAGACTCATTTTATTAAAGATAATTGGGAAACTTTAGACATAACTCAAAATGATATACTTTTACCGTCAATTAAAAAAGCCCCTGAACTGGAATTAAAAATGTTACCTTCCCATTTAAAATATACGTTTCTTGAAAATTCGTTAACTTTACCTGTTATTATTTCTTCTGAACTGAGTAAAGATCAAGAAGAAAAACTACTAGGTGTGTTAAAGAATTATAAGAAAGCTTTTGGTTGGATTATTGTTGATATAAGAGGAATAAGCCCTTCCATTTGCATGCATAGAATCTTAATGGAAGAAAATTTTAAACCTACTATAGAATCGCAAAGAAGATTAAATCCTATCATGAAAGAGGTTGTTAAAAAAGAAATTATTAAGTGGCTAGATGCTGGTATAATTTATCTTATTTCGGATAGTCAATGGGTAAGTCCTTTTCATTGTGTTCTGAAGAAAGGAGGTGTAACTGTCATTGTTAATGATAAAAATGAACTTATTCCTTCAAGACAAGATTCTTGGATGGCGAATTTGTATTGACTATAGGAAATTAAATAAAGCCACTAGAAAGGATCATTTTCCTTTACCTTTCTTGGATCAAATTCTTGATAAACTAGTTTGGACACTCATATTTACATTTCTGGATGGATATTCTAGTTATCATCGATTACTTATTGCTCACGAGGACCAGAAAAGATAACATTTACAAATTCTTATGGAACATTTGCTTTTAGAAGAATGCCTTTTAGTTTATGTAATGCACCTGCAACTTTTCGAAGATGTATGATGTCGATATTTTGTGATTTGATTGACAAAGGAATTGAAATATTCATGGACGATTTTTCAGTCTTTGGAACTTCTTTTGAATCTTGTTTGGAAAACATTTCCAAAGTTATGAAAAGATGTAAAGAAACAAATTTAGTTCTTAATTGGGAAAAATGTCAATTCATGGTCACAGAAGGCATTGTACTTGGTCACAAAGTATCACAAAAAGGGATGGAAGTAGATCAAGCAAAAGTGAAAATTATTGCTGAATTGCAACCACCTATTACTGTTACTGATGTAAGAAGTTTTCTAGGTCATGCTAGATTTTATAGAAGATACATAAAGGATTTTTCTAAAATTGCTAAACCTCTTTGTCTTTTATTAGAAAAAGATGCAAAATTTGAATTTAATAAAGAATGTAATAATGCTTTTAATATTCTAAAAGAAAAATTAATAACTGCACCTATCATTGTTGCACCTAACTGGAATAAATCTTTTGAATTAATGTGTGATGCAAGTGATTTTGCAATTGGAGCTGTATTAGGACAAAAATATGAGAAAGTTTTCAAAGTTGTATATTATGCTAGTAAAACTCTCACTGAAACACAAAGAAATTACACTACCACTGAGAAAGAGCTTCTAACTATAGTATATGCCTTTGATAAATTTAGAACTTATCTTCTTGATACTAAATGCATAATTCATACTGATCATTCTGCTATTAAATATCTATTATCTAAGAAGGATTTTAAACCTAGACTTATAAGATGGGTTTTACTTCTACAAGAATTTGATTTTCGAATGGTAGATAAAAAAGAGCTGAATACCAAATTGCTGATCATTTGTCTAGAATTAAAAATGATATTATTTCGGAAGAAAATATAATGATAAATTCCCTGATGAATATTTATATGTTATTCAAAGATGCAAAACACCTTGGTATACTGATATTGTTAATTATTTAGTTAGCAATATTTTACCTTATGACTTGGATAACAAATTTATTAAGAAATTTAAATATGATACTAAATCTTATATTTGGGAAGAACCTCATTTATTTAAAATTGGTAAAGATTTTATGATTCGAAAATGTGTACCTTTTGAGGAAACTTTTGCTATTATTCAAAAATGTCATGATTCCGATTTTGGAGGACACTTTGACATAGATAAAACTGCATTTAAAATTTTAAATTCTGGATTTTATTGGCCTACCTTATTTAAAGATGTGAGACAATATGTGAAAACTTGTGATCGATTTCAAAGGATGGGAAATATATCTAGGAAAGATGAAATGCCTTTAAACTATATATTGGAAGTTGAAATTTTTTATATATGGGGTTTAGACTTTATGAGACCATTTGTTCCATCATCTGGAAAAAATTATATTTTATTAGCAGTTGTTATGTTTCAAAGTGGATTGAAGCTGTTGCTTTACCAAACTGTGATTCCAAAAGTGTTTCTAAATTTTTAAAGAAAATGATATTTTTAAGATTTGGAATGCCAAAGGTAATTATCGCTGATGGTGGAAGTCATTTTAGGAATATAGAAATTCAATCATTACTACAAAAATTTGGAATCAAACATAGAATTGCAACTGCTTATCACCCACAAACTAGTGGAATGGCTGAAGTATCAAACAGAGAAATTAAAAGAATTTTAGAGAAGACTATTAATCCTAAAAGAACTGATTGGGTTGATAGACTTGATTCTGCATTATGGGCTTATAGAACATCTTATAAGACACCAATCAGAATGTCACCTTACCAGTTAATTTATGGTAAACATTGTCACTTACATGTAGAACTTGAACATGAAGCTTATTGGGCGATAAATGAGTTTAATTTTAATTTGAATAAAGCAGGAGAAAAATGATTATTGCAACTAAATGAGATGTAAGAAATATGAAACGAATCATATGAAAATGCGAGAATTTATAAAGAGAAAATGAAGATGTTACATGATAAGAAAATTTCAGGAAAAATTTTTGAACCTGGACAAAAATTATTACTGTTTAATTCTCGTTTAACACTTTTTACTGGAAAATTAAGATCTAAATAGATTAGACCCTATTTAGTTGAGAAAGTATACCATTATGGAGCTGTGAACATTAAAGATCCCAAAACAAGAAAATTTTTTAAAGTAAATGGAGTAAGATTGAAGCCTTATTTGGGAGATATTAAAAAGATTTATAAAGAGGCTTACGAATTGAGTCAACGTAATTAAAGATTTACTTAAGTCGAGCTGATGACGTTAAACCAAGCGCTTTGTGGGAGGCAACCCATATTTATCTTTTGTTTATGAGTGTTTTTTTTTGTTTTGATGTAAGGTTATGTCTCGATCTTGATTAATTTTATATTACTTTAGACAAATTTGATGCTCATAAGTCTTTGTTGACTTAGGCTGAAAATTATTTTGAAGTATGTAAGATTTAAAAATAGGATCACTCTATTCTGAATATGAGTAAAGAGGAGATCAAGTTAACCTTCATTATGATTGTTTACAATAAGAGTTATTGAGTCTAAATTACTCTTACCAGTATAATTTACCTATCATGGAGAACGAAATTTTGAAATTTAACGATTAGGTGAAACGGAGTTGAACATAGTTCCAGTGCCTAGGTGCCAGAATTGGGCGCCTAAGCGCCAGAATCAACTATGTATCAATAGATCCGGCGCCTATGCGCCAAGGTTACTGGGTCGTGCAAAAATCGAAACTTTTCAGTTTTTCACACGATTTTCCCCTTTAAATCAACCTATATTCTTCACTAACCATCAAGCAATCAAAATTACGTCCCTTGTACTTAATTCTTGAGAGATTTCAGAAATTTTTGAAGAAATGGAAGGAAGAAATCATGGAGAAGAAGCTAGGGACAAGGTTTCAAAGGATCCTCAACCCTACTTCAATGGTTTCATCGCTGTAAGTTTAGAGAAAATTTCTAGTCGTTTGGATAAGTTTGAAGAGGAGTTTAAAAGCATTGGAGATCGCCTTCATGAGATGTTTCATCAAGTTGAACATCTAGAATGGCAAATGAAACTTCAATTTTATCATTTTGCAGCTTATCAAGATGCTCAAGTTGAAATATATGCGAAGAACAAGTGGATTGACGAAAAGACGGCTATGGATTTCCCGAGAGCGTTAGTGTTCTTTCCAAGTGGAATACACAATTTCCCTTGTGATGATTAGAATATTCTGGTAATGAGATAGTTATTGTGGTTTGTTGAGTTGTTGTATCGATTTAGAGAATCGATTGTGTTTGTTTGTGTATTTGCTTTCATGTTCAATGTGTGTTGTTTTTGCTTAGAAATTGTTATGTTTGAGTGTGTATTAGGAACTTGAATCAAATATAATACTTATCTGGAATGTATTGAGTCAATATTGAAGGTTATAAATGGAATTTAGTGAGTTTAATTCAAACCTTATGTTTGATTGGTGGATTTAATATTTAATTTTTATAAATTTTTAAAAAATGTTGTGGAAGTTAGAAACTAAAGCCCTACTCTGACATGAGTAATTGGAAGTTGAATTTATGAATTTTGGTGGAAAATTAAATTTAAAAATAATTTTTTCTGAAAGGCGAGTCTGGTGCCTAGGCACCAGAATTCGGCGCCTAAGCGCTAGTTCGGCCTGTACCTGAAAATTTACTTAAATAACCCCCAAAAGCCATTTTTGATGCTTAAGCTTCATCTTCTTCCCCATTTTTGTGAAGATACATCCTCTAGATCCATTTTGAGGTCAAAACATCAAGGATTTGAGCACGAAACCACTTAATTTCTTCATCTCAAGGTCAGATCTACACTTTAAACCATTTATTTTAGATTTTCACCATAGATTTCTTTAGGTTTTGCTAAGAACCAAAAATTTTAAAAAAAAATTTCAATTTTTAGTGATTTCATTGGATTTCTAAACTTATTTTAAGTTTTATAAACTTAAAAAGAGTTTAAATCTTTGATTCCTAATTTGTTCGTGTTTTCTTTCACGTTTAGATGGCTCCAAAATCTAAACGCGGGAAGACATGAGATAACTTTGATAGCAGCAAATTTTCTACTGCAGCTGCGCATTTTTGCTTCCATGAATTTGCGACGTCCAGAAAGTTCATTTCTGAACGAAGTTTCTATTATCCTAGAGAAATGATCGAAAACACTATTGTTGCACACAATTGGTAACAATTTTGTTACTTTACTGCTGTTGTTGTTATCCCGATTGTTCGAGAATTTTATGCAAATTTTCTGGATGCCGAAGATTATAAAGTCTTTGTCAGAGGAATCGGAGTAGGATTTAGTCCAGAAAGAATCAACATATTTTATGGCCTGCCACAGACTATTGAATGTTATTATTCTGGATTTTCAACATCTGAGGGAAATTTGGATATGATCATTGCTTATCTGACTGACGGTACTGGATCTTGGAAGATCAGAAACGGAAAAAAGGTAAACTTCAAATTCTCTGAATTAAATGGTATTTCTAAAGCATGACACTATTTTATTTCTGCAAGATTGTTACCTTCCAACCACCTGAGTGAAGTGACTAGAGATCGAGCGATCTTAAACTACTGCATTCAGGAGAGGAAGCCTATTGATGTGGGGAGTATTATTTATGATTCTGTGGATTCTACTGCGAGGTCCAGCACTTCTGTTGGATTAGGATTCCCATCTCTGATCTATTCACTATGTGTTAGTAATGGAGTCACTGCTGATATTTCTGAGGAGAAGTTAAAGTCTACCAAGCTAATTGGGCACGAGAGTGTTAGTATCTATGATTGTCTTCGAGGGAAGAGATCGACCGCTCCTTCTACTTTTGCACATACTTCAGGTAGAGCTTCTACTTCTCGACCCTCTACTTCTGCTGAGCCACCATCAAATTTCTAGGAATCAATGCATGATCAGTTTTAGAGCGAGCGGCGAGGAGTTATTTCAAACTCACTACGGGATTGATACTATTGATAGGAAGCTAGATCATTTATCTGATTATACCCAGAGCAAGAGTAGTTATGATGCTGAGTATGATGAAGCCCTAGTAAGATTTCTGAAGGGTGAACATATGTTAGTTTTCCTACTTTTCCTAGATTCACATCATTTGTTGATCCTAAGGACGTAGAATTTTCCTTTGGTGATGATGATGATGATGAGGCTACAGCTAGTGACTAGTAGTTATTGATCTTTATGTTGAACTACTCTGTTAGTTTATTTTGTTTGTTTTGTTTGTTTAGTTTTGTGTTTGATGTATGCTGATCGATTAGTGTTAAGATTCTGTTATTAAAATATTCTTAGTATATTGTGTTGAAACTGAAGTTAGAATTAATTTATATGTTGTTTTAGTCTACTGTTTAGTAATTAGTAATTTTGCTCTGTTTTAATTCTGTTTCAAATTTAGTATCATCATAAAATTAGCCTGCTTACTTTTTATACATGATTAAATTGTATCTTAATTATTCATAAAAGCATGATAGAAGTTAATTTTTCTTTTTAAGATTGTTTTTACATACTTATTAAAAATTATTATGATTTTCTTTCTCTCATACTTTCAAATTATCATAGTATACCAAAATTTAAGTTTGGGGGAAGGGAAAATCCATTCAAAATTAAATTTTATTTGTCCTTAAAGAGCTAATATTTTCATAAAAATAAAAACTTTTTAACATAACTTAAGGAATGAAGAATTTATTTGAGATCACTTTTATTTTTGAAATTATAAACAATTTACTGAAAATTTAACCAAAATTTTACTAACTTTGCTTGATTTTAAGGATAGAATTATTTAACTTAAAGAAGAATAAGATAAAAAATTTTTCTATTCACGATAGAAATAATAGAATTTTAAAAATATTAAGTAATAAAAAATTATCACTTGAAAAAGAAAAGATTAGAAATCTTTTTGAATTCTTATTTATGTTATAATAATTAAGTGGAAATGTATAAGTTTTGAAAATATTAGTTAAGGATAGTGAAGTTCAAAATCATTAACAGGCTATCCAGATTTAGTAATCATCTATATATATATATATAAAATAAAAAAAAAAGAAGAGAGAAAAAAAGAAAAAAAGAGAAGAGAGGAGAAGCTTGAGAAAATGCCTAATCAAAAATTGGCTTCACTTGAATTATCTTATAGGAAGAAAACTAGTTACATACTTTACTTAATTTTTATACATAAATATTTATTTAGAAAAAATTTATCAAGAAGATCTTTTTCTTGTAAAGAATCTATGAAAGCTTAATATAATAGACTTCTATTATTTTCAAAATGGATGGAAAGTTTGAAATCTTATGATTTGCTAGTTAAATATTCTTTAAATTCTTAAAATTAAACCTAGTTAGTGAAATTGGGTTAATAATTTACTAAAGACTTTATAAAATAAAAAATTATAAGGAATCTTAAATATTTATCTTTTATTCTAAAGGTTATATAATTTATATAGTAGAAAGATTTACTTGAGGACAAGTAACATTTAAGTTTGAGGATTTTGATCTATAAAAAAAATACATATTTCTTTATGTCTTAATTCTTATTAATTTCTAAGGATATTATGCTTTAATGAAAGGTATTTTTTGTTTTTAGATGTAGGTGATGTAAAAAGGTCTAAAAAGGAAAAATAAGAAAAAATGGAGCAAAATACAAAAAGTATATAAAAATATGACCCGACGCCTAGGCGCCAGAAGCTGGCGCCTAAGCGCCAGACTCGATACAAAAACTGTCAAGTTTTTGACAATATTTGATTAGTTATTTTGACGGAGTGAGCGATTATTAGACATTCTAGAAGACAGACAGTTGTTCCTTGATAATAGAACATGTGATACATTGCATTTGAACTCTCCAAAACGGTTTTAATCGCATAATCACACAAACTCCCTCTGGTTGGCGTCGTCACGTAATCTTCGGGTGTGGTCGTGTCGATCAGTGGACCTGACACCACTCGTGATTTGGCCATGGTCATGCCATCTTTGGGCGTGGTCATGCGAGAAGTAGGACTTTTAGGCCATTTGCGAGGCTTTGTCATGGCCATGCCCAATTTATGCTTGGTCATGGCATGGTCTGGGCGTGGCAATGCCCGAATTTGGTGTGGTAATTTCCCGCTCTTCGATGCTCTGGCTCTGGCCATTGAAAGGAGGCCTCGCTTATAAAGGTTATGCACTTATTCTCCAAAAACAATAGAACAGTGAAGAACGAGAAAGAGCCTTACGGACGCGAGTTTAGGTTTTCAGCACTAGATGTCATATTTACATCGGTCTTTTCCTACGCCAAATAATTTGGATCAACTTTAACGTTTCACAAAATTCTGCCGCTATTATATGACAAAGATAAAGATAAATAATGTAGATGTTCATCTCAACATAAATCATTAATAATGATAGCCACGTAAATTAGATACAACACAAATATTTACGTAGGGACAAATTCAATGCAAGTGAAGATGCTATTTTGCTACTTTCGTATGGTAATATATCAAGTTTAAACTACGAAAATTTTATTTTTTAACTTTATATCACTTTACTTACATTCATAAAAGATGTATTTGTTTCTTAAATAAAAAATTAAACTTTCAAGGGTTGGATATATAATTACATCTAAATTGTGTGATATATAGTATATGCCTCAGAATTAGACTATTTTAAAATTGGAATAATGAATTGCCGTCAATTCAACTGCTATTCGAATGATATCAACAATCTAAAAAGCAAAACCCGCCACACTTGCTCGACGGCCAAGGAAACTTTTAAAAAAAAGAATTGAGGGATTCTCCATATACAAGTTTTTAAGACGTGGCCCCCTCGATGCACCGCTGCACCGATTCCTTATACTCGCGAGCTCTGGCCGCGATTATAACCCGAGCTCTATCAATCTCATCGGCACCGAAGGGCCGCTTCCCCGTAACGTACCTATACATCCACGAAAGCACCAAGATCGCAGCAACTCCAAACACTCCCGAAGCCAAAAACCCGCCAACGATTAGCGCGCCGGCCATCGTTGCTGGCACGAGCACCGGGCTGAAGATCACAAGAAGCGGTGTAGCCACGGCGAGCGCGATCACAGTGCCGGTCAGCGTTAGACCTGAGAAGAGAAGCATCACTCCACCTAACGTTGCGACTGCGGCCGCTTTCATGATCTGGTAAGAAACGGGATGCTGGACCTGTTGCTGTTGTTGCAGTTGGCCCCAGCGATGTCGTCTTCGACTTGGATCTGCCATTTGTGAATTGTTTATAGATGTTTGGATCTTGGATTGTGGGAGTGAAGTCTTATATGCCTGAGTGGAGTGAGGGAGATGAGCGAGGATGGTGTGGATGTTATGGGGGAGTTGGTTTGCGTGGAGAGGCGCATGCAGCGGAGTTTCTGACGTGTGTCATAAGAGGAGGAGGGCGGGATCACGACGACGCGTGGTGGCGTTGGAGCTTTGACGAGTGGTAATGTTCTGGAGTATTTTAAATTTTTTGTTTGGATTTTATAACTAGATTGTAGAAATGGGTGGTTATTTGATCATTTATACTTATATTTAGTGTGAAGTAAATTTATCAAATTTGAAACTTATTCTATGTTAATTTGGTTCCGCATGCACACATTTTTTATCCATATTTGCTTTTTAATTATCTGAACTAAATTTAAGAGCATTTACATAAGAGCACACAATTCTTTTGTTATCTAAACATCTAACGTTAAAAAAATCATATTTACATGCATATCACCCAAATATTTAACGTCACATCCAAAAATCGCATTCTCATTTGTTTTTGTAGAAGTGAAATGCACCTAAAAGTATTGTATTTGTAAATATCAAACTTTTGAGTGTTGGATATGTAATTTAAAATGTTCCACTCCTAATTATTTGAAAAAATATACACAGATATAAATACACACAGGCACATCCGTATTAATATACGCATGAACAAGTTTATTTCACTTTTACAAATTAAGATAATGGTGTATCACTATTAAAAAAATGAGTTTGTACAACGCTTTGTAAAGCCACCTGCTATTTTTCATTGAAGCGGTTTTAAATCAGTTTGAGAATATTTTTTGCTGTGATGACTTTAACAATGGTTTTAACAGTTATTGTCATGCAGCGATTTCAATTGCTACTAATTTTTAGCATTGCAAAGTCTTACATGAACAATATTAAAATTTTCTGAAGTTTTTTGGCTTATGAATTTTACAACAATTTTAATTATTATCTTCCTTGCAGCAGTTTTAATAATTAGCTTTGCAAAGGAATATAACATTTTCAAAACCATTGAGGAAGGGTTTTAGCTGTCGTAGCTTTTGCGGCGGTTTTAACAGTATTGTCCTTGCAACGATTTTCACCGCTGCTAGTTTCATTTTTTTTAATTAATTTATATGGTTATATAAATTTTCAATATACATATAAAATAATAAAAAATATGTATGAAAGAAAATTTTCATACATATCACTCAATTCTATGTATTTATGTGTATATCACCAAACTTCAATTTTTACATTTGCACTTTATTCTACATGTATAAAAACTGAAATATGTGCTAGATATACAAATACATAGAAATGGGAGGTATGCATGTAAATGCCACAACTATGAAAGCCATTCAATTAAAAAAATACGCATAATTCATATAAAATAGCATTAGTATCTCAATTACATTATAACATATAACTTAGGAAAAAGTATATAGTGAGCTGAAAAACACATATTTTATGAACTAAGTAGTAGCATCTCTTAAACATCAAAATATTTAGCAGTCCATGAGATAACTTCAGCAATCTTACAATAAACAAAACTCAAATACATTAAACTAAATTGCAAAAAAGTAAAAATGATCGTTGTGTGAGATTCCCCCTCAATTTGTAAATCAGATTAAGATTCTTCGCATCACTGTTAATAGCAAACACACAATCAATTAATAATATTAAGATGAGTAAAAATAAATAAAAAACTTCAATACTAAAAAAATAGCATACCTAGTATAATCCTTCTTATGGTTGATACTTTGACCACATTTATTATATGAATTGTCTCATTTCATATCGTATGGATCATACTTCATTTTCTAATCTTTCAACTTGAGTAGAAATAAACCTAATGTTACTTTCACCTGTAGTTGTGGTATTTTATTGAAAAAAGAGTTAGAGCGACTCAAAATTCCCGTGTTCGTACCCTTCCAGAATGTTCAGGATCATTAGAACATTAACACCCACTCATTTTCTTCTATATTACAATCTTGAAGTGTTAACTCTTCCATCTCAAACATCGTACAAGCTTATGTCTACATTATAAAAGTATCATTAACATCAAAATGATTATTTGACATATCACTACAAGTAAATAAAACTCATATTATTACACATTTCTTCTTAGAATGTTTAGATGACCATGTCATATCCTTATGTATTATATTAGATTTTCATAAATATTGTCTATCATGAATAGCCTAAAATAGTGAATGATAAAAAATTTAATTTTGTATACTTATTAATTATAATCTATAAAAAAATAGTATCATTTATTTTATGTTTGTTTCCAGAAGAAGTTAATCTAACCTATTTTGTTAGGACATGGAAATTTTTTAACATTTTCGGTATTTTTTGTAACTCTCATCTGCAATAAAAAATATTATTTTTTTATTCAATTCAAACTAGACAAAATATAATAAAAACCTAATCATTTGCTTGTGATCGTCATGTCACAAGTTGACACTATTAAAGTGCATATACTCCTTTAGGAACATCCTCCATAATCTTATATATTGGGGTGACTACCCTAATATTGTAACTTTAGGCTATTCTTATAACTTTTGCAGCTGTTTTAACAGTATAGTCTTTGCAGTAATTTTGACTGCTGTTAATTTCCTTTTTTTTATTAATTCTTATGGTTATGCACATTTTCATTATACAAATAATATATATATATATATATGAATGTAAGAAAATTTTCATACTTATCACTCAATTCTATGTATTTATGTGTGTAACTCTAAACTTCAATTTTACATTTGCACTTTATAATATATGTATAAAAATTGAAATATGTGTTAAATTTATAAATACATAGAAATGGGTTGTATGCATGTCAATGACTCAAATATGAAAGCCATTCAATAAAAAAATAAAATACACATAATTCATATAAAATAATTCTAGTATCTCAAATACATCACAACATATATAAATTTATCGGTTCAGTCTCCAACACCTTAAGAAAAATGTATATAGCCAGTCTAAATACACTCAATTTGTCAATTAAATTAAGGTTTTTTGCATCACTGTTAACAACAAAAACACAATCAATTAATAATTTTAAGATAATTAAAACAAATAAAAAAACTTCAATACTTAGAAAATAACATTCAGAGTGTAATCCTTCTTGTGATAATTCTATCACATTTATTATATGAACTGTCTTATTTCATATCATAAGGATCATAGTTCATTTTCCTATCTTTCAACTTGAGCAGAAATAAAAGTACTTTTCACCTGTAGTTGTGGTACTGTATGGAAAAAAATTGAGTTAGAGTGACTTCAAATCCCCGTGTTCATACTCACTCATTTTCTTCTACAGTATCATCTTTAAGTGTTAACTCTTCCATCTCTAATATCGCTTATGTCTACATTACAAAAATATCATTAATATCAAAATGATTTATTTGATAGATCACTATAAGTAAATAACTAATAGTATAACACATTTCTCCTTATTATCTTTAGATGACTATGTCACATCCTTATGTAATATATTAGATTTTCATAACTATATTTTATCATGAATAGCCTAAAAGGAAAATGATAAAAAAAATTAATTTAGTATAATTATTAATTATATTCAATAAGTAAAATATTGTCATACAGTTTTTGTCAGTTTCAAAAATAAGTTAATCTAACAATTGTGTGAGGACATGCATGTTTTCTTTTTTTTTTTCTATTTTAGTATTTTTTGTTACTCTCATCTGCAATAAAATTTTTTTTTATACAATCCAAACTTGAGAAAACAGAATGAAAACCTGATCATCTGTTTGGGATCGTTATGTTATAAGTTGACACTATTAGCATGCGTATATTCCTTTAGGAATACCGTCCATAGTCTTATATATGGTGGTTACTGTCCTAATATTGTAAGTCTAAGCTATTCTTATAATTACATCATTTATTGTCAACGGATTTTATAATTTATTTATAAATATGTTTAGGAAATTTTAAATTTAGCATGCAAATAAAATAACAAATAATATTATAAATTATTAATTTCTTCAAAATACCTCTATTTCTACTGATATATATTTTTTTAAAGCTTCATGTTATTGTTTCAACAATAAGAAAATGATATGGGTGCCAACACAGGATGCTTAACAGTAACACCCCGAATAATAGATTCTGGTATGTTGCATGACAAATCATCATCGCTTGTTTTTTTATGCATGTGCGTGTTCGAATGTAGATTTTGAAGAATTGCACATGTGGTTCATCCTCAACACAGCACCAAAGCCCTTGATTATTTGAAAATAAAATAAAAGTATAGTAAGTAATGTAAGTAGGTTCGTTTGGGAGGCTGACCTGCTAGAGGCATCTCATTTCAGAATTTGTACTTGGCTGATTATCAATACAATGAACTCTTTTTGCTATATATATATATATATATATATATATATATATATATATATATATATATATATATATAACTAACAATTGATCTAAATAATACAAATTAATATAAACTATTACTCACAAATATAAGAAAGGCGTCAACATATGTGCGCTGAGGTTGTTTTCCTGAACTGTCATTTCAAACATTACAAATATATATCACATAATTCTTTTTTATCAATAGAATATGAAAACGAAAAGGATTATTTACATACATACCACCCTATTCCTATGTTTTTACGTAATCTAACACCTAAACTTTACTTTTTTTACATTTATGCCCACCATATCTTTCATATCAATCAAAATAGAACTGATAAATACACCTCTTCCATTCATAGAAAAGGTGGAAAATAAGTACCGCTTCAAGTTTACGTCTTAGATATGCCGAAGAATTGAGTGGCATGTATTTAATGTCCTTGCAAAAAGTTCCACAAAAAAAAACCTGCCTTCTCACTTTCTATCAAACAAATTAAAATAAAATTAGAAATTTTACAAAACAGTAAGGCTTCAAAAAGCATTTTCATCAGAACACCATGACCACATGCACACAAGTGTAGTGCAATCATTAGAAAAATATTAATAATGAAATCATAGTATGATTTGAAACTGAACACCTTGTTCAAGATGACAAGTTCATGGTGAACCTTCCTAAAACTTTGAAATTTTGTTTCTGATTAAGTGACGAGGTAAAAATCAATCAATTAAAGGCAAAGCCCAACATTAACAACAGAAACTGCATAATATATAACTACGATCAAAACACTTGCAAATCCAACGGACAAGACATCCAACGTTAAATGATTATTTCATGCACATGCGTCATGCTTATAAATCAGTGAAACCTGAAATCCCCCTGTATTTATATGTGTGAGAATTCGAAATATTGTTGCCTCACTTGGGGAGATTTGAACGCGCAAGGCTTTTGTTTAAGATATCTATGAAACCTTCCCACCTCGTTTCTGTACAAAAAAAATCGCAAATAAAAAAGGGGGTGGAAGTGTGGCTCAAGTTAAGCAGCTCAATGCTCCTCGAGCCTGAGGAAATTTCGATAAAACTGTGCCCAATTTCTGCTCTTGAATTGGACCTCCGAAATGCATATATATTACCTTATTCCTCAAAATATACACTCAAATGGTATATCATCTATGTGTTTACGTATCTAACACTTTAATTTCAGCTTTCTATTTGTGTACTAGACTTATTCACTGTTATGCTCCACTTTATATTGGAATTTACTCGTAAATGAAAGGGGAGTTTGCATATATAACGTTTGAATCCTATGTATTGACGTATCTAACACCTAAGCCTTCATATTTACATACCTAACACTTTAATTTCTAGTAGCATATGGAAAATACCACTACAACCATGGAAGAGCACAACTTCTCAAGCTCTGTTGCATAACACCATATAAACATCGATCGGTAGGTGTTGGTATATCAAAATATCTGTGTGCAATGTGTATGCAGATTTCCCTTTCATTTGTTGTAAAACTTCTCCTCCAGAACTTTATGCAGTCATGGATGGAACCTTATTATAGATGCATTGTTTCTTCACACATTATGTGGTTTCTCTAGGGACATGGGGAACCTCATAGCTTCCTGAAGTATCCTTTTGTTACCTGAAATGCATGTGGTGACTCTTTGAACTCTATAAATTGACTGTTTTGGAGAGGTCTGAAAGCTGTTTTTGGCTTCATAACACCACCCTTTTGGAGGGGATTCGAGTGTTGTTTTGGCTCGATACCATGACTGTTCTGGCATCATAGTCTTTTTTTTTGTGACTCGATACTCTTGCTGTTTTGAATCGATACTCTCATTGTTATTAGGTTTTTTCTTTTTCCAAGTAATGTATATCATCTTTAAGTTAATTTTTTTTAGTAAATAAGAGGTTTTGCATAATTAAATTATGTATAACCTTCTATTCTCAGGGTTTCATTTTTCTTGTAAGATATTCCCTTTACAAGGGCTGACTTTAAATACTCAAGAGCCCTGTATATAGCTTGCAAATAGCTTATTTTTTGTGCTTATGTCTGAATTGGTTTATCAGGCTCACGTCTAATGCTATATAAGGGCTTGTAAGTGATTTGGATAATCTTTGTTATGGTTCATTCTCACCTTCAGTAGTTTTTTCATTAATTTTATATTATATTCTAACTGCACACCATTTGTAACACATAATTTTCTCTTATTTGATGATTCAATTAAGTCTGAAGCATTCATGTCATCTCTTTCGACTTCTCTCTATTTTTTTGTTTTCTAATGCCTCAAAACTGTTTTTTTTTTAATGGCAATGATATTTATGAGAAGCTTCATGGAAAGGAGGGATCAAAGTTTGTGGAAGGTCTGTTTACCTATCTCACATAAATTTTCATATTTACGTACATACCACTCAATTGCTATGTATTTACATGTCCAACATCTCAACCTGATATTGCATACATGCCATAAAATTCTTGAATATTTATATATCCAAGTAGTTTAAGTTTTAATTCCCTTACAATCATTTTATCTACGAATTTAATGCGGCCTTTTTAGACATTTTTATTTTGAGCACTACCTATTTTGGTGTTCCGGCAGATCCCATTGGTTTGTATGGGGGCTCTTTTAAGTTTGCTTGGATTAAGAAAAAGAGAAATATTTACATGTATGCCAACGATTCTCACGTGTTTACATATGCAACACCAGACGCTTGAAAGTTCTCATTTTGTTTACATATTTTATTCGCATACGAATCTTGAACTATTTGAATTTTATTATCATTTGCATATCTAGTGTTTGAACTCGCACGCTGAATATCAGATTTTTGCAAGTTCTCATTGCCTTTATATATTTAGTATTTAAACTTGTACATTTATTCGTAAAGTTTCTGATCCTTTGTTTTCTTCTCATGTATTTACATGTATGGCACCTAACTTCAATTATAACTTTTTTGTTATTTATTTATTTATTTATATTTATTTTTTTTATAGGAATTTAATATCTAACGCTTTAGTTTAACTATAAAATTTTAGATTATTCTTTTGTACTTAAATGCCTATAACCATATTCAGTCACGTAAACATATAATATATATATATATATATATATATATATATATATTTGGGGGGGGGGGGGGGGGGGGGGGAGAGCACTTTGGGCTCCCTACCTGTTAATAATCAAAAAATGGTTACAAAAATGGGGGGGGGGGGGGGTGGCAGGTCCCCAACTAATAAAACCCAAAAAAATAATACATTCCCACACACTCATAGGAGTCCCGCCTCCCCCGTTACAACACACGCAAGATAAAAACTCCAAAATAATAATAGAATGTATCCATATAAGTATTAGGAAAACATCCTCCCAAAAACAGATGGACCAAACTTCGTAACCATCAGCAAAATTACCAAAAAAAGGTTTAGTTGAAACAGAAGTGCAGGCACCCAGTCTTTCACTCGCATCCATCAACAGAACTAACAAAAATATGTGTAGTGGAAGATTTAACGCATGCACCTGTATACCATGGATATGAATGGGAACACCACCATCGGAGGGGACATCCACATACCTGCACAACCTGCAAGAAGGCATCTCGAAACAAGGATGCCGGGCAAAATTGATGTCAGCCAAAGGAATGCACATACAGCCAATGTGATGGAAGGGATATATGAGAAACCAAGAAAATGCAGCAAAAATAACAGAAACCCAAATCAGAAACATAGGATATCTAAATATATCTAATGTATGGCAGATTTATCCGATCCCCATGCAATAATAGGGCAAGCTGTTGAGAGGGTAAAGCACCCACATAAGGGGAACTCGCTGCATTTTTTGCTAACCAATCAGCAAGCCTATTTCCTTCCCTATATATAAAGGTTAGACGCATTTGCAGATCAGAGGATGCAATGAGATTCCAAATACGCCTAAACAGAAAAAGCAGATTCCAAGGAGTATCAGCCAGCTTTAGATACAAATTTATAAGCGTTTTAGAATCAGTTTCCACCTGTAAGAGTTTAACCTCGAAGGTTATAGCAGCTTTAACAGTTAAGAAGAGGGCCCAAGCTTCAGCCGAGAGAGGGGAATCAGCCATCACAGGGGAGCAGAAGAAAGAAATCAGTTTTCCCTGATGGTCCCTGAAGAGTCCCCCCGCACCTGAATGAGAAGGGGACCAGCTACCGTCAATATTAGCTTTGATAATACCCGTTGGTGGTGGTAACCACTTAACAGTAATAGGCCTCTTGGAGTGAGTGGTGACAGTAGTTAGCATCCAAGATGCTCTGTTATAGTATGCCATAATTTTAGAGTACGTAGCCTCATATGAAGGCTTGCTATCAGAGTGTTTAAAGGAGTTCCTAGCATGCCATATGAACCAGATAACAATATAAGGGAAGAGATCTAAACATTTCCCAGCTTGATTAATATCTTTCCATACTCTTAGGTAACCATTAATAGAGCAGCAACCAGGCCAAGTAATCCCAAAAAAATTGGCAAGCCTGTTCCAGATTTTTTTAGTATAAGGGCAGCTAAAAAATATATGAGAAGAAGTCTCCTCCTCATTCAAACAAAGTAGGCAAATGGAAGCTAATCTCAGACCTTTTAACTTTAAAATGTCATCCAGTGGTAAAATTAAGGAAAAGTAACGCCAAAGAAAAAAGGATATAGATGGGGAAAAGATAGGCTTCCATATACCTGTTCCCCAACTAACCTTAGAAAATGAGTTAAACGTGTGATAGATATGTTTGATGACAGATAAATGAGGATTTTTCTTCCAGATTGGTTTATCCTGGTGAGACATATTAATAGGAATTTGGTTGATGAGCTTAGCAGCATCAAGACCAACCAGATTTCTAAGTTTAGTGATATCCCAATAACCAAGAGTCCAACAATCAGCAACTTGAAGGTTTTCTTGAAAAGGGGGCTGTGCATCCAGGCTAAGATTAGGGCTGCCCCAGCTATCATGCCAAAAGGATATTTTCCCATCACCAATATCCCAGAAAATGGCCTGAGATGCAGCAGACCTGTTTTTCAGAATAGCCTTCCAGATTTTGGAGTCACCAGTTTTCCATTTAACCATAGCAGGATGAGCCTCTTTGCAATATTTAGCATGCATATAATTAGCCCAAATGGATTCCCTTAATCTAAACTTATACCATAACTTACACATGTTAATTTCAACAATGAGAGGGAGAGCTTTGAAGCCAAGCCCCCCAGAATATTTAGGCTTACACATCTTTCTCCAGGAAAGCCAATGTTTCTTGGCACCCCCTCCTTCCCAGAGAAAACGATTAAAAATCTTTTCAAGCATAGCAATAGAACTTTTCTTAGCATTAAAAACCTGAAGAGCATATAGGGGAATACTGTGAAGCACACTATTCAGCAATGTTAAACGACCCCCATTAGAAAGGAAAGTGTTATTCCAGTGATTGATTTTGCGTTTAACTTTATCAATAACATCATCCATCTGAATTTGTTTACATCTTCCCCTAATGAGATTAACACCTAAATATTTAAGAGGAAGTTTAGCAGCTTTGTAACCAGTATAATGAATAGCCTATAGTTGATGTGAATGTGATAAAAGTTTACTGAAAAAAATTTGACATTTGTCATTGTTAAAACCCAGGCCAGAAGCCTCTTCAAACTTATCCAAGATTTTCATCATAATTTTAATAGAATCTTTAGATGCATTTGAAAACACCACAATGTCATCAGCATAAGCCAAATGAGTTACATGGTAATGAGCTTTGTTAAAAAAATGAGCAGATGCATGGACATGTGGATTATTTAGCAGTCTAGAGAGGTAGTCAAAAGCTATAATAAAAATGACAGGAGAAAGAGGATCTCCCTGTTTTATACCCCTATTAGCAGAGAAGAAACCATGTGTGCTGCCGTTAACCAACACACTGTAGTGATTGTTGGAAAGCCATCTTTTAATCAACTGACAAAAATTAGCATTGAAACCTCTAGCTAAAAACACGTTAATAATAAAGTTCCAATCAAGAGTGTCAAAAGCTTTTTTAATGTCAAGTTTAAGAATGAGGTTACCTCCCCGACATTTTCTATCCAAATCTTCAAGAAGTTCTTGAGCAAGGAGTATGTTATCAGTGATCTCCCTACCTTTAACAAAGGCAGATTGTTGGGGAGATATCAACTTATTGAGATGAGGTTGAATTCTGGCTACCAAAATCTTGCTAATCACTTTAGATAAGACAGATGTTAAAGAAATAGGTATGAAATTATTCCAATTAGATCTATCTTTACTTTTAGGGATGAGCACAATCAGAGCATCAGAGAAGTATTTGCAAAGATCCTCCCCCATAAAGAAACTTTGAATAGCCAAAATAATTTCTTTTTTTATAATATCCCAACAAGTGATATAAAAACAGGAAGTGAATCCATCAGGTCCAGGAGCCTTGTTGGAATTGAGATTTTTTAAGGCTTTATAAATTTCATCCTCAGAAGGGATGTCAGTGAGGTACAGAGAGGAGACATAGAGTTTATCAGCGTTAAAAAGATTTTCATCAATACAAGATACCTGCACTTGATTAGTAAACAAGGTAGAGAAATAGTTAACATCACTAGACCCGATCTCCTTAATATCAGTAAGGACATTACCATTGCTTTCAATGATCTGACTAATGTTGTTCTTGTTGATTCTGTTTTTAATTTTAGCATGGAAATAATTTGTTTTTCTATCTCCGTTAATAAAATGACTATCATGATCTTTCTGCATGAGGAGATCTTCCTCAAGAGCAATATCAGCAAGAAGAATACTATGTGCATGAGTAAGTTCCTCCAAGTTCTCGGCAGACATGTTGTCCCTAGCTTCTAAATCATTGACAATTTGCAGGGAATTAACAACTCTAGTATGAATGTTACCAAAAACCTCATGATTCCAATTTTTCAGCCCAACAGCAACCTTCTTATGAAGCTGCCACAGAATGAACCAAGGGGAACCCCATCTAATAGGTTGCCACAAAGCCTTAATGAGATCCAAGAAAGTGGGGTGAGAAGCCCATATGTTCAAAAATTTAAAAGGTATGCTGACAGGTTTAGATTGAAAGGCTAAGGACAATAATAGAGGATTATGGTCAGAGGAAGCATGACTTAGGTGTTGAACCCTAGATAAGTGATAAAGGTTGAAAAAATTTGGATTGCCAAAGAATCTATCTAATCTTTGAAAGAGCAAGCCTCTTCTCCAGGTGAAAGGGGAGCCATTGTACCCCAAGTCAAACGAGACCGAGCTTGGGAGATGCGATCGCGGAACACGTGCATCAAATTTGTGTCAATATTGGCTCCCCTTTTCTTTCAGAGAGGGACATGATCATGTTGAAATCCCCCCCC
The DNA here is from genome assembly GCA_022702705.1 of Papilionanthe hookeriana x Papilionanthe teres. Lineage (NCBI taxonomy): Eukaryota > Viridiplantae > Streptophyta > Magnoliopsida > Asparagales > Orchidaceae > Papilionanthe > Papilionanthe hookeriana x Papilionanthe teres. Next base: position 129,503,661 of record CM040428.1, on the reverse strand, counting down.
ACACACCAGTTATCATTAATAGTAGATCCTATAGCTATAAGCTTATTCCACAGGAGATATTTATCAGCAAGAACAGAACTAGCATAGACAAAAGTAATCCAACCTTTAAAAGAATCATAATTGTAGTGTGCAAGCACAAACTGTTTATCATCTTCAATGATGTGAAGATTAATATTTTTTTTCCAAAACACCCAGATTTTATTATTGGTGTTGCAATAATAAGAGTAGTTAGAGAAACAGGAGATAATTTTCTCTTTATGTGTAGTGACCATAGGTTCTAAAATAGCAAAAATTTCCAAATGATGAATCCTACAAAGATGCTTCAGGCGCTTAAGGGAGGGAGGATCAGCCACTCCCCTAATGTTCCAAACCATAATGTTAAACATGATGCTTTCCACCCCTTCTAGTGGTCCTAGAAGAAGAGGGTAAAATTTCACTTTCAGACAAGCTAGGAGCATATGGATCAGTATTTAGCTTAATGCCTGAGATTTGTCTCTTACTTTTTTTCCTATTAGATTTTTGAATGATCCATTCAGCTTCCATATCAGAATTTGCCTCTATTATAGTAGTATCATTCACATTGTGACAGGGTTCAACATTAGCATTGTTGTTTCCATTAAAAGAATGTGTTCTAATGCCCTGCGCAGGCTTATCCGAAAGGGAGGTATGAGCAGTAATGGGGATCGGAACAAATGAGGGGGGAGGTTCAATGGGAGTTTCCATTGCATCAGCATGACAAAAAGACTCAGTGGGAACAGTCGTATTATGAATAAGGATGGGGTCAATGAGAGGGGAAGTTTCAGTAATTTTGTTTAAGTCAATGGTATTCAATAAAGAAGGATCAATTTCTGGCAATAAAATCTGGATATTTTGATCATCTTCCATGGTTAATGATAGCTCATTAGTAGAACTGTGTTGTGATTTGACTTCTTCATCCTTATCCATTAACAAAATGTGCCCAGTAACACTAGGTATAACATCAGCAGTGTAGCTAGGATCAAAATTAGGACCAGGAGGAACAAATGGTTGAAATGGGGTGGGGGGAACCTCATGAAAATTCTCCCCGGGTGGAGTAGTTTGTAGAGGGGTTGTAGATGTAGGTTGTAAAGGGGAGGTAGGTTGAATATTTGGGACATTAAACTGTTCAGGCATGTCTAGGACTTGTATAGGTTGTGGTAGGGTTTCCAAAGGAAGGGTGTTGTTAAAACTGTCCTCCAGAGGGGGAACAGGGGGGTTAGAAGGCAGAGTAGAGTTTCGTGGAACAGGAGGGGGTTTGAGATGTGGGTTTAGTCTATAAAAAATTGTGACGGAATGACCAAACATAGCACAGTGTGAGCAGTAAGGTGGGTGAGGTCCCATGACCACCTTCTGCCAGTAACCTTTGTGAGAAGATCCAATCCATACCTCATCCGGATACGGCTGAGTAATATCCCTTTCGACCAGAAAACATGCATCAGCTGGTTTGGTGCGTTCAATAGTAGGATTGTCAACACGAAGTGGATTACCAAAACCTTTAGCTAGAGAGTAAAGTATCTCGTGATTGAAGAGGTGATATTTGTATTCAGGGAATTTAATCTAGACAGGGATAATGGGAGACTCAGAACGAGGATCAAAATCCACACTCCATTTGAGTATCTTCATGATCCTGTTTTCTATTTTCATAATCTTACGTGCAAAGACATTAGTGTAGTCAACATCATTTGAGAGTTCAATGAGAATGTGCCTACCATCAAGTGATCCAATCTTCCAGGAACCAGTAAGCTTTAGTGAGTCGAAGTCCTTACGGATGAGATCTAGCTTAGGGTGTCCATAAAGGAACTTACCAATCAGAACATAACGGCAAGCCAAAGCAAGTATTTTTGTTTCATCATCAGACAGAAAGAGCGCAGGTTTACCATTTTTTTTGCCCAACTTTTTTATGAAACTATAGTTACCACCACCTAGCTCCCAGGCATCATGAAAAGATTGGGGAAAATAGCAAGAATGCTTCCTAGAAGGCGGAGAGCTACCACCATTGACCGCATCCGCGAAGGATCTGGCCATTACAAGCAAAAGAAGAACAGAAAAGAAAGACAACAAAGCAGGAGAAGAGATCACCAGAGTCGGAAAACGCCAAACGCCCAGCCGACGCCATAGGAGAAGTGAACCCTAGCCGTTACCATCGAGAGTCCTATATATATATATATCTGTGTTTGAATAAATAGAAAAAGATATATCTCTGTGTGTCTTCCTAAATACTTAAATACCCATCTCATACATACTATTTTCTTAACTTCAAATATGTATATGCCCAACACAAACAATGAAAATACCAGGCTACAAATATTATAAATCTTCATATAGTTACACAAACAACACTCAATTTTAACATAAACTTTTTAAATTTCTTCCTCAATTCTTAAATAATTTGAGTTCATAACATCTATTTTTTTTTCATACATATCACTTTGTTGGAAAAAAGTATTCTATTATTAAAAGCTGAATGGTATGAATGCAAACATTGAAGGTTAGCAACTAAACACATGAAGATATAGGTTTAGGTGACAAAAGAAAGGAGAGGTAAAAATAGTATAGTTTATGAGTTGAATATGGAAACGTATACGAAATGATTGATATGCATGTATACTTCTCCAACATTTATATACACCTTTCTTAGCATCAATTGTGGAAATGTTCAAAATCAAGTGGAGACATTCATTGCGCGGCAAGATGTGGATCATCGAGCAGAGCTATAAGAAGGAGGCTTTTGTGGGTACGAGCGACGATGAAAAAGGTACATTGCTATGTGAAAATTGAATTGCAGCTCCTTACCCGATGGCCATGGAGAGTGGCATACTACCCGCTAACATCGGGTAATGAGTTGCCCTAACCTTCAGGTACTACTGGTTGTCTCAAGCACAACAAAATGTGACTCATTTTTAAATTGCCTCATTTTAAAAAAAATGCATGTCCTCTTTTGCCGTATAAAATTTATATTTTACATGATAAAATAAAAAATCAAAATTATCTTTATTTACTGAAAAAGTTAAGAAATTTTGAGACTTACTCCTAGCGATACATATGTCAGTCACATAGACTGGGATGAGGATTACCCTCTCCTGATTGCCTATTTTGTTGGCAACTTTTTACCCCATGTTGGGTCTCCCATACATGATACTGACGGTTTCTTACGGATGTCTTTCGAGAATTTTTAAGGCCATAGGTCCTGATTCTGAGCTCCCCCTTTACCCAAATCCTTATACCCGACTCTGATCTTTTATATATGTGTCAGCTGACTTTCTTATATATGCATATGCGCATGTCTTTTACACTTGTTTAATCTTTCGTAATACTTGCACTTTTTACCTATAAATTTAACAACAATTACGTACTACTACTCCCTTTACTACACATTATTTCTACTGTGCTGTATATATTTGTTTGTTTACACATGCAATGTTACTATCATGTCATTTACTATACTTGTAAAGACTCCTATGGTAAAGAATAGTAGGACACCTGTTTAAGAGGGATCCTGCAGTAAAGCCCTGGCGACTCAACAATAATGAATATTTAAACACACTTTTTAAAACCCAAAACTGTTACAACAAGGAACTCTGAGCAAGCTTTTTAGGGAGCAGGAAGAGGATGCAAACGGATCGAGGACAACTTCAGAAGACCAAAACATGAAGCGGCGGGTGATCCTCAACTAAACATCTTGTAGTCTTAAACAACACGAACTCATAGACTTTGAGGCAATTGGTCTAGCATGACTTAAATCCTCACGTTATCTTTAAGCATTCGTACGATCATGTCATACGATATAAGTCCCAAAAACTTTCTAGGACTCTGAGGTCATCGTTCGATACGATGTGAATCCTCCTATCTTCTTGGGTCGTTTCACGATGTATATAATTTAAATATAAATCCTAAAATTTTAATAAATTGTAGAATTGAAACATTATAATCTCTCTTTCAAAGACATATAACCAAATAATAGGATAGTGGAAAGTCACCTAAATTCGCCTTGATATCTGCGGCGCCCCCTACTTTTCGCTCATTTGGTCTCCAAAATAACTGTTCGTATTTGAGCTATTCCCACTTGATTTTCCTATAAACAATTGTGAAAACAAAACATTGAGTTCTTGAAAACTGAACCCCTGTTCTTAATCGAGAGTTTTATTAAGGGACTTCAGTATTAAGGATGTAGTTAATTATAGGGGCTTGTCCTTATAGAAAATTAGGAACTCTCATAAAATAAATTCTATCTAATCCATCTATTAAATAGGAGAATTATCAATCATAAATTTTGCAGACAAAAAATAGAGTCATAAATTTCTTAGTTAGAATAGTTAACCCTACTAACAAGTGATACACTTATCTTTCGAGATGACGTATCACTTTTGGTATTTAGCTCAACATTCAAAACTATTATAAGTTGAAATCTATTCGATCTCATTTTCAAAATTAAAATATTATTTTTCAAAATCAAAATTATATATGCATGTGTGTTAAATTAAATCATTTTCAAAGCAACCGACAAATTTTAATTTACTAACCGACAAAATCGAACTAATCGGTAGCAGCCGATCGGTCGAATTGATAAATGGATTGATCAAACCATTGTGAGCGGTCGATCGACGGGGAACAATTGATCAGGCCAGGGCAGCCGATCGACAAAGAATGGTCGAGCAAGTTAATCGGGGCAGTGGCGGCCGATCGATCAAGTGGACCAAAAGTGGTCGATCGGGACTACTGGGTCGATCGACCAAGTCGACTGATGAAAAGTGTCGATCGAGCCAGTAGAAGTATTCGATCAAAAATATATTCAAAAATGAATGTTTTTAATGCAAGTTTTGAAATTCATGCGACACACAATGAAAATTCAAACTCATGCAATATGAAACACGATTAGCTCTAACAACGAATCATGCTCATCCTAACGAACTCACGGGAGATGTAGGGTGCGCAATGGAGAGTTGTATCAACACCATATTGCGCAAGACAACATGATATCCACCTCCATTTGCACGGGCGCTAAATGGGGAATCCCTCACAAAAAGCATTCTCCTTGATCGAGAAGACGATGCTCGAAGGAGTGTCTTTGTCTTCTCGTTTCACTGAGGCATACTGTGGGATTAATAAAACCCTGACTTGTAGATTTTGGGCTAGAAAGAAAAAAGATATGTTTCATTATTTTGATTCGTAAGGAAGAACTCAAAGCACCTAATCCTATGCGGCTTCCTCTAATCACACAAAAATCATAACCTAGCTCCTCTAAAATCCAGACCTAGGGGCTCTATAAATGAATAGAATGAGAGATTAAGGGATTTCACCTACACAATGGTTAATCGAATCATTCTCGGGGCTTTTACATGCTTTGACGTTGCTCTGATGGGAAGAAGCTCTCCTCATCATGGGATAGAGGATGGTCGGATCCCTTCCTTCAAGTGATGAGGATGCTGTCCTCATCGAAGAGAATGTAGGGCTAGCCGGACTTTCTCCTTCTCCAAAGAAGTGAACCTCTCTTCATCGAAGATGGTGGATGACAAGATCACCAGAGTTCTCCTTCTCCAAAGCTAGGAAGAAGCGCTCGTAAGCTCAACCTTTGTGTAGTCGTTGGAGAGGAGGAATAAAACCATTGAAATGAAGGAAAAGATGAAATAGAAGAAGAAGGAAAATGGCTTGCCTTTGCTTCTCTTTGAGGAAGATGAAGAATTCCTCAAGAATCTCCTTAAAAGCTCCTTACCAAGCGTTGTTTGTGTAAAGAATTGTGTTAATTATTGCTTATGTGATGAAATAGATGCTTAATGAAGTGTTAAATATCATTGTGGAGGTCGAAACGATCGAAATTACGAAAAAATTTTTGGACCCGGAAATAATTTTGGACTGGTGCCACCGGCGCCCAAATCTAGAGAGTTTTGGCATTTTTAATAAATAGAGCGTCGTTGGGGCCCAAGTATAGAAAAATGCCAAAAACTCTTTATTTCGCGATTTTGACCCTAGGACCCGCGGTTTTTTTCCATTGCTTTCGTCTTCCTCCTCCATTTTCACGATTTTGAAGACCTAGGGCTTGCTAGATCTCAGATTTGAATTGATTTCAAAGCTTTTTGAGACTGTATCTACACTTCTCTTGGTAAGAGCTTCACTTTAAGTTAAAATTTTTTTATTTTCACCATGGAAATCTCTCACATTGCTTAGGTTGGAATTTTTGGAATTTTAAAGAAATTTTGAGATTTACTATGATGAAATTTGCTCTTACTTGTTTAGAATAGTATTTGGAGTTTGTTACATTGTGAATTTGGAATTTATTGGAATTTTCTTGCAAATTTTAGAAATTCACATGGCTCCAAGGATGAGTAAAGGGAAGAGAAAATAGGATTTTGATGAAGAAAAAGTTGTTAATGTTAAAGTGTAATTTCACTTTAACTCTTACCTTTACAATAAGAAGTGTATCTAAGATCGAGCTTTTGATAATCCTGGTGGATCTATAGAATAGTTAATTGCATAGCGGAACTGGGAACGATTTTTTTTATTTTACTGCAAATGCTGTTATGAGAGGTGTTAGAGAATTTTATTCAAATGTACCCTGGACTGAGACTGAGTATGTGTTAGTTAGAGGAAAAATGTTTGAGTTTACTCCTTAGTGTATTAATGCATTCTATCAGACTTGGAAGCCATTTGTTTGTGAATATGAAAAATTTGATATTCGAGAGGCAAATACGAGAGAAGTGATTGCTTTTCTGACGGATGGAAGAGGGGAATAGAAAGTAAGTAAAAAATAGATGATTAACTTACCCGCTTCCAAATTAAATGTTGCATCAAAAGTTTGGCATTATTTCATCTCTGCAAGACTATTACCTTTTTATCACCACAGTGAAGTTGCAAGGGATAGAGCAATTCTGAACTATTGTATTTAGAAGATGAAAAAAATTGATATAGGAACTATTGTCTTCAAGAACATTCAAACTATTGTTAGAAGCGAGACCACTGGTGGATTAGGACATTCTGCCTTAGTTGATGCCCCATGTGTTCAGTCTAGAGTGGAGTTCAGCAGTTTTGAAGAAGTAGCTATACCGCTGAGGCTGATTACAAAGACTATTATTCGTACTTATGAATCTCATGTGGGAGCCCGAGATGAGAGTAGGAGTACTGATATTTCTACTACGAGTTATGACGTTCCATCTACATCTGAGCCCCCTACATTATCTGATATTATGGAGCAGCTGAGATTACAGAGTGCTAGTGTGGATAGACTTCATGGTAGGATGGATGTGTTTGAGGCCAGAAGTGATGTGAATGAATATTATTTGAAGAGGAGAGTTAAGTTTGATATTACCTATTATGATGCTCAGGTCAGATTCATGAGTGGGGGGATTGATGTGATATTTCATACTTGCCCCAGCTATACAACGTATAAACCTGATCCTGCTGACCCTGCAGATGATCCTGGTGATGAAGATTGGTAGATTGTTTGTTTCTATTTCTATTTTGCTTTTTGTGTTGTGTTGTATTATTGTGATGTAGTAATTATTTGCTTTTCATGTAATGTGTAACCCTGTTGGTGTATTATTATGTTGTATTGAAAAAACTTGAAATTATTAAATGAACTGTGTAGTGATGTGATAATTTGTTTAAGATTGTGATGTTTTGTTTGATGTTTAGATGTTTAAAGTTAATTTCTCTTCACCTTGCAAAAGTTTAAAATATTAATATATCACTGTTATTAACTATTTTATGCCTGCTAGTTGTAAATTTTGACTAATACCAGATGGTTGTTGAAGATTTCAAAATCCAAGCACAAAAAGGTTAGTTTTCTTTTACTCTCTACTGTTTCAAATTTCTTGAAAAATTTAAGTTTGGGGGAGGGTAGAAAAATATTAACTCTTATTTGTTCTCAATTATTATATTTTAAAAAATTATTAGCATAACTTCTGGCAGTTGAACCTTACTATAAGTAACTAAAAATTTTTATTTCAGTTGAATATTATGGAAGGATTAGATGAAAGTTTTAGTAATAAAGGTTAATTTTATAGAAATAAGATATTTGGTATGAAATGATTTGATTATAGTTAACTATTTAAAGTGAAGATAACTGTATTTTTGAAATGTTAAGAGACTTAAAGTATTATGTGTTAAGAAGAGATTGTGACATTATGATGAATAATAAAGCTTGTACCTAATTATAAAATAATGAGGTATCTCAAGTTTGAACTTTATAAAGAGGAGAGTGAAATTCAAAATCATTAAAGGCTATCTAGTTATAGTAATCCTCATTTTAAAAAAGGGGGGGGGGTGGGACAAAAGAAAAAAGGATTGAAAAATAATCCCAAAAAGAAAAAAAAAAGAAAAAGAAAAAAAGTAATTATGAGGAGAAGCTTGAGGAGATGCTTAATCAAAAATTGGCTTCACTTGGAGTCACACTAAAGGGAGAACTTGATTTTATTTCTGAATTTATATTTAAAGTATTGGCCTGCATTCTGATGAAGTTTGCATGAACTCCTTTTTCAAATAATCTTTCAAGACACTCTTAATGTGACAAATTATGGTTTATCTTGAAATAAATAGAAGACTAGAACCCTTAGACTTGATTGTTGAATATTCTTATATCTGTAGTATTGACGTGAGTTACTAAATTTCTTTCTAAAGATCTAACCAATATATGCTTTTGAATGAAAATTTTAGTATCTTACAGGTGAAAAGTGCATTGCCTAGAGTTATATTTTTATGTAGTAAAAAGATTACTTGAGAACAAGTAATAGTTTAGTTTGGGAGTTTTTGATGCACTAAAAATATATACTGTTTTTGCTATATAATTTTATCTATTTTTGGTGATATTGCACTTTAAAGAAAGGTGTGTTTTATGATTTGTTGTAGGTATGATGATTTTAGGTGATTGGAGCGAAAAGAAGCGAAAAGGAAAGAATTCGGAGCAAAAAGAAGCAAAAAGGAGCAAAAAGGAGGAAAACAGCTTTTGGCTCTGCCGGCGCTAGAATGGGCACCGCCGGCACCATTATCTAGATAGCTGGAAATATTTGGACGATAGAGCGCCACCGGCGCCCAAAATCGGTGGACTTCAAATTTGAAGAGTTTTGGCGACTTTTTGAAGGGATGCCTATGGAAACTCTTGGGTTTTCGTTTCAAACTTATAAGTAACTATTTTTGGACGAAGTAGGTGTGGTTTTGTGGTTTTTGGTGTGTGTCTTGTGTGTTTTAGGGAGTCAAGTGTATTTTGAGTGTTAGGGCTTAGGAGAGAAGAGTGTAGAAATGAGAATTTGAGATGAATTCTTCTTTAAGGAGTGAAGGAAAAGAAGTAAAGTGAGAGATTGCTTCTTCCTTTCCATTCTAAAGAGGGAATTAAGTGTTGCAAAGAAGATAGAAAAGGATTCAAAGGAACTTCAAGGGAATTTTATTGGGGAAGAGAAAAAGATAAGTTCTATTTTCTTTTATGGTTTGTATGAATTTTCTTTTATATATAAAATCCATGTTTTATTGTATCTTCTTCATGAATTCTGAGTAGTCTCCTTTGTCTTTCTTCTTCCATAAAAATGTGATGATGTGGATTTAAAGTGACTTTAATGTATTGAAGAAATTGTGATGGTTTTTCATTTTGAACTTAATTTACTTTTCGATCTAGCCAATTGAATTGTTAAAATATGTTGTTGAACATTAACTCTGAAAGGATTTAGTGTCCTACAACAATAATGAAGAATCCATTCATTTTCAATGAATGAATTGCGTAGTTCATGGGAATTGAGTGCAAATAAATAGGGAAATGTGTTTTGATGAACTTCAAATTGGAGGTTTCAGGGTGACAGAATAAGATCCTCAATTTGGTCCTAAGATTAGTAACTAAACTCGAAGATTAGCGTTCAGGTGAAGGGTGAGTGGGAACTCCGTAGTGAGAGCCGGTATCCTCCCAACCTAGCCTTAGATTTTGTGTCTAAACTTAGGATATGTCAATGTTCTTTTCATGCTTGGAAGAGGGGGTACTCTTTTAAGGGTGAAGAAACATTTATGCTCTTATTTGGCACAATACCATAGATAATCATTCCATATCATCCACACATCATATTCTCGTTGGAAGAGGAAATTTTCTTTTCTTATATATCAAAAACCTTTCAAATAAATAGTTTAGTGTGTGTCTGTTAGTTAATTTTGTTTTAAAAGATATTAGAAGTAATTGTAGTTTGTTTAATTGTTACTGTTTTCTGCATCTTGGTAGTAGAAGTAAACATTAAACTTTAATTACAATTTGAGTATTAGATTTTAGTGCTACATTACCTATTGTGAAACACTTTCTTTTTACTTTGTAACTTCCCTATGGGATCGATAACCAGGACTCCATTAGAGCCCTGTATTATTTGATACGATACGTATACTTGCGTTGAATGCTTGAACTTTACAAAATCATTATAAATATATATAAATTTGAGTTCATAAATTCTTGCAATATGAAAGTCCGAATCACATCAATGGTCTAAGCAAAAAATACAAATACATTCAAATTTGGTTCTGGAAATATGATGAGTATATGTAATAAAAACATATAAAATAGGTACTAAAAAATAGAAAAGCCTAAGTGGCACCTATTAGACTCCTTGAAAACATAGCACAACATACATGTGCTACTTAAATTATGATACCTAGTATTGTCCATCAAAGTATCCTCTCTGGTAATACTCACTACTGCGTCATTACCAGCAAAATGGTCACTCAACTAACGAGCTCGATTCTTCATCGAGATAGTTGGGGAATGCACATGCAAATAAAAAGTGATCCAGTATGTCTTGGCCACTCTGCAAAGTAGGAGTGATCACAAGATATAAAACATTCGTCAAAGTATATGATGGCATATACCCATGACGAATGAACCATTAGTGCAGACATGTAAATACAAAACACAAGACATACGACACACATATGACGTACCGAGGTGATGCCATAGGTGACGTGACTTACACACCAAATAGAGTTAGGGGTCTTTGAAATATGAACTATACTAGGCAGTAGCCATGTATCCACGTGGACACAGATCACATACTTTGAGGGCTCAGAGTCCTTTAGAATGTGATCCATGTGAACTGATGCGATGTGGCATTCTCATGGTATCATTTAGTGATTCCATAGGAAGAGTGATGGTGAGCATGCAATACACACAGCGAGAGTGAGGAGGTGTTTTTCTCACCGAGGAGAATCACACCTCGGATAGAATTAATATGCAAAGTATCCCGAAGAAGACAAGTGAGTGTCCGGAATGAGTGTGTAGGAGCAGTGACTCAGGGAAGACACATGAGTGTCAGAAGTGAGTATACGAGGAGTAGTGACTTGAAAAGGTGAGTGTGCAAGGATCGATGACTCGAGAAAGTGCATACGGTAGTCCAGAGTGGTGTCATAAGAGGTATGGTAATGTAATTCTCATTAGAGAGAACTACACACCATATGAACTCGGTGGCAATCCATCCATTTACATTATGTGTGAGTGTGTGACGTAAATGTGTGAAGAAACAAGAATCAAATGGAGACAACTTCAAGCATGCAAGTCATGAACATGTTGAATGCTATGTAAACAAACACACAAAAGTGGAAAGTGCACGTGCAAACGATCTGCGATGTGGTGCGAAGTGACATAAGGATGCTGCGAAGAAAATTCATAGAGTAATGTGCCACTGGGAGGCACAAATACTCGACGTGAATATATGAGGGCATATGCTCACAAGTGCGCAATAGGGAGCAATCATGGATGTGATAATGGAGGTAATGTGAAAAGTATGCAACATATGCAACATATGCAACATGCAAATGCAATGATCGACCAACTAATCAGATGCGGTGGCAATAGAGGGTCTTTGATCGGGGCCGGACTGTGAGGCCAATATATGAAGGACGGGTAGGGGCTGCTAATCGATGAGGAACGATCAATCGAATCGAGGTAGCTGATCGACAGAGAATGGTCGGTCAAGCCGATTGGACAGGCTGTGGATGATCAGCCAAGCTGACAGAATTGATCGATCAAAACTGTGTTGGCCTTCAATTAGGTTGTGGTGGCCAATGACGGAGAATGATCAGTCGAGCAGATCGGGCTGGTGGTTGTCAATCAGTTGAACCTATGGAAGTGGTCAATTGAACCAATATGAGTGGTCGATCAGTGAGGAAAGGTTGATCAAGCCATGGAAATTGATTGACGAAGAATGGTCGGTAGAGCCGTTCGGGCCAGTGGCGGCCGATCGGTCTAGCCAACAAATGGGGTCGATCAAACTGGCTTGGGCGGTTGATCAGGCCGAAGCGACTGATTGATGAAGAATTTAGGTCAGACCTGTTGACCTCATTTTTATGTCTTCTTATTCCTCTCCCTAGAGCATAGGTTCTAGCCTTATGATTTTATGTTTGACCTCATTTGAATATTCTATAAGTGAAGTAACACTTCACTTGATACTTCACTTGAGAGTTATAATAATATGAGCTTTAAAAGGGCAAATCAACTTATTAAGTATTTTAATGATTTAAACTTAATGATTTAATTTTAATTTTTACTTAGTTATAAAAAAGTTTAAGTTTGGAATAGTGTTCAAGTCATTTTTTTTAGATTTAATTTAAATCTTTACATTTTAAATGATGTTATATCTCAGATTTAACTTTTATGTTTTAAACCTACTTTAAGTGTTTGGTTTAACTTTTAATGTTTTCATTTAGGTGTGTTGTTAAATGATTTTAATTCAATTTAATTTTAATTTAATTTAAGTTTAATTTAATTTAATTTAATTAATTTGATTTAATTTAATTTAAATTTTTTTTTAATTTAATTTAATTTAATTTAATTTAATTTTTTTATTTAATTTAATTTTAAATTTTAATTTAATTTAATTTAATTTCAATTTAATTTAATTTAGTTTAATTTTTTTTAATCTAATGTTTTAGATATGATTTAATTTAATTGTTAAAGTGTTAATTTAATTTAAATTTTGATTTAATTTAGTTTAAATTTAATTTAATAGTTAAGTCTTTTAGCACTTTAAATTTTAAATTCGGTTATTATTTAAATTGGGAATTAAATATTATTGCAGTGATTAATTTAGGGATTTTTAAATTAAATAATAAATATCTTCTTAATAATATCCCTATTTTTAATAATTCAAATTTCCATTACTCTTCCAAAATTTTAATTAATTAATTAAATAAAGTTTATTTTAATTATTCTTGAAATGATTAGTAGGTTTCTACCCTTCAATTATTTAAATTTCAATCATCCAAAATCAGTTTAGAATCAAATATTTTACCCTCCCCTTTTTTGATTAATCCTAAAATTTTAATTAAGGGTTGAAAATTTTTTTTAATTACCCTTTTGCCCTTCAAGCTTAATAATTCTATAACTCACTAAACTAAGCTCAAATAAACTTAAAATTTTTATGTAACCTCACTCACATGTCAATTAAGATATTAGAGGAGAAAATGTGGTTTTTTTGTATTTAATTTATTTATGTAATTATTTCTAAGGGAAAATAGGGGTTTTCAAGGAAAATTCAATAATATGATCAAGGAAGTGTTTCTGTCCTTAAGAAAATTTTGGGATGTCCCTAATGACTAGAGGACCACTTGTACCAATTTTAGTGATTTTTTGAATTATAGTTTATTTATTATAATTATTTTAAGTTTTGGAGTGTTAATTAATTTAAAAAAGAAATAAAAGTTGAAAAATGGATTTTATAGTTTTTTAAGATCTCTCTAACCTCAAAGAAATTAGAGAACCAAATTTTATATTTTTCTGATTTTTCTTTGATTTATTAGAATTATTTTAGTGGAAATGTTAAAGAAAATCATTTTTTTAAATTCAAAAATTGTTTTAAGCCTTGAAAATTCAATATCTTACCGTAGAGACTTAGGAAAAATATTTGGTTTGTTCCTAGGTTATTAGAATTCAAAATGTGTCATTTTGGAGATTTTTAATATTTTTATGATTTTTATTATTTGTTAATTATTAAAAATATTAAATTAATGATAAAAATCAACTTTTTTAGAAAATTACAATTTAAATTTTCCTAAGTTCCTCTGATATCAGAGAAGCCTCAAAACCATTTTTGTGAATTTTTGAAATGTATTTTGTGAGTTATGAATTTTTAAAGTTTAATTTTGGTTATGTGACTTAATTAATCCATTTAATGGGGTTAAACATTTCCAATTGATTTCAAATTTTTATGTGATGTTCCTCTGATCCTAAAGATCAGTGGAGAATTTTTTTCAAGTTAATTTGATGTGTAGTTAACCCTAATTAATTAAAGTTCAATTTTGGATGTTTAGGCCAATTAGAGTTGTTCCATGTGAATTAACTCAAAACCTATTTTTCCTAGGTTCCTACAAGTCATAAGAAACATCACCAAATTTTCCTAGAATTTATTTCACAACATGCTAATTATTGAAATTAAAATACTCAAAACAGTAACATGCAATTGGAAAATCAATAACTTCTCATAGGGATGGCCTCTGACCTTGGAAAATTCAGGGAATGTTCCCTAGATCTGTGGCTTCAAAAGCCCTATGGTCTCATGTCATGGTGAATTGTCTATGCAAATGGAGAATTAAAATACCACAAAGAGTAAATAAATCATTAAAAATAAAATAATTGATGAAATGACTTGATTTCTTTTCCACATTATTCTCCTCTATTCACTGAGCAAGTGAGTATTTTTATTTAATTTTTCTGATTTTTCTACATAAAGTTATGAATTCTTGAAGTTCTGATAATTAAATAAATAGAAAAATACCCTAATTTCCTACTTATCCACGCGGCGCCACGCCATCCTCGGCAGCTCCAAAAGTCCACGCGGCGCGCTGTGATTCGTCGCCTCCATATGAGTCAGCGATGTGGGTGCCCGCGGTTCACGTACCATTGCGCCGTCCGACTTAATCTCGATCGTCCGCCTGATACACGCGAGATCCAACGGCTCCTGGTCATATTCTACGACTGGTGTGCACCCGTGACTATCCACACTAAAACCCTAAGATCTCACTCGATTCTTAATGGATTTTTGTGTTCTTATGCTCTATGGATTCGTCTTGAAGAGACGAACATATCCATACGGTTTATGTGGCATGAAATTAACCCAATCAAAATATAGAATGTTCAGAAACTCAGAAGAAGAGAGAGCTCATACCTTTGCTCAAAGAAGTGTGGCTTCGATTTGAGAGTTGTGTCACCTTCGATTGAGTCCAAGTAAGCTCCAGATGAAGTCTCTGGCCCTAGGGAATTGTCTAGACTTGAATTCGACCAGACCCGATTCCAAAGCTTGGAGGCTAGAGCAAATGGGTGGCCTGGAGAGGGGGCTTCCACTGGGGAACTCCTTCTCTTGATCTTGTGCAGGTGTGGGTGAGTTTAATTTGAGTTTGGTGGAGAATTGGAAAGTTTCCTGGTTTTGGGTGGAATTTTGGCTGAGAAATTGAGCTTTGTGGATGGGGATTAGGGCAAATTATCACTGGGGATCAATTGCTCTAAGTGTGGAGGATGGTCTGGAAAAATTTTGGCAGAGTTTCTGTATGGTTTAGTGCAACTCCCTTCTTGGCCGAGAGGGGTGGGGTTTAAATAGAGTTGGCTGGAGGGCCTTCCAGGGGGAGTTAATGGCTGGGATCAGCTGCTCTGGGCAAGGGAAGAAGAGCTCTAATGGCCATTGGGCATGGGGCAACTCAGCAAGAGAGAATTTCAATGTTGGGCTCTCATGGTGCTCTCGGCCATGGCAGTTTCCGGCGGCTGTGGTGGCTGGCCGGCCAGGCATGGGTCACCCTCAGGGTCGGTGAGGTCAGAGCTTGATTCCTGTGAGTTTAATTGATGGTTGCCATGTTTAAAGGTGGTGAATTGAAATGGAATGGGAAAAGGGTGATTTTGGCTTGGTTTGGTCAACCCATAGTTTTGGGCTAGGTTCACCTCCCCATGGCCTGCTTGGGCTGAAGAGAAAGCTATTTGGCTCAGCTTAATTAGTGGGGAGAAGTCACCATCTAAGTAAAATTAGGCTTAAGCATGGTTTAGGGGAATCATGGGAGTGGTTAATCACCCTTTAGAGAATCATTAAAGGTTCCCCTCTTCTTGCCACTTTGGGTATGGTGAGGTGTCCAAGGCTTTCATGGCTCCCATGTGGCTCATACATGGCTTCATGGCTCCATTTGGCTTGGGAAAAGTCAAGTCAACTTTCATGGAAAAGGGTTTATGGAATTTTGAAAATTTTGGGGTTATTTGATGGGATTTGGCATAATACCATTTTGGTTTGATTTTCATGATGGATTTAGCACTTAGGGAGTGATATTAATTGAGGATGAGATGAGATTGTAATGTGAGCTTTAAGGTGGATTTTGGGCTTTTGGGTTTATTTTGTATGGGCTTTTAAAGTAGCTTAGGAAATGGGCTTTTATATTTTAAAATGGGTTTTTTAGGATGAGGAGCCTTGTAGTGGTTGGGCCCAATGAGTGTTGAATGTTTCATGAGTTATTGTAAGTCAATGTGGTAAGGCTTGGGGTTGGATTGGGTTGAACTTGGGTCTCTTTGGTAAGGGGACAAAAATGGGTCAAATTGGGTTAGCTTGGGCTAAGGTTGGGCTAAAGTTGGTTTTGATGTAAAATTAATGTTGAGAAATGTTTATAGGTGTGTTGCAAAGAGTTTTCAACTTTGGTTGGGGTTCAATTTTGGGATTTGGGCTAAGTTAGAGTTAATCTTAGGTTTAGGCTAAATTGGGGATTTTGGGTTTGGATTGAATTTGAGTGGGGTTTGGGTCCAAATTTTTGGCAAATTATGTTAGTTTTTTGTTTATGGAGATGTTAGGGAAGGTTTAGAAACGATTTGGGGTCAATTGGAGTTGAATTGGGTTGGTTTGGGCTAAGTTTGGGTTATGGGTCAAAATTGGGCTTTAAGCTTAAAAATGAAATTGGTTTCAAATGTCAATAAAATTGGGCTTGAATTTGGTCTAGATTGATATTTGGGATATTGAATTGAAGTTTAGAATTGAATTAGACCAAAATTCAGGTTAATTGGGGTGATTTGATTTGACATTGGGTTCTCTTGGGTTTAAAATGGGTCAAATTGGGGGTTTTGGTAAAAGTGGGGTAAATTGACAAAATTGGCCCATGGTATAGTTGAAACAAATGAAATTAGTAATATTTGGGATTTTTTGGAATTTTTTGGGAATTTTCTGAATTTTTGGATTTTTTGGTCAAGAGGGGCATTTTGGTAATTTGGAGGGTATTGAGGGTATTTTTGGAAATTTTGGTATTTTTGGCTGTAAATGATCAATTTGATTGGTGGGGAAATGTTCAAGGTTAATTTTGGAAATGTTTTGGGTGATTTGAAAATTTTGGTGGTTTTGGGTAGTTTCAAGGGCTTTTAGTAGGTTTTGTGGGTCCGGGAACCCGGGGGTCAAAAATTGAAATTTTGGAAAAATGAAAATTGAGCAAGTGTGAGTGAAATGGAATCATTTTGGTTGATCCATGAAGCCATATTAAGCCCATAGGAGCCATGAGAGGACTCATTTGAGGCATTCACTATGTTGTTCCTAACCCTCTTAGCGAATGGCCTAGGGATTAAGGTCCATCCATATGAATTATCTACATGAGTCAGGAAGTGAAGCTAGGCATGAATAGTTTTAGGATTTGGAATTTGTGTGAAAGTGTAATGTGTGCAGGTGAACCCTCACCAGACCAGGCCACCCAGGGTGATCCTAAGGCCAAAGAGTCCTATAAGGAACTCATCATTTAAACCTCCACATTTGATCTCAACCCTCTAGGTGATTAGGGGTTTACAATCAAGCTTGTGGGGTTTGCAGGGAGTTAAGAAGTGGTTGAGTTTCTAAAGGGGTAGGTTCCATCCCTAGTCCTCTAATATAGTTAAAGGAAAAGCCTAAGGCTAGATCCTAAGTACTAAAGAGAGAAGAGAAGACCTCATCAAAAATGAGGAGTACAGGTTAGTTAAATGATGGAAAGAGCCTACAAAATTTCATAAGGAGAAATACCTAAAGCCCGAAGGTATGATTTCAATTTACAGTTTTTTTTTTTGACCCTATATGTATATAGATAGAAAACTTTAAGTTTGGGGGAGAGAAAAACAACAAATTTAATTATTAAATTGTTCTCGATCTACATTTTCAAAATTATTATAAAAATGATTTTCTGTAGTAATTTTAATTCAGTAACTAGAATTAATTTATCTAAATATTATAAAAAGTTGAATACAATATTTTTAGTAATTAAAATAATTTTATAGACTAAGAAATTTAGTTTAAAAGGTTAAGAATATAGTTAACTATTTAAAGTAAGGAAAACTATATTTTAAAATATGAAATTCTTAAATATTTAGTTGAAAAAGAAAAGATTGAAACCCAATAAAGTAAAAACTTTGAAATATATATTAAGTAAGGAAATATTTCAAGTTTCAAATTTTAGGAAAGAGAAAAATGAAGTTCAAAATCATTAACAGGCTATCCAGATATAGTAATCCTCACTTAAAAAAAAAAGAAAAAGAAGGATTGAAAATCAATCCCGGAAAAGAAAAGAAAAAATATATATATTGGATTGAAAATTAATCCAAATGTAAAAGAGAAATATAAATGAGGAGAAGCTTGAGGAATTGCCTTATCAAAAATTGGCTTCATTTGAATCAACCTAATAGAAAAACTCAGTTATATTTTTAAACTTATATATATATGGATTAGTATTTTACTGAGTAGTGTTTACATGAAATTCCCATCATCTGAATATTTTAAGTAAATTAATATTTCAAATATAGTCATTCTTGAAATAAATAGAAGATTAAACATCTTAAACTTGATGATTAAATAGCCTTATATCTATAGAATTAATTTAAATATCTAAAAATATTTCTATTAAACTTAACTATAGTATTTATTTAAATCTAATTCGTAGTATTTCTGAATTAAAACCTTACTACAAATAATCATTACTTTTAAGTAGTATTAAAATTACTTGAGGACAAGTAATAATTAGGTTTGGGGGAATTTGATCACTACAAAATATATTAAGAATTTTATACCAATTTTATATGAAATTGCACTTTAAAGAAATGTATTTTCTTTGTTTTATTGTAGGAATGATGATTTATAAGTACTGAAGGCAAAAAACACAAAAGAAGCAAATTTGGAGAAAAAAGGACTCAATTTGATGAAAATTGAACTGTCCCGCCGACGGCGAGATTTAGGCCGTCGACGGCGAATTTTTCCCGAAAGATTTTTAATATATTATAAGGAGCCCATTGACGGCGAGATCGATCCCGCCGACAGCGAGATCGGCGCGGTGAGCCCATCTTTTAGAAGCCCGCTGACGGCGAGACCGATGCCTGCCGACGGTGAGATAGTTGAATTGAGCAAGATACATTGAACTTGGACGCTTTTTGAAGAGGTGCTTAAGCAACCTTTGGAGATTTGACCCTTCTATAAATAGAGCCAAATTTTAGTCAGTTTGTGTGTCATTCTAGAGTCAGTTTTAGTCATTTGTGTGGAATTTAAGTGTAATTTAAGAGTCTTTTAAGTGAGTAGACTAAGTTTTTATCATTTTGGTGTGCTGTACTAGAAGGAAGAGTCAAAGGAACTTCAAGAGTCTGCTTGGGGAGAAGAATTGAGATAAGTATATTTGTTATTTGTTTGTTAACTTTAATGAAATCCATGCTTTGTGTTATTTTTCCCATGCATTATGAGTAGTTTCCTTAGTCTTTCTCCTTGTTATTGAGATTAGTGAAATGACAAATTTAAATAGTTGTGCTCGAAATATGAAAATAGAAATTGTCTTAATCTTTTTACTTAAATCGTAATTTACTCTCAATCTGGCCAATTGATTTGTTAACATATGTTGAATTATCAAATATATTAAAGATTACATCCAAGATTCAGAGAAATCAAAAGCCTTGGAAGGAGGGTGCAAATAAATAGGGAAATATTAACTAGTGAGCGTAGAATTAAACATTTTAGTGTGACAGACTAAAAATTTCAATTTGGTCTTATTGTTTGAGAGCTGAAATGTAGATGTTAGCCCTCAGGCGAGGGGAATGTGGGAGCTCTGAAGTGGCAGTCGGTATCCTCCCAGCTTAACCGCAGATTCAGTAATGAAACATAAGACTAGTCAATATTCTTTGCACCTGGACCAAAGGGTAAAGAATAGGTATGCTCCTATTTGGCACAATATAATTAAAAACTAATTTAAATTTTCATTCACTTAATACTCTAAAACAAGGAGAAAGATACTTTTCTGAAATCTTATATTAACCTTTTAAGCATTAGTTTATTTTAGTCTAAGTGTTCTAAATTTTTGTATACTAGATTAATAAGTAAAATTTACTTTAAGTTGTTCTTTGAAATTTGCTAACTTCCCTGTGGGATCGATATCTAGGACTCCATTAGAGCCCTATATTACTTGATAACGATACGTATACTTGCGTAGTATCCACAATATAAACCATAAATTCCATAACAGAATCATAAGAATATATTTAGTGCGGATCAAGTTTTTGGTGCCGTTGCTAACTTTTATAATAGTAAGTATAAATATCGAAAGTGGATCACGCCGCCGGCGCTATTTTTCAGAGAGCTTGGCAATATTTGGACGATAAAGCACTGCCGGCGCCCAATGTCGGTGCACTTCAAATTTGAAGAGGTTTTGTTACTTTTTGAAGAGATGACTATGGAAACTCTTGGGATTTCGTTTCTAACTTATAAGTAACTTTTTTGGATGAAATGTAGTGTGTGGTTTTGTGGTTTTGTGGTTTTGTGGTTTTGTGGTTTTGGTGTGTGTCTTGTGTGTTTTAGAGTGTCTAGTGTATTTTGAGTGTTAGGACTTAGGAGAGAAGAGTGTAGAAGTGAGAATTTGAGAGGAATTCTTCTCTAAGGAGTGAAGGACAAGAAGTAAAGTGAGAGATTGCTTCTTCCTTTTCATTCTAAAGATGGAATTAAGTGTTGTAAAGAAGATAGAAAATGATTCAAAGGAACTTCAAGGGAATTGCGTTGGGGAAGAGAAAGAGATAAGTTATATTTTTGTTTATGGTGTGTATGACTTTTCTTTTATATCTAAAATCCATGTTTTATTGTATCTTCTTCATGAATTCTGAGTAGTCTCCTTTGCCTTTTTTCTCTCATAGAGATGTGATGATGTGTTGATTTTGATTTGAAGTGCCTTTAAGGTATTGAAAAAATTGAGATGGTTTTTCATTTCGAACTTAATTTACTTTTCGATCTGGCCCATTAAATTGTTAAAATATTCTATTGAACATTAACTCAGAAAGGATTTAGTGTCCTATAACAATAATGAAGAATCCATTCAATTTCTAGAGGTGAATTACGTAGTTCATGGGAATTGAGTAATAAGGAAATGTGTTTTGATGGACTTCAAATTGGAGGTTTCAAGGTGACAGGCTAAGATCCTCAATTTGGTCCTAAGATTAGTAACTAAACTCGAAGATTAGCGTTCAGGTGATGGGTGAGTGGGAGCTCTGTAGTGAGAGCCGGTATCCTCCCAGCCTAGCCTTAGATTTTGTGTCTAAACTTATGATATGTCAATGTTCTTTTCATGCTTGGAAGAGGGGGTACTCTTTTAAGGGTAAAGAAACATTTATGCTCCTATCTGGCACAAAACCATAGATAATCATTCTATATCATCCACACATCATATTCTCGTTGGAAGAGGAAAGATACTTTTCTTATATACCAAAGACCTTTCAAATAAATAGTTTAGTGTGTGTCTGTTAGGTAATTTTGTTTAAAAAGATATTAGAAGTAATTGTAGTTTATTTAATTGTTACTGTTTTCTGTATCTTGGTAGTAGAAGTAAACATTAAACTTTTATTGCAATTTAAGTATTAGATTTCAGTGTTATATTACCTATTGTGAAACACTTTCTTTTTACTTCGTAACTTCCCTGTGGGATCGATAACCAGGACTCCATTAGAGCCCTGCATTACTTGATACGATACGTATACTTGCATTGAATGCTTGGACTTTACAAAATAATTATAAATATATATAAATTTGAGCTCATAAATTCTTGCAATATAAAAGTCTGAACAGCATCAAGTTTTTGAGATTCAGAGAGAATTTTTTACTACTGGCGCTTCTGGCGCCAAAATGTGCGCCGTCGGCGCCCAATTATAGAGAAGTTTGCTGAACTTATAGGTTTGAGCGTCGCCGGCGCCCAAAACCTATTGAAATTTTTTGGAGTTTCAAAATGACGGTTTTGAGCGGGATCTTCGTCATTATAACTCCCTTAACTCCATTTTAGACTTCCAACTCCAGAAAAACAAAAACAAGCATTCCCAATTCGCATCTCATGGATTCCTACTCTATAGAAACCCCTCGATCTCGCATTTTTAACCAATGGAAGTTTATAAGTTTTGAGGAGCAGTGATTGTTCAACAAAGTGATGATGAAGAGGAGGATTATCAAGGAAAGAGGCTTCATAAATCGAGGTATGGATAATCCTACTACTAGAATTGAAGAGATAACTAAGGAAAGACGTTGGGAAGTGTTTTACTACACTACCACAGTCGTAGTTGTCCCGGTTGTGAAAGAATTCTATGTAAATCTTCACGGGATCAACCAAGGATTCGTCTTTGTGCGAGGTAGGTTTGTGTAATTCACTCCTGCAATAATTAGCAATCTCTTTATGACTGAGAATGTACATATTTACCATTATTCTAATTTCAATGCCACAAATGATAATATGAATGAAGGGTTGTTGACCACAATTTTGATGAGGTCTTCTCTTTTTTTTTAATACTTAGGATCTAGCCTTAGGCTTTTCCTTTGACTATCCTAGAGGATTAGAATTGGGACCCACCACCTAGAATTTCAAACCACTTCTTAAATCCCTGCAAACTCCACAAATTTTACTGTAGATCCCTAATCACCTAGAGGGTTGAAATCAAATGTGGAAGTTTAAAGGATGAGTTCCTATAGGACTCTTTGGCCTTAGGACTGCCCTGGGTGGCCTCAGTGCAGTGAGGGTTGACTTACACACACTACACTTAAACACTACACTTTCACACACCTCCTAAAACCACACCTATACCCAACTTGACCTCCTGACTCATGAAGGTGATTCACATGGATGGTCCTTAACCCCTAAGCCCTTGGCTAAGAGGGTTAAGAATAACATAGTGAATGCCTCAAATGAATCCCTTCATGGCTCATGTGGGCTTGATATGGCTTCATGGCTCAACAAAAATGATTTCATTCCACTTACATTCACCCAATCTTCAATTTTCCAAATTTTCAATTTTTGACCCCCAGGACCCTACACCCGCCTAACCTACCAAATGCCCTTGAAATTACCCAATTTTTTCAAAATTTCCAAATCACCCAAAATTCCCCAAAATTAACCTTGAATATTTCCCCTCCACTCAAATTGATCATCCATAGCCAAAAATACCAAAAATTCCAAAAATACCAAAAATTTCAAAAATACCTCCCAATACCCTCCAAATACCCAAAAGGCCCCTCTTGACCCAAAAATCCAAAAAATTCAAAAAATTCCCAGAAACTTCCAGAAAATCCCAAATATTCCCAATTTCATTTTTTTCAACTACACCATGGGCCAATTTAGTCAATTTACCCCACTTTTGTCAAAATCCCCAATTTGACCCATTTTAACCCAAAATGAACCCAATGTCAAACCAAACCTACCCAATTGACCCAAATTCTGGTCCAATTCAATTCTAAACTTCAATTCAACATCCCCAACACCAATCTAGACCAAATCCAAGTCCAATTTGATTGGCATTTGAATCCAATTTCACTTTTGACCTTAAAGCCCAATTTGGACCTATGACCCAAACTTAGCCCAAACCAAACCAATTTAACTCCAATTAACCCCAAATCTTTTCTAAACCTTCCCTAACATCCCTACAAACAAAATAGTAACATGATTTGCCCAAAATTTGGATCCAAACCCCACTCAAATTTAACCCAAAACCAAAAGGCCCAATTTTGACCTAAATCCAACCCTAACCCAAATAAGCCCAAATCCCAAAATCAAAACCCAACAAAAGTTGAAACCTCTTTTAAACATTCCCATAAACATTTCCCAACATCAATTTCACATCAATTTCAACCCTAGCCCAACATTGGCCCAAATTAGCCCAATTTGACCTACATTAACCCCTTTACCAAATGAACCCAAATCCAACCCAATTCAAACCCAAACCACTCCAAACTTGTTTTAAATCAATCATGACACATCCCTAAGCCAAACTTAACATTTATTTGGCATGGCCCATTGCAAACTTTCCTCTTCAAAAGCCCATTTACTAACCCAAAAGCCCACTTCCCTAAACCATTTTAAAAGCCCATCTTCACTAAATTTCAAAGGCCCAAAATTCATCCTAAAGCCCACACTACAATCTTATCCCATCATCACTCAATTAATATCATCCCTTAAGTCCTAAATCAATCATCAAATGGTTCCAAATCAAGCCATATGCCAAATATCCCCTAAATACCAAAATTCACAAAATCCTTCTCCATGAAAGTTGACTTAACTTTTCCCAAGCCAAATGGAGCCATGAAGCCATGCATGAGCCCCATGGGAGCCATGAGAGCTATGGAATCTACTTTCCACCTCACCAAACCATTAATGGCAAGAGAGGGGATCTCTTTCTTAAACCTTCTTAAACCCTTTTTTACCTTAAGCATGTCACACACTAAACCATGCTTAGCCACCTCACCATGGATGGAGACCACACCATTTTCTCTTGGCTGACCCAAGTGACTCTTTTCAGCCCAAAACCAGGCTTTGGGTGGTGCACCTAGCCCAATCCATGAGTTGACCAAAATCAACCCAAAATATACCCTTACCACATTCTACATTGATTCAAACTCTTTACACATGTCCAAACCCAATTGAATTCACCATTGCCAAGCCCTGACCTCCCTGGTCAAGATGGTGACCCTTGCCTGCCGGCCAGCCACCTGGGCTGCCGGAAAACACCACACCCGAGAGCATCATGTGAGCCCAAGCTTGGAATTCTCACCTGCTGAGTTGCCCCATGCCAAATGACCACCATGGCTGTTCTTCTCCTCACTAGAGCAGCTGATCCCAAGCCCTAACTCCCCTTGGGAGGCCCTCCAGCCTCTCCTATTTAAACCCCACCTCTCTCGGCCATGGGAGGTGTGCTGAACCAACCTTAAGGAAACTCTTCCAAAATCATTCCAGACCACTCTCCACACATAGAGCACTTGATTCCCACTGGATTCCAGCCCCAATTCCCTCCAGCTGAGCTCAATTTTGAGTTCAAACTTCATTATTAAAACCAGGACACTTCTTCACAGTGGACCAATCCCCAAATTGATTGATCCTACACCTTCACCAGACCAAGGGAAGAAGTTTACCAGCAAAAGCCCCCTCTCCATGCCACCCATCTGTTCCAAACTCCAAGCTTTGTAATCGGTACGTGGTCGAAATCCTACCTAGACAATTCACCAGGCCAAGGGACTTCATCTGGAGCTTGCTTGGATCCAATCGAAGGTGACACAACTCTCAGATCGAAGCTTCACTTCTCTGAGCAAAGGTATGGATTCACTCTTCTTCCCGAGCTTACAGAGATTCTCCATTTAGTTTGAGTCAATTTAAATACATGTTTACCGTATAGATGTGTTCGTCTCCTCAAGACGAATCCATAGAGCATAAGAACACGAAAATCCATTGAGAATCGAGTGAGAAATTAGGGTTAGAAGGTTGACGGTCACGGGTGCACACCAGTCGTAGACGATGACCAGGAGCCGTCGGATCGAGCGTGTATCGAGTGGACGGTCTGGATCGAGCCGGACAGCGCGTTGGTACGTGACCCGTGGGGCCCTGGATCGCTGAGAAGGATGGCGGCGCCGAATCAGAAGACGACACGCGACGCTTCGGAGATGCCTAGGTTGAGTTGGCGCCGCGTGCATAAGTAGGAAATTAGGTTATTTTCCTCTTTATTTAATTCCCTAAACTTCAAAAAAGCATAACTTTGTGCAAGAAAATCATAAAAATAAAATAAAAATACCCTCTTGCTCAGTGAACAGAGGAGAATAATGTGGAAAAGAAATCATTTAATTTCATTGAGTATTTGATTTTTAATAATTTATTTAATCTCTGCACATTTTCAATTCTCCATGCATGTATACAATTCAACATGGTATGAGACCATAGGGCTTTTGAAGCCTCTGAATTTGGGAACATTCCTTGAATTTTCCAAAGTCAGAGGCCATCCCTATGAAGAGTTATTGATTTTTCAATTCTAGGTCACTATTCTGAATATTTTAATTTCAATAATTAGCATGTTGTGAAATAAATTCTAGGAAAATTTGAGGATGTTTCTTTTGACCAGAGGACTCTATGAAAAATAGGTTTTGAATTAATCCACTTGGAATAACCCTAATTGGTTTAAATACCCAAAATAGGTCTTTAATTAATTAGAGCTAATCATACATCAAATTGACTTGAAATCAATTCTCCACTGACCTTAGGATCAGAGGAACCCACCATAAAAATTTGAAGTCAATTGGAGTTGGTTAGCCCTACTAAATGGGTTGATTAAGCCATTTAGCCAATTTAAACTTTAAAAATTCATAATTTTCAAAATACTTTCAAAAATTCACCAAATTAGTTTTGGAGCCTCTCTGATATTAGGGGAATTTAAGAAAATTAAAATTGCAATTTTTTAAAAAAGTTGATTTTTTGCATTATTTTAATATTTTTAATAATTAAAAAATAATAAAAATCACAAAAATAATAAAATTCACCAAAATATTATATTTTGAATTTTAATCACTTAGGAACAAACCCCATATTTTTCTTAAGTCTATATGATGAGATATTAAATTTTAAAGCCTTAAGGTAATTTTAAAATTAAAAAAATGTATTTTTTAGCATTTCCACTAAAATAATTCTAATAAATCAAAGAAAAATCAGAAAATTATAAAAATTGATTCTCTAATTTTCTTGATATCAGAGAGATTTTTGAAAAATATAAAATTCATTTTTCAAGCTTTATTTTATTTTTAAATTAATTAATACTCCAAAAATCAAAATAATATAATTCAAAAAATCACCAAAATTGGTCCACGTGGTCCTCTGGTCATTAGGAATGTACCATAATTTTCTTAAGGATAGAAACTTTCCCTTGGTCATGTTATTAAATTTTCCTTGAAAATTCTTATTTTCCACCAAAAATAATTATATAAATAATTTAAATACGATAAAAATCACATTTTCTCCTCTAATGTCTTGATTGACATATGAGTGAAGCCACATAAAAATTTCAAATTCATTTAAGCTCAATTTTGTGAGTTATGAAATTAATAAGCATAAAGGGTGAAATGGTGATTAAAATTTTAACATATAATTAAAAATTTTAGGTTTAATTAAAAGGGTGGGTAAAATATTTGATATTAAGTTGATTTTGGATGTTTGAAACTTAGGTATTAAAGGGTAGAAACCTACTAAACAATTTAAAAATAATTAAAATAAACCTTAATTAAATAATTAATTAAATTTAGAAGAATAATAAAATTGGAATTATTAAAATAGGGATATTATTAGGAAGAGATTTGTTCTTTAATTTAAGAATCCCTAAATTAATCACCTCAATAATGTTCAATTCCTAATTAAAATGATAATCCAAATTCAAAACTTAAAATGCTTAATCATTAAATTAAATTAAAATTAAAACATTTAAATTAAACCCTTTTAAAATTTCAATTAAATTAATACTTTAACAATTAAAATTAAATCATCTTTAAAAAATAAAAAATAAAATATTAAATTAAAATTAAAAATAAAATTAAATTTAAATTTAAATTAAATTAAATTAAATTAAATTAAATTAAAACATATTAAATTAAATCAAATTAAATCAAATTAAATTAAATTAAATTAAATTAAATTAAATTAAATTAAATTAAATCATATTAAATTAAATTAAATTAAAATAAAATCAAGTTAAAATTAAAATTAAATTAAATAAATAAAATTGAATTAAAATTAAAATTAAACCCAATCAAATTAAAACTAAAATTAAGTTAAATTAAATTGAATTAAAAATAACACCACCTAAGACATAAAGAATTCAAAAATAAATCTAAAACGACTTGAACACTATTCCAAACTTAAATCCATTAACTGAAATTAAATTAAATCATAAATCACTTGAACATCAATTTGCCCTCGAAAGCTTTTGCTGTCATAACTCCTAAACGAAGCGTTAAGTGAATTGTTACTTCACTTATAGGATATTCAAATGTCCTAGTTCACTGAGCAAGACAACAAAACTTGAACTCCCGGACGATTAATTCATTTGTATAATTAAATTCTCTTGGACTTAAAATAATCCTAGAAATATTGAAAAGATGTTTAAGACTTGTCTTAAGCACTTCCTCGATACGATAGGATATTTATAAGAATAATTGAACTTAATTGTTCTTTGATGAAGAAAATCGTCCTTAAACCAAAACACAAGAACTCGGACGTCATAGGAGAGGACTAGCTATAGGATTAGGACTTTGGTAGACAACCAAAATCTTTACCTTAGCTTTACTCAGGTACTTGTTGGAATACTTAAATGCTCGATATGTGTTTTAAGTGCAGCTTGGGATGAAGGGAAGACCCTTCAGGTACGCTTTTATTTTATTGCAACTTACTTTATTGTAATTTACTTTATTGCAAATGCACTTTACCTTTCTTGCATGATAAACAACTGTTGCATGAAAATCAAAACCTCTAGGGTAGTCCCTAAAACTGAAACCAAAACTAAATTAAAAGTCATTACAAGATAAAATTCACCGCCAGAACATTTTAAAAAATAAAACAACTTAAAATTTAATCACAAACATAACAACAAAACTACAACTACAACTAAATTAAAACGTCTTGTTGGATGATCGGGAATACCTCGGATGATGTAACCTACGTGTTGCTAACGGGATTTCCCACGGTCTAAATGAAAGTGTGGAACTCATTCAGTTGAGTTTAGCAAATTCATCTGGACTAAGTGAATCCGATAAAAATAACGATGCCGGAAGGATGGAACCGTGGGATCTTAACCATTGTTGTTATAATTAACTTTAAGATTTATTTAATTAAAATATTAAAAAACACCTATATTTTAAGATTTTCTCTAAACCAGAACACTTCTCTCATCTCCTGATTTATGACTTCTAAAACTAAACCTCTGCAACCAAAAGGAGCTCGGAACATGGTGGGCAGCACGACCATCGTCATCAGCAAAACCTGAGTCTACTTCAGCAAAACTTTCTTAGAGTTAAATAACCAAGCCATAAGACTTCAAGGTAGTTTTCCTGGTGCAATATAAATCAGTAACGCTTCGTTAGGCATTTGCATGATCATGTCATTTAAATTAAGCCCTAACCAGTCTTAGGACTCCGAGGTAGTCGTTTGATACGACATAAACCCTCACATCTTCGAGGCTATTTGTATGATCGTGCCATACGAATATAAGTCCTAATTAATTAAAATTGGCAAGATCAAAACATTAAATAAAAATTAGGACTTTCCTAAATTCAAGCCAAACAATAGGATAGTCGGGAAATTACCCAAGTCCGCTTCAAATCTGTAATTTCTCCTACCTTTCTTCCTTTGAATTCCCAAAACAAAATGTTCCAAACTTGATCCATTCCCTATTGAAATTCCAAAATTCAATCCCTTGAAAACTTAAACTTTGAGATTCTTGAGAGCAGAACTACTGATTATTATCAAGAGTTTTCTTAAGTAATTCTCGTCATTTAAGATGTAATTAACTATAGGGGCTTACCCTTATAGGGAATTTTAAGAACCCAGGTAATATAAACCCTGCTTAATTTCTTTGTATTAAGCAGGGGAACTTGTCAGCCTATAAAATTAGTTCGCAGACCAAACAGATGTCACAAATCTTCTAGTTTATTTAACCGAGCCCCATAGTCAAGCGATGGTGTCTATTCTTCGGGATAGATACACGGTTTGTGATGTGGTGCTCGTTTATATAAACTATTCGGGATGTGAGATCAGTTTGATTTCATATCTTAAAATTTTCAAATTTAAAATTATTTTCAAAATAAAATACTTCTTTTTCAAGTTATTTATTTAAATTAAAAATAAAATCTAAAATTCGCCGAGAACTTCTGTTAGGCGACCCCTCTTTCAAAAATACAACACACTAACCTAAAAATATGCCGACAATTTATGGCGACTCCGCTGGGGAAAATTCCTCTCTCCGTTTTTAATCAGATAGTTCTGCTTTCAAAAATCGGTAGTGTATCCATGTCCCTAGTGGATCAAACTACCCTTCTTTCCGTTGGAATACTATGTTCATTTCTACCTTGAACAAGTACAGCCAACATTCTCTCGGATTTAGGAGCCACTGCTTAGACACCCCTAAACGGAGAGGTTCCGAGATCCTTTTACCTCATTTCGAGGTGGAGTGGCCCCCAATAGGTATTAGTTTAGGAGCAGTCTCGAGGGTCGAGAAGTTTCTACAAAACTTTCTCTTCCTTTTCCAGTTCCTAATCAATTCCTTTTACCCTTCCTACAACTCTCCTTCTTTTAATAATTCTCTGTCTTAACGAACAAATATTTTCGAAAAACAATTATCTTCTAATACCACAAATACACTAAGATAAACGGGAATGTGTTCGGACTCTTTCTTTTT
Organism: Papilionanthe hookeriana x Papilionanthe teres; assembly: GCA_022702705.1. Lineage (NCBI taxonomy): Eukaryota > Viridiplantae > Streptophyta > Magnoliopsida > Asparagales > Orchidaceae > Papilionanthe > Papilionanthe hookeriana x Papilionanthe teres. Next base: position 129,473,033 of record CM040428.1, on the reverse strand, counting down.
CTTCATAAGTTTTACGATAAGAAGAAGCACGATTCGGGGACTAACACTTAGAATCTGCCCGCGTAAATGGAAGCCCCAAAACCGATCTTCTCCTTCGTCAACGGACTCGGACTCGGTCGTGTTCAAGGACGAACTGCTCGATAATGGAATCATTCGATTCGTACAAGGATTCGGGGACACCGACATCAAAATCCCCGACGTCACTCTCTTTTCACTCACAAGCAAAGTACCAGAAACTGAGAAGCCGTTGATTGAGTTTAACCTCAAGTCGACACATGAATTCCCTCCTCTACAAAAGATTCCAACTGAGAGGAGTACCGTTGTTCGCAAAAGGACTGTTGTTGCTACCCCCACTGGTCTAGTTGTCTCTGCACCTACCCCGCGCTCCGCCGTACTAAAGGGGAAGGAAATTCAGAACTGTGATGAACTTGTTGCCGTGGAGGGTACAGATCTTCCTGTAAAACCTTCTATTTTTGAAATCGGGTCCAGCTCAAGGATTCCATCACTGACACGGACTCGGAGGAGGAACAGAAGTAGAAGGATTGCTAGAGAAGCTAGAGCTGCTGAAGTTGCTTTCCTGGAGGGAATCCCTGAACTGCCCGACTATACACCGCTGCCTGAATACATACCACTTTTGGGAGGAAGTAGATTCCATCCCCTCTCCGCCGCAGAGGATGAAGAAAATGTCCTCAAGATTGCTTCTACATTGCCTCAGCCCGCATACTACAACGACGGCCATAAGAAAAGGGCTAGAATTACGCCATTTGCTTGACTGCAAACCCTGATAGAAAAGTTTGCAAAGAAAGAAAAATGCCCTATATCAGAAATTTTAAGAAGGATAGGACGGGTGCCAGCTTAGTCCCGTCTTGGGCCGCGAGTAGAACCTGCTATCGCTGCGGAAAAGCCAAATAAAAGAATGAAAGCTAGTCCACCTGTCGTTGTTTCAGGACTACAAATTAGGGAGGATACCACCTTCCAACATTTGGCCGACGGACCATCCGGTCCCGTACCTTCGCCGCTAGGAGGATGGTATGGCGTCCCACTACCGGGCAATTAAGATTAAAACAACAACCTGAGAAGGAAAGTCTCGTCAGGAGACTTGAGTCTGAAGAAAGCGCTACCATAGTGAAGGGGACTCATGAGAAGGAAACCCGACAGCTATCACATGACAACTGCAAAGATGTACAGAAAAGACCACTAGAAGATGCTATGGAAAAGCTAAGAACCGATATTCGGCGATTAGCAAGAGAAAGAGAAGAGAAATTCAGAGATGAAGTTGACTCGTCAGAGTTCATGGATGATGAATATGCAGAAATTAACATGGTTGAAATACGAGCTTCGTCAGCTTCAAAGGTGCGCTCGCAGCACGCGAAAGAGAGGAGCCTGAAGTAATGAGGAGGCAGCTTCAAGAGAAAGATGATACGATCGCCCAAATGGCAAAAAGGATGGAAGAGATGGCTGTAGCCCTAGCCACTCTCCAGAGTTAGGTTCAACCCCAAAGAGAAACACCCCTAGAAGTTATTCACATTGTAGACGGAGGAAAGGAGATTACATCTGTCAACGGGGATGATCAGTTAAAGAAGGATTCAACACAAAACATGATTCCAGAAAAGGATATCAAGAGCATGGTGGAACAGCAGGTGCGAGAGGCCTTGGCACAGTCAAAGAGTGGGACATCCATTCGGACGGGTAGACCTTACCCCGAAGAATTCAACCCTGTCCAATGCCCGAAACGCTTCGTACCACCTCTTTCAAGACCTTTGATGGAACCGGAAACCCTCGGCAGCATGTTGCACATTTTCGTGCCAGTTGTTGCAATGCCGGCGGAAGTGATGCTTTACTCTTCCAACAGTTTGTCAGCAGCCTGTCAGGGATCGCCTTTGATTGGTATGCGGAATTACCGAACGGTTCGGTGAAGATATTTTCAGAATTGGAGAACCTCTTCATGAAATGATTTGCCGGAGCTCAGCACCACATCACTATAGGTGATTTAGTGGTAGAGAAACAGAAATCGAATGAAACTTTGATGGACTATATACTTCGATGGAGGAATATAAGTATGAAGTGTGAGCCACAGTTACAAGAACAGCATGCAGTCATCATTTTACTTAAGAGCATTCATGGCACGATAGCACTTCTCCTCAAGGGATTTACTATTAAGACTTTCGAGAAGTTGTTAAGCAAGGCAGGAAGCTTGCAAGAGGAGGAGAAGCAATTAAGTTTCACCAACAAAGTAGACAAACAGAAGCCCGTGAAAACTTTCGAAAAGAAATCTGGGATTGTCGCAGCAGTTGATAAAGGCAAGCAGCTAATACAAATACCGCCAGAACGGTCGCAACAAATTCAACAGAATTACCAGTAACCTCGACCCAGCTATCAGTCATCTCAACAGTATGAACAACCGCCTCGTCCACAACGTACGCTAAAGGAGCTTCTGAGAAGGGAATATTCGTTCAAGAATGAGGCAGTGCCAAAAATATTTCGCAGTCTGATGAAGACTCCAGATTTCCAACTGCCAGAGCCCAAGAGACCAGAAGAAGTCGACAAGAAAGGTGATCCCAACTTTTGCCCTTACCACCAGATGCTTGGACACAAGATAGAAGATTGTATTACCTTCAAAAGTTGGCTCAACGACAATCTTCAAAAAAGGAATATAACGATTCCGAAGGAATACATGAAGGAACCCCAGAAAGGAGGTTCCGTCAATGTTATCTCGACGGATCTCATTATTCTGATAGATCCCTATGCGACTGATGATGGATGGACTACCGCTTGGACAAAGTCTTCGAAGAAAATTTTGGATCACATCCAAACCGCTTCGGTGCGAGCCTCAATTCAGAGTTCAAAACCTGTCAAGTCGGCACTATCACTTGCGATAGAAGAACCACCTCAATAAGAGACGATTGAAGAGAAGAAGAAAATTGATGAAGAAGAAAAGATCGAGGCTCTTAAGGCTAGACTAGGGGCTGCTTATCCTAGGATAGTTGTTTCTGATTCGGGGGAGAAATCCCTCGAACCTCTGACTCTGTATGATTATTTGCTCGCTCCGGCGGGATCTTATAATGATAAGGGTTATGGCGTTGGCTCCGATTTGACTGTTTCTAACGATTATGTAACTAGCGACAACCAAGCTAATCCGGACATCGATTCCGATACAAGAGACAATTCTCAAATCATACACAATCTCGACGATCACAATGATGAAGAAGACATCCACCAGGGAGGTTACGAGAGTTCAACAAGCAATGAATCTATTTGCGAGTTTCGAGGAGCTCCAGTCACAATAGAGCTAGAGCCTTCAGATTCTGAAGCTAATCTAGAAGAACCTGTCATTTCAATTCAGGAGGAAACACCAACAAACTCAATACTAGATTAAGGAGAAATTACAGAAGTCAACTTAAGAAGTGGAAGAGTTCTACCTCCGAGAATGGGTCCAAAGGACAAAGGAAAGCAGGTGATTGTTCAGGAAGAACCAACCCCCGCAGAAGAAATACCCATTCGGGAAGAAATCGAGACACATGGAAATAAAGTGGACTACAACGTGCTAGCCCATCTTAGGAAACTATCGGCCAAACTAAGCATCTATGACGCTCTCATCTTATCAAAGGAGATGAGAGAAGCTCTGATCAAGGCCTTACTTGATCTAGAAATTTGCTTAGCTCAAATGACCGTAGATTACTTAGATGAGGTTTGCTCGTTAAAGGAACAACGAGGTGTTACCTTCACGGACAATGACCTACTACTTGGGACGGCAGACCACAACCGACCGTTGTACATTTCAGTTATAATCGGGAAGTTTACGCTCTCCAGAGTATTGGTGGATCCAGGAGCATCAATCAATATAATGAATCTTCGAACGCTAGCATACTTGGAAATTGATGCTCGCGAGCTCGAAGAAGACAAAATGTTATTAACAGGATTCAACCAGAAAGGAGAAAGAGCCCTCGGATCAATAACACTGCTAATGAAGACCGGTGACTTAGCAAAGACAACCGCGAAATTTCACATAATCGATTCGAAACGTCATTCAACGCTCTACTCGGGCCGACCATGGATACATGTAAACCGGATGGTACCATCATCTCTACATCGGTGCATCAAATATTACGATGGAGGGGAACGAGTGCATCAAAGGTGACTTACAACCATTCTCCGTACATGAGATTGGAATCCATGAAGATGCGACTTATTATGCACCCCCGAAGAAAACAATCTTCTCCGGAGATACCATAACGAATGAAGCAAAGGAAGTTTGGGAAGACGAAGAACACGAAGTTCTAGTCCAACGGTCACTCACCACTCCCTTACGGCGAGATGGTGAAGGTTTCTCCACAACTCGCATCCGAGGTCGAGGCCGGGGACGAGGTCGTGACGAGACGTTAGGACGAGTTGGACGAGAGGAAACCAGCCATCAATGTTGATTGGGAAGATAGTTCTGAAGAAGAAAAAGAGATCAAGCAAGAAGCAGCTACAATAAGTCAGAAGAAGCCGCAATTCAAGATATCTCTCGAAGATGAGAAGAACGAAGAATACAAATCGATGTACGAGAAGATTAACCACTATGTACATACTATGACCCTGACCCCGATCCATTCTAATAAGATCGAGGGTATGGTGGTCAAAGAGGTACATAGCGGCTGTGCAAAGCCCATCAAATTCTACCGTGGTGCTCCTTCCTCCGAAACTGAAAACAATGTACAATTTGAAGATGTCACTTCATCAGAATTAATGGAATTTCCTTTTGAGTGGTACTCTCCCTGTGTTCAAAATTTAATTCAGCATGGTTTCTTACCTCGATAATGGACAAAATGTCAATCACAACATTTTGAAAAATTATGGAATAACTCCGTCGACCACCCAATTCAAAACATGGTCTCGGATTCGGCACGAGTAGGATCGAGTTGACGATACCGAATTTTGCTTGGTTGTCACTTGCGAGTCTAATGAAAACCGCATGGAAACTACGGAAGAATTTGAAGATTTACAAATTGGAAACGCTCCACCGTAGTTCGAAGAAGAGATCAAATCTACAATAGATGAGTTAACGGAAGTTAACTTAGGTACTAGCGAAGAACCTAGACCTACCTTTGTTAGCTCCTTACTCAATAAAGAAGACTCGAAGAAATAATAAATTTATTAATGTAATTTAAAGACTCGTTTTACTTGGAGCTACGATGAGATGCCGGGATTAGCTCCGGAGGTCGCGATCCATAAGCTAGGAGTGGATCCTACTTCTGTCCCAGTCAGACAAGGTTCCATAAGAATGCGTCTAGAAATCGAACAACAAGTCATAGCTGAAGTTAAAAAGCTAATAGACGCTAAATTTGTCCGTGAAGAACAATACCCAACTTGGCTAGCCAATGTGGTACCAGTGAGGAAGAAGAATTGTCAAATCAGAATTTGTGTGGATTTCAGAGATTTAAACAAGGCATGTCCAAAAGATGAATTCCCTCTACCGATCCCAGAATTAATGATCGACATTGCTTCAACACATGAAATATTCTCATTCATGGATGGATCTTCAGGATACAACCAGATAAAAATGGTTCCAGAAGATGAAAAACTTACAACATTCAGAACGCCGATCGGAGTATATTGCTACACAGTGATGCCATTCGGACTGAAGAACGCATGAGCAACCTACCAGAGAGCGATGACAAGAATTTTTGATGATCTCATCCACAATCAAGTCGAATGCTACGTGGACGATGTGGTCATCAAAAGCAAAGTAAAGGAAAACCACCTGTATGATTTGAGGATTGTTTTCGAACGATTAAGACAATTTAACCTTAAGATGAATCCCTTAAAATGAGCCTTCGGCTTCACCTCTGGGAAATTCTTAGGATTCGTTGTCCGACATCGTGGAATTGAAATCAACCCGGAAAAGATTAAAGCTATTCTAGAAATGCCGCTTCCTAAAACCTTAAAACAACTACGATCTTTTCAAGGGAAGCTGACATATCTTCGACGCTTTATTTCAAACTTGTCAGGTAGGATTCAGCCTTTCTCGGCATTAGTTAAAAAGGACGCCAAATTTATTTGGGAAGAGAAATTCCAAAAGGCCTTTGAGGACATTAAACAATATTTAATGACACCTCCTGTCTTAGCGAGCCCTGGTCTCGAGTAGACCGTTGATACTTTATACCGCAGCTTTAGACGACTCACTCGGAGCCCGTTAGCAAGTGTCGATGATGAGGGTAAAGAAAATGCTCTTTACTACCTAAGCCGTCGTTTACTTTCGACAGAAGTAAGGTATCCCGCAATTGAAAAGCACTGTTTGGCCCTGATCTTTGCCGCTCAAAAGCTCAGGCATTACATGCTTTCTCATAAGGTCAACCTGATCTCAAAATTTAATCCATTGAAATACTTGATGACCCGTCCAACACTTTCTGGCAGACTTGCCAGATGGTCAATGATATTATTGCAATTCGATATAACTTTCGTGCCTCTTCGTGCCGTAAAGGGACAAGTCCTAGCAGACTTCCTCGCAACGACACCCTTGTCGGCGGAATCCCCTCTCAATGACTACTTGGCAGACGAACAAATAATGAGTTTAGAAGACCCTGATGATCGACGTTGGGAATTATATTTCGACAGAGCATCTTCAGCACACAAAGACGAAGAATCGCAAGTGATAATGCCCGGTAAGGCAGGAATCAGACTAATATTTATAACACCGGAGCGGGGGATGTTAAGATACTCCTACCACTTGACAAAACCATGTACAAACAATGAAGCAGAATACGAAGCCCTCATAACAGGACTGGAATTAACTATTCGAATGGGGATAACAAACATCAACATCGACGGGGATTAGCAGTTAATCATTCAGCAGATCGTCGGACAGTACAGAATTTTAAAGCCAAGACTCGAGCAATACTTCTAGTATGCCATACAGTTGTTGGAACAGATTCCTAATGTGACGATCTACAAAATTTCCAGGAAAGAAAATGCTTTAGCAGATGTGCTAGCCCGTCTCGCAAAAGAATTTTCCCGCTTGCAAGATGAATCGATAGAAGTGTCAGTTCACGGACGTCAAGTCCTATCACGACTCGACATAGACACAATACACAAATCGAGAAAAGAAAAAGAATCGGTTGCGAGCGATGACGAGAAAACACGTGAAGATTGGCGACAACAATAAATAGACTACCTACAAACAGGAAAACTACCAGACGATAGGTCGTTAGCCCATCAGATCAAAAAAAGAACTTTGTCCTACGCATTAATAAACAACACGTTATACAGAAGGTCTTTCGATCAAATGTGGCTAAGGTGCCGAAGCGAGTCCGAAGCCCGTGAAATTGTTAAAGAGGTGCATTCAGGACTCAGTGGCGCTCACCAGTCGGGTCCGAAGATGAAAATGAAAATTAAAAGACTAAGGTACTACTGGCCCTCGATGATGACCGACTGCATGAAAATAGCCAAGAGCTGTCACCAATGCCAAGTGCACGGAGTGGTTCTACACCAACCTCCAAATGTGCTACATCCGACAATTGCGTCGCGGCCATTCGAATGTTGGGGCACGGATATAGTGGGTCCAATAGAACCACATCTTCAAAAGGACATCGCTTCATTCTTGCGGCTACGATTACTTTTCCAGTAGGCAGAGGCGGCTCCACTTAGAGAAGTGAAAGCACACCATGTGCTACAGCTTTTCAAGAACCAAGTTGTCTACCGTTTCGGAGTGCCGCGCGAGATCATCTCAGATAATGGGTCAGCATTCAGAAGCACACAAATCAACAATTTTTTCAGGAGACACGAAATCGACTGGCGATATTCAACAATTTACTACCCAAGAACAAAAGGCCTGGTTGAGGCTTTTAATAAAACTCTCGTTTAAATCTTAAAGAAAACCTTGGACGATAATAAGAGAAATTGGCACGAGAAGTTATTAGAAGCCTTATGGGCCTACCGGACAACCTTCAGAACTCCTACTCAAGCTACACCTTACGCTCTGGTGTATGGGTCCGAGGCAGTGTTACCTTTAGAGGTCCCGCTTCCTTTACTCAGGATTGCAGTTGCAAACAAAATCACGACAAAAGAGAATGCCAAATTACGACTAGAGGAATTAGAAAGCCTGGAAGGGAAAAGACTTGCAGCGCAGCAGAATTTAGAATTATACCAAGCTAAGATGGTTCAAGCCCATGACAAACTGGTCCGCCCAAGAACCTTCAAAGTTGGTGACTTAGTTCTCGTTCTCAAAAGATCTATTCTTGCACACCGCAAGATAGGAGGAAAATATGAACCCACTTGGGAAGGACCGTTTGTGGTTGAGGCAGTCTACTCAGGAGGCTCCTACCAGCTAGTGAATTGCCAAGGAGAACGACATATGCTTCCGATCAATGGACGATACTTGAAAAATTATTACGCTACCTAATGTTTCAAAGGAATGGATTTTTCATCCCTAGAAGCACGGGTAAAGTAGTTACTTATGACTGGGTCCGAACCCAAAAAAAATAAAAAATGTGCTAAAATAAATAAAATCATGATAATAAAATTTTCCTTGTTTTCTCTTCCATATCAAAATCTCTTTCCTAATATTATCCCACTTCATTCTTGTTAAATTTAAAAATACAAAAAGTAATAAAAAAAAGAAAACTATCTTTAATAAACAATTTCTTAATGTTCTTGTTCTTAGTACAGCCCCTGATCCTTTTCCTTGTCTTTTCGCAGGGAAATGTCGAACGGGAGGTTGGTCCTGAACTTTAGAAATGGCGTAAGCCTTGCACTCGACGAAAAGAGAGTGAAAGATGGAGCGATAATAGAGATTGAATCCGACTTCGCACCGACGAGCTCCGCAATACGAGGAAGGTGACCGGGTCCCACCGACCGAGAGGAACCGCCCGGCCGACGACAATGAAAGTGGGTGGCCCAAGCCACCAATCCAAAGAAGAAGAAAAGGAAAACGGACATCGAAGAAGACAAGAGAATCAAGTTTGTAGATCACTACAGCGAGAAGCGAGCTTGTCGGCGCCGCGCCCACAAAAATTCAGGAAGTACGAAGAGCTACTCTCACGACAACTCAGCGAAGAAATAAAAATCGCCGTATCTGCAAGATGTTAACTAAACTAGCAGCGGACCAGCGCGACGAGGCAGTTGCTACTGCCAGTGCATATACTTCAAGGACGTCGGTTCACTAGGAACCTGAAGGAAGGAGGCCAGCTCCGAGGATAACAGAAGAGACCAGGGAAATCTTAAAAAGATCAGAAGAAGGAAGGCTACCACGCTACCAGATAAAGTCACCAGTAATGCATAACCTTGTTGCAGGAGCAACCCCGGAGGATGTCCCGACGGAGACCATCCCCGAGGAGCCGAGGCGTGTGAGAACGCGAAGGGATTGAGCCATATATCCCACGAGTACGTCACCAGTGCCTCGCCATTTGTAGATTATTCCGAATACGAGCTAGAAAGAATGCGGAATGTCGAGAAGCAAACTTTTGAATACTTCGAGAGAATCAGAGGCAGGAGGATCAATATACTAGAAGGCCTCGAGCTACATACAGACGTGTTCTCAGAATACGAACAACAACAAATCGTGGACTGCATTCGGGATTTGAAAAGAATGGGCCGAGCGGGCCGCCTAAGAGAAAACACTTACTCGGAACCCCGGAGATGGATGCCAGGGAAAGGGAGAATTACAATACAATGTGGATGCTGCTACAACTTTGCAGAAGACAGGAAGGGAAACCCACCGGGGATACTTGGTCATGGCCAGGTGGATCCAATGCCATTAGTCATCAAAAGGATGGTAAAAAGAATGATAGCATGGAGGGCACTGCTAGCAGATTGCATACCCAACAGTTGCATCATTAATATTTACAAGAAGGGTGACTGCATACCCCCGCACATAGATCACCACGACTTTGTCAGACCTTTCGCACGGTTCTTTTCGAACGAGTTTAATATCATGTTCGGATCCGACCTCCGGATAAGCAGGCCCGAGTGAGTTCCGAGGGCTAGTAAAGATACCATTACCGGTAGGTTCCGTCATGATACTAAAGGGCAACGGAGCAGATGTCGCTAAACATTGCATACCGGGAGTACTAATGAAGCGGATCTCAGTTACTTTTAGAAGGATGGATAACAGGAAAGCACCTTATCACTTCCGACCGGACCCGGAGCTAGAGAGCCTCCGACCTTACGAGCCGTGAGTTACATGGAAAATATCACACCTCCAACGTACATCCATACGGCATCCTTGCCAAGGATGGCTTGGAAGGTGATGTTATTGACCATGTACCTCACTATTCAGACATGGATTTTTGACAGATACCTTTTTTTTTTCAACAAAGATCATACATAGTCCGTTTTGAGTCTGTATGGATTGTATGAGATGTATTCCAGATCGAGTTGTATGATGTATCTTCAACATGATTGGAATGAAAGAGACCATGTCACATTTTTGGCCTTCACCTCTTTTGTGCAAGTTGACTGGGAAACGCCATTAAAGTTAAATGAACTTTGAACAAAGAACAAAAAAGAAACAAAAAGAATAAAAGAAAAACTTTCCTTAAAAATCTAAAAAAAAATGATGAACTCCAAATTCGCATGAACATTAAATGAACGATAAATCGTTAAAAAATAAACAAAATGAACACAAATTTTAAATCAAATTCAAATTCAACCTTCCAGATCTCAAATCAAATCTCAATCAAATTCAAACTCAACCTTCCAAATCTGAAATCCAATCCGTTCTACTCTCTCCTTTGTCTGGGCTGGAAGCGGTCGATTCCATTGACATGGAGCCACAAGGTTTTCGATTCAAATCTAGTGGCAAGGAATTATATCCAATCCAAACCAGCAACTCTCAATCAACTCTTTTGAATGGGATATGTAGCATCTACATATTCCCTCCTAATTTGTTTCTTTCCACAAAAATCTTTTACAACTTTCATGAAATTCTCGAAATACCAAAATTCCACACTTTTCAAATCAACACTACAAATCATTCGAAAATCAATTAACATCAAAATCAAACTTTTGGGGTTGAGGATTTTACATCCGAGACTGCATTGCTTTAGGATTCTTTCCCTATCGCAATGAAATACATCAAAATTAAACTTTTGGGGTTGAGGATTTTACATCCGAGACTGCATTGCTTTAGGATTCTTTCCCTATCGCAATGAAATACATCAAAATCAAACTTTTGGGGTCGAGGATTTTACATCCAAGACTGCATTGCTTTAGGTTCTTTCCCTATCACAATGAAATACATCAAAATTAAACTTTTGGGGTTGAGGATTTTACATCCGAGACTGCATTGCTTTAGGATTCTTTCCCTATCTCAATGAAATACATCAAAATTAAACTTTTGGGGTTGAGGATTTTACATCCGAGATCGCATTGCTTTAGGATTCTTTCCCTATCGCAATGAAATACATCAAAATTAAACTTTTGGGGTTGAGGATTTTACATCCGAGACTGCATTGCCTTAGGTTCTTTCCCTATCACAATGAAATACATCAAAATTAAACTTTTGGGGTTGAGGATTTTACATCCGAGAATGCATTGCCTTAGGTTCTTTCCCTATCACAATGAAATACATCAAAATTAAACTTTTGGGGTTGAGGATTTTACATCCGAGACTGCATTGCTTTAGGTTCTTTCCCTATCGCAATGAAATACATCAAAATCAAATTCTTGGGGTTGAGAATTTTACATCCGATACTGCATTGCTTTAGGTTCTTTCCATATCGTAATGAAATACATCAAAATCAAATTCTTGGGGTTGAGGATTTTACATCCGATACTGCATTGCTTTAGGTTCTTACCCTATCGCAATGAAATACATCAAAATCAAATTCTTGGGGTTGAGGATTTTACATCCGATACTGCATTGGTTTAGGTTCTTTCCCTATCGCAATGAAATACATCAAAATCAAATTCGTTGGGTTGAGGACTTTACATCCGATACTGCATTGCTTTAGGTTCTTTCCCTATCGCAATGAAATACATCAAAATCAAACTTTTGAGGTTAAGGATTTTACATCCAATACCGCATTGCTTTGGGTTCTCTCCCTATTGCAATGAAGCACACTAAATCAAGCTGTTGAGGTTAAGGATTTTACATCCAATACCACACTGCTCTGAGTTCTTTCCTCATTGTAGTGGTTCAATCCAATCAATTCAATTTTCTTTTGATGATGAAGATGTTACATCTAAAACCACAAAATTCCAATTTTCATTTCAAGTTCAAATCCCTTCAAATTAATTTTAACAAAACCTCAATCTAAATTGAAACTCAAACTAAAATCTAAGCTCACACATCAAAACTTAAACTGAAACAAAACGAAATCTAAATCGAAATTCCCCAGCATCATGTGATTTGGGATTCACCTCCTTTCCCTTTCCCCAGCGAGAGTTCATGAATCTCTAGTCTCAGAGATATACTTGACACTCCCCAGTGGAAACTCTTCTACTCTGTCCCAAGTTTGTCACTTGGACTTTTGTGTTGGTTTTGTTGATCTCTTCGATCAACACCAATACACGCGGTGTGCTCTGTCAGCTCACCACACCTATTGGGGGTCCATTTGTTGACCTCAATTTTGATGAGGTCTTCTCTTCTTCTTTTTAATACTTAGGATCTAGCCTTAGGCTTTTCCTTTGACTATCCTAGAGGATTAGAATTGGGACCCACCACCTAGAATTTCAAACCACTTCTTAACTCCCTGCAAACTCCACAAATTTGACTGTAGATCTCTAATCACCTAGAGGGTTGAAATCAAATGTGGAAGTTTAAAGGATGAGTTCTTATAGGACTCTTTGGCCTTAGGACTGCCCTGGGTGGCCTGGTCTGGTGAGGGTTGACTTACACACACTACACTTAAACACTACACTTTCACACACATCCTAAAACCACACCTATATCCAACTTGACCTCCTGACTCATGAAGGTGATTCACATGGATGGTCCTTAACCCCTAAGCCCTTGGTTAAGAGGGTTAGGAACAACATAGTGAATGCCTCAAATGAATCCCTTCATGGCTCATGTGGGCTTGATATGACTTCATGGCTCAACCAAAATGATTTTATTCCACTTACATTCACCCAATATTTAATTTTCCAAATTTTCAATTTTTGACCCCCAGGACCCTACACCCGCCTAACCTACCAAATGCCCTTGAAATTACCCAAATTTTTCAAAATTTCCAAATCACCCAAAATTCCCCAAACTTAACCTTGAATATTTCTCCTCCACTCAAATTGATCATCCATAGCCAAAAATACCAAAAATTCCAAAAATACCTCCCAATACCCTCCAAATACCCAAAATGCCCCTCTTGACCCAAAAATCCTAAAAATTCAGAAAATTCCTAGAAAATTCTAGAAAATCCCAAATATTCCCAATTTCATTTTGTTCAACTACACCATGGGCCAATTTTGTCAATTTACCCCACTTTTGTCAAAATCTCCAATTTGACCCATTTTAACCCAAAATGAACCCAATGTCAAACCAAACCTACCCAATTGACCCAAATTCTGGTCCAATTCAATTCTAAACTTCAATTCAACATCCCCAACACCAATCTCGACCACATCTAAGTCCAATTTGATTGGCATTTGAATCCAATTTCACTTTTGACCTTAAAGCCCAATTTGGACCTATGACCCAAACTTAGCCCAAACCAAACCAATTTAACTCCAATTAACCCCAAATCTTTTCTAAACCTTCCCTAACATCCCTACAAACAAAACACTAACATGATTTGCCCAAAATTTGGATCCAAACCCCACTCAAATTCAACCCAAAACCAAAAGGCCCAATTTTGACCTAAATCCAACCCTAACCCAAATAAGCCCAAATCCCAAAATCAAAACCCAACCAAAGTTGAAACCACTTTTAAACACTCCCATAAACATTTCCCAACATCAATTTCACATAAATTTCAACCCTAGCCCAACATTGGCCCAAATTAGCCCAATTTGACCTACATTAACCCCTTTACCAAATGAACCCAAATCCAACCCAATTCAAACCCAAACCACTCCAAACTTGTTTTAAATCAATCATGACACATCTTTAAGCAAAACTCAACATTTATTTGGCATGGACCATTTCAAAATTTCCTCTTCAAAAGCCCATTTGCTAACCCAAAAGCCCACTTCCCTAAACCATTTTAAAAGCCCATGTTCACTAAATTTCAAAGGCCCAAAATTCATCCTAAAGCCCACACTACAATCTCATCCCATCATCACTCAATTAATATCATTCCTTAAGTCCTAAATCAATCATCAAATGGTTCCAAATCAAGCCATATGCCAAATCTTCCCTAAATACCAAAATTCACAAAATCCTTCTCCATGAAAGTTGACTTAACTTTTCCCAAGCCAAATGGAGCCATGAAGCCATGCAGGAGCCCCATGGGAGCCATGGAATCTACTTTCCACCTCACCAAACCATTAATGGCAAGAGAGGGGATCTCTTTCTTAAACCCTCTTAAACCCTTTTTTACCTTAAGCATGTCACACACTAAACCATGCTTAGCCACCTCACCATGGATGGAGACCACACCATTTTCTCTTGGCTGACCCAAGTGACTCTTTTCAGCCCAAAACCAGGCTTTGGGTGGTGCACCTAGCCCAATCCATGAGTTGACCAAAATCAACCCAAAATGTACCCTTACCCCATTCTACTTTGATTCAAACACTTTACACATGTCCAAGCCCAATTGACTTCACCATTGCCAAGCCCTGACCTCCCTGGTCAAGATGGTGACCCTTGCCCGCCGGCCGACCACACCGGCCGCCGAAAAACACCACACCCGAGAGCATCATGTGAGCCCAAGCTTGGAATTCTCACCTGCTGAGTTGTCCCATGCCCAATGACCACCATGGCTATTCTTCTACTCACCAGAGCAGTTGATCCCAAGCCCTAACTCCCCCTGGGAGGCCCTCCAGCCTCTCCTATTTAAACCCCACCTCTCTCGGCCATGGGAGGTGTGCTGAACCAACCTTAAGGAAACTCTGCCAAAATCATTCCAGACCACTCTCCACACATAGAGCACTTGATTCCCACCGGATTCCGGCCCAATTCCCTTCGGATGAGCTCGATTTTGAGTTCAAACTTCAAGCACAAAACCAGGACACTTCTTCACAGTGGACCAATCCCCAAATTGATTGATCCTAGACCTTCACCAGACCAAGGGAAGAAGTTTACCAGCAAAAGTCCCCTCTCCAGGCCACCCATCTATTCCAGACTCCAAGTTTTGTAATCGGCTATGGTCGAAATCCTACCTAGACAATTCACCAGGCCAAGGGACTTCATCTGGAGCTTGCTTGGACCCAATCGAAGGTGACAAAACTCTCAGATCGAAGCTTCACTTCTCTGAGCAAAGGTATGGATTCACTCTTCTTCTCGAGCTTACAAAGATTCTCCATTTAGTTTGAGTCAATTTAAATACATTTTTACCGTATGGATGTGTTCGTCTGCTCAAAACGAATCCATAGAGCATAAGAACACGAAAATCCGTTGAGAATCGAGTGAGAAATTAGGGTTAGAAGGTTGACAGTCACAGGTGCACACCAGTCGTAGACGATGACCAGGAGCCTTTGGATCGAGCGTGTATCGAGTGGACGGTCTGGATCGAGTCGGACAGCGCGTTGGTACGTGACCCGCGGGGCCCTGGATCACTGAGTCGGATGGCGGCGTTGAATCAGAAGATGACACGCGGCGCTTTGGAGATGCCTAGGTTGAGTTGGCGCCGCGTGGATAAGTAGGAAATTAGGTTATTTTCCTATTTATTTAATTCCCTAAACTTCAAAAATGCATAACTTTGTCTAGGAAAATCATAAAAATAAAATATAAATACTCTCTTGCTCAGTGAACAGAGGAGAATAATGTGGAAAAGAAATCATTTAATTTCATTGAGTATTTGATTTTTAATAATTTATTTAATCTCTGCACATTTTCAATTCTCTATGCATGTATACAATTCACCATGGCATGAGACCATAGGGCTTTTGAAGCCTCTGAATTTGGGAACATTCCTTGAATTTTCCAAAGTCAGAGGCCATCCCTATGAAGAGTTATTGATTTTTCAATTCTAGGTCACTATTCTGAATATTTTAATTTCAATAATTAGCATATTGTGAAATAAATTCTAGGAAAATTTGAGGATGTTTCTTAAGACCAGAGGACTCTATGAAAAATAGGTTTTGAATTAATCCACTTGGAATAACCCTAATTTGTTTAAACACCCAAAATAGGTCTTTAATTAATTAGAGCTAATCATACATCAAATTAAATTGAAATCAATTCTCCACAGACCTTAGAATCAGAGGAACCCACCATAAAAATTTGAAGTCAATTGGACTTGGTTAGCCCTACTAAATGGGTTGATTAAGCCATTTAGCCAATTTAAACTTTAAAATTCATAATTTTCAAAATACTTTCAAAAATTCACCAAATTGGTTTTGGAGCCTCTCTGATATCAGGGGAATTTATGAAAATTAAAATTGCAATTTTCTAAAAAAGTTGATTTTTTGCATTATTTTAATATTTTTAATAATTAAAAAATAATAAAAATCACAAAAATAATAAAATTCACCAAAATATTATATTTTGAATTTTAATCACTTAGGAACAAACCCCATATTTTTCTTAAGTCTATATGATGAGATATTAAATTTTAAAGCCCTAAGGTAATTTTAAAATTAAAAAAAAATATTTTTTAGCATTTCCACTAAAATAATTCTAATAAATCAAAGAAAAATCAGAAAATTATAAAAATTGATGCTCTGATTTCCTTGATATTAGAGAGATTTTTGAAAAATATAAAATTCATTTTTCAACCTTTATTTTATTTTTAAATTAATTAATACTCCAAAAATCAAAATAATTATAATAAAAATAATATAATTCAAAAAATCACCAAAATTGGTCCACATGGTCCTCTGGTCATTAGAAATGTCCCATAATTTTCTTAAGGATAGAAACTTTCCCTTGGTCATGTTATTAAATTTTCCTTGAAAATTCTTATTTTCCACCAAAAATAATTATATAAATAATTTAAATACAAAAAAATCACATTTTCTCCTCTAATGTCTTGATTGACATATGAGTGAAGCCACATAAAAATTTCAAATTCATTTAAGCTCAATTTAGTGAGTTATGAAATTAATAAGCATAAAGGGTGAAATGGTGATTAAAATTTTAACATATAATTAAAAATTTTAGGTTTAATTAAAAGGGTGGGTAAAATATTTGATATTAAGTTGATTTTGGATGTTTGAAACTTAGGTATTAAAGGGTAGAAACCTACTAAACAATTTAAAAATAATTAAAATAAACCTTAATTAAATAATTAATTAAATTTGGAAGAATAATAAAATTGGAATTATTAAAATAGGGATATTATTAGGAAGAGATTTGTTCTTTAATTTAAGAATCCCTAAATTAATCACCTCAATAATGTTCAATTCCTAATTAAAATGATAATCCAAATTCAAAACTTAAAATGCTTAATCATTAAATTAAATTAAAATTAAAACATTTACATTAAACCCTTTTAAAATTTCAATTAAATTAATACTTTAACAATTAAAATTAAATCATCTTTAAAACATAAAAAATAAAATATTAAATTAAAATTAAAAATAAAATTATATTAAAATTTAAATTAAATTAAATTAAATTAAATTAAATTAAAACATATTAAATTAAATCAAATTAAATTAAATTAAATTAAATTAAATTAAATCAAATTAAATTAAATTAAATTAAATTAAATCATATTAAATTAAATTAAATTAAATTAAATTAAAATAAAATCAATTTAAAATTAAAATAAAATTAAATAAATTAAATTAAATTAAAATAAAAATTAAACCCAATCAAATTAAAACTAAAATTAAGTTAAATTAAATTGAATTAAAAATAACACCACCTAAGACATAAAGAATTCAAAAATAAATCTAAAACGACTTGAACACTATTCCAAACTTAAATCCATTAACTGAAATTAAATTAAATCATAAATCACTTGAACATCAATTTGCCCTCGAAAGCTTTTGTTGTCATAACTCCTAAACGGAGCGTTAAGTGAAGTGTTACTTCACTTAAAGGATATTCAAATGTCCTAGTTCACTGAGCAAGATAACAAAACTTGAACTCCCGGACGATTAATTCATTTGTATAATTAAATTCTCTTGGACTTAAAATAATTCTAGAAATATTGAAATGATGTTTAAGACTTGTCTTAAACACTTCCTCGATACGATAGGATATTTATAAGAATAATTGAACTTAATTGTTCTTTGATGAAGAAAATCGTCCTTAAACCAAAACACAAGAACCTAGACGTCATAGGAGAGGACTAGCTATAGGATTAGGACTATGGTAGACAACCAAAATCTTTACCTTAGCTTTACCTAGGTACTTGTTGGAATACTTAAATGCTCTGATATGTGTTTTAAGTGCAGCTTGGGATGAAGTGAAGACCCTCCAGGTACGCTTTTATTTTATTGCAACTTACTTTATTGTAATTTACTTTATTGCAAATGCACTTTACCTTTCTTGCATGATAAACAACTGTTGCATGAAAATCAAAACCTCTAGGGTAGTCCCTAAAACTGAAACCAAAACTAAATTAAAAGTAATTACAAGAAAAAATTCACCGCCACAACATTTTAAAAAATAATAAACTTAAAATTTAATCACAAACATAACAACAAAACTACAACTACAACTAAATTAAAACGTCTTGTTGGATGATCGGGAATACCTCGGATGATGTAACCTACATGTTGCTAACGAGATTTCCCATGGTCTAAATGAATGTGTGAAACTCATTCAGTTGAGTTTAGCAAATTCATCTGGACTAAGTGAATCCGATAAAAATAACAATGCCGGAAGGATGGAACCGTGGGATCTTAACCGGTGTTGTTATAATCAACTTTAAGATTTGTTTAATTAAAATATTAAAAAACACCTGGATTTTAAGATTTTCTCTAAACCAGAACACTTCTCTCATCTCCTGATTTATGACTTCTAAAACTAAACCTCTGCAACCAAAAGGAGCTCGGAACATGGTGGGCAGCACGACCATCGTCATCAGCAAAACCTGAGTCTACTTCAGCAAAACTTTCTTAGAGTTAAATAACCAAGCCATAGGACTTCGAGGTAGTTTGCCTGGTGCAATATAAATCTGCAACTCTTCGTTAGGCATTTGCATGATCATTTCATGTAAATTAAGCCCTAACCAGTCTTAGGACTCCGAGGTAGTCGTTTGATACGACATAAACCCTCACATCTTCGAGGCTATTTGTATGATCGTGCCATACGAATATAAGTCCTAATTAATTAAAATTGGCAAGATCAAAACATTAAATAAACATTAGGACTTTCCTAAATTCAATCCAAACAATAGGATAGTCGGGAAATTTCCGAACTCCGCTTCGAATCTGTAATTTCTCCTACCTTTCTTCCTTTGAATTCCCAAAACAAAATGTTCCAAACTTGATCCATTCCCTATTGAAATTCCAAAATTCAATCCCTTGAAAACTTAAACTTTGAGATTCTTGAGAGCAGAACTACTAATTATTATCGAGAGTTTTCTTAAGTGATTCCCGTCATTTATGATGTAATTAACTATAGGGGCTTGCCCTTATAGGGAATTTTAAGAACCCAGGTAATATAAACCCTGCTTAATTTCTTTGTAATAAGCAGGGGAACTGGTCGGCCTATAAAATTAGTTCGCAGACCAAACGGATGTCACAAATCTTCTAGTTTATTTAACCGAGCCCCATCGTCAAGCAGTGTGTCTATTCTTCGGGATAGATACACGGTTTGTGATGTGGTGCTCGTTTATATAAACTATTCGGGATGTGAGATCAGTTTGATTTCATATCTTAAAATTTTCAAATTTAAAATTATTTTCAAAATAAAATACTACTTTTTCATGTTATTTATTTAAATTAAAACTAAAATCTAAAATTCGCCGACAACTTCTGTTAGGCAACCCCCCTTTTAGAATAATACACATAACCTAAAAATATGCCGACATGGGTATCGTTATTTGACGGATGAGAACGAGGATTGGGAAATTAGAGAAAATTGATATATTAGTTTCCCTTCTGCATCTTTAAATCCGGTGTCAAAGCAGTGGCATTACTTTATTTCAACAAAGTTATTTCCAACTTTGAAAATTATTAATGTAACCAAGGAAAGTGCCATTTTGAATTTATGTATTCAAACTGGGAGGATGATTGACATTGGTAATATAAATGTAAAATCAGTTTTGGGATTAATTGTTCATAGATCTAAATATGGGTTTGGACACCCGTCCACTATATTTCTGTTATGTAGTCAATCACAAATTCCATATGAGAGTTGGGCAAAGGTTCTTCTTCCATGGAGACCTATTGATCCAACTAATCTTTATGACTACCAAACAGTGGGAGATGAAGATGATATGAGTTTGCTTGCTGATCAACAAACATAGACTTCACAACTGATTCAACCCTATTTTCCTTGAAGTTCCAGAATGATACTGAAGAGGATCAAACAGTTAGAAAAAGAGGTACAAAACGTTATGAATGCAATCAATAATATTTCTAATTTATTTAATCATATATATTGGAGGATGAATGAACGATTTGATCACACTAGTCGAATTGAGATGGGCATGATTAATCTGATTAAGAAGAACACGGTGATTGCTGAGGATTCATCTAATGAATTCCAATTTTGTTAATTCAACAATTTGTTCATGCATCAGCAATCTATTGGAGATATCAGAGGAGAAGATAGTTTTGAAACCGATGTGGAGTGATTATTGGATTCTACTTATGTTTGATGTGTGTTTAGTTTACTGTCCTAGTTCACTGAGCAAGGGAACAAAATTAAACCCCTGGATGATTAATTCACCTGTGTAACTAAATTTACTTGGACTCAAAACAATCCCAGAAATATTGAAAAGATGTTTAGGACTCGCCCTAAGCACTTCCTCAATATGACCGGATGTTTTAGAAGAACAATTGAATCTAGTTGTTCTTTGATGAAGAGAATCATCCTTAAACAAAACCAAGAACCTAGACATCATAGGAGATGACTAGTTATAGGATTAGGAATTTGGTAGACAATCAAAACCCTTTCCCTTAGCTTTACCTAGGTATTTCTTGCAAAATATTTAAATGCCTTAACATGGGTTTTAAGTGCAGCTTGGGATGTCGGGAAGACCCTCCAGGTATGCTTTTATTTTATTGCAATTTACTTACATGTACAGTACTTTACTTTTCTTGCATGTTAAATGTTGACCTCATTTTTGATGAGGTCTTCTCTTCCCTCTTTAGTGCTTAGGATCTAGCCTTAGGTTTTAACTTTGACTATCTTAGAGGACTAGAAGTGGGACCCACCCTTTATAAGTTTAAACCACTTCTTGTCTCCCTGCAAACCCCACAAGCCTGATTGTAGACCCCTAATCACCTAGAGGGTTGAGATCAAAAGTGAAGGTTTAAAGGATGAGTTCCCTATAGGACTCTTTGGCCTTAGGACCACCCTGGGGGGCTTGGTCTGGTGAGGGTTGGCTTACACACTCACTACACTCATACTCTACACTCTCACACACACAATCCAAATCCTAAAACCACACCCATACCCAACATGACTCCTTGACTCATGTAGGTAATTCATATGGATGGACCTTAACCCCTAAGCCCCTGGTTAAGAGGGTTAGGAACAACATAGTGAATGCATCAAATGAGTCCTCTCATGGCTCATATAGGCTTAATATGACTTCATGGCTCAATTAAAGTGATTCCATTTCACTCATATTTGATCAATCTTCATTCTTCCAAAATTTCAATTTTTGACCCCGGGAACCCTACACCTATCAAACCTACCAAAAACACTTAAAATTGCCCAAATCCTCCAAAATTTCCAAATCACCCAAAATTCCCCAAAATTAACCTTGAAAATTTCCTCACCAATAAAATTGATCATCCATAGCCAAACATACCAAAAATTCCAAAAATACCCCCCAATACCCGCCAAATACCCAAAATGCCCCTCTTAGCCAAAAAATCCAAAAATTTAAAAAATTCCCAGAAAATTTTAGAAAATCCCAAATATTACCAATTTCATTTTTTCTAACTACACCATGGGCCAATTTTGTCAATTTACCCCACTTTTACGAAACCCCCAATTTAGCCCATTCTTAACCTAAGTGAACCCAATGTCAAACCAAACCTACCGAATTGACCCCAATTTTGGTCCAATTCAATTCTAAACTTCAATTCAATATCCACAATATAGATCTAGACTAAATCCAGGTCCAATTTGATTGAAATTTGAATCCAATTTCACTTTTGACCTTAAAGCCCAATTTGGACCCATGACCCAAACTTAGCCCAAACTAACCCAATTTAACTCCAATTGACCCCAAACCTTTTTTAAACCTTCCATAACATCCCCACAAACAAAACACTAACATTATTTACACAAAATTTGGACCCAAACCCCACTCAAATTCAACCCAAAACCAAAAAGCCCAATTTTGACCTAAACCCAAACCTAACCCAAATAAGCCCATGTCCCAAAACCAAAACCCAACCAAAGTTGAAATCTCTTTGAAACACTCCCATAAAAATTTCCCAACATTAATTTTACATCAATTTCAACCTTAGCCCAACATTGGCCCAAATTAGCCCAATTTGACCTACATTGGCCCATTTACCAAATGAACCCAAATTTAACCCAATTCAATTCCAAACCACCTCAAATTTGCTTAAAATCACTCATGACACATCCCTAAACAAAACCCAACAATTATTTGGCCCAACCTTTTACAAAATTCCCATCCATAAACTTACTTTAAAAACATAAAGGCCCACTCCCTTAAACCTTCCTAAAAGCCAACTTCCACCAAATTCAAAAGCCCAAATCAATCTAAGGCCCACATGACACTTTCCCTCATCACACATTCAATTTAAATTCATTCCTAAAGTCTTAATTTATCATTAAACAATTCCAAATCAAGCCTCATAACAATTCCCATCAAATCACCCCTAAATTACCAAAATTTCTTAAACCCTTTTTCATGAAATTGACCAAACTTTTTCCCAAGCCAAAGGTGAGCCATGAAGCCATTCTTAAGCCACATGCAAGCCATGTGAGTTGTTGACATATGACCATACCACATTGGGCAAAAGAGGGAGGTTCTTTCCATAACTCCTAAAAGTCATTAACCACTCCCATGATTCCCCTTAACCGTGCTTAGGCCTAATTGTGCTTGGATGGTGACCCTTCCCCACTAATCAAGCAAACCTAAACCACTTTCTCTTCAGCCCAAACTATCCATGGGGAGGTGCACCTAGCCCAATCCATGCATTTGACCAAACTTAGCCAAAATACACCCTTACCCCATTCCACTTTGATTCAAACCCTTTACACATGGCAGCAACCAATTGACTTCACAAAAATCAAGCCCTGACCCATCTGAACCTGAGGGTGACCTGTGCCTGCCGGCCAGCCACCTGGATCGCCGGAAAACGCCATGGCCGAGACCTTGGAAAGAGCTTAACATTGAAATTCCCCCTTGCTGAGCTGCCCCAAGTCCATTGGCCACCATGGCTGTTCTTCTCTTGCATAGAGCAGCTGATCCCAAGCCCTAACTCCCCCTGGGAGGCCCTCCACCAAGCTCTATTTAAACACCACCTCCTCTCGGCCAAGAGAGGTGCTGAACCAAACCTTACTGAAACCCTGCCAAAATCATTCCAGACAATTCTCTACACATAGAGAACTTGATCCCCACTGAAATCCCCCTGCCATTTCCTCTCTGTGAGCTCAATTTCAGAGTTGAAATCCAAGCCCAAAACCAGGACACTTCACCACAGTGAGCCAATCCCCAAATTGATTGGCTCTACACCTTCACCAGACCAAGAGAAGAAGTTTACCAACAAAAGCCCCCTCTCCAGGCCAGCCATTGCTTCTAGCCTCCAAGCTTTGTGATCAGCTGTGGGTACTTTCATACCTAGACAATTCACCAGGCCAAGGGACTTCATCTGGAGCTTGCTTGGACTCAATCGAAGGTGACACAACTCTCAGATCGAAGCTTCACTTCTCTGAGCAAAGGTATGGACTCACTCTTCCTCCCGAGCTTCCAGAGATTCTCCATTTAGTTTGAGTCAATTTCAATGCATGTTTACCATATGGATGTGTTCGTCTGTTCAAGACGAATCCATAGAGTATAGGAACACATAAATCCGTTGAGAATCGAGTGAGAAACTAGGGTTAGAAGGTCTACAGTCACGGGTTCACACCAGTCGTAGACGATGACTGAGAGTCATTGGATCGCGCGTGTATCGGATGGGGCGCCGAATCAGGAGACGACGCGTAGAGCTTCGGAGACGCCGAGGTTGAGTCAGCGCCGTGTGGATAAGTAGAAAAATAAGTTATTTTTCTATTTATTTAATTACTAGAACTTCAAAAATTCATAAATTTGTGTAGAAAAATCCTAAAAATAAAATAAAAATACCCTATTGCTCAGTGAACAGAGGAGAATAATGTGGAATAGAAATCAAGTAATTTTATTAAGTATTTTATTTTTAATGATTTATTTACTCTCTGCATTGTTTTAATTCTCCATGCATATAGGAAATTCACCATGGCATGAGACCATAGGGGTTTTGAAGCCTCCGAACTTGGGAACATTCCCCGAATTTTCCAAGGTCGAGGCCATCCTATGAGAAGTTATTGATTTTTCAAGTTCATGTTACTGTTTTGTGTATTTTAATTCCAATAATTAGCATGTTGAGAAATAAATTCTAGGAAAATTTGGTGATGTTTCTTGTGATCTAGAGGGACCTAGAAAAAATAAGTTTTGAGTTAATTCACTTTGAACAACCCTAATTGGCCTAAATACCCAAAATTAAACTTTAATTAGTTAGGGTTAACCATCCATCAAATTAACTTAAAAATAATTCTCCACTGTCCTCTAGGGATAGGAGAACACCACATAAAAATTTGAGATCAATTGGACTTGGTTAGCCCCACCAAATGGGTTGGTTAAGCCTCTTAAGTAATAATGGGTAAAATTAAACTTTAAAAATTCATAACTCACAAAATACTTTTCAAAAATTCACAAAAATAATTTTGGAGCTTCTCTGATATCAGAGGAACTTAGAAAAATTAAAATTATAATTTTCTAAAAAAGTTGATTTTTATCATTATTTTAATATTTTTAATAATTAAAAAATAAAAAAAAATCATAAAAATATTAAAAATCACCAAAATGTCACATTTTGAATTCTAATCATTTAGGAACAAACCAAATATTTTTTTAAGTCCCTAGGATAAGATATTGAATTTTAACGGCTTCATGTAATTTTTAATATTAAAAAATATATTTTCCAACCTTTTCATTAAAATAATTCTAATAAAGAAAAGAAAAATCAAAAAAATATAAAATTTATTTCTCTGGACTCTTTGATGTCAGAGAGATTTAAAAAAAATATAAAATCCATTTTTCAACTTTAATTTTATTTTAAAATTAATTAATGCTCCAAAACTCAAAAATAATTCTAATAAATAAAATATAATTCAGAAAATCACCAAAATTAGTCCAAATGGTCTTCTGGTCATTAGGAGTGCCCCATAATTTTTTTAAGGACAGAAAAATTCCCTTAGTCATCTTATTGAATTTTCCTTGAAAATCCCTATTTTCCATAAAAAATAATTACATAAATAAATTAAATACAGAAAAATCTCATTTTCTCCTTTAATGTCTTAATTGACATGTAAGTGAGGTCACATAAAAATTTCAAGTCCATTTGAGCTTAATTTAGTGAGTTATAGAATTTTTAAGCTTGAAGGGCAAAATGGTAATTAAAATTTTCAACCTTTAATTAAAATTTTAGGATTAATCAAAAAAAAGGGGGAGGGTATAATATTTGATTTAAACTGATTTTGGATGATTGAAATTTAAATAATTAAATGGTAGAAACCCATTAATCTTTTTTTTAAGATTATTTAAAGTAAACCTTAATCAATTAATTAATTAAATTTGGAAGATTAATGGAAAATTGAAATTATTAAAGTGGGGATATTATTTAAGAAGATATTTATTCTTTAATTTAAAAATCCATAAATAAATCATTTCAATAATACTTAAAATGAAAATTAAAAGAATAATCTAAATTAAATTAAAATTGAAATTAAGTTAAAATTAAATTAAAATTAAATTAAATTAAATTAAAATAAAATAAAATTGAATTGAATTAAATTAAATTAAATTAAAATGAAGTTAAATTGAATTAAATTAAAATTAAATTGAAATTAAATTAAATAAAATAAAATAAAATTAAATAAAAAAATTAAATTAAATTGAATTAAATTAAATTAAAATCATTTAATAACAAACCTAAATGAAATCATTAAGGATTAAACCTAAAATAACTTGAACACTATTCCAAACTTAAACTAATTTTTTATATTTAAGTCAAAATTGAAATTAAATCATTAAGTTTAAATCATTAAAATATTTAATAATCTGATTTGCCCCATTTTTAAGCTCTTATTATTATAACTCTTAAATGAGGTATCAAGTGAAGTGTTATCTCACTTATAGGATATTCAAATGTCCTAGTTCACTGAACAAAAGAACAAAACTTAAACTCCCGGATGATTAATTCACTTGTATAATTAAATTCTCTTGGACTTAAAACAATCCTAGAGGTATTGAAAAGATGTTTAAGACTCGTCTTAAGCACTTCCTCAATATGATAGGAGGTTTATAAGAACAATTGAACTTAATTGTTCTTTGATGAGGAAAATTATCCTTAAACCAAAATACAAGAACCTAGACGTCATAGGACATGACTAGCTATAGGATTATGACTTTGATAGACAACCAAAACCTTTCCCTTAGCCTTACCTAGGTACTTGTTGGAATATTTAAATGCCTTAACATGTGTTTTAAGTGCAGCTTGGGATGATGGGAAGATCCTCCAGGTACGCTTTTATTTTATTGCAATTTACTTTATTCAAATGCATTTTACTTTTCTTGCATGATAAACAACTGTTGCATGAAAACCAAAACCTTTAGGATAGTCCCTGAACTGAAACCAAAACTAAATTAAAAGTCATTACAAGATAAAAATCACCGCCACAACATTTCAAAATATAAAACAACTCAAAATTTAATCACAAACAAAACACAAAACTACAATTGCAACTAAATTAAAACGTCTCGTTGAATGATCGGGAATACCTCGGATGATGTAACCCACGTGTTGCTAACGGGATTTCCCACAGTCTAAATGAAAGTGTGGAACTCATTTAGTTGAGTTTAGCAAATTCATCTGGACTAAGTGAATTAAATGAAAATTACGGTGCCGGGATGACGGAACCGTGGGATCTTAATCGGTTCTGTTTAAATAACTTTAAGATTTGTTTTAATTAAAGCACTAAAAAACACTTGGATTTTAAGATTTTATCTAAACCAAAACACTTCTCTCATCTCCTGATTTATGACTTCTAAAACTAAACCTCTGCAACAATAAGGAGCTCGGAGCATGGTGGGCAGCACGACCATCGTCATCTGCAAAACCTGAGTCTATTTCGATAGAAACATTCCTAGAATTAAATAACCAAAGCCATAGGATTTCGAGGTATTTTCTTAGTGCAACATAAATCCTCAACTTTCCGTTAGGCATTTGCATTATCATATCATGTAAATTAAGCCCTAACCGGTCTTAGGACTCCTAGGTAGTCGTTTGGTACGACATAAACCCTCACATCTTCGAGGTTATTTGTATGATTTTATCATACAAACATAAGTCCAAATTAATTAAAATTGGCAAGATTGAAATATCAGATAATATTAGGATTTTCTTAAAATCTAAGCCAAACAATAGGATAGTTTGGGAAGTTGCCAAGATTCATCTTGGATCCTCAGCTTCTCCTACTTCTCTTCCATTGGACTCCTGAAAATAATTGTTCCAAATTTTGAGTCATTCCCTTTTGAATTTCCAAAATCCAATCCTTTGAAAACCTCAAACTTTGAAATTCTTGAGAGAAAAACTACTGATCATTATCGAGAGTTTTCTTAAATGATTCCCGTCATTTAAGATGTAATTAACTATAGGGGATTGCCCTTATAAGGAACTTTAAGAACCCAGGTAATATAAACCCTGCTTAATTCATTTATATTAAGCAGGGGAACTTGTCGGCTTATAAAATTAGTTCGTAGACCAAACGGATGTCACAAATCATGTAGTTTATTTAACCGAGCCCCATCATCAAGCAGTGTGTCTATTCTCCGGGATAGATATACAGTTTGTGGTGCGGTGCTCGTTTATATAAACTATTCGGGATGTGAGATCAGTTTGATTTCAAATCTTAAAATTTTCAAATTTAAAATTATTTTCAAAATAAAATACTACTTTTCAAATTAATTATTTAAATTAAATTAGAAAATTCGCCGACAATTTCTGTTAGGCGACCCCTTTTCAAAATAAAACACATAACAAAAAAATATGCCGACATACTTCTGGCGACTCTGCTGGGGACTAGTTCCTCTCTCCATTTTGATCAGATGGTTTTGCTTTCATAAATTGGTAGTGTGTCCATGCCCCTAGTGGACCAAACTACTATTCTTTCCGTTAAAATACCCCGTTCATTTCTGTCTTGAACAAGTATATCCAACTCCTCTCAGATTTAGGAGCCACTGTTTAGACACCCCTAAACGGAGAGGTTCCGAGATCCTTTTACCTCTTTTCTGAGGTGGGGTCGACCCCCAATAGGTGTTAGTTTAGGAGCGGTCCTTCGAGTCGAGAAGTTTTGCATAAGACTTTCTCTTCCTTTCCAATTCTGAATCGGATTCCTTGCCTTCTCTACAGCTTTGAACATTCCGTTCCTAATAAACAAACCCTCTAATGAATGACTCTTTTAACAAATAAATCCTTTTTATAAATACACGAACAAAAATGTGTTCGAACTCTTTTCGATCTTTTTCTTTTCGTCCTAATGAGAAGAAGCATAACTTGGAACTAACAATCAGAATCTACCTTGCAGAAAATGTCTGCCCCAAAGCTGAGTTTTTCCTTCACCAATGGACTGGACTTCGCTGTTTACAGGGATGAGCTGCCCGACAATGGGATCATCCATTTTGGGCAAGAATTTGGGAACACAAATGTCAAGATCACTGACGTTACCCTTTTCACACTGACGTTACCCTTTTCACACTTACAGACAAAGTGCCTGAAACTGAAAGACCTTTGATCGAGTTCAACCTTAAGTCAACTCAAGAGTTCCCTCCCCTGCAAAGGGTTCCAGCTGAGAAGAATACTACTGTCCATAGGAGGACTGCTATCTCTACCCCCACTAGTCTAGTCGTCTCTGCACCTACCCCGGCTTCCTCTAAATTGAAGGGGAAGGAAGTTCAAATTTGTAACGAGTATGTTACCGTGGAGGGTACAGATTTCCGTGCAAGAACTTCTGTTTTCGAAATTGGGTCCAGCTCAAGGGTTCCCCCCTAACACGGACTCAGAGAAGAAACAGAGGTAGGGAGATTGCCAAAAAGGCCAGGGTTGCTGATGTCACTTTCTTAGAAGAAATCCCTGAGTACACACCACTTCCAGAGTACATACAATTACCTGAGTATACACCGCTTTTGGAAGGAAGTAGATTCCATCTCCTCTCCACCGCAGCTGACGAGGAGAATGTCTGCAAGATTGCTTCTGCATTACCTCGACCCGCATGCTATAGCGACAGCCGAAAGAAAAGGGCTAGGATTGCACCATTTGCCCGACTGCAGACTGTGATAGAGAAGTTAGCAAAGAAAGAGAGATGTCCTGTATCAGAGATTTTAAGAAGAATAGGGCGGGTGCCAGCCAAGTCCCGTCTTGGGCCTCGAGTAAAACCCGTTAACGCCACAGAAAAGCTGAATAAGAAGATGAAGGCTAGTCCACCTGTTGTTGTTTCAGGTTTATAGATCAGGGAGGATACCACCTTCCAGCATTCAGTCGACAGACCATCCGGTCCTAGGCCTTGTGCTACTAGAAGGATGGTATGGCGTCCTACTACTGGCCAATTAAGACCGAAATAACGACCAAAAATGGAAAGTATCGTCAGGAGACTCGAGTCCTAAGAGAGCGCCACCGCAATAAAGGGGACTCCCAAGAAGAAAATCCAACAGCCATCACATGATAACTGCGAAACCGAACGAAAAAGAACATTGGAGGACGCTATGGAAAAGCTAAGAATCGACATTCAATGATTAGCAAGAGAGAGAAGAAAAGTTTGGAGATGAAGTTGACTCGTCAGAGTTCATGGATGACGAATATGTGGAGATCAACATGGTTGAGACACGAGCATCGTCAGCTTCGCAAGGTGCCCCGGCAGTTGCGGAGAGAGATGAACCGGAAGCATTAAGAGCACAAATTCGAGAAAAAGATGATACAATCTCTCAAATGGAAAAAAGGATGGAAGAGATGGCTGCAGCCCTAGCCACTCTTCAGAGTCAGGTTCAACCCCCAAGAGAAACTCCTCCAGAGGTTATTCATATTACAGACGGAGGAAAAGAGATTACATCCGTTAACGGAGTCGATCAGCTGAAGAAAGACTCTACTCAGAATATGATTCCAGAGAAGGACATCAAGAACATGGTTGAACAGCAGGTGCGAGAAGCCTTAGCACACTCTAAAAGCGGAGCATCTATTCAGACAGGTAGACCTTACCTCGAAGAATTTGATGCAGTACAATACCCAAAAGGCTTCCTACCACCTCTGTTCAAGACTTTTGATGGTACCGGAAATCCTCGATAGCATGTTGCACATTTTCGCGCTCGTTGTTGCAACGCCGGTGTAAGTGACGCCTTACTCTTTTGAAAATTCGCCAGCAGCCTGTCAGGGATCGCCTTCGATTGGTATGTAGAGTTACCGAACAGTTCGGTAAAGACATTTTCAGAATTAGAAAACCTCTTCGTGAAATGGTTTGCCGGAGCTCAGCACCATATCACCATCGGTGACTTAGTGGTGGAGAAACAGAAACCGAACCAAAATTTAGTGGACTTCATACTTCGATGGAGAAATCTAAGCATGAAGTGTGAGCCATATCTACAAGAACAACATGCAGTCGGTATCTTGCTTAAAAGCATTCATGGCCCGATAGCATTTCTCCTTAAGGTATTTACAATTAAGGCTTTCGAGAAGTTGTTAAGCAAGGCCAGGAGCTTGCAAGAGGAAGCGAAGCAACTAAGTTTCGTCGACAAAACAGACAAACAGAAGCCTATGAAGACATTTGAAAAGAAATCCAGGATCGTCGCGGCAGTCGATAAGGGCAAACAGCTAATGCAAATACAGCTGGAGCAACCGCAAACCAGCTATCAACAACCTCAGCAGAACTACCAACAACCTCAACCCGGTTATCGACCAACTCAACAATATGATCAACCGCCCCACCCACGACAGCACGTTAAAGGAGCTTATAAATAGAGAATATCCATTCAAGAATGAGGCGAAGCTAAAGATGTTCCGTAATTTGATGAAGACTTCGGATTTTGATCGCCGTAACCCAAGAAGCCAGAAGAAGTTAATAAGAAAGACCATCCCAACTACTGCCCTTACCACCAGATGCTTGGACATAAGATAGAGGATTGTTTCACCTTCAAAAGTTGGCTTGACAACAATCTCCGAAAAGGGAAAATAACGATCCCAAAGGAATACATGAAAGAACCCCAGAAAGGAGGTTCTATCAATGTTATTTCAATGGATCTCATTGTTCCGATAGACCCTTACACGACCGATGATGGATGGAGTACCGCTTGGACAAAGTCATCGAAGAAAATTTTGGATCGCATCCAAACCGCTTCAGTGCGTGCTTCAATTCAAAGTTTGAAACCTGTCAAGCCGGCACTATCGCTTGCAATTGAAGAACCACCCCAGGAAGAAATGATCATAGAAAAGAAGGAGATCGAAGAAGAAGAAAAGACCGAGGCTGCCAAGGCTAGGCTAGGGGCTGCTTATCCTAGGATGGTTGTTTCCGATTCGGGTGAAAAATTCCTCGAACCTCTGACTCTGTATGATTATTCGCTCGCTCTGGCGGGATCTTATAATGATAAGAGTTATGGAGTTGGCTACGTTTTGACTATTTCTAACGATTACGTAATTAACGACGACCAATCTAATCCGGATCCTGATTTCAATACCAATAACAATTCTCAAATCATACACAGCCTCGACAATCACAATGACAAAGAAGACATTCACCAAAAAGGCTATGAAAGTTCAACAAGAAATGAATCTATTTGTGAATTTCAAGGAACTCCAATCACAATAGAGTTAGAGCTTTCAGATTTCGAAGCGACTCCAGAAGAACCTGTCATGCCGATTCAAAAGGAGACACTCGTAAACTCGGCACTGCATTCGAAGAAATCGCAGAAGTCAATTTAAGGAGCGGAAGGGTTCTACCTTCGAGAATGGGTCCAAAAGAAAAAGGAAAGCAGGTGGTTGTTCAGGAAGAATCAACCCCAGCAGAAGAATTGCCCATTCGGGAAGAAACTGAGACACATGGTAACAAAGTGGACTATAATGTGATAGCCCATCTTAGGAAACTACCAGCCAAACTGAGCATCTACGACGCTCTCATCTTATCAAAAGAGATGAGGGAAGCTCTAATCAAGGCCTTACTTGATCCAGAGATTTGTTTAGCTTAGATGACCGGAGATTCCTTAGACGGGGTTTGCTTGTTAAAGGAACAGCGAAGTGTTACCTTCACGGACAGTGATCTACTACTTGGGACGGCCGATCACAATCGACCATTGTACATTTCAATTACAATCAGAAAATTTACGCTCTCCAGAGTAATGGTGGATCCAGGAGTATCGACCAACATAATGAATCTTCGGACGCTAGCATACTTGGAAATTGATGCTCGCGAGCTCGAAGCGGACAAGATGTTACTAAGAGGATTCAACCAGAAAGGAGAAAGAGCCCTTGGATCAATAACACTGTTGATGAAGACCGGTGACTTAGCAAAGACAACCGCAATATTCCACATAATTAACTCTGAGACATCGTTCAACGCTCTACTGCGCCGGCCGTGGATCCATGAAAACCAGATGGTACCATCGTCTCTGCATCAGTGCATAAAATACTACGAAGGAGGGGGAACAGTGCATTAAAGGTGATTTGCAATCTTTCTCTGTACATGAGATTGGAATCCATAAAGATGCAGCTTATTACGCACCTCCGAAGAAAACAATCTTCTCCAGAAACACCGTGCCAAATGAAGCAAAAAAAATTCGAGACAATGAAGAACCCGAAGTTCTAGTCCAACGATCACTCACCACTCCCTTACGGCGAGATGGTGAAGTTTTCTCCAGAACTCGCATCCGAGGTCGAGGCCTGGGACTAGGTCGTGGAAGAGACACTGGGACAGTTGGACGGAAAAAGCCGATGATCAACGTTGATTCGGAGAACAGCTCTGAGGAAGAAGAGGAAGTCAAGAAAGAAGCAGCTACAATAAACCAGAAGAAACCACAATTCAAGATTTCTCTCGAAGATGAGAAGAACGAAGAATACAAATCGATGTACGCGAAGATTAACCACTATGTACACACTATGACCCCGACCCCGATCCGATCTAATAAGATCGAGGGTATGGTGGTCAAGGAAGTACATAGCGATTGGTGCAAAGCCAATCAAATTTTACCGTGGCACTTCTTCTTCCAATACTGAAAACGATGTACAATTTGAAGATGTCACTTCTTCCGAATTAATGGAATTACCTTTTGAGTGGTACTCTCCCTGTGTTCAAAATTTAATTCAGCGTGGTGTCTTACCTCGATAATGGACAAAAGGCCGATCACAACACTTCGAAAAATTATGGAATAATGCCGGTCGGCCTCTCAATTCAAAACATGGTCTCGGATTCAGCACAGTAGGTTCAGTTGACGATTCGGAATTTTGTTTGGTTGTCACTTGCGAACCTAATGAAGACTGCTTGGAAATTACAGAAGAACTTGAAGATCTGCAAATTGGAGACGCTCCACCAGAGCTCGAAGAAGAAATCAAATCTACAATAGATGAGTTAATAGAAGTTAACTTAGGTACTAGTGAAAAGCCTAGACCAACCTTTGTTAGCTCCTTACTCAATAAAGAAGATTCTGAGGAAATGATCAAGCTATTAATGGAATTCAAGGACTGTTTTGCTTGGAGTTATGATGAAATGCCAGGATTAGCACCAGAAGACGCAGTTCACAGGCTAGGAGTGGATCCTACTTCTGTTCCAGTCAGACAAGCTTCTAGAAGAATGCGTTTGGAAATTAAACAAGTAACAGCTGAAGTTAAGAAGCTAATCGACGCTAAATTTATCCGTGAAGAACAATACCCTACTTGGTTAGCCAATGTGGTACCAGTCAGGAAGAAGAATGGTCAGATCAGAATCTGCGTGGATTTCAGAGATTTAAACAAAGCATGTCTGAATGATGAATTTCCACTACCAATCCCAGAATTGATGATCGACATTGCTTCGACACATGAAATATTCTCTTTCATGGATGGATCTTCAGGATACAACCAGATAAAGATGGCACCAGAAGACGAAAAGCTCACGGCATTCAGAACACCAATCAGAGTGTATTGCTACACAGTAATGCCATTCGGACTAAAGAACGCAGGAGCAACATACCAAAGAGCAATGATAAAGATTTTTGATGAACTCATTCACAACCAAGTTGAGTGCTATGTGGATGATGTGGTCATCAAAAGAAAACTGAAGGAAGATCACCTGTATGATTTGAGAATTGTCTTCAAGGGACTAAGGCAATACAACCTTAAAATGAATCCCTTAAAATGCGCCTTCGGCGTTATCTCCGGGAAATTCTTAGGATTTGTTGTCCGACATCGCGGGATTGAAATTGATCCGGAAAAGATTAAAGCTATCTTAGAAATGCTGCCTCCCAAAACCTAGAAACAGCTGCGATCCTTTCAAGAGAAGCTGGCATATCTTCGACGCTTTATTTTGAACTTGTCATGTAGGTGTCAGCCCTTCTCGACATTAGTTAAAAAGGATGCCAAATTCGTTTCGGAAGAGAAATGCCAACGGGCCTTCGAGGACATTAAGCAATATTTAATGACACCTCCTGTCTTAGCAGCCCCAGTCTTAGGTAGACCGTTGATACTTTATATCGCGGCTCTAGACAACTCCCTTGGAGCCCTGCTAGCCCAGGTCAATGATGAGGGAAAAGAAAATACTCTCTACTACTTAAGCCGTCGTCTGATTCCGACGGAAGTAAAGTATCCTCCAATTGAGAAGCATTT
This sequence comes from Papilionanthe hookeriana x Papilionanthe teres, assembly GCA_022702705.1. NCBI lineage: Eukaryota > Viridiplantae > Streptophyta > Magnoliopsida > Asparagales > Orchidaceae > Papilionanthe > Papilionanthe hookeriana x Papilionanthe teres. The sequence continues at coordinate 129,437,771 of CM040428.1, read as the reverse complement.
TTTGGCCCTGATCTTCGCCGCACAGAAACTCAGGCATTACATGCTCTCTCTTAAGGTCAACCTTATCTCGAAAGTTAATCCGTTGCAATATTTGATGACCCGTCCAACACTTTCTGGCAGACTTGCCAGGTGGTCGATGATACTATTGCAATTCGACATAACTTTCGTTCCTCTTCGTGCGGTAAAGGGACAAATCCTAGCAGATTTCCTTGCAGCACACCCTTTACCGGTAGAATCACCTCTCAAAGACGACTTGCCAGACAAGCAGATAATGAGCCTAGAAGACGCTGATGATCGACGTTGGGAACTATACTTCAACGGAGCGTCCTCAGCACATAAAGATAAAGAATTGCAAATGATAGTGCCCGGTAAGGCAGGAATCGAACTAATCTTTATAACACCGGAGCGGGGGATGTTAAGATACTCCTACCACTTAACAGAGCCGTGCACGAAGAACGAGGCGAATACGAGGCCCTCATAACGGGACTAGAACCGACCATTCGAATGGGAATAACGGATATCGAGCATCTACGGAGATTCTCGGCTGATCATTCAACGGATCGTCGGACAATACGGAATTTTAAAGCCAAGACTCGAGCAATACTTTCAGTATGCCATGAAACTGTTAGAATGAATTCCGAATGTAACAATCTACAAGATCCCCAGAATAGAAAATGCTCTCGCGGATGCGCTAGCTCACCTTGCAAAAGAATTTGCCTGCTTACAAGATGAGTCAGTTGAAGTGTCAGACCAAGGACGATAGGTCCTATCACAGCTCGACATGGATATGATACAGAAATCAGAAAAAGCAGAGGAATCAGTTGTAGCAGTGACGGAAAACACAGAAGATTGGCGTCAACCGCTAATAGACTACCTGTAAACAGGTAAATTACCAAACGATAAGTCATTAGCCCATCAAATCAAGAAAAGAGCTCTGTCTTACGCATTAATAAACAGTACATTATACAGAAGGTCTTTTGATCAGACGTGGTTAAGATGCCTGAGCGGGTCCGAGGCTCGTGAAATTGTCAAAGAAGTGCATTCAGGACTTTGTGTCGCTCATCAGTCGGGCTCAAAAATGAAAATGAAAATTAAAAGACTAGGGTATTACTCGGCCCTCGATGATGACCGATTGCATGAAGATTGCCAAAAGTTGTCACCGAGTGCCGAGTGCACGGAGTGGTTCTACACCAAACTCCAAACGTGCTACATCCGACAATCGCATCGTGGCCATTTGAGTGTTGGTGCACGGATATAGTGGGTCCGATAGAACCGCCTTCTTCAAGAGGACATCGCTTCATCCTTGCAGCTACAGACTACTTTTCTAAATGGGCAGAAGCAGTTCCACTCAGAGAAGTAAAGGCACACCACGTGCTCCAGTTTTTCAAAAATCAAGTTGTTTACCGTTTCGGAGTACCGTGCAAAATCATTTCAGATAATGGGCCCGCATTCAGAAGCACAAAAATCAACAATTTTGTCAGGAGACATGGGATCGATTGGTGATACTCAACAATCTATTACCCAAGAGCAAACGGCTTGGCCAAGGCTTTTAATAAAACTCTCGTTCAAATTTTAAAGAAAACTTTGGACGACAACAAGAGAAATTGGCAAGATAAGTTGTTAGAAGCCTTATGGGCCTACAGGACGACTTTCAGGACTCCTACTCAGTCTACACCTTATGCTTTAGTATACGGATCTGAGGCAGTGTTGCCATTGGAAGTCCAGCTTCCATCACTCAGAATTGCAGTTGCAAATAAAATTACTACAGAAGAGAATGCCAGATTACAACTGGAAGAACTGGGAAACCTGGAAGGGAAAAGACTTGCAGCGCAACAAAATTTGGAACTGTACCAAGCTAAGATGATCCATGCCCATGTTAAACTGGTCCGCCCAAGAACTTTCAAAGTTGGTGACTTAGTTCTTGTTCTCAGAAGACCTATACTTGCACATCACAAGATAGGAGGCAAATTTGAACCGACTTGGGAAGGGCCGTTTGTGGTCGAGGCATTCTACTCAGGAGGCTCCTACCAACTTGTGAATTGCCAAGGTGAACGACAAATGCTTCCAATCAATGGACGATATTTGAAGAAGTATTATGCAACCTGATGTTTCGAAGGGTGGCCTCTAAAATAGAGTCTTATCCCTAGAAACACGGGTGAAGCAATCACTTTGTGATTGAGTCTGAACCCAAAAACATAAATATGGATAAAAAATATATGTGCTAAAATAAAATATGTGAAATCATAATAATAAAGTTTTACCTTTCCTTTCAAATCAAATCTTTTTCCTGATCTTTCTTTATCTTTTCCTACTTTCCTTAAAAATTAAAATTGGAATAAGTGAATAAGAATCTTCAATGATAAATACTTTCTTAATGTTCTTGTTCTTAGTACAGCCCCTGATCCTTTCCTTGTTTTCTTCGCAAGGAAATGTCGAACGGGCGGTTGATCCTAAACTTTAAAAATGGCGTGAGTCTCGCACTCGATGAAAAGAGGGTGAAGGATGGAGCAGTGATAGAAATTGATTCTGACTTCACACCGACCAGCCTACGGTATGAAGAAAATGACTGGGTCCCAGTGGACCGAGAGGAGCCTCATAGCCAGACAGTAATGAAGATGGGTGGCCTAAGCCGCCAATCTAGCAACAAGAAAAGAAAGACAAACACCGAGGAAAGCAAGAAAATCAAGTCAGTAATTGCCACAGCAGAGGGCAGGCTCGTCAGCGCCGTGCCCGCAGAAATTCAAGAAGTGAGGAGAGCTACGTTCACTGCTACTCAAAGAAGGAATAAGAATCGCCGTATCCCCAAGATGTTGACTAAACTAGTAGCAGATCAACACGAGGAAACAACCACCTTCGCAGACACATGTATTTCAAAGATATCGGTTCATCAGGAACCTGAAAAGAGAGAACAAGCTCCAAGAACAACAGAAAGGATAAGGGAAACTCTGAGAAGATCAGAGGTGGAGAGATCGCCTCGACGCCGGACAGAGATACCATATCTGAGAAACCTTGTTGCGAAAGCAACCTCGGAGGATGTCCCGACAGAGACAATCCCCGAGGAGCCAAGGTATGCAGGAGAACGTGACGGGATTGAGCCATACATCCCGCAGTACTTTACTAGGCCTCATCACTTGCAGATCATCACAGAATATGAACTAGAAAGAATGCAAAATGTTGAGAAGAAGACTTTCGAATATTTTAAAAGGATTAGAGGCAGAAGAATCAACATTTTGGAAGGCCTCGAGTTACACACGGGTGTATTCTCGTAGTACGAGCAACAACGGATTGTGGATTGCATTTTAGAACTTTAGAAGATGGGTCGAGCAGTGCCGTATGAGAGAAAAGACTTATTCGGAACCCCGTAAATGGATGTCGGGGAAAGGAAGAGTCACAATACAATACGGATGTTGCTATAACTTCGCGAGAGGACGTAAAAGGAAATCCACCAGGGATACTCCGTCACGGTGAGGTGGATCTGATGCCGAGGATAATTAAAAGAATGGTCAAAAGAATGATAACGTGGAGGGTACTGCCGGCAGACTGTATACCCAACACTTGCATCATCAATATTTATCAGAAGGGCGACTGCATACCTCCACACATAGACCACCACGACTTTGTCAGACCTTTCTGCACAGTTTCGTTCATCAACCAATGCAATATCATGTTCGGATCTGACTTCCAGATAGCAGGCCCGGGTAAGTTCTGAGGACCGGTGGAGATACCACTTCCGGTAGGTTCCGTCATGATATTACAAGGAAATGGAGCAGACATCGCAAAACATTGTATACCGGGAGTACCAGTGGAGCAGATCTCTGTTACTTTTAGAAGGATGGATGACAGAAAGGCATCATACCACTTCCAACCGGATCCGAGACTGGAGAGTCTCCGGCCCTACGAGCTGTGAGTTACATGGAAAATAGCACACCTCCAATGCACATCCATGCGACATTCCTGCCAAGGATGGCTTGGAAGGTGATGTTATTGACCATGTATCTCATTATTTAGACATGGATTTAACAGATACTTTTTGGACGAATCAACAAGAATCATACATAGTCCGTTTTGAGTCATGGATTGTATGAGAAATATTTCAGATCGAGTTGTATGATATTTCTTCAACAAGATTGGAATGAAAGTGACCATGTCACATTTTGCCTTCACCTCTTTTTGTGCAAATTGACTGGGAAACGCCAGTAAAGTTAAATGAACTTCGAACAAAGAACAGAAAAGAAAAGGAAAATAAATAAGAACTCTCTTCATAAAAATCCAAACATTAAAAAGAATTTCAAATCTACATGAACACCAAATAAATAATAAAAAATGGGATAGTTAAAGAACAAACAAAACAAATCTAAAGCTCAAATTGAATTCCAGTTTAAGTCCATCTTTTTAAATCCTCCAATCCTTCTTCAAATCAAAATCTATTCCGGACCTCCTTTGAAACCCTCTGTCGGGATGATCTCAGAATCACGAAGAATTTTCAATTTGATTCGGATGGCATGGGTTTGTACCCTTTGCCAAGTAATCAGACTTTGATTTATTCCCATGGGATATGGAACACTTTCATATCTCATTTCAATCTCAGCATTCGGGATAGTCTTCCGCCCTACTCCCATCTCAGTCAATCTCAGCTTTCGGGATAGTCTTCCGCCCTACTCCCATCTCAGCAAATCTCAGCATTCGGGATAGGCTTCCGCCCTACTCCCATCTCAACAATCTCAGCATTCAGAATAGGCTTCCGCCCTACTCCCATCTCAGCAAATCTCAGCATTCGGAATAGGCTTCCGCCCTACTCTCATCTCAGTAATCTCAGCATTCGGGATAGGCTTCCGCCCTACTCCCATCTCAACGAATCTCAAGCATTCGGGATAAGCTTCCGCCCTACTCCCATCTCAAGCAAATATCGACATTCGGGATAGGCTTCCACCCTACTCCCATCTCAAGCAATCTCGGCATTCGGGATAAGGCACCGCCCTACTCCCATGTCGGCAAATATCGGCATTCGGGATAGGCTTCCGCCCTACTCCCATCTCGACAGAAATCTCTGCATTCGGGATAGGCTTCCGCCCTACTCCCTTCTCAGTAATTCTCAGCACTCGGGATAGGCTTCCGCCCTACTCCCATCTCAGCAATTCTCAGCACTCGGGATAGGCACAGTCCTACTCCTTTCTCAACAATCTCAAAAATTTGACCCTCCCAACAAGAAATTGAAATTAAAGCACTCTGAATTTTGGATGGGCTTTGTCCTATTTTTCCTCAGCATTTGGGATAGGCTGAGTCCTTATCCTTCTTAGCATACACAATTGGAATAGGTTCAGTCCTGCTTCCTTCTCAGCATACAAATGCATTCGGGTTGGCCTTAGCCCTCCTCTTTTCTCCGCATAAAATCAAGTTGAAACTCAAATCAAAATTCAAACTCAAAATTAAAACTTGAGACAGAGAATGAAATGAATCTAAGATCCCATCACTTGAAATCTTGTGATATGAAATTCACCTCCTTTTTCCTCAGCGAGAGTTCTGGAATCTTTAGTCTGGGAGATTTACCTGATACTCCCCAGTAGAAATTTCTTACACTTCGTCCTAAGTTTGTCACTTGGATATCTGTTTTGGTTCTATTGATCTCTTCGGTCAACACCAATACACGCGGTGTGCTTGGTTAGCACACCACACCTATTGGGGGTCCATTTGTTGACCTCATTTTTGATGAGGTGTTCTCTTCCCTCTTTAGTGCTTAGGATCTAGCCTTAGGCTTTTCCTTCGATTATCTTAGAGGACTAGAAGTGGGACCCACCCTTTAGAAGTTTAAACCACTGCTTGTCTCCCTGCAAACCCCACAAGCGTGATTGTAGACCCCTAATCACCTAGAGGGTTGAGATCAAAAGTGAAGGTTTAAAGGATGAGTTCCCTATAGGACTCTTTCGGCCTTAGGACCACCCCAGGTGGCTCGGTCCGGTGAGGGTTGACTTACACACTCACTACACTCATACTCTACACTCTCACACACACAATCCAAATCCTAAAACCACACCCATACCCAACTTGACTCCTTGACTCATGTAGGTAATTCATATGGATGGACCTTAACCCCTAAGCCCCTAGTTAAAAGGGTTAGGAACAACATAGTGAATGCCTCAAATGAGTCCTCTCATGGCTCATATAGGCTTACTCATATAGGCTTAATATGACTTCATGGCTCAATTAAAGTGATTCCATTTCACTCATATTTGATCAATCTTCATTCTTCCAAAATTTCAATTTTTGACCCCGGGAACCCTACACCTATCAAACCTACCAAAAACCCTTAAAATTGCCCAAATCCTCCAAAATTTCCAAATCACCCAAAATTCCCCAAAATTAACCTTGAAAATGTCCTCACCAATCAAATTGATCATCTATTACCAAAAATACCAAAAATTCCAAAAATACCCCCCAATACCCTCCAAATACCCAAAATGCCCCTCTTAGCCAAAAAATCCAAAAATTTAAAAAAATCCCACAAAATTTCAAAAAATCCCAAATATTCCCAATTTCATTTTGTCTAACTACATCATGGGCCAATTTTGTCAATTTACCCCACTTTTACCAAAAGCCCCAATTTAGCCTATTCTTAACCTAAGTGAACCCAATGTCAAACCAAACCTACCCAATTGACCCCAATTTTGGTCCAATTAAATTCTAAACTTCAATTCAATATCCACAATATCAATCTAGACCAAATCCAGGTCCAATTTGATTGACATTTGAATCTAATTTCACTTTTGACCTTAAAGCCCAATTTGGACCCATGACCCAAACTTAGCCCAAACTAACCCAATTTAACTCCAATTGACCCCAAACCTTTTTTAAACCTTCCCTAACATCCACACAAACAAACCACTAACATAATTTACCCAAAATTTAGACCCAAACCCCACTCAAATTCAACCCAAAACCAAAAAGCTCAATTTTGACCTAAACCCAAACCTAACCCCAATAAGCCCAAGTCCCAAAACCAAAACACAACCAAAGTTGAAACCTCTTTGAAACACTCCCATAAAAATTTCCCAACATTAATTTTACATCAATTTCAACCTTAGCCCAACATTGGCCCAAATTAGCCCAATTTGACCTACATTGGCCCATTTACTAAATGAACCCAAATTCAACCCAATTCAATTCCAAACCACCTCAAATTTGCTTCAAATCACTCATGACACATCCCTAAACAAAACCCAACAATTATTTGCCCCAACCTTTTACAAAATTCCCATCCATAAACTTACTTTAAAAACATAAAGGCCCACTCCCTTAAACCTTCCTAAAAGCCCACTTCCACCAAATTCAAAAGCCCAAATCAATCTAAAGCCCACATGACACTTTCCCTCATCACACATTCAATTTAAATTCATTCCTAAAGTCCTAATTTATCATTCAACAATTCCAAGTCAAGCCTCATAACAATTCCCATCAAATCACCCCTAAATTACCAAAATTTCTAAAACCCTTTTTCATGAAATTGACTAAACTTTTTCCCAAGCCAAAGGTGAGCCATGAAGCCATTCTTGAGCCACATGCAAGCCATGTGAGTTTTTGAAATATGACCATACCACATTGGGCAAAAGAGGGAGGCTCTTTCCATAACTCCTAAAAGTCATTAAACACTCCCATGACTCCTCTTAACCGTGCTTAGGCCTAATTATGCTTGGATGGTGACCCTTCCCCACTAATCAAGCTGACCTAAACCACTTTCTCTTTAGCCCAAACTAGCCATGGGGAGGTGCACCTAGCCCAATCCATGCATTTGACCAAACTTATCCAAAATACACCTTTACCCCATTCCACTTTGATTCAAACCCTTTACACATGGCAGCAACCAATTGACTTCACAAACATCAAGCCCTGACCCACCTGAACCTGAGGGTGACCCATGCCTGCCGGCTAGCCGCCTGGATCGCCGGTAAACGCCATGGCCGAGACCTTGGAAAGATCTTAACATTGAAATTCCCCCTTGCTGAGCTGCCCCAAGTCCAGTGGCCACCATGGCTGTTCTTCTCTTGCATAGAGCAGCTGATCCCAAGCCCTGACTCCCCCTGGGAGGCCCTCCAGCCAGCTCTATTTAAACACCACCTCCTCTTGGCCAAGAGAAGTGATGAACCAAACCATACTAAAACCCTGCCAAAATCATCCCAGACCACTCTCTACACATAGAGAACTTGATCCCCACTGAAATCCCCTCGCCATTCCCTCTCGTGAGCTCAATTTCGGAGTTGAAATCCAAGCCCAAAACCGGGACACTTCACCACGGTGAGCCAATCCCAAAATTGATCGGCTCTACACCTTCACCGGACCAAGAGAAGAAGTTTACCAACAAAAGCCCCTCTCCGGAGCCAGCCATTGCTTCTAGCCTCCAAGCTTTGTGATCGGTCGTGGGCACTTTCATACCTGGACAATTCACCGTGCCGAGGGACTTCATCTGGAGCTTGCTTAGACTCAATCGAAGGTGACACAACTCTCAGATCGAAGCTTCACTTCTCTGAGCAAAGGTATGGACTCACTCTTCCTCCCGAGCTTCCAGAGATTCTCCATTTAGTTTGAGTCAATTTCAATGCATGTTTACTGTATGGATGTGTTCGTCTGTTCAAGATGAATCCATAGAGTATAGGAAAACATAAATCCGTTGAGAATCGAGTGAGAAATTAAAGTTAGAAGGTCTACGGTCATGGGTTCACACCAGTCGTAGACGATGACTGGGAGCCATTGGATCGCGCGTGTATCGGATGGACGGCTCGGATCGCGTCGGACCAGAAGATGTTACGTGAAAGGCGGGTCCCGGGACAGCTGAGTCAGATGGCAGAACCGAATCAGGAGACGACGCGTGGAGCTTCGGAGACGCCGAGGTTGAGTCAGCGCCGCATGGATAAGTAGAAAAATAGGTTATTTTTCTATTTATTTAATTACCAGAACATCAAAAATTCATAAATTTGTGTAGAAAAATCCTAAAAATAAAATAAAAATACCCACTTGCTCAGTGAACAGAGGAGAATAATGTGGAAAAGAAATCCAGTAATTTCATTAAGTATTTTATTTTTAATGATTTATTTACTCTCTGCATTGTTTTAATTCTCCATGCATATAGGAAATTCACCATGACATGAGATCATAGGGCTTTGAAGCCTCCGAACTTGGGAACATTCCCTGAATTTTCCAAGGTCGAGGCCATCCCTATGAGAAGTTATTGATTTTTCAAGTTCATGTTACTGTTTTGAGTATTTTAATTCCAATAATTAGCATGTTGAGAAATAAATTCTAGGAAAATTTGGTGATGTTACTTGTGACCAGAACGACCTAGGAAAAATAAGTTTTGAGTTAATTCACTTTGAACAACCCTAATTGGCCTAAATACCTAAAATTGAACTTCAATTAGTTAGGGTTAACCATCCATCAAATTAACTTAAAAATAATTCTCCACTGTCCTCTAGGGATAAGAGAACACCACATAAAAATTTAAGATCAATTGGACTTGGTTAGCCCCACCAAATTGGTTGATTAAGCCTCTTAAGTAATAATGGGTAAAATTAAAATTTTAAAATTCATAACTCACAAAATACTTTTAAAAAATTCACAAAAATGGTTTTGGAGCTTCTCTGATATCAGAGGAACTTAGAAAAATTAAAATTATAATTTTCTAAAAAAGTTGATTTTTATCATTATTTTAATATTTTTAATAATTAAAAAATAATAAAAATCATAAAAAATATTAAAAATCACCAAAATGTCACATTTTGAATTCTAATCATTTAGGAACAAACCAAATATTTTTTTAAGTCCCTATGATAAGATATTGAATTTTAAAGGCTTAATGTAATTTTTAATATTAAAAAATATATTTTCCAACCTTTTAATTAAAATAATTCTAATAAATAAAAGAAAAATCAGGAAAATATAAAGTTTATTTCTCTGTACTCCTTGAGGTCGAGAGATTTAAGAAAAATATAAAATCCATTTTTAAACTTTAATTTTATTTTTAAATTAATTAATGCTCAAAAGCTCAAAAATAATTCTAATAAATAAACTATAATTCAAAAAATCACCAAAATTGTGCCAAATGGTCCTCTGGTCATTAGGAGTGCCCCATAATTTTCTTAAGGATAGAAAAATTCCCTTGGTCATCTTATTGAATTTTCCTTGAAAATCCCTATTTTCCATCAAAAATAATTACATAAATAAATTAAATACAAAAAAATCACATTTTCTCCTCTAATGTCTTAATAGACATGTAAGAGAGGTCACATAAAAATTTCAAGTCCATTTGAGCTTAATTTAGTGAGTTATAGAATTATTAAGCTAGAAGAGCAAAATGGTAATTAAAATTTTCAACCTTTAATTAAAATTTTAGGATTAATCAAAAAAAGGGGGAGGGTAAAATATTTGATTTAAATTGATTTTGGATGATTGAAATTTAAATAATTAAATGGTAGAGACCCATCATTCTTTTTTTTAAGATTATTTAAAGTAAACCTTAATCAATTAATTAATTAAATTTGGAAGATTAATGGAAAATTGAAATTATTAAAGTGGGGATATTATTTAAGAAGATATTTATTCTTTAATTTAAAAATCCATAAATAAATCATTTCAATAATACTTAAAATGAAAATTAAAAGAATAATCTAAATTAAATTAAAATTGAAATTAAGTTAAAATTAAATTAAAATTAAATTAAATTAAATTAAATTAAAATAAAATTAAATTGAATTAAATTAAATTAAATTAAAATGAAGTTAAATTGAATTAAATTAAAATTAAATTGAAATTAAATTAAATTAAATTAAATAAAATTAAATCAAAAATTAAATTAAATTGAATTAAATTAAATTAAAATCATTTAATAACAAACCTAAATGAAATCATTAAGGATTAAACCTAAAATAACTTGAACACTATTCCAAACTTAAACTAATTTTTTATATTTAAGTCAAAATTGAAATTAAATCATTAAGTTTAAATCATCAAAATATTTAATAATCTGATTTGCCCCCTTTTTAAGCTCTTATTATTATAACTCTTAAATGAGGTATCAAGTGAAGTGTTATCTCACTTATAGGATATTCAAATGTCCTAGTTCACTGAACAAAAGAACAAAACTTAAACTCCCGGATGATTAATTCACTTGTATAATTAAATTCTCTTGGACTTAAAACAATCCTAGAGGTATTGAAAAGATGTTTAAGACTCGTCTTAAGCACTTCCTCAATATGATAGGAGGTTTATAAGAACAATTGAACTTAATTGTTATTTGATGAGGAAAATCGTCCTTAAACCAAAATACAAGAACCTGGACGTTATAGGAGATGACTAGCTATAGGATTAGGACTTTGTTAGACAACCAAAACCTTTCCCTTAGCCTTACCTAGGTACTTGTTGGAATATTTAAATGCCTTAACATGTGTTTTAAGTGCAGCTTGGGATGACGGGAAGACCCTCCAGGTACTCTTTTATTTTATTGCAATTTACTTTATTGCAAATGCATTTTACTTTTCTTGCATGATAAACAACTGTTGCATGAAAACCAAAACCTTTAGGATAGTCCCTGAACTGAAACCAAAACTAAATTAAAAGTCATTACAAGATAAAAATCACCGCACAACATTTTAAAATATAAAACAACTCAAAATTTAATCACAAACAGAACACAAAATTACAATTGCAACTAAATTAAAACGTCTTGTTGAATGATCGGGAATACCTCGGATGATGTAACCCACATGTTACTAATGGGATTTCCCACGGTCTAAATGAAAGTGTGGAACTCATTCAGTTGAGTTTAGCAAATTCATTTGGACTAAGTGAATTCGATGAAAATAACGGTGCCGGGATGACGGAACCGTGGGATCTTAATCGGTTCTGTTTAAATAACTTTAAGATTTGTTTTAATTAATGTACTAAAAAACACTTGGATTTTAGGATTTTATCTAAACCAAAACACTTCTCTCATCTCCTGATTTATGACTTCTAAAACTAAACCTCTGCAACAACAAGGAGCTCGGAGCATGGTGGACAGAACGGCCATCGTCATCAGCAAAACCTGAGTCTATTTCAGTAAAACATTCCTAGAATTAAATAACCAAAGCCATAGGATTTCGAGGTATTTTCTTAGTGCAACATAAATCCTAAACTTTCCGTTAGGCATTTGCATGATCATATCATGTAAATTAAGCCCTAATCGGTCTTAGGACTCCGAGGTAGTTGTTTGGTACGACATAAACCCTCACATCTTCAAGGTTATTTGTATGATTTTATCATACAAACATAAGTCCAAATTAATTAAAATTGGCAAGATTGAAATATCAGATAATATTAGGATTTTTTTAAAATCTAAGCCAAACAATAGGATAGTTTGGGAAGTTGCCAAGATTCTTCTTGGATCCTCAGCTTCTCCTACTTCTCTTCCATTGGACTCCTGAAAATAATTGTTCCAAATTTTGACTCATTCCCTTTTGAATTTCCAAAATCCAATCCTTTGAAAACCTCAAATTTTGAAATTCTTGAGAGCAAAACCACTGATCATTATCGAGAGTTTTCTTAAATGATTCCCGTCATTTAAGATGTAATTAACTATGGGGCTTGCCCTTATAGGGAACTTTAAGAACCCGAGTAATATAAACCCTGCTTAATTCATTTATATTAAGCAGAGGAACTTGTCGGCTTATAAAATTGGTTCGTAGACCAAACGGATGTCATAAATCTTCGAGTTTATTTAACCGAGCCCCATCATCAAGCAGTGTGTCTATTCTCCGGGATAGATATACAGTTTGTGGTGCGGTGCTCGTTTATATAAACTATTCGGGATGTGAGATCAGTTTGATTTCATATCTTTAAATTTTTAAATTTAAAATTATCTTCAAAATAAAATACTACTTTTCAAATTATTTATTTAAATTAAATTAAAAAATTCGCCAACAATTTATGTTAGGTGACCCCTTTTCAAAATAAAACACATAACCAAAAAATATGCCGACATACTTCTGGCGACTCTGCTGGGGACTAGTTCCTCTCTCCATTTTGATCAGATGGTTTTGCTTTCATAAATTGGTAGTGAGTCCATGTCCCTAGTGGACCAAACTACTATTCTTTCCGTTAAAATACCCCGTTCATTTCTGTCTTGAACAAGTATAGCCAACTCCTCTCGGATTTAGGAGCCACTATTTAGACACCCCTAAACGGAGAGGTTCCGAGATCCTTTTACCTCTTTTCTGAGGTGGGGTAGACCCCCAATAGGTGTTAGTTTAGGAGCGGTCCTTCGAGTCGAGAAGTTTTGCATAAGACTTTCTCTTCCTTTCTAATTCTGAATCGGATTCCTTGCCTTCTCTACACCTTTGAACATTCCGTTCATAATAAACAAACCCTCTAATGAATGACTCTTTTAACAAATAACTCCTTTTTATAAATACATGATTTAGGAAAGTACTAATGTCTATTTAATGTTTTGATTTTTTCAATTTTAATTAATTAGGGCTTATATTTATATGATAGAATCATACAAACAGCCTCGAAGATGTGAGGGTTTATGTCGTATCAGACAACTACCTCGGAATCCTAAGACCGGTTAGGGCTTAATTTGCAATGCAAATGTCTAACGAAAAGTTGAGGATTTATGTTGCACTAGACAAATTACCTCGAAGTCCTATGGGTTTGTTATTTAATTCTAGGAAAGTTTTGCTGAAGTAAACTCAGGTTTTGCTGATGACGATGGCCGTGCTGCCCACCATGCTCCGAGCTCCTTGTTGTTGCAGGGGTTTAGTTTTAGAAGTCATAAATCAGGAGATGAGAAAAGTGTTTTGGTTTAGAGAGAATCTTAATTTCCAAGTGTTTTTCGTGTTTTAATTAAAACAAATCTTAAAGTTGATTATAACGACACCGGTTAAGATCCCACGGTTCCATCCTTCCGGCATCATTATTTTTATAGGATTCACTTAGTCCGGATGAATTTGCTAAACTCAATCGAATGAGTTCCACACTTTCATTTAGACCGTGGGAAATCCCGTTAGCAACACGTAGGTTACATCATCCGAGGTATTCCCGATCATCCAACAGGACGTTTTAATTTAGTTGTAATTGTAGTTTTGTGTTCTGTTTGTGATTAAATTTTGAGTTGTTTTATATTTTGAAATGTTGTGGCGGTGAATTTTATTTTGCAATGACTTTTAATTTAGTTTTGGTTTTAGTTTTAGGGACTATCCTAAAGGTGTGGGTTTTCATGCAACAGTTGTTTATCATGCAAGAAAAGTAAGTGCAATGCGGTTTAAATAAATTGCAATAATGTAAATTGCAAGAAAGTAAATTGCAATAAAAAAAAGCGTACCTGGAGGGTCTTCCCGTCATCCCAAGCTGCACTTAAAACACAATTAGAATATTTAGGCAAGTTCCTAGGTAAAGCTAAGGGAAGGGTTATGGTTTTCTACCAAATTCCTAATCCTATAGCTAGTCATTTCCTATGACGTCTAGGTTCCTTGTATCTTGGTTTGAGGACGATTTTCTTCATCAAAGAACAATTAAGTTCAATTGTTCTTATGAACATCCTATCTTATTGAGGAAGTGCTTAAGGCAAATCTTAAACATCTTTTCAATATTTATAGGATTGTTTTAAGTCCAAATGAATTCAATTACACAAATGAATTAATCGTCCGAGGTTTAGTTAAGTTTTGTTATTATCTTACTCAGTGAATGAGGATATTTGAATGTCCAATAAGTGAAGTAACATTTCACTTAATATTCTGTTTAGGAGTTATGATAATTAAAGTTTTCGAGGGCAAATTGGTGTTCAAATGGTTTGTGATTTAGTTTAAATTCAATTAATGGGTTTAAATTTGGGATAGTATTCAAGTTGCTTTATATTTAATTTCTTTATGTTTTAGGTGATGTTATTTAATTCAATTTAATTTTAACTTTAATTTAATTTAATTTTAATTTTAATTTAATTTAATTTAATTCAATTTAGTTTGATTTGATGTTAATTTAATTTAGTTTAATTTAATTTAATTTCCTTTAATTTAATTTAATTTGATTTAATTTTAATTTAATTATATTTAATTTAATTTAATTTAATTTAATTTAATTTAATATGTTTTAATTTAATTTAATTTAATTTATTTTAATTTGTTTTAATTTAATTTAATTTAAATTTGATTTAATTTAATTTATTTATCTAATTTAATTTAATTTAATTTAATTTAATTTATTAATTTAATTTAATTTAATTTGTTAATTTAATTTAATTTAATTTAATCTTTAATTTAATTAATCCTTAATTTAATTTAATTTGATTTAATTTAATTTAATTCAATTTGATTTATTTAATTTAATTTAATTTTTGATTTTAATTTTATTTTTAATTTTAATAGAAATTTTAAAAGAGTTTAATAATTTAACTTTAGTTTAATGGTTAAGTCTTTTAATATTTTACATTTGAGTTATCCTTTTAATTAAGAATTAAGTATTAATGAGATGATTAATTTAGGGATTTTTAAATTAAAGAATAAATCTCTTCCTAACAATATCCCTATTTTAATAATTCCAATTTTATTATTCTTCCCAAATTTAATCAATTATTTAATTAAGGTTTATTTCAATTATTTTAAATTTTTTAATGGGTTTCTACCCTTTAATTATTTAAATTTCAATCATCCAAATAAGATTAAGATCAAATATTTTACTTGTTAATTTTATTAAACCTAAAGTTTTAATTAAGGGTTAAAATTTTAATTACCACTTTGCCCTTTAAGCTTAATAATTTCATAACTCACTAAATTGAGCTTAAATGAACTTGAAATTTTTATGTGACTTCACTCATATGTCAATAAAGACATGAGAGGAGAAAATGTGATTTTTTTGTATTTAATTTATTTATATAATTATTTTTGGTAGAAAATAGAGATTTCCAAGGAAAATTTAATAACATGATCAAGGGAAAGTTTCTGTCTTTAACAAAATTAGGGGACATTTCTAATGATCAGAGGACTACTTGGACCAATTTTGGTGATTTTTTGAATTATATTGTTTTTATTATAATTATTCTAAGTTTTGGAGTGTTAATTAATTTAAAAATAAAATAAAGGTTGAAAAATGAAATTTATATTTTTCAAAAATCTCTCTGATATCAAGGAAATCAGAGAATCAATTTTTCAATTTTCTAATTTTTCTTTGATTTATTATAATTATTTTAGTGAAAATACTAGAAAATACATTTTTTTTAATTTTAAAATTACCCTAGGGCTTTAAAATTTAATATCTCATCAAATAGACCTAAGAAAAATATGAGATTTGTTCCTAAGTGATTAAAATTCAAAATGTGACATTTTGGTGAATTTTATTATTTTTATGATTTTTATTATTTTTTAATTATTAAAATATTAAAATAATACCAAAAATTAAATTTTTTAGAAAATTTAAATTTTAATTTTCTTAAATTCCCCTAATATCAGAGAGGCTCCAAAACCAATTTGGTGAATTTTTGAAAGGTATTTTGAAAGTTATGAATTTTTGAAATTTAAATTGATTAAATGGCTTAATCAACCCATTTAGTAGGGCTAACCAAGTCCAATTGACTTCAAATTTTTATTGTGGGTTCCTCTGATCCTAAAGGTCAGTGGAGAATTGATTTCAAGTCAATTTGATATATGGTTAACTCTAATTAATTAGGGATCTATTTTGGGTGTTTAAGCCAATTAGTGTTATTTTAAATGAACTAACTCAAAACCTATTTTTCCTAGGGTCCTCTGGTTATAAGGGACATCACCAAATTTTCCTAGAATTTATTTCACAACATGCTAATTATTAGAATTAAAATACTCAAAACAGTAACATGAATTTGAAAAATCAATAACTTCTCATAGGGATGGCCTCTGACTTTGGAAAATTCGGGGAATGTTCCCAAATTCAGAGGCTTCAAAAGCCCTATGGTCTCATGCCATGGTGAATTTCCTATATGCATGGAGAATTAAAAGAATGTAATAGTAAATATATTATTAAAAATAAAATACTTAATGAAATTAAATGATTTCTTTTCCACATTATTCTCCTCTATTCACTAAGCAAGAGGGTATTTTTATTTTATTTTTCTGATTTTCCTACACAAAGTTATGGATTTTTGAAGTTTAGGGGAATTAAATAAATCAAAAATACCCTAATTTTCTATTTATCCACGCGGCGCCACGCCATCCTCGGCAGCTCCGAACGCACACGCGTCGTCTTCTGATTCGGCGCCGCCATTTGAGTCAGTAGCCCGGGCCCCGCGGTTCACGTACCATTTTCCTGGTCCGACGCCATCTGAGCTGTCCGTCCGCGCGTGTATTAAATGGAAGGCATCCGTTCATCGTCCCCAAGCCTCCTAACCCGAGAACCGTCCATCTTCTAGGCCTAAGATCTCACTCGATACTTGATATATTTTCGTGTTCTTATGCTCAATGGATTCGTCTTGAGAAGATGAACACATCCATACGGTTTATGTGGGATGAAATTTACTCAATAAAAATAGGGAATGTTCAGAAGCTCGGGAAGAAGAGTGAGGCCATACCTTTGCTCAGAGAAGTGTGGCTTCGATCTGAGGGTTGTTTCACCTTCGATTGGATCCCAGCAAGCTCCAGATGAAGTCTCCTGGTCTGGTGAATTGCCTAGGTAGGATTTCGACCACATCCGATCACAAAGCTTGGAGGTTGGAGCAACTGGGTGGCCTGGAGATGGGGCTTTTGCTGGTGGACACCTTCTCTAGTTCTGGTGAAGGTGTAGGACCAATCAATTTGGGGATTGGCTCCCTGTGGAGAAGTGTCCTGGTTTTGGGCTTGGATTTCAACTCTGAAATTGAGCTCACAGAGAGGAAATGGCAGGGGGATTTCAGTGGGGATCAAGTGCTCTATGTATGGGGAGTAGTCCGGAACAATTTTGGCGAGTTTCCTTAAGGTTTGTTTCAGCACCTCTCATGGCCGAGAAGGGGTGGTGTTTAAATAGGAGAGGGTGGAGGGCCTCCCAGGGAGAGTTAGGGCTTGTGATCAGCTGCTCTTGGCAAGAGAAGAACAACTACAATGGCCACTGAGGATGGGGCAGCTCAGCAAGGGAGAATTCCAAAGTTGGCTCACATGTGAGCTCTCGGCCATGGTGTTTTCCGGCGACTCGGTGGCTGGCCGGCCGGCATGGGTCACCCTCGAGGTCGGGTGGGTCATGGTCGGACTTGGTGCAAGCAATCGGCAATTGCCATGTGTAAAGGCTTTGATCCAAAGTAGAATGGGGCATGACTAGTTTTGAGTCTAAATGGGTCAATCCACCCATTTGGGCTTGGTGCACCCTTCAAGGTGGCTTTGGATGCCGTGGGGGATCAAAGGGATCGACTTGGTTTGGCATGGAGAAGTCTCCATCCAAATATATTTGGATTAAATTTAAGTTTAGGTGAAACATGATTAAGGCTAATGAGCTTTAGGGATTAAGGAAAGCCCCCCTCTTCTTACCCAATATGGCATGGTGGAGTGTCCAAGGCTCTCATGGCTCACATGTGGCTCATGCATGGCCTCAATGGCTCACATTTGGCTTGGCAAAAGTTTGGTCAATTTCATGAAAATGGATTTTAGGAATTTTTGGTAATTTGATGGAAATTTGCATGAAACTTGATTTGGAATGATTTGATGATGAATTTAGGACTTAGGTATTGAGTTTAATTGAAAGTATGATGAGGGGAAATGTCATATGGGCTTTGAGACCAATTTTGGGCCTTTGGATGTGGTAAAAGATGGGCTTTTAAAATGGTTTAAGGAATGGGCCTTTAAGTTTAAAAAATGAGTTTATGGATGTGAATTTTGTAAAGAGGTTGGGCCAAATAATTGTTGGGTTTAGCTCATGGATGTGTCATGAGTGACTTGAAGCAAATTGGGGGTGATTTGGGTTTGAATTGGGTTGAATTTGGGCTCTTTTGGTGAATGGGCCCATATAGGTCAAAGTGGGCCAAGTTGGGCCAATGTTGGGCTAGGGTTGAAATTGATGTAAAATTAATGTTGAAAAATGTTTATGGGAGTGTTTCAAAGAGGTTTTGACTTTGGTTGGGCTTTGATTTTGGGGTTTGGGCTCATTTGGGTTAGGTTTGGGTTTAGGTCAAAATTGGGCCTTTTAGCTTTGGGTTGAATTTGAGTGGTGTTTGGGTCTAAATTTTGGGCAAATCATGTTAGTGTTTTGCTTGTGGGGATGCTAAGGATGATTTAGAAAAGATTTGGGGTTAATTGGAGTTGAATTGGGTGAGTTTGGGTTAGGTTTCGGTCATGGGTCCAAATTGGGCTTTAAGGCCAAAAGTGAAATTGGATCCAAATGTCAATCAAATTGGACTTAGATTTGGTCTAGATTGGTGTTGGGAATGTTGAATGGAAGTTTAGAATTGAATTGGACCAGAATTTTGGTCAATTGGGTAGGTTTGGTTTGACATTGGGTTCACTTAGGGTTAAAATGGGTCAAATTGGGGGTTTTGACAAAAGTAGGGTAAATTGACCAAATTGGCCCATGGTGTAGTTGAACAAAATGAAATTGGGAATATTTTGGATTTTGTGGAATTTTTTGGGAATTTTCTGAATTTTTGGATTTTTGGGTCAAGAGGGGTATTTTGGGTATTTGGAGGGTATTGGGAGGTATTTTTGGAATTTTTGATATTTTTGGGTATGGATGGTCAATTTGAGTGATGTGGAAATGTTTGGGATTGATTTTGGGGGATTTTGGGTGATTTGGAAATTTTGAAAAATTTGGGTAATTTCAAGGGCTTTGGGTAGGTTAGGCGGGTGTAGGTCCTGGGTCAAAAATCGAAAATTTGGAAAATTGAAGATTGGGTAAATTTGAGTGGAATGAAATCATTTTGGTTGAGCCATGAAGCCATACCAAGCCCACATGAGCCATGAAGGGACTCATTTGAGGCATTCACTATGTTGTTCCTAACCCTCTTAGCCTGAGGGTTTAGGGGTTAAGGACCATCCATGTGAATTACCTACATGAGTCGGGAGGTCGAGTTAGGTATGGGTGTAGTTTTAGGAGGTGTGTGAAAGTGTAGTGTATGAGTGTAGTGTGTGTGTAAGTCAGCCCCTTCACCGGACCAGAGCCACCTGAGGCGGTCCTAAGGCCAAAGAGTCCTATAGGAACTCATCCTTTAAACTTCCACATTTGATTTCAACCCTCTAGGTGATTAGGGGTCTACGATCAAGTTTGTGGGGTTTGCAGGGAGTTAAGAAGTGGTTTGAAATTCTAGATGGTGGATCCCAATTCTAGTCCTCTAAGATAGTCAAAGGAAAAGCCTAAGGCTAGATCCTAAGTACTAAGAAGAAGAAGAGAAGACCTCATCAAAAATGAGGTCAACAGTGCCTGAAATTGAAAGAAATTTGATCGAGTTCAACCTTAAGTCAACTCAAGAGTTCCCTCCCCTGCAAAGGGTTCCAGCTGAGAAGAATACTACTGTCCATAGGAGGACTGTTATCTCTACCCCCACCGGTCTAGTCGTCTCCGCACCTACCCCGGCTTCCGCCAGACCGAAGGGGAAGGAAGTTCAAATTTGTAACGAGCATGTTACCGTGGAGGGTACGGATTTCCGTGCAAGACCTTCTATTTTCGAAATTGGGTCCGGCTCGAGGGTTCCCCCTAACACGGACTCGGAGAAGAAACGAGAGGTAGGGAGATTGCCGGAAAGGCCGGGGTTCGTCGAAGTCGCTTTCTTAGAAGAAATCCCTGAGTACACACCACTACCTGAGTACATACCCTTACCTGAGTATACACCGCTTTTGGAAGGAAGTAGATTCCATCTCCTCTCCGCCGCAGCTGACGAGGAGAATGTCCGCAAGATTGCTTCTGCATTACCTCGACCAGCATGCTATAGCGACAGCCGAAAGAAAAGGGCTAGGATTGCACCATTTGCCCGTACCGAGACCGTGATAGAGAAGTTAGCAAATGAAGAGAGATGTCCTGTATCAGAGATTTTAAGAAGAATAGGGCGGGTGCCAGCCAAGTCCCGTCTTGGGCCGCGAGTAGAACCCGTTAACGCCTACGTAAAAGCCGAATAAGAAGATGAAGGGTAGTCCACCTATTGTTGTTTTAGGTTTACAGATCAGGGAGGATACCACCTTCCAGCATTCAGCTGACAGACCATCTGGTCCTAGGCCTTCTGCTACTAGAAGGATGGTATGACGTCCTACTACTGGCCAATTAAGACCGAAACAACGACCATAAAAGGAAAGTATCTTCCGGAGACTTGAGTCCGAAGAGAGCGCCACTGCAATGAAGGGGACTCCCAAGAAGGAAATCCAACAGCCATCACATGATAACTGCGAAACTGCACGAAAAAGACCATTGGAGGACGCTATGGAAAAGCTAAGAACCGACATTCAATGATTAGCAAGAGTAAGAGAAGAAAAGTTTGGAGATGAAGTTGACTCGTCGGAGTTCATGGATGACGAATATGTGGAGATCGACATGGGTGAGACACGAGCATCGTCAGCTTCGCAAGGTGCCCCGGCAGCTGCAGAGAGAGATGAACCGGAAGCATTAAGAGAACAAATTCGAGAAAAAAGATGATACAATCTCTCTAATGGCAAAAAGGATGGAAGAGATGGCTGCAGCCCTAGCCACTCTTCAGAGTCAGGTTCAACCCCCAAGAGAAACGCCTCTAGAGGTTATTCATATTACAGACGGAGGAAAAGAGATTACATCCGTTAACGGAGACGATCAACCGAAGAAAGACTCTACTCAGAATATGATTCCAGAGAAGGACATCAAGAACATGGTAGAACAGCAGGTGCGAGAAGCCTTAGCACACTCTAAAAGCGGAGCATCTATTTAGACGGGTAGACCTTACCCCAAAGAATTTGATGCAGTATAATACCCAAAAGGCTTCGTACCACCTCTGTTCAAGACTTTTGATGGTACCGATGGCCTTGGTGAATTAATTAGCTAGCCGATGGTGAGAAATTTCTCGCTGACAGCGAGATCGCGAAATGTCCTTTATTTGACCGGTCAACCGACACTATTCATCGTCTCCCTCCTCAAAAACTTAAAAAAACTGACCTAGGGCTTGTGGAATCTTGGATTTGAAGCGATTTCAACACATTTTGACTCCGAATTTTATCTTCCCTTGGTATGAGCTTCACTCCTATGTAAAAATTTTTGATTTTCACCATGAATTTCTTCTACATTGAGGATTTTCAAAAAATTTTGAAATGTGAAGAAAAGAATTAGAAGAAGTTCATGAAACTTGATTTAGATTGATTTTTGTAACTATTAGAAGCCATCTTAGTAATATTTGGAAGTTTAGTTGAGAATTTTTGCAAATTTTAAGATCGAAAATGGCTCCACGACAAAAGAGAAGAGTGGATTACGACAAAACTCATTTTGTGAATGCAAGGGCACAATCGAGATATTTTCACAATATTCAAGAGAGAACATGCATTCAGGATCGAGTTTTCAAAAGTCCTGGAGGTGAAGTGGAGCGAATAATTAAAGAAAGAGGATGGGGAAATTTTTGTTTCATAACTAACGTAGCCACTGTGGAAGTAGTGAAAGAATTCTATGCAAATCGACTCGAGCTGAAGATGCACCGGTTAAGGTTAGAGGATTTTTTGTGGAATCCAGCGCTGCAAGAATAAATGCTTATTACGAGGTAAGAGACACCTACACCAATGAGTATGATACATTCGGAACTATGGAAGGACCACTGGAAGAGGTGATTGACTTTCTCACTGACGGGAAAGGAGTTTGGAAAATGAAGCAGCAAGAACGGGTAAACTTTCCTCTTTCTATGTTGAATGCATCATATAAAGCTTGGCACTATTTTATTTGTTCTACATTGTTACCTACTTACCACCATAGTGAGGTAACAAGAGATAGAGCAGTTATGAATTTCTGTATTCAGAACCAAAAAAGTATTAATGTGGGAAGTATAATTTATAAGAATATATTAGCCACCTCAAGAAGTGAAAGTGGAGGAGGACTAGGACATCTTGGTCTTATCTATGCACTCTGCCAATTATCTGGGGTAGAGGCAAGAGATGATGAGGAATGGGTGGAGCCTATGAAACCCATTACTCTGGCTAATATTAAGAAATATGAATCCCACGAGGGATGGAGATCTGGAACAAGGAGTTCTGTGCCTTCTTCGAGTGGAGATATTCCCTCTACTAGTTATGACCCTCCTCTCTATAGTACTCCTACCCTTCAGGATTTGATGAATGAGATGACCTTCAGCGGAAGAGCTTTGAGAAAATAGAGGAAAAACTGGAGCATATTGATCAGAGAATCGGAGGCTTGGAAAGAAGACATGATTATGACAGCGAGTATCTTCAGAGGCATTAGAAGTATGAGATAGCATTTTATGAGGCAAAGAGTCGTTACAGGAGAGGAGAGCTCGATGTAGTATGTCCTGAGTGCCCTCGATATACTCATTATCAGCCTAATCCACCCATTAATCAAGGAAATGATGATATAGCTTGGGACTTTGATGCAGAAGATTAGATGTTATGTTTTGTGTTTATTTGTTTAGTTGTCTAATTCATGAACTTTGATGTTGTGATTTTTTGTATGTTTTTCTTAAATTCAGAACTGATGTTTAGTTGTGAACTTTGATTATGATGTTGTGATAAACATTTGAATTCTGATGTAATATTTAAAGTAGAGTAGTTTTTAATTTTAATATATTCAGACAGTTATTAAAATCTTGGATTGGATTATTAAAATATATATGGATGTAGTTTAATGTTTTAGTATCAATTATGTTAGTGTTTTGAACTTATTTCAAAAATTTCTTTACCCAGCACTTTCTTAAAAATTATATGTGTAGAAAGATAGTAACAGTACAGGTTAGTTAAATGATGGAAAGAGCCTACAGAATTTCAAAAGGAGAAATACCTAAAGCCCGAAGGTATGATTTCAATTTACAGTTTATTTTCTTTTCACACTATATGTAAATAGATAGAAAACTTTATGTTTGGGGGAGAGAAAAACAAGAAATTTAATTATTAAATTGTTCTCGATATACATTTTCAAAATTATTATAAAAATGATTTTTTGTAGTAATTTTAATTCAATAAATAGAATTAATTTATCTAAATATTATAAAAGTTGAATAAAATATTTTTAGTAATTAAAATAATTTATAGATTAAGAAATTTAGTTTAAAAGGATAAGAATATAATTAACTATTTAAAGTAAGGAAAACTATATTTTAAAATGCGAAATTTATTAAATATTTAGTTGAGAAAGAAAAGATTGAAACCCAATAAAGTAAAAACTTTGAAATATATATTAAGGAAATATTTCAAGTTTCAAAATTTAGGAAAGAGAAAAATGAAGTTCAAAATCATTAACAGGCTATCCAGATATAATAATCCTCTCTTAAAAAAAAAAGAAAAAGAATGATTGAAAATCAATCCCTGAAAAGAAAAGAAACAAAATTATATTGATTAAAAATCAATCCAAATGAAAAAGAGAAATATAAATGAGGAGAAGCTTGAGGAATTGTCTTATCAAAAATTGGCTTCATTTGATTCAACCTAAAAGGAAAACTCAATTATATTTCTAAACTTATATATATATGGATTAGTATTTTACTGAATAGTGTTTTCATAAAATTCCCATCATCTGAATATTTTAAGTAATTTAATATTTCAAACATAGTGATTCTTAAAATAAATAGAAGACTAAACATCTTAAACTTAATGACTAAATACCCTTATATCTATAAAATTAATTTAAATATCTAAAAATATTTCTATTAAACTTAACTATAGTAGTTATTTAAATCTAATTCATAGTATTTCTGAATTAAAACCTTAGTACAAATAATCATTACTTTTACGTAGTATTAAAATTACTTGAGGACAAGTAATAGTTAAGTTTGGGGGAATTTGACCACTAGAAAATATATTAAGAATTTCATACGAATTTTATTTGAAATGACACTTTAAAGAAAGGTATTTTCTTTCTTTTATTACAGGAATGAAGATTTATAAGTACTGAAGGCAAAAAGCACAAAAGAAGCAAATTTGGAGCAAAAGGACTCAATTTGATGAAAATTGAACTGTCCCGCCGACGGCGAGATTTAGGCCACCGACGGTGAATTTTTCCCAAAAGATTTTTAATAAGAGCCCGCAGACGGCGAGATTGATCTCGCCGACAGCGAGATCGGCGCAGTTTGCCCATCTTCTAGAAGCCCGCTGACGACGAGACTGATGCTCGCCGACGGCGAGATAGTTGAATTGAGCCAGATACATTGAACCTAGACGCTTTTTGAAGAGGTGCTTAAGAAACCTTTGAAGATTTGACCCTTCTATAAATAGAGCGAAATTTTAGTCAGTTTGTGTTTCATTCTAGAGTCAGTTTTAGTCATTTGTGTGGAAGTTAAGTGTAATTTAAGAGTCTTTTGAGTGAGTAGATTAAGTTTTTTTCATTTTTGTATGCTGTACTGGAAGGAAGAGTCAAAGGAACATCAAGAGTCTGCTTGGGGAGAAGAATTGAGATAAATATATTTGTTATTTTTTTGTTAACTTTAATGAAATCCATGCTTTGTGTTATTTTTCCCATGCATTCTGAGTAGTCTCCTTAGTCTTTCTCCTTGTTCTTGAGATTAGTGAAATGACAAATTTAAATAGTTGTGCCTGAAATATGAAAATAGAAATTGGGCTAATCTTTTTACTTAAATCGTAATTTACTTTCAATCTGGCTAATTGATTTGTTAACATATGTTGAATTATCAACTATAGTAAAGATTACATCCAAGATTCAGGGATATCAAAAGCCTTGGAAGGAGGGAGCAAATAAATAGGGAAATATTAACTAGCGGGCGTAGAATTGAACATTTTAGTGTGACAGACAAAAATATTCAATTCGGTCTTATTGTTTGAGAGCTGAAGTGTAGATGTTAGCCCTCAGGCGAGGGGAACGTGGGAGCTCTGAAGTGGTAGTCGATATCCTCCCAGCCTTGCCGCAGATTCAATAATCAAACATAAGACTAGTCAATATTCTTTGCACCTGGACCAAAGGGTAAAGAATAGGTATGCTCCTATTTGGCACAATATAATTAAAAACTAATTTAAATTTTCATTCACTTAATACTCTAAAACAAGGAGAAAGATACTTTTCTAAAATCTTATATTAACCTTTTAAGCATTAGTTTATTTTAGTCTAAGTGTTCTAAATTTTCGTATACTAGATTAATAAGTAAAATTTACTTTAAGTTGTTCTTTAAAATTTGCTAACTTCCCTGTGGGATCGATATCTAGGACTCCATTAGAGCCCTATATAACTTGATAATGATACGTATACTTGCGTAGTATCCACAATATAAACCATAAATTCCATAACAGAATCATAAGAATATATTTAGTGCGGATCAAGTTTTTGATGCCGTTGCTAACTTTTATAATATTAACTATAAATATCGAAAAGTGGATCAGATCTCCCCTCGCTTCTCTTTGGTACCATTCCTAAAATTTGCATAAAAACTACCATAAATTCCAAAATTGAACTAAAAGAACTAAACTCAACTTCTAAAGGCTTAAATTACTAAATCCATGTAATTTCCAAAGTTTTTTCTCAAATTTTCACAATGAATTTTTGGATTTCTCCACAATGCTCCTCAATTACATGGTGAAAATAAAAAAATGTTTACATAAGAGTAGTGCTCTTACCATAAGAAGATCAAATCTAGCTAATTTGGTTTGAAAAGGCTCAAAAATCGCAAATTTGGAGATGCTCAAACTCCCTAGGGCGTGAACCCCGAACAAAGAAGATGATGGGGAGAAGAAAAATGGCAATTTTTAGGTTTTTAAAATTTGAAAAACTGATTTTCACGAACCGTTTCCTAAGCGTGAAAGTTTGATGCTTAGCCGCGAGGCACTAGCGCATAAGCGCCTGGTCTCGACGCTTACCAGTGAATTCACTAATTTTGATTTTTTTCGTTAAATACACATTTAAGTCATTTAATCAACTTTAGATTGTTTTAATAAGTATATATTCTCATTATATTCTTCTTATCTTCATAATCACACTTTTATATTAAAATAGGTTCAATACAAGCTTCACTTAAACATAAAACATTTTTAAAAATGAAACAAATAGACAAGTACAAACCATAAGTCTTTAATCCAAGATTCTTGGATAAAATCTCTTCTTTTCTCACACTTTAACACATTAAACAAAATACAAAACAAATACTTAAAACATAATAAACTTATAACACACAACAATTCATAAAACACTAAACACTAACAACAAACATGACTAACTCAAAACTTAATACGATATAAGAAATTAATTCCATTCTCCATTAGGTGGAACATACCCAGAACCTTCATTAGTTCCATCTGAATCATTTGGTATATAGATTTGATAAAACGGGCAATGGTTGAAAACTCTTACCGAATATTCTTTTTTCCATTTTTT
This sequence comes from Papilionanthe hookeriana x Papilionanthe teres, assembly GCA_022702705.1. Classification (NCBI taxonomy): domain Eukaryota; kingdom Viridiplantae; phylum Streptophyta; class Magnoliopsida; order Asparagales; family Orchidaceae; genus Papilionanthe; species Papilionanthe hookeriana x Papilionanthe teres. The sequence goes on along the minus strand of CM040428.1, from coordinate 129,410,348 downwards.
CTTCAAAAATATCATTTTATTGGCCTCTTTAACATGACTAGTATGACTAAATTGCATCTTTAATTGCCATCCGATATGTGCTAAATGTGTGTTAGTTTCATTTACCTTTGCTTTGATTGACGCCACATTAGCCTTGATCTTTGCAATCTTCTCTGCTATTCCTTGAATACTAATGGGTAGATATCCATTATATAACTCTTGTGCACTCTTACAAATGAACTTCTTCTTGTTTGTATCATCTTTCTTCTTAATTTCACTCTCCCAAGAAGACATTTTGGTGACTTAAACTCTTCCTTTAGGCTCTTAGGATGAAAATTTGGAATGAGATGAATATATTTTGATCCACTACCTATTTATAAGATTTAGATTCTTTAAATCTATCCTCCCACATTCACAAACCATAAAATCACGCCCCATACAACTTCCCCATGATTAGGACTTCTAGAAACCCATTTTTCATATTTTTCATAACTCCGCATTTAAGCACCAACTGCAAACACTTAACCGCCAGTGCTCAATTTAGCACAGGTCGGCTAAACGTTCAAATACTCATTTTAACTCATTCAATTGATCAATTAATGTCTCATTAATATCCACTAAAATAATATATTCAAAATACTACCATATAATTCTTACTTCAAACCAAACAAAACACACTAAACAAACTCAAAACAAAGTACACCGATAACTATGAGTTTCCTCTCACAATGCACTTGGTTTTAGATTGTCAGCCAGCATACCCAATACTTATTTTGGGTGACCTAACATCATATTTTCATTAATTTTAAGTTGATCTATTGAGAAATAAGTTTTTAGTCGATGAACATTCACTTTAAATATTTTCTCAATTTTAGGATCTTTAATATCCACAGCTCCATAAGGATGAAATTTTATTATAATAAATGGGTTCATCAACCTGGACTTAAGTTTTCCAGCAAATAATCTTAATCTGGCATTATATAGCAAAACTTGCTGTCCTGGGTTAATATTTTTAATCAAAACCCTACAATCATGAAACATCTTCATCTTTTTTTTTATATCTTAGCACTTTCATATGATTCATTCCTTATCTATTCAAGCTCATTTAATTGCAATAATCTTTTCTCACCAGCATCCTTTAAATTATAATTAAACTCTTTAATAGACCAATATACTTTATGCTCAAGTTCAACTGGTAAATGACAAGTGGTGGCATTCAGAGTTGTAATATTCTGGCTCTTCGCCGGCCCGTCGCCGCCGAGATTCTCTCGTGTCAATGTGAGGTGTGAAATGTCAATGTCGTTATTTGAGGGAGTCGCCACTCTGTTTATCTATCATATCACCCTAATCTTTAAGAAATCTTATTTATTCACATCATTTAAAGGATCCTTAGATGTTAAGAAATTTAAAGAAAATAAGAGCTGATAAGATAAAAAACCATAGAATAAGAAATGTCAGTGATAATTCTTACAAAAGGAAATTCTAAAATACCTTATTCTAGAAATTTTTATATAAGGAGGATTACATGTAAAATTTTGATAACTAGAGATTTTTAGGTATGATACCTATTCTAAGTTCTTAAATCTTCTATAGGAGCAAGCTCCTATAGTTAATTACATCTTAGAAAATTAGGATTGTCTAAGAAAACTTCTAATTGATGTTAACACTTATTTTCTAAGAAATTTCAAGTACAAGGAAAGAAACATCAATGTTCAATCCTAGGGGCAACATGTTTCTGAGTGTTACATACTAGCCTAAAGGTTTGATTTTACCAATGTCATTTATTATGTCAGTTTTATTTTAGTTTTGTTGTTTGTCATTTTACCATTGCTTTGTCTTATAGTTTCTTATTTATTTTGTGGCTATCTTAAAAGTTTAGGTTTTGTGATTATCCTAAAATTTTAGGTTTGGTTCGGTTGTTTGTTTTGATTATGTCATTTAGTTTTGTTGTTAATGTCATTTATGTCATTTTTTTAGTTTGTTTTGTTCTTTGTCCCGTCGTCAGAATGTCATCTTGCAAAACAAGAGCTAGCACATCTTAATAACATGTAAAGTAAATCTAAACGAAACTTATCTTCAATCTACAAGAAAAATAATGTCAGAGTAATTCTTACAAAAGAAATAATGTCAATTTTATTTGTTGATTCAGTTGATTAAGTTTTAATTTTTAGACAACCCGGTCAGGATTTCCATGGCTCCTTCATCCCAAGGTCGTCGGATGTCTTGATTTACTTAATCCTAAAGGTGTTTAAACCAAGACTAGAAGACTCCTGTAAATAACCAGGATTGCATCGTCTAAGAAATATTCATAGAACAAGAACACTTGGGTTCAAGTTGCGTTTGGTGATCTTTGTTCATTAAAGTTTAATGTAAGTTTTAATATCTTTTCAGATTTTTAGGTTGAAAAATTTAATTTGTTTATGATTTATTAATTGATCCATGAAAAAATACCTATTTTTATGCCTTGATTTTTATCAAATTCTTAAGGATATTATGCTTTAATGAAAGGTATTTTTGTGTTTTGGATGTAGGTGATGCAAAAATGTTCAAGAAAGAAAAAAAGTAGAAAAAAGAGCAAAAATGGAGCCAAAATGCAAAATTGTCAAAATAATTAGCCTGGTGCCTAGGCGCCAGAATCCGGCGCCTAAGCGCCAGTTCGATACAGAATTCTGTAAGATTTTTGACGACTTTTGGACAGTTATTTTGACGGTGTGAGCGGTTATTGGACCATCTAGAAGATTGACAGTTATTCTTGGATTATAGGACATGTGATACATTATATTTGGATGCTTGGAAACGGTTAGGATCGAGAAGAGGTGCGATCCAAAGTGAAGAGGTGTGAAGAACTGGACGCGGAGCCAAACGTCTAGGTGCTAGATTCCGGCGCCTAGGCGCCAGACACACCTTCTAGAAGATTCAATGAACCTGGATACATTTTGAAGAGGTGCTTCAAGGTAAACCTTGAAGCCTATAAATAGAAGGCTACTCCTTCAGAGAAAAATGCCCAACTTAGCCCAACTTAGCCCAACTTAGCCCCACTCCCCACATAGCCTAAAATTAGAGAGAGATCCTATAGTTCCATTTAGAGAGATTAGAGAAATATTTTAAGGGCCATATTTATAGTTTCTTAGTGAGTTTATTTAGAGTTTGTATTGAGAGTATTTGAAGAGTCATTGCTTTTGAAGTCTATTTACTTTGGAGTCAGAAGGATTCAGAGGTTCAGTTGGAGAAACACTTGAGATAAGTCTTTGTATTTTGATTCAAAGTTTTATTTATATGTTTTGTTGTTGAAATTCAATGTGTTATGAGTAGTTACTTTACTTTCTCCTTTCAATTATGAAAAGATAAATAAGATAATATAACATTTGTTGGAGAATTAAAAACTATATATATATTTTAAACATTGTGATGATATTAATAACGGATCTTAATTTACTATTTAAATTGGCCATTTAAATTGTTAAAATCTGTTGAAGAGTTTTGAGACCTAGAAAGAGATGAATTCTTAACTAGTAGATATCACATGAATCCTTGGGTAGTCGAAGGCCTTGCGCGGGTTATTCAAGGTGAAGTGCAATTAAATAAGAAGATAATATTTATTGGGCATAGAATTGATTAGTTTTTAGAGTGACAGGCTAAATTTTTGTAATTTGGTTTATAGAGAAGGAAAGGGTCACTAGTAGGGCCGACCATAGCCACCCTTGGACATCTAGTAGTGTGAGCCGAGATTAACCCATTCTTCTAAGAATACTTCCAGACCTGATCTATAGATTAGCCAATGTTCTTTATACTATCGAGCGAAGGTAAAGAATATGAATGCTTCTATTTGGCACAATAACATAAATTTATATTCTCCACAAATATTACATTGTCTAAAAAAATCTTGGATTAATTGAAAGGAAGAAAGTAGTTTGCTTATTTTATTTTCATCAATCATTACTTTATTACTGCTTTATTTCTACATCTAGTAAATTAAATATTAACTTTTTAACTTTAAAAGAAATACATAAAAATAAAATCAAAATATTTAAAAGAAAAATCTATAATCCTCCTCGTGGGATCGATACTGGGGTCTTAATTTAAAGCCCTATATTACTTGATACGATACGTATACTTACATAGTACCCATAGTGTGTAAAATATTTTCCATAAAATTATATTTATATACACTAGCTGCTATTATTATTTAAGTTAAAGTATTGACCATAAGATATTTTTGATAGCTTATATTACTGTATTGTTTGGCGATTGCAAACCAAGTTTTTTGGTGCATTGCTGCGGATCGAGGGTCAAGTTTTTGGCGCCGTTGTCGAGGAGGCAAAGATTTTAGATTTTAAATATTTTATTTTATTTATTTTGTTTATTATCTAAAATATAAAATAAAAGAACAACAAAAACAAAAATAATAATAAAAAAATAATAATTTTATTACTTTTTATTTACTTTTTTTATGCGTAGTTCTGGATCTGAAGGATTATTACCTTGAGATTCTGAATTAGAAAGAACTGTTAGAAGAATTAAAAAAGGAAAACAAATTCAAAAATTTTAAGAAATGTCTAATTTACATAACAATTTACAAAATTCAATTGAAATTAATGATCAAAATGTTTATAAACTATTAAGGGATTATGCTAAGCCTACAGTTGATGAACTTCATATTAGTATTCAAATATCCACTGTAGATGCTAATTCTTTCAAGCTTAAACCATCTATTATTCAAATGGTTCAAAATAATCAATTTGGTGGAACACTAAATGAGGATCCAAATTTACACCTTGCTAGTTTTTTAGAACTTTGTGCTACATTTAAATATAACAATGTTTTTGATGATGCTATTAGGCTTAGACTCTTTCCTTTTTCTTTAAGAGATGAAGAGAAGATGTGGCTGAACTCATTAGAAACAGGTTCTATTAAAACATGGGCTGAAATGACACAAAAATTCCTTGCTAAATATTTTCCTCCTTCTAAAACTGCTAAACTAAGAAATGATATTACTTCATTTAATCAATTTGACGGGGAGACAATTTATGAAACTTGGGAAAGATTTAAAGAACTATGAAGAAAATGTCCTCATCATGCTTTACCTGATTGGTTAATTATTCAAACATTTTATAATGGACTTATTGGATTACTTAAATCAATTATTGATGCTGCTGCTGGAGGATCTTTAATGACTAAATCATTTGAAAAAGCTTATGCTTTAATTGAAGAAATGGCTAACAATAATTTTCAATGGCCTTCTGAAAGGATTAATCCAAAAAGAATGGAAAGTATTCATGATAACGAAGCCTTTTCTCTCTTAACTTCACAAGTAGCTGCAATATCTAAGAAATTAGATAATTTTTCTATCAATATATCCCATAACAACTTTGCTAATAATGAAGATTCTCAAACTATTGAAACTTTACAAGCTATTACTAGTAAAAATAACCCTTATTGTAATTATTATAATCCTTGATGGAAAAATCACCCTAATTTTAACTGGAATAATGCACAACAATAATGTGGTAATAATCAATCACATCCAACTGGAAATTGGAATAATCAAGTAAATTCAAACTATAAACCACCTGGATTTAATAATCAACAGAAAAAGTTATCTATCGAAGAATTAATATTACAAATGAGTAATCAATTACAAAATCAAAACACTGCTATTCGTAATATTGAGAATCAAATGGGAAAAATCGCTAATTTAATTAATCACAGATCTCTAGGAACACCTCCTAGTAATGTTGAAATCAATCCAAAAGAAACTGGAAAAGAACATGAACATGTTAAAGCTGTGCAACTTAGAAGTGGAAAGGAATTAAAAGAAAAAATGCATAATGAAATTGAAAATGACATTGAGGTTGAAGAGATTGAAAAACCTAAAGAAACTCCTTCTCCTTGTCAAGATTAGATTGTTATTCCTATTAATGTGGAAGTTGAAAAACCACCACCACTTTTTCCTCAAATACTAAAACAACAGAAGCTTGATCATAAATTTTCTAAGTTCTTTAAAATTTTTAAGAAACTTACCATTAACATGCCTTTTGCAGAAGCTTTGGAACAGATGCCAACTTATGCAAAATTTATGAAGGATATTTTAAGTAAGAAACAAAAATTTGAAGCTTTTGAAACTGTTGCATTAAGTGAAGAATGTAGTACAATAATTCAAAAGAAATTACCTCAAAAACATAAAGATCCTGATAGTTTTACTATACCTTGTGCTATTGGAGAAAATTTTTGTGGAAAAGCTTTATGTGATTTAGGAGCAAGTATTAATCTCATACCATTTTCTATTTTTCAAAGGTTGAATTTAGGAGAGATTACTCCCACAACTGTAACCCTTCAGTTAGCTGATAGATCTATCACCTACCCTAAAGGAGTTATAGAGGATGTTCTTGTTAAAGTTGATAAATTTATTTTCCCTGTGGATTTCATTATACTTGATATGGAAGAAGATAAATAAATACCAATTATTTTAAGGAGACCTTTTCTAGTTACGAGACGAGCTATGATTAATGTGCAAAAAGGAAAATTAACCATGAGAGTAAATGATCAAGAGATTAAATTCAATGTTCTTAAATCAATGAAATACCCTGATAAAGAAAAATGTTATCGAATGGATATTATTGATTTTATAATTGAAAAATATTATCAAGAAAGATGTAAAGTCAATTCTGAGGAAAAAATTGAATTATTAACTGATGAAAATGAAGAACTAAAAGAAAAAGAATTATCTAAAGAAACTCATTATATTAAAGATAACTGAGAAATTTTGGACATAACACAAAATGATATACTTTTACCCTCAATTAAAAAAGCCCCTGAACTGGATTTAAAAAGGTTACATGCACATTTAAAGTATGCTTTTCTTGGAAATTCATTAACTCTACCTGTTATTATTTCTTCTAAACTAAGCTTAGAACAAGAAGAAAAATTAATAGGAGTGTTAAAGAAATATAAGAAAGCTTTTGGTTGGACTATTGCTGATATAAGAGGAATAAGCCCTTCCATCTGTATGCATAGAATTTTAATGGAAGATGATTTTAAACCTACTATTGAACCTCAAAGAAGATTAAATACTATCATGAAAGAGGTTGTTAAAAAAGAAATTTTAAAATGGTTAGATGCTGGAATTATTTATCCTATTTCGGATAACTAATGGGTAAAACCTATTCATTGTGTTCCGAAGAAAGGAGGAGTAACTGTCATTGTCAATGATAAAAATGAACTAATTCCTACAAGACAAGTTACTGGTTGTCGAATTTGCATTGATTATCAGAAATTAAATGACGCCATTAGAAAGAATCATTTCCTTTACCTTTCTTGGATCAAATACTTGATAAATTAGCTGAACACACTCATATTTCTGTTTTTTGGATGGATATTCTGGTTATCATAAATTACCTGTCGCTCCTGAGGACCAAGAGAAAGCAACATTTACAAGTCCTTATGGAACATTTGCGTTTAGAAGAATGTCTTTCGGTTTATGTAATGCACCTGCAACTTTTCAAAGATGTATGATGTCAATATTTTGTGATTTGATTGACAAAGGAATTGAAATATTTATGGACAATTTTTCAGTCTTTGGAACTTCTTTTGAATCTTCTTTGGAAATATTTCCAAAGTTCTGAAAAGATGTGAAGAAACAAATTTAGTTCTGAACTGGGAAAAATGTCAATTTATGGTCACAGAAGGCATTGTACTTAGTCACAAATTTTCACAAAAAGGGATGGAAGTTGATCAAGCAAAAGTGAAAATTATTGCTAAACTGCAACCACCTACTACTGTTACTGATGTGAGAAGTTTTCTGGGACATGCTGGATTTTATAGAAGATATATAAAGGATTTTTATAAAATTGCTAAAACTCTTTGTCATTTATTGGAAAAAGAAGCTAAATTTGAATTTAATGAAGACTGTATTAATGCTATTAATATTTTAGAAGAAAAATTAATAATTGCATCTACAATTATTACACCAGATTGGAATAAACCCTTTAAATTAATGTGTAATGCAAGTGATTTTGCAATTGGAACTGTATTGGGACAAATATATGATAAAATTTTCAAAGTTATATAATATGCTAGTAAAACTCTTACTGAAATTCAAAGAATTACACTACTACTGAGAAAGAACTTTTAGCTATAGTCTATGCCTTTGATAAATTTAGACCTTATCTTCTTGGTACCAAATGCATAGTTCATACTGATCATTCCGCTATTAAATATTTAACGTCAAAAAAGATGCTAAGCCTAGATCGATAAGATGGGTTTTACTTCTACAAGAATTTGATTTTCAAATAGTGGATAGAAAAGGAACCGATAACCAAATTGCCGATCATTTATCTAGAATTAAGAATGATGTTATTACTGAGGAAAATATAAATGAGAAATTTCCTGATGAACATTTATATGTTATTCAAGGATGCCAAACACCTTATGGATTGAAGATGTGTACCTTATGAAGAAACTTTTGCTATTATTCAAAAATGTCATGATTCTGATTTTAGAGGACACTTTGGAGTAGATAAAACTGCATTTAAAATTTTAAATTTAGGATTTAAGGCCTACCTTGTTTAAAGATGTGAGACATTATGTGAAAGCATGTGATCGATGTCAAAGGATGAGAAATATATCTAGAAAAGATGAAATGCCTTTAAACTATATATTGGAGATTGAAATTTTTGATATACGGGGTTTAGACTTTATGGGACCATTTGTACCATCATCTGGAAAGATTTATATTTTATCAGCAGTTGATTATGTCTCAAAGTGGATTGAAGCTGTAGCTTTACCTAACTGTGATTCCAAAAGTGTTTCAAAATTTTTAAAGAAAATGATTTTTTCAAGATTTGGAATGCCTAAGGTAATTATCACAGATGGTGAAAGTCATTTTAGATATTTAAGAATTCAATCATTACTGGAAAAATTTGGAATCAAACAAAGAATTACAACTGCGTATCACCCTTAAACAAGTAGAATGGTTGAAGTATCAAACAGAGAAATTAAAAGAATTTTAAAGAAGACTGTTAATCCTAAAAGAACTGATTGGGTTGATAGACTTGATTCTGCATTATGGGCTTATAGAACAGCTTATAAGACACCAATCGAATGTCACCTTACCGGTTAATTTATGGTAAACATTGTCACTTACCTGTTGAACTTGAACATAAAGCTTATTGGGCGATAAAGGAGTTTAATTTTGATTTAAATACTGCAGGAGAAAAACGATTATTACAATTAAATGAGATGGATGAAATAAGAAATGAATCATATGAAAATGCAAAAATTTATAAAGAGAAAATAAAGATATTACATGATAAAAAGGTTTCAGGAAAAATATTTGAGCCTGGATAAGAAGTATTATTATTTAATACTCATTTAAGACTTTTTCCTGGAAAATTAAGATCTAAATGGATAGGACCTTATATAATTGAGAAAGTATACCATTATGGAGCTGTGGATATTAAAGAACCCAAAATAGGAAAAATATTTAAAGTTAACAGATTAAGACTGAAGCCTTATTTGGGAGACATTAAAATGATTTATAAAGAGGCTTATGAGTTAAGTCAACCTGATTAAAGACTTATTTAGGTTGTGCTGACGACGTTAAACCAAGTGCTTTGTGGGAGGAAACCCATAGTTATTTTTTGTGTGTTTTTCCATTTTCAATGTAAGGTTATGCCTCGGTCTTGACTAATTTTATAAAACTTTAGAAAATTGGATGCTAATAAGTCTTAATTGACTTAAGCTAAAAATTATCTCGAAGTATATAAGTTTGGACGTTGGATCACTCCATTTCATATGTGAGTAAAAAGGAGATCAAGTTAAACTTCATAATGATTGTTTATAATTTGTGTTACTAAGTCTATATTGATCTTACCATTCTAATTTATCTATTTTGGAGAGCAAAACTTTGAAATTTGACGATAGGCGAAACAGAGTCGGACATGGTTCCGGCACCTAGGCGCCAGAACTCGGCGCCTAAGCGCCAGAATAAACTGTGTATCGATGGGTTCGACGCCTAGGTGCCAGATTTGGCGCCTAAGCGCCACAGTTACTGGATCGTGTAAAAACAAAAAAATTTCAGTTTTTCACATGATTTTCTCCTTTAAATCACCCCATCTTCGTCCCCAATCCCTAAGCAACCAAAATTACGACCTAGACACTTCATTATTGAGAGATTAGAGAGGATTTTTTAAGATATGGAGAGAAGAAATCTTGGAGAAGAGGCTAAAGACAAAGGTTCAAAAGATCCTCAACCCTACTTCAATGGTTTTATCACTGAAAGTTTGGAGAAAATTTCAAGTCGTCTAGATAAGTTTGAAGCAGAATTCAAAAGTATTGGAGATTGCCTCCATGAGATGTATCATCAATTTGAACATCTGGAATGGCAGGCAAAGCTTCAATTTGATCATCTAGCGGCTTATCAAGATGCTTAAGTGGAGATGTATGCAAAGAACAATTGGATCGACGAGAAAACGGCTACGGATTTTCCGAGAGCATTAGTATTCTTCCCAAGTAGGCCAAGTAATCTTCCTTACGAAGAGAATGGGAATTTCAAATTCAAAGATTAGATAGTTATTGTGGTGTGATCTAGACTTTTATTAGTGTGTCATTGTATCGATTTAGTAAATCGATTGTATTGTTGGAGTGTTTGATTTATTGTTCAATGTGTGTTGTATGTGCTTTGAAATTGTGTAGTTTGATTGTTTGTTAGGACTTGAATCATGTTACTATACTTATATGTATTGTATTGAGCCAAAATTGAAGATTATGAATGGAATTAGAAGAGTTTTAAACCTTGTGTTTAATTGGTGGATTTAATTTTTAATTTTTTAAAAAAAATTTTGGAAAATATTTTGGAAGTTGGAAACTGAAGCACTACTCTAATATGAGTAATTGGAAGTTGAATTTATGAGTTTTGGTGGAAAATAAAATTTTTAAAGTGATTTTTGTGAAAGGCTAGTCTGGCGCCTAGGCACCAGAATTCGGCGCCTAGGCGCCGGTTCAGCTTGCTTACCGAAAATTAGCATTGAAACCCCATTAGCCATTGTTGACACCAAAGCTTCATCCCCTTCCTCTTTTTCATGAAAATACACCCCCTAGATCCATCTTAAGTTCAATACAACAAGTTTTTAAGCCCGAAATCACTTGATTTCTTCATCTCGAGGTCAGATCTACCTTCTAATCCATTTATTTTTTATTCTTACCATAGTTTTTCCTATTTTTTGCTAAAGACTGAAATTTTGAAAAAAAATTTGTTTTTTAGAGTTTCTCCATGGATTCTTAAACTCATTTTAAGTTTCTCAAGCTTAAAATGAGTTTAAATCTTTGATTCCTTAATTTATTTGTGTTTTCTTTCACATTTAGATGACACCAAAATCTAAGCGAGGAAAGGCACAAGAAAATTTTGACAGCAGCAAAGTTTCGACTGCGGCAACGCATTTTCGTTATTACGAATTTGCGATATCAAGAAAATTTATCTCAGAACGCAGTTTTTACCATCCTAGTGAAATGATCGAGAACACGATCGTTGCACTCAACTGGCAACGATTCTATTATTTCATTTAAAACAATTAAAATGACAAATGGAAAAACTGCGTTCTGAGATATATTTTCTATTTGTCATTTTTGATTGATTTTTACATGTCTGTTTTAATTTGTTTATTTAAGTCTAATGTAATTTAGACTTAAAGAAAGGAGTCAAGTTTATTTAGAGCTAATGTTTGTAAGATCTAATTATATATGATAATTTTAGATTCAGTGTCATTTGAATCTAATGATTTCAAATCTAATATGAATTAGATTTAGGAATATAGATTCTATGTCTTTTGAATCTAAAGATTTTAAGTCTAACTTGGATTAGACTTAAAGTAAAATCTATTATAAGTTAGACTTTTAGATTTAATGTTATTTGAATCTAAAGGTTTTAAATCTAATGTAGATTTAGAATTAAAGTAAAATCTAACATATGATTTTAAAATTTTAGATTAAATGTGATTTGAATCTAGGGATGTTAAGCCTAACGTAAATTAGCATAAATTGAGTAAAATCTAACATAAGTTAGACTTAGAGTTTTAGATTCAATGTCATTTGAATGTAAAGGTTTTCAATTAAGTCTGTCAGACTTGGGAATTTAGATTCAGTGTCATTTGAATCTAATATTTTTAAGTTAATATGTATTTGATTTAGGAATTTGGATTCAATGTCTTTTGAATCCAAAGGTTTTAAGAAATTTAACTAATTCTAAATGTAAATGAGACTTAATGTTTATGTCCTAATGTTGTTTGGACCTAAATAAATTTGGTTAAGTCTAATATAATTTAGACCTAAGGTTTTAGATCCTGATGTTAGTTGGGCCTAAAGATTTGGTTGGGTTTGATTTAATTTGGATTGAATGTTGAGTTTAAGTTCAATGTAGGTTGAACCTAAAAGATTTAAGTTTAAGTTAAGTTGAACATAGGTATAGGTTAAGGTTAGGTTTAATATATGTTGTACCTAAAAGGTTTATGTTTAACATATGTTTAAGTTAGCTTGAACCTAAGTATAGGTTAAGGTTAGGTTTAATGTATGTTGAACTTAAAAGGGTTATGTTTGACTTTGGTTCAAGTTGGGTTGAACCTAAGTATAAGTTAAGGTTTGATTTAATGTACGTTGAACCTAAAAGGTTTAAGTTTGACTTAGGTTCAAGTTGGGTTGAACCTAAGTATAGGTTAAGGTTAGGTTCAATGTATGTTGAACCTAAAAGGTTTAAGTTTGACTTAGGTTTAAGTTGGGTTGAACCTAAGTTTAGATTAATGTTAGAATTAATGTATGTTAAACGTAAAAGTTTTAAGTTAAACTTAGGTTCAAATTAGGTTGAACCTAAGTATAGATTAAGGTTAATTAATCCTAATTTCAGTAAGGTTTAATTAATTAATTACACTTAATTGTGGTTAAGTCTAATTAGATTAAGGTTAATTAAACCTAATTGGGTAAGGTTTAATAAGTTTAATAAGACTTAATTGTTGTTAACTTAAATTACATTAAGATTAATTAAATCTAATTTAGGTAAGGTATAATAGGTTTAATTAGGCCCAATGATGGTTTATACCTAATTAGGGTTTATTAAGTTAAACCTAAGTGATTAAGGCTTAAATTGATTTAATTGGGTCTAATTGGTGTCTTTGATCTAACTAGAGTTTATTAAGTTAAACATAATGTGATTAAGGCTTAACTTGATTTACTTAAGTTTAATTATTGTCTTAGACCTAATTATGGTTTATTAAGTTAAACCTATTGTTAATAAGGCTTAACCTGATTTAATTAAGTCTAATTAATGTCTTAGACCTCATTATGGTTTATTAAGTTAAACCTAATGTGATTTAGGCTTAAATTGATTTAATTAGGTCTAATGGGTGTGTTAGACCTAATTAGGTTTTAATTTGTGTTAAACCTAATGTTATTAAGGTTTAATGTGATTAATTTAAAGTAGGATTTTTAAAGGTTTAAGTTATTTTTAAACCTAACCTAATTAAGACTTATAGATTTGTCTTAAGTTTAAAGTGTTCTAAACTTATGTATTGAGACTGAATTAGTCCTAATTATCTCTTTTATGAGAGATATATATTTTAGGGTTCAATTTATAATTTCCCAATTTTACAAATTTTTCCCTAAAAGTTTAAAAATATCATTTTAAATTTTTTCAGAGGTTAGGAAATGTCATTTTTAAGGTTTGAATTCATCACCCTGAAGTTACTAACCATCTTTAAATTTTACTTTCCAACTTACTAATTTTTGTAATAATTTTGGAAAATAATCACAAAGTAAGGTGAAAATTAGTTTTCTTATACTAAAGACTTCCCATAGACTTAGAAAAAGCAGAGAATGTTTTTAATGATGAGGAGAATGATCCCTGAAAATTTCATCATTTTTTGAATTATAATTAATTTTTAATAATTAAATTACTCTAGAGAGTAATTATTAAAAATAAAATATAATTCATAAATGCAAAATTTTGTTTCCACATTATTCTCCTCATTGTCCTGAGTTCAGGGATATTTTTATTATATTTTTGTGATTTTTATTTATTATGATATGGATTTTTTTATTATTTTAAGGTTAATCTAGATTTACTTAAATCCATATTAGCCAGAAATTACCAGACAGCACCGCGTGTCCTTGCATTCATCGAAACATGGCTGATCCGCTTTGGGGTTTAGAAGACGAGATCAATTTAGGATTAAATCAGAGCTGTCCATTTCCAAAACACCGAAATGGACGGTATTTGATTATCTCCTTCATTTGTTCTAAACTCGCAAGCCATCCATGGTTTAAGTATAAATCTCACAGGATTCTTGATGGATTTGATTGATTGTTGTTCATATAGCTTGATGGCAATGAATTGTCGTGGTTCATCACCGTCAATTCTCATATCATGTCAATGTCAAGGAGTCACCAGTCCATTTATACTACCCCAATATTTAATCCCCTTTTGAAAAAGAGTAAGAGGAAGGAAACAAAATAGACAATCAAAGGAAAGGTAGTGTGATATCTTTATCGGGAGAACTCTAGAATGTTTTTATTATATTTGAAAAATCATGAGTCTGGTAACCAGAGATTTTTAGATATTTATCATATTATGGGTTATTTTTACTTCTCCTATAGAAGCAATCATCTATAGTTAATTACATCATAGACAATTCTAATTTTGCCTAAGAAAACTCTTGATTAATGTTAAAAACTCATTTGTTTAAATACTTTTTAGGAAAATAAACATACAAATGTTTTATTCCTAATGTTTATCCCATTTTGTCATGAGATATTATATTAGTCATTTATTTCATGAGGTATCTTCTATAGATATTTTTTTTTTGTTTATGATTTTTATTTTATCATGTAATAGCAAATGTCGGTGTTTTTGCTTTGTCATTATTTTAGTGTTATTTTGTTATTTCATTTTTTTATTTCTATTTCTTTAGGTTTGGTGGCTACCCTAGTAGTTCCAATTTTGTTGTCTTTATTATTGGCTATCATAATAGTTCCACTTTTTTTGCCTTTGTTGTCATGTCATTTTAGTTGTTTGTTGAAGGTTTAAGTTTTGTGACTAACCTAAAAGTTTCAGTTTTGTTATTTTTAATGTCGTCGATCGTCCTACAAAACAGAGTTAGCATATCCTTTAACATTCAAAGAAAATCTAAACGAAACTTATCTTCATCCTGCAAAGAAAATGTTGTTGGAAATAATATTACTTGGTAAAATGTCAATTGTTTCAGAGTTGTCGGATATCCAATTTTGGTTGAAATATTGATTTAGATCTATGTTAAGTTTAATTGCTGATTTGTCTAGAATGTTGAGTTGGATTTTTGATTTTTTGTCAATTTATGTCGATCTGGATTTGATTTAGATTGAATGAATTTAAGAACTAGACTTTTAAATTCAGTTCTCACCTGAACTTAATAAGTTTAGATTCTAAAAAAATTTGGAGTCGAATTTGTTTGCTTTTTATTTTTAAATTTTTATAAGATTTTTTAGACTCAATGTCATTTGAGCCTAAATGTTTGGATTTAAGGATTTTAGATTCAATTGTCATTTGAGTCTAAATAAAATTTTTAGACTCGATGCCATTTGAGCCTAAGGTTTTAAATTGATTCTAATTAGACTTTTAAGAAATTATTTAATTTTTGAGTTTGATTTGTCGATCTTGAATTTAATTTGTTAATTTTATGTTGATTTAAGTTTAATTTATTAATTTGTGTCAAGTAGGGTTGATTTATGTCAAATTATGTAAAGTTTTGTTGGATATGTCAATTTATGTTAAATTATGTTATTTTATGTTGGTTTATATTGTTTTAAATTTCAATTTTAATTGATCTTAAGATTGCGTTGATTTTATGTTAGGTTTTATGTTTAGATATGTTGAGTTAAGTTCTATGTGGATCGAACTTAAATTTTAAGTTGAATTTAATGTTTATTTTAAATTTGACTTATATATGGATTGAATTTAAATTGGGTTTGACTTGAGTTAAAAATTAAGACTTGGGTTTATTTAGGTTCAATATATGTTGAACCTAAAGTTTTTGACTTTAATTATTATTGACTTAGATTCATGTCAATTTTATTTAAATATAGTTTTGATTTTAAATTAAGATTTGTTTGACTTAAATTCAATGTGGATTGAATTTAAGTTAGGTTTGGGTTTATCTTAAATTCATGTCTTATTTAGTTTGACTTTTAGGTTTTACTTTAGTTTGAATTAGGTTTGATTTATGTTTGATTTAAGTTTATCTTAAGTTTGGTTTAAGCTTAACTTAAATTTAATTTAAATTTAGTTTAAGTTTAGTTTGATTTGAGCATGGTTTAAGTTTGATTTAAATTTAGATTAAGTTTGATTCAAATTTAAGTTAGGTTTGATTTAAGTTTAACTTAAGTTTGGTTAAAGTTTGACTTAAATTTGATTTAAATTTAGCTTAAATTTGATTTAAGTTTAAGTTTTGCTTAAGTTTAACTTAAGTTTGATTTAAGTTTAACTTAAGTTTGGTTTAAGTTTAACTTTAATTTAAGTTTAGCTTAAGTCAGATTTAAATTTAACTTAAATTTAGTTTGAGTTTAGCTTAAGTTTAACCTATGTTTAGTTTGATTTATGTTTGATTTAAGATTAAGTTAAGTTTGATTTAAGTTTAACTTAAGTTTAACTTAATTTTTATTTAAGTTTAACTTAAGTTTGATTTAAGTTTGATTTAAGTTTAAGTTAAGTTTCACTTTGATTAAACCTTAATTGGTTAAGGTTTTTAATAGTTTAATTAAGTCTAATGTGGAAGACTTAATTAGGGTTTAAATTTGTTTAAAGTTTATTAAGGCTAATGTAGTTAAGGCTTAATGATTAATTACGTCTAATGATTTAGACCTAATTAATGGTTTAGGTCTGTTTAATATTGATTAATGTTGATTAAGGTTATTTAAGCCTGATGTGGTAAAGGATTAATTTGTATTAAACCTAATTTAATTAAGGTTTAATGTTTTGATTATGTCTAATTTAATTAAAACTTAATTAAGGATTCATTTGTATTAAACATAATTTAATTAAGGTTTAATGTTTTGATTAAGTCTAATTAATGAAGACTTAATAAATGATTAATTTGTATTAAACCTAATTTAATGAAGGTTTAATGTTTTGATTAAGTTTATTTTAATTAAGACTTAATTAATGATTAATTTGTATCAAACCTAATTTAATTAAGGTATAATGTTTTGATTAAGTCTAATTTAATTAAGACTTAATTAAAGATTAATTTGTATGAAAACTAATTTAATTAAGGTTTAATGTTTTGATTAAGTCTAATTTAATTAAGACTTAATTAATGATTTATTTGTATCAAACCTAGTTTAATTAAGGTTTAATGTTTTGATTAAGTCTAATTTAATTAAGACTTAATTAAACATTAATTTATATTAAACCTAATTTAATTAAGATTTAATGTTTTGATTAAATCTAATTTAATTAAGACTTAATTAAAGATTGATTTTTATTAAACCTAATTTAATTATGGTTTAATGTTTTGATTAAACCTAATTTAATTAAGACTTAATTAAGGATTAATTTCTATTAAACCTAGTTTAATTAAGGTTTAATATTTTGATTATTAATCTTTAAGGTTTAATGATAGTTAATTAAATCTACTGATGTCTTAGACCTAATCAATATTTGTTTATTTATTAAACCTAATGTCTTTAGGTTTTAAATTGTTAGCTAAGTCTAAAATGATTTAGACTTAATTTAGAATTTATGGGATTTCTAAGGTTAATTTCATAAAAATTTAAATAATTTATATTCATTACCTTAAGGATTTAAAATATTATTTTTAAGTTTTTCAAAATGGGTAAGTTATGTCATTTTAAAGTTTTTATCAGTCACTCTAAAGTAATTAACCAATTACCACTTTTATCTCCCCTTTTTTCTAATTTTTTATAATTATTTTCAAAATAATTACAAAGTTATTTAGAAATTAGGTCAAGTCACCCTAAAGAATTTTTCTATCCCTAGAAAAGTCAGAGAACCTATCCTAACATGAGAGGATCATCTTGTAAAAATTTCAAATTTTTGGATTTATAATTAATTTTTAATAATTAAATTACTCCTGAGAGTAATTAATTAATTAAAAATTACATATAATTCAAAAACTAAAAATTTTAAATCCACATTATTCTCCTTGTTTTACTGGATCCAGGGATATTTTGCTTATATTTTTATGATTTTTAGATGTCAAAATATTAAATTTTGATTATTTTAAGGTTTCTTTAGATTTAGATAAATCCAAATTAACCTTAAATTCTCTGGTGGAGGCACGCATCCTTGGACGGGTCGAAACACCCTCGATCAGATGTAGGGAATAGAACAGTAAAGCGGCTATGGTTTAATCTGAACCATCCGTCTTTTAAACAAAAAATCGAATGGCTCTCAGTCGTCTTCCTCCTCCAACTGAGCCCGAGCGTCATCCATCTTCCAGAGGGAATATCTTACTCAAAGCTTGATAGATTTGAGTGAACTTTATCTCTAAAGCACCGTCTGAAGGAGACAATCAAATCCATAGGCTAAGTAATGGTTTTGAAAACATCTTCTTCACAAAGACCCAAACCCGATCGCCATTAGAGGATAAAACTCATCCTTGGTCACAGAGGTTCAAGCTTCAAATTGATTTGTCTAGAAGTGTCATTTTTCCCTGAGAAAGCTTATTGCCACTTCAATTTGAATCCAAATAGGGTCTATATAAGATTTTGAATTTGGTGAGCTCGGTTTGAAGAAAAATAGTCAAGACAAGGTTAGAGATTATAGGGAAGCTTGATTTCAGTTGGGCTCTTCTTCTTTTTACCCCTAAATGGTTTTAGAAAGGTCAATTTTGGGTTTTATGGAGTTTGGTTTCAAACTTTAATTTTGTCCCGGCTTTTAGGTGGCTCGGGCTAGGTTAAATTGGGTTCCACCAGTGGGTCAAATTGTCAGATCTTGATGGGGATCAATTGCTTAGATCATAGGGAACATTTTTTGTGTTAATGGTCAGTGGTTTTAAGCAGCATATATGGATCTTCAATTTTTTTTTTGTCTCTCTTCTCCTTAAGCTCAGGTTTGAACCCTAACCATGGCCATGGTTAGGTTTGGCTAAGGTTAGGCTAGCTAGAATTTGTCTAGAAGAGTTGTTGCGGTCATAATGAAGAGTTTTCATGTTAGGGATATTTGGATTTGAGTGGTGTATGGGGTTCTCTACTATCTTTCTTACTACCTTCATATACTTGGGCTAGGTCCTATTTATGCCCATGGGGATGGCTTAACTGGATTTTTAAATGACTTAGGATCCTTTGGGGAAGCTCTTAACTACGCCATAAATGTTTTGGATAAGATGGTGGCCTTCAATTGAGTGGATTTTAAAATTTTAAAATAGTTAACTCTTGTAAAGTCACTCATGGTTAAGCTTAAGTTTAAATTTTAAATTCCTCTCATTTATTCATTTTGGGGTGGATAATATATTTCTAATTTTGCTGAAATTGCCTCCCCTAGGTAATTCCTAAATTTATTTAATGGATTTGAAAGGATAGTGACGCCTTGCCCTCTTACTCATTCCATGCATGGGTTAGTTATGATTACCTTTAACCATGGTGAGAAGTGTAGTTCATGTGATGTTTGTCTCATATTGGTGAATTTTTTAGATGCTTGAGATGTCGCAAAGGTTGGCTAGCCACCTCATTTCAGGGGAGTGAGTGACTCATGACTTAAGTTGAAGAGAAGGTAACACTTAATTCCCTTCCTCTTTTATTTTCCAAATTTTGACATATATGAGGTTATCCCATGATGTAGGGATGATCTAAATTATCTTCCTCACCATTGGGTGGCTTGTAAGGTGAATGATGACTCGACCATTTAATCTCATAAGGATGGAGGAGGGAATGACACTTCATTAATTTTTATGATGAAGGAATGATGAATTTAAACCATAGTTAAGGTTCATTATAAATGGGTTGGGTGAAGTGTTACTTTTGTCATGATTGGTCTAGTGGGTCATGGGTGACCCATTTTTGACCCTCCATAATTTATATTAAATTAATTATGGGATTTTGATGTCATTTATCCAAATATAATTTCATTTTTTAATTAATATGTCATTAATTAAAAATATTTAAAATTATATTATTGATTAATAAATTAATGAAAATAATTTTAAAATTAATTATTTGATTAATTTACATAATTTTTAGTTCAATATTTCATGTGGTTCTTTTCATGGCTTTTAATTGTATTTCTAAATTTTAAATTAATTATTAATTAATCAAAAATATTAGAAATTATAATTTTAGTCACTAAATTAACCAAAATAATTTTGAAATTAATTATTTGATTAATTTTATCATTTTTGGTTCAAAATTGAGTATTTTGACCATATTTAATAAATATTCATTAAGGTTGACCAATATTTACTCAGGTTGACCTAGGTTGACTAAACCTAATTAAAAATAGTCCAATATGACTTTCTTAATCTTATCATGATTAATTTTTTTCATGAAGTTTATAAATTTTGTCATTTAAAGGTTTAAATTGGTGTTATTGCTCATATTGACCAATTTTAGGATTTAGGTCAATCCAATGGTCATAGTGGTGATATTTGAATTAATTTTTGGTACTTTTGAATAATGTCAAGTTGGTTATGTCAATGTCTATTTATGTGGTCAATTTTATGGCCAAAGGGACATGGGTTAGTCATTTTGACCCATTGTAACCCTTTTGAGGTCAAAATTGACCAATAAGATTAGTGTAGTTGTCTTTTATATTATGTATTGTTTTTTATTAAATTTTAATTATTTAATAAAAAATTGACTAATAAAGTCAATTCAATATTCTTTGGGTCATGAATTGATCATTTTAACCTAATTTATCACTTTAGGTTATGAGATCAATATAATGGTGTATAGGTCATAAATTGGCCATCTTTGTCTTGTTTATGTCAAAAGTTGATCATTTTGATTATTATTGATTAAAATAGATCATGAATGATCAATTTTAGGTGCAGGGTTGACCAAAATGATTTATTTAACCTTTTCATGGTTGAGTTAATCACAGGGTTATTGATATTGATAACCATACCTAAGTTTGATTATGGTTAGTAATGTTGGCTTAATTTGATATTATCAATTAATCAAATTAATTATATTTGATTAACTTAATACTTAAGATGTCTTAATGGTTAATGTGGTGAACACTGAGTCAGCAAGGAGGTAATGGATTGACTTCTATTCTTAATTTATATGGTGAATGATCCTCACAAAATTGAGGTCAACATAGCTTCATCTGAAGATGAAGAACACATTCATACGGTGATGTATGGGTTGTGAATTGATTTGTTTCACAAAGTACCAAACCCGAGCCTAAACTAGGTCAAATGAACCATACATTGGCCTTAATTGATGGAAGCTCGATTTGAATGGTTCAGAAGCTTCGTCTTGACCTCAGAGAGGTTGTCCCCAAATCAATTTGAGGTGAAATCGGGTCTGGGTATAAGTTTGACCAGTGTGGGTCACGGTTTGGAAAATGAAGGTGGAACAGTAGGTTAGAGCCTATTGGAAGAGTTAATTTCGATTGGGCTTGTTTTCGTAAGGCTCTAAGAAGCTTTTAAAGGAGTTAATTTGAATTTTTGAGAAACTTCATTTCAAACCTGAAAATTGTCCTGTTTCGGGTAAAGAAATTAGGGCAAACCAGTGGGTTTCAGGAGTTGAATCTAGGGGGAACCAATTCCTTAAGGTTTGGAGAGTAGCTTTGGTCTTGGGTAGTTCAGGGTATATAAGCTATAAGCTTGTCTATTTCTCTCTTGGAGCACTCTGTTAGCCTCTTTTTATAGCCATGGGGATGCCATGGGTGAGCCTAGGCTGGCTTGAGTTCATTTGGGAAGTTTTTATGTTTTCTAAAGATGGCTTATGGATTTAATTCCTGCCGGGGGATAAGCCTTCTTCCATTTCTCAAAGCTAACAAATGTTAGGTTCAATCATGGTGAAAGTATAGTTCAATTATTGGCTTTCTTCCATTTACCACTCAATGCGGTGGACAAATTCAGTTAAGGCTTGCTGAACTCACCTTCCCCATGTGAGTTCTATCATTCTCTTGATGAATCTTGAGTAGAATGCCACATAACCCTTTCTCTTCCTTATTTTCCATGTAATGTCATGATGAGGCTAACCATAGTGTGGAGGGTGGCTTAGCAAAGCTTTTTCTTCCATTGGACTAGAGGAGATGTGAGTGGCGATTCACCAAAATCAGCCTTCAAAAGTAGCATGCATGAATGACACCATTTTCATTCATTTATAATGGTGTCATGATGAGCCCTAACATGGGTTAACCATGGTAACCCATGGGTTTACTATAAGTTTAACATGTGATGATGAGTTTAATAGGTCATAGATGACCCATGGGTGACTCTCCATAAATTGAATTTAATTATAAAAATCAATTAAGGATTTTTGATGTCATTAGTGATGTCATAATTTCAAGTTCAATTTAGGGTTATTTAAACGTAATTTCGTTTTAAAAAATTATGTAATTAGCTAAAAATGTTGAAAATCATAACATTAACCCATAAATTAATCAAAATGATTTTGAAGGTTAGTAATTTGATTATTTTTTATTAATTTGGTTCAAAATTGAGTATTTTGACCAAATTTGACTAAAGTTTACCATAGTTGACCAAGATTGACTATGGTTGACCACGGTTGACCAATCTAGGTCCAGGGTTAACTCGGGTGATTTACTTAACCTTGTCATGTTTAATTTAATTAAAGGGTCTTTAACATTGATAATGGGACCTAAGTTTCACTAAGGTTAACCAAATGATCAAGTTTGATCATTTTGATGTCTTAAATTGATCAAATGAGTCAGATTTGACCAATTTGGTGTCTAGGTTGACTTGGTGGTCAATGGGGTTGACATTGGGTCAATATGGTGGTCATTGGGTTATGGATTGACCATTTTGACCTAATTTGGCCATTTGGGTCAAGGGTTGACTAGTCTGGTCAATGTGATGTTCATTGCGCCATGAATTGACCATTTTGACCTAATTTGACCATTTGGGTCAAAGATTGACCAGTTTGGTCAATATGGTGGTCATTGGGTCATGGATTGACCATTTTGACCTAATTTGACCATTTGGGTCAAGGGTTGACTAGTTTGGTCAATATAATGGTCATTAGGTTATAAATTGACCATTTTGACCTTATTTGACCTATTTGGTCAAGGGTTGACCAGTTTGGTCAATGTGGTGGTCATTGGGTCATGGATTGACCATTTTGACCTAATTTAACCATTTAAGTCAAAGGTTGACCAGTTTGGTCAATGTGGTGGTCATTGGGTCATGGACTGACCATTTTGACCTAATTTGACTATTTAGGTCAAGGGTTGACCAGTTTTGTCAATGGGGTTGTCATTGGGTCATGGATTGACCATTTTTGACCTAATTTGACCATTTAGGTCAAGGGTTGTCCAGTTTGGACAATGTTAATCAGATTAGGGTTTGTCATCGCTAATTTGATCTTCTTTACGATGTCATCCAGATTTGAATTAAAAAGGCTTCATTAGTGTATTACCGTGGACATGAAGGTTTAGTGATCATTGGTAAGATTTAGGAGGTCAATATTGGTAGACATCCTTTCTCAAGATGATTTATAAATGGTCCTCACAATAGTGAGATCAACAAATGGGCCCCCAATAAGTGTGGAATATTGCATAAGTATGCCACACATATTGGCGTTGACCGAAGTGGTCTGGATAATCTAACAGAATCGTCAGTTTAAGAGTAATCTTAATGTTAAAGAAATTTTATTTTCAATATTTGAAAACAAGATGGATGCCATATTCCATTAAAAGAGGGTTTTCACTATTTCTCAAAGATATCAAATGTTGGTATGTCAATTTTGAGAAGGATTGCTATGTGACTTATATCATTTCTCAAAGAAAGAGCTAAAGGAACGCCATGTTTCTGTGTCAAAAAAGGTCTTATATCCAATATCTAGAGAGGGAGTGGATGTCATAACATCTCGCAGAAATGTCAATTGTCGATATGTCAATTTTGAGAAGGGAATGTTATATGACTTATAGCCTTTCTTAAAGAAAGAGTTTGTCGGCCGTTAAAATTCCTTCTTCTTGTGAAAAAAATATGTTTTGGGTGTTTTGTTTTGAAGAGGGTTTTAATTT
This sequence comes from Papilionanthe hookeriana x Papilionanthe teres, assembly GCA_022702705.1. Taxonomy (NCBI): domain Eukaryota; kingdom Viridiplantae; phylum Streptophyta; class Magnoliopsida; order Asparagales; family Orchidaceae; genus Papilionanthe; species Papilionanthe hookeriana x Papilionanthe teres. The sequence goes on along the minus strand of CM040428.1, from coordinate 129,386,179 downwards.
TATAAAAATAGAAATTTAATTTAATTTAATTTATATATATATGGATTTTGAAATTAATATTTTTATTTTGAAGACTATGAAATCAAACTGATCTCATATAAATAATAGTTTAAATAATCAAGCATTTCACTGTGAGACATGTATTTATCCCGTAGAATAAGTACATGGCTTGAGGTGAAGCTTGATCAAATAAACTAAAGAATTTATGACATCCATTTGATCTGTGAACCAGTTTTGAGCGACAATTTCCCCTATCTAATATGTAGGAATTAGATAGGATTTATATTAATCTGGGATCTTTAAGTTTCCTATAAGGGCAAGCCCCTATTATTAATTACATCTTAGATAACTGAAGTCACCTAAGAAAACTCTTGATATAGATCAGGAAATATTTATATTCATGACTTCCAAAGGTAAGGTTTTCTAAGAAAATGTGATAGTCAGAAATACAATTGGTGAATGACTCAAATTTTATGACATTTTATTTTGTCAAAATCCAAAGGAAAGAAGGCTAGGGGAAGAACACAGATTCAAGGAAAAATCTTGATGTCTTTGTTAAACTATCCTATAGTTCGGCTTTAAATATTGGAAATGAAGTTATTTAAATTTCAATTCTGCCAATTAATTATAGGGATTACATTTTCATAACATCCGATTATGCAAACAACCTGGAAGATGGGAGGATTTATGTCGTACCGGACGACAACCTCGGAATCCTAAAGAGAATTAAGGCTTATTTTGCACAACTGGGCTATGTAAAGGCCTAAAGAAAAGATGAGGATTTATGCTGCACTAGTCAGGCTACCTCGAGGTCCTATGGTTCGTTGTTTAGACTAAGGAAAGGTTTTGCTAGTGTAGACAAGTTTTACTGTTGAAGATGGTTGTGCTACCCACTATGCATACTCCAAGCTCCTTGTCGTAGCAGGCTCAGTTCAAAGAAGTGTCAATTGAGGAGAAGAGAGAAGGGTCATGTTTTAGAAATATTTAAGTTGAGGTGTCTTAATGTTTTATTAGGAGGAACATTAAAGTTGATTATAGCAACACCGGTTGAGATCCCAAGGTTCCATCATCCCGAAACCGCTATTTTCATCAGATTCAATTAGTCCAAATAAATTTACTTAACACAACTTAATGAGTTCCATACTTTCACTTGGACTATGGGAAAACCCTATTAGCAACACGTGGGTTACCTCCTCCAAGGAATTCCCGATCATCCAACGAGACGTTTTAATTTAGTTATAATTGTAGTTTTTTTTTTGTTTTGTTTGTGATTAAATTTTGAGTTGTTTTATATTTTGAATGTTGTGGCGATGGATTTTTTCTTGTTGTGATTTTTAATTTAGTTTTGCTTTTGTGGCTATCTGACAGGTTTCAGTTTTCATGCAGTGTGACATTGTTGTTTATCATGCAAGTTGTAAGAAAAGTAAAGTGTGATAAAGAAAACACGTGAAAAGAAAGCGTTGTAAACTTATAAAAGTGTACGTGGCGAGTCTTCTCGTTCCTCGACCTAAAACTTTAGTATTCTTTGTAATAAACATTTATATTTACAGGGAAGTAAAACCTTATGGACATGTTCGTCACAGGCCTACCAAGTCTTAGGTCATAACCCGGTGAACTCATATTCATTTAGGAGATATTTTCATTTAATAAATATAATAAATACAATAGTCCTACAAGATGTCCAGAAGACTTGTGAAATGGTCCAGGAGAAAACCAGATATTTTACAATACTTTTGAACTTCCTTGAGGTCCTTCTAGATTTATTATAGTTATTAAACGATTTATCCCTTTTACACCCTTATGCTTACTGAGTTGGTGTTTTTAATAAATCCGAAAGCCAAAGTAATTATCATTTGTTATTTCATTTATTGATTATGTGGGTGAAAACCCTTTTAGGCAAAGTTAATTTGTTTGGTAAAATTAGCCAATTAATTTCATAAATGGGCTTGTAGTATTTTCAGGTATTGAGATTTTGACTATGTTTACTTTTCTAAACTTCTTTTAGTAAGATTGATTAAGCCTAACTCACTAGTAAGCCCTTAAAATTTTGATGGATACATTTGTAATTCTTTTTGGAAAAAATTAAATGAGTTTAATTAATTTTTTTCAAAATATTGGGCTATCATTTAATATATCAAATAGGGGTATAAGTTTGTGGATTTTTAACCTCTAAGATTAACCCCTAACCATAACGATCATTTTGTTCAATTATCTTCCAAATTAGAATTAATTAGGAAAATCTAAATATAGACTTGATATGACAAAATTGAAGTTGGTTTCTACCATTTATCCCTTTAATGTCTCAAACATCCAAACATATCATTTAGGATCAATAATTGTCCATTTTACCCTTTGATTAAGTCTAAATATTAATTAAGGTTAAAACCCTTAAAATTACAACTTTGCCCTTCGGGCTTTACCACTTCATAATTTATTAAATTGAATTCAAATGACTTTAAAACTTTTATGTTATCTCAGTAATGAGCTAATTAACACATCAGAGGAGAAAATGTGATTTTTCAAATTTTAATTTAATTTATATATTTATTTTAATAGAATAATAGAGGTTTTTAGTAAAAATTCAATAACTTGATCAAACAAAATATTTTACTTTGAAATTTTTACCGGAGCAAAACCTATACCAGAGGAACATTTAGACCAAATTTCATAATTTTTTGAAGTTTATTTTAATTATTAGAATTATTTCACTTTCTGGAGTTTTAATTAATTAGAAAATATTTTAAAAGTTAAAAATTAAATTTTATATTTTTTAAAAATCTCTCTGAGGTCAGGGAACCCAGAGAAATAAATTTCATATTTTTGTGATTTTTTTTGAATTATTAGAATTATTTTAGTACAAAATTAAGGAAATTCATTTTTAGCTTTTTAAAAAAATTCATTTAAGCCTTTAAAAATTGATATTTTAATTTTGAAGCTTAGGAAAATTATGGAGATGATTCCTAAGTGATTAGGAGACCAAATGTGACAATTTATTGATTTTTTAATATTTCTGTGATTTTTTAATATTATTTAATTATTTAAATATTAAAATATAATTTAAAATGAAAATTTAATAAAAATTCCAATTTTACTTTTAGAAAATTCCTCTGATCACAGAGAACTCCCAAAACCAATTTTATAATTTTTGAGTGGTATTTTAATTATTAAAATTCATTTTAGTGCCAAAAATGCCATTGTATTTAAGAAAATCATTTAACTTATTAAATTAACTCCAAATAACTCCAAATAACTTCAAAATCATTTACCTTTTAAAATAAGAATAAGTTTAGGATTGTTTTTAAGTCTTTTTAATTAAAAAGATTCAAGTGAAACCAATTTTTTATTATGCTTATCCTCAAGCTTCTCCTCACTTATTTTCTTTTCTTCTTTTTTTTCTTTTCTTTCGGGATCATTTTCAATCCCCTTTTTTCACTTTTTTTTCTTTCTTTCGGGATCATTTTTAATCCCTTTTTTTACTTTTTTAATGTGAGGATTACTATATCTGGATAGGCCTTTAATAATTTTGAATTTCATTATCTTCTCTCTAAAATCCAAAAATCAAAACTTCTCCTCACTTTTTATAAGTGTAATTATTAATTCGAAAAAGGTTTTCAATGGAGGCTCAATTCTCAATAAGTATAAATCTAAGAATTTTAGCTTTTCAAATATTTAACTCCTTTCTACCATAAATACAAAAAACATTTTCCTAATGTTTCCTACAAAATATCTTAACTCTAGGACAATTTCTTCACATAGGATTTCAATTAAGTTATTTTTCTAATATTCCTAAAATCGAAATTATAGTAACCTAAAGGTAACACCACATACCACAAGTCATTTTAAAAGTGATATCAAATTACATATAGCCTACTGAGGACAAATAGTTACATTTAAAAAATTTTTCTTCCCTCCAAACTTAAATTTTAAAATATTTTGCAATTAATTCCATAAAATGTCGCAGGAAGAAAAAGTAAATGTTGAATCTACTTACTACTACAACATTCTATCAAATTCATATACATGCATAATCAGGATAGAATGACTGTAGGAGATAGTAAATCTAACCTGAAACATGCTTGTAATAAAATTACACTAAAAGGAAGTATTTTCACATTAAAACTTTATTTTTTTTCCTACCCCCAAACTTAATTTTTAACATATATAGCATCCAGTAGAGGAAAGATAAGCAGGGAGAAAAAATAATTTAGAAATTCTATCTACCACAAATGTCTATCAAAACCATTTACAAGTATTCATTAGGACAAAATAATATACAGCAGAAAGTAAATCTAAACTAATTATGTCAGAATGAAATTCACTAAATAAAAGTTTAATTAACATAGCAGATATCAGCAAGGGAAAATAAAACTGTTCTTCAAGACCTAAATAAAGTTGTAACACAAACATAAATACACATATGATAAATGAGGTTAATTCTTCCTTTAACTCATCACATCTCACTAATTTACTTCAAATTTCTAATGGAATCAGTACCCTAGTGAATTAGGTACTTTCAAATGATTTTATAGATTATAATCGCAAAGATAAGATTATCCCTGATAAATTGGTTTCTGGACACCAATCTCAGGCATCATCTAATCCCTTTAATTAAGCACCTCTAACAGTTATAAATCATAGTGTAAGATCATCCACAAGTTATTCATCAAATAGGTTCATGACTCCTGTCAAATGAAAAAAAAATTAGAGAAAGAATGTAACAAAATTGAGATGAAGCTATCACTGCTTAAATTCATGTTGTCTCCTGTAAAACTCAAGTCCGAGTGAGACCCAAGTCATAGTGGATTCATCTATCCAACTACTATAAGAGAACATACAAGTCTAACCATAATAAGAAGTAAATGAATCACCTCCCTCATGAGACACAAAGAACAAATCAAACTACTAACAATCCAGACATCTAACAATCAACAATCAAACTTATCAATCCATAATGAAACATAAAGATCAAGTCAATCCACTACAAAGAAAACACCATACAACATTAACAATCATGACTCTCAAGCACACTAAATCAAAGCACCTTGATAACTATGGGTTGCCTCCCATAAAATGCTTGATTTTAACATCGCGGGCCCAACGAATGATTCCTCCTGGATCAAAATTCCAATTAAGTAATCCTCGATCAATCGTCTAATCCTTTTCAGATCCAGGAATTCCTATAAAATCCTCAAATTGTAATTTTTCATTCAGCTCTTCCTTTTTAGATGGATTTATATTATTATTCCTCATGTTTCTTTTTAGATCCAATATTCTTCTACTGATTTTCTGAATTTGCATGTTAATACCATCCTTAAAATTTATAAGAAATGGATCTCTATAAGAAAATTCAAGATCTCCCAAATTTTGGATCGGATTCTCTCTAGATAATTCAGATTCAGGATCAAATTCTTCTATGTCACTCTTCTATTTCAAGTTATCTTCCAATTCTTCCCCTTTATAATTATTAAATGATGAAAGATCTATCTTAGTTGAGGAAATAGGTTTTTCTAATTTCTTAGGAATTTTTTCCAATGGTCATCCAATATCCTTATCATCTTTTATAAACTCAAAGTTCTTTTAAAATTTATCCTCAAATTCTCTTCCAAGTCCTAGTTTAATAACTTTATATTGTTCATCATTCAATTTAGGTTTTTCTTGTAATTGAGTTGAATATGAAGATATAAAGACTGGTGGTGTAGATAAATTCCCTAAATAGGTAGGCTTTAAAATTGTGTGGGGTACATCCATCTTAAGTTCATGACATTTTTCAACAAATGGAATTACAAGTTAACTATTTTTGGCAGCTTCCATCATTTCAAACCTCTCTTGAACATACATACAGTCTTATTTAGATAACTTTTTTAACTCATCATGAAAATCCATTCCGACCTGATCTGTTATCTTACTCTCAAAACATTCTTGGAAATAGTCTTTGCTTAGATAATCAATTTCATCCATCCAAAACATTCATCATCTTTTCTCTCAGCTGGAAATTTCATAGTCTTCAACATATCAAAAGTGACTTCCTGGTCATTAATATTCAAAATTAACTCTCCTTTTTGCACATATATCATAGTTTGTCTAGTAATAAGGAATAGTTGTTCATTATCATTCTATTTAGGTTTGATCTCAGTGTTGCTAGGAGGTGTTCCTTTGGGTCTATTGCTAAGTGAATTAGAAATTTCTCCCAGTTGATTCTCTATGTTTCTAATCACAGCATTTTGACTTTGCAACTGGTTTCCCATTTTCAATACCACTTTGTCTATATACATCTTCTTATGCTCAAATTTTTTATCAATATTAGAGTCCAGTGGATGTGAATGCCTATATCTTGTGTTACCCTGCCTATTCCAACTTCCATTAGGATTTGCATGATTGTTTTCCCATTGTTCATTTCCACCCTCAGTAGTATGATTCCAGTTAAAATTAGGATGATTCTTCTAACATGGGATGTAAAAGTTAGAATATGGGTTATTTATGGTATTTAAAGTCTCATATAATAAGTTGGAATCAATCATACGCCCTAATGAACTTTCCTCACTTACAAGAGTAAATTGAGGTTGGTTCATTCCAAATTGGTTAAACTTCCTTGATATTGCAGCAACCTGAGATGCAAGAATTGCAATCGCATCTTTATCATGAACAATAGCTACATTTTTATGGTTTACCCTTGCAGAGGTCCATTGAAATTTATTTGTAGCCATTTCTTCAATTAATGCATACCCTTCATCAAATGTTTTTGACATTAATGAACCAGTAGCAGCAACATCAATAATAGACCTAAGGGATCCTACTAACCCATTATAAAAAGTTTGAATGATTAACCAATCTGGCAGAGCATGATGTAGGCACTTTCTTAGGAGTTCCTTAAATCTTTCTCAGGCTTCGTATATTGATTCCCCTTCATACTGACAAAATGAGATAATATCGTTTCTAAGGTGGAAAATACTTAGCTAGGAATTTCTGAGTTAACTCCTCCCAATTTTTAATAGAACCAGGTGCTAATGAGTATAACCACATTTTAGCCTTATCCCTTATTGAGAAAGGAAAAATCCTTATCCTACTAAATATGGATCTTTAAAGTTCTGGTAATTTAAATATTTCAGAAAATAGGGATTTTCTGACTTAGCCATGTCGGCGCCACGTAAACCTATGGCTGGTCGAAAGCACACTCATCTCCTTCTAGTTTGGTGCCACCTTCTAAGTCAGTGTCACTCGGCTCCACGGTTCTTTTTCATCTTCCTATCCGACGCCATTCTAGCCCTCCGTTTAATACACAAACGATCCAACGGTGCTCAAGCTTCGTCCTCGTCTGGTGTGCACCCGAGATCGTCCACACTAATACTCTAATTTCTCACTCGATACTCAATTAAATTACTTTTGGATTTGATCATATAGACTCGTCTAAGCTGGCGAACATATCTGTATGGTTAAGCACAGTTTAAATTAACCCTAATTACATTGAGAATCCAAAGAAGCTCGGAGAGAGGAAGGAGGCAATACCTTGGCTCTGAGAAGTGAAGCTTCAATCAGAGAAGCTCTGCACCTTTGTTGGAGTCCCAGGAGTTTAGGGATGAAGCCCTTTCCCTAGTGAATTGCCTATGTTTGAAAGTGATCAGGCTCGATTTCAAGTTTTGATGGAAGTCTGGTGCAGAGGCCTTTTGTGACGAGGCTTTGATGGGGGATCCTCTTCTTTCACTGCTGGGAAGGTGTGGGTGGTGCTATGTGAAGGTGTATTGGAAAGTGTCCTAGTTTTTGACTAAATTTAAGCTTTGAAATTGAGCTCAGGCAGTGGGAACTAGAGAGGGAAAACTGGAATGGTCTTAGGGAGTTTTGGAGGAGCTCTGGTGAGATTTTGGCAGAGTCTTATTAAGAAACTTTTAGCCCTCGATTTTGGCTGTGAGGGGGTGATTTTATAGCCATGGCTGCCTGGTGGAGCTCAGGGTCTAGCTTTGGGTGCAAAGTGCTGCTTAGGTGGAGAGAAAAAGAGTCCTCGTGGCAATTTTGGGCTGAGATGGCCATATGGTGGAATTTAGTTTTGGCCAAGGGGAGGTGGCTCTCGATTTTGGCATTTTCTGGCCACTAGGCCTACCGGCCAGGCCAGGGGAGGGTGGCCTGTGGGTCAGGTGCACCAGTGGGCAGGCCATAAGTGCAATGGGTTTTAATAGTTAAGGCATTATGGCAAACATCTCTTAGAATTAACCATTTACAGGATGAGATCACCAAATTTGGGGGACCATTGGTCTATGGTTCCACTAGGGTGGGCTAGGTGGGTTTTAGCCTAGTCCTTAGGGTCAACTTAGTGGTTGTGGAGGGGTTGGTTTGGTCACATTTGGTTCAATTTGGTTAGGTTAGGTCATGGGTTCATTTGGATCACCTTGGGTTCAAATTGGGCTAAATTGGGTTTGAGCTTAAATGGAGCGCAAGTATCTTAAGAAAAATTGTGTAGATGATTGTAATAAAGATTTTTCATGAAGACTTGGAGTAGTTTTGAGTTCATTTGGGGGTTCAATTTGGTGAATTTTGGGATTTTGGCCAATTTAGGGCCAGTTGGGTTAACTTGGGTTTAGGTTGAGCTAGGCTCCAAATGGTCTAAGAGAATGTGGTTAAGAGTTCCCAATATCAATTGGGTGGAAATTTTAGTGTTAGGCCAATCAATTTGAGAGATATTGGGCATATGGTATGCTTGGGTCAAAATTAGGTATTTTGGAATTCAAGTTGTTTTGGGTGAGACTTGGGCTCAAATTGGGGGCAATTTATGGTTCAATTCAATTTATGGGAGTGCTATGGAGAGTTTAGGATTGAATTTTAGGGATAATTGATTGAGGTTAGGTCAATTCAGGGGATTTGCGCCATTTAGGCAAAATTGGGGATTTTAGGTTTTAATTGAAATTGAACTCAAATATGGGTCAAACTGTGCTTTAATTTGGTTTTTATGGGTATTGGAGATGTTGAATTAAAGCTTGGAATTGAAATTGGGCAAAATTGGAGTCAATCGGGTAGACATTGGGTTTAATTTAGGCACTTTTAGGTTAAATAGGTCAAATTTGGGCTTTTGGTTAAATTGGGCTAAATTGGCCAAATTGGGTTATGTAGTAGTTGAGAGAAATGAAATTGGTAATATTTAGCATGTTTTGGGAATTTATGACAATTTTAGAATTTTGGGCTAAGAGGGGCATTTTGGTCATTTTGGAGATTTTTGGGGAAATTTGGTAATTTTGGGTAATTTTGGTCAATTTGAGTGGTAGGGAGTATTTTGGAATAATATTTAGGGAATTATGGGTAATTTAGTTAATTTTGGAAATTTTGTAGGGTTTTAGGGTTTTGGGGGCATTTTAGGTATTTTGGGTATTTTTGGTATTTTGGGGCAAGGGGGTTAGAAATTTGAAATCTTTGGGAAATTTGAGATTGTTTTAAAGTGACTAATATGGTATTGTTTAGATTGAGGCATGGAACAAGGGTCACCCTCATTTGGTCCTCTATGTTTTCGTACTAGCCAAACCCTAGTTTGAGGCTAAGAGCTTGGGAAAACCACTTATATGAGTTTCTAAAGAGTTAGGGGATCAAAAGAGATATGCTTTGTTTAGGGTTTGGAGTGTGTAGTGTAAGTGTGTGGTAAGCTCCAGACCCTCCAGGGTAGATCCTATGGCCTGAAAACTTATAGGAGACTTCCCCTTGGTTTCCTTATGCTTGGCCTCTTCCTCCCAAAAACAGGAGGTTAGGCCTTAAGCATATGAAAACTCCCAGTGAAGTGAGAAATGTTTGAATTTCTATTGGGAAGGGTTCCATGACTAGTCTTCTAAGAAATTAACCAGGAGAGTTCTATGGCTAGACCCTAGGCTATTCTAAAGGAAAACTAGACTTCAACCAAAAGTGAGGTCAACAAATGGACCCCCAATAGGTGTGGTGTGCTGAGCAAGCACACTGCACATATTGGTGTTAAACGATGAGATCAACAAAATCAACACAATTGTCGAGTCAATACTCAAGACTAACACAAAATTTAGCAAAGAAGTTTCCGCTGGGGTTTATGAGATAGACCTTCAAGTCCCAGGAACTCTCACCGGGGAAGGAAAATGGAATACCTTCTTGAGAGAAGCTATGAATTTCAAGCTTTCAATTTCTGAAGGAGTCCAATCCGAATCAATTTGAAGTTAAAATTTGGATTTAGAATTCGGATTTAGAATTTAGATTTGATTTAAATTTAAATTTTGAGTTTAAATTTTAATTTGGTTTTGAATTTTAAGGTTTTAATTTTAAGTTTCATGGAATTTACAAAAATCTTAGAATTTGTGGAATTTTAAATTTGAAGATTTTAATTTCGTGGGGAAAATTTTGAGTGTAGAGGGTAAATTGGAATTTCAGTACCGATCCCGGAAGGATGAGAACTGTAATTTAGGTACCATCCTCAGAAATGAGAATCAGGATTTTGATACCGACCTCAGGATTTCGTGTGTGTGAGAAATTTTCTCGGAATGAAAATAGAATTATTAGAGAATTTTTAGGGAATCAGACGAATAAGCTTCTTTCCAAAAATTTTATGGAAGGCAAAAAAATTCTCGGAAGGGAGATGGAAAATTAGGGAATTTTGGAGGAAATCAAACGACTAAGCTTCGTTCCCAGAAATTCATGGAAGGCGGAAAATTTCTAGGATGAGAGATGGAAAATTAGGGAATTTTTTGTGAAATCGGATGACTAAGCTCCATTCTCACAATTTCATGGAAGGCGAAAAATTTCTCGAAAGGGAGATGGAAAATTAGTGAGTTTCGGGGAAATCAGATGACTAAGCTCCGTTTCCAAAATTTTATGGAAGGCGAAAAATTCTCGGAAGGGAGATGGAAAATTAGGAAATTTTGGGGGAAATCGAACGACTAAGCTCCGTTCCCAGAATTTCTTGGAAGGCGAAAATTTTCTCGGAAGGGAGATGGAAAATTAAGGAGTTTTGGGAGAATCAGATGGCTAAGCTTCATTCCCAGAATTTCATGGAAGGCGGAAAATTTCTTGGAAGGGAGATGGAAAATTAGGGAATTTTAAGGAGATCTTGGGGAGGAAAGCTCAAGGACTCACATCCGGCCTAAGGCGTCACATTAGGAGGGAAAGCTCAAGGACTCATATCCCCTAAGAGGTACAGAGGGAAATTAGAATTTAGGTATTCATCCGAGAATTTAATTTGAGGAGAATTGGGTAAAATTTGGTATTGACTTTCAAAGAAAGCGATTTGGTGTGTTTCGACCAAGATCGGTAGCCATTGCAAGATTTGTAGAATTTCAAGATATTTAAAATTTATGAGAAATGACGTTATATGAAAAGTGCAAAATTTTGTAGAGTGCCCGCGAAAGCGAGAGATTTGAAGATGATTACAAAGACTCAAGATCGAGAGAGAGAGAGAAGATTAACATTTGTTTGTTTTTAATTCTTCATTTTCTTTTAATTTTCTTGTTTCATTATGTTTCATTTAATTTGAGTTTTGATTTTAAATTTCAATTTTGATTTTATTTCAATTTCATTTTCATTTGACTTAAGTTTGGGTTCATTTCAGTTTTAATATCATTTTGTTATTATTTTATCCTTTTCTTCTGCTTAATTCTTTTTGTCCTTTTCATTTTGGAACCAAAAACGTGGTTCAACGACTTTCGAAGATCGCACTGAAAAGAAAGCATTTATGAAATTAGAAATCTTCATTAATTCTGCTAGAAGTAGTACAACGGATAATATGCTGACAAGCATCCAAAAGTAGATCATGTGTACAAAACTGGACCAAGCTGATATATCACATCATCTGGTTGTTGCAAAAGTGGCGACACCGACTGTCATGACCTGCTAAAGGGGTGGTAGATTTCTGCTATCTGAGATGTCTGCAGAGACGAACCAACCTGCCAAGGTTACGCTCCGAAAAAAAAGAACCCTTGCAAACACCCGGAAGTACAGTTGTCACAGTGGTATATGATGAAGGCTCTGCAGTTCTGGATATGGATCAAAGTAAAATGGCGCTTTATCTTCATCTATTCTTCTGAAAGTGACTGACACCATTTTCTTGCAACTCCTGAGATGCAGTGCCAAATCTGCACTATTTCATTTTAATACCAGTACTGATCTGACTAGTAGGGGAATTTCAACAGAACCTGGGAGTTCTCCCAGTCCGATAATCTGGATTTCTCGTCCAAAATAAAATGTTTCTTTCACTTATAAAGGAGACCGTACAGAAGGGTCTCACAAAGTCATAGTAGTCGATATGAGGCGAGATGCAGTCCCCGTCCTCATAAATATTTATGATGCAGCTAATCGGAATACAATCTTCCTGCAAGAAATGCTTCTCGACCATCCTCTTTATCATTTTCTTGATATGTGGTGGCATCAGATCCACTTCATCATGCTGTAAAATCCCCGGGAGATTGTCTTTTCGATCTACAGTGAAGTTATAATAACAGCCACACTGAATAGTGACTCTGCCTTTTCCTCTTTTCCATTTTGACGGCTCTGTATATGTCCTTGGCCTCAGATGGCCTGCTCTGTCCAATGCCTGTAGAGTGTCGATGTAGTACAAAATTTCTTCTTCATCCTTCCTCGAGAATACATCAGTGTATAACTCGAGTCCTTCCAGGATATTAACAAACTTTCCTTGTATGTTTTCGTAGTGTTGAAATTATTGCTTTTTGATTCTTCTAATCTTTGCCATGACGTAGTTCGAAACTCCTCGCGACGGTGGTGGCGGTGGGATGAACTGTGGCACGTACGGCTCTACATTAGGATACTCCTGGCTCTCGAGTAACAATGAGGCAGCTGCATATGCCTCAAATGTGCCATATTCTTCATGCTATAAAACATGACATTTCGGGCATTCTGAAAATGCCCCTGACATTGTAGGTAGTCTGGGTAAACCCGAGTTGCAAGTCGGACACCCAGTCAAAATTTCTTCCATCGGATTAAATGTCGGCACGGGATCCTTTGTAGTCTCCGGCTTGGTATCGGTGCGCAGTGTACTGTCGTCGGTTTCTCTCATTTCAAGATTATTAGAACCTTCTGGAATGGGTGATAGTGTGGTGGCTAAATCATGAGCTTGTCTTCTCTCCATCCTGTCCAATAGGCCGCGCTTGCGGCGATTTGCATTTCTTCTTTTTGTACGGGTCAACGTTGCATCTGGAACTCTTTCGACTGAAGCAACAACAAGATCACCTTTTGGAGTAGTGATCATGGATGGAACCTGAGTATGTCTTGCATCGAGGAGGTGTAAGTCGACTAATCCCCCAGTTCCTCCATATCCTTACGTCTGCCCAGCCTCTTTGCGACCACTTTTCCTCATTGACTTCATGTATGTAGCCTTCTTTTCATTTATTTTTTTTTTCAAGACGTGAAGTCCAAGCCATTTACGGTAGCAAACACCAACTCGCAACCCAACACCGCCTGCACAAGTTAACAGGGGAAATGTCAGTGGGTGGTGTTGTGCATGAACAAGAACAAGGACAAAAATCATTATCTTTCAAGTTTTAATAAGTTTTATAATTGTTTTGACACCATTATTTTATTTAATATAATTTTATGAGTTTTAGACTTAGAAATTTCAACAGATGTATTTTATTTTGTGAGAAAATTTTATTTTATTTCATTTAACTTTATTTTTTTACAAGATTTGGACCCAGTCATAGACGCTGACCCTATTCTACATTGGAACGGAAAATTTTCTTCAGACTCCTCATGTCGCATAGTATTTCTTGAGATATTGTCCTTTTATTGGCAACATGGGTCTATCCCCTTGAGAGTCCACCAACTGATACGATCCTCCAAAGTAAACCTTTTCCATCACAAATGATCCTTCCCAGGTTGGTTTAAATTTTCCACCTATCTTACGGTGTGCAAGAATATGCCTTCTAAGAACGAGCATGAGCTCACCAATTTTGAACGACCTCGGGCGGACCAACTTATCGTGGGCTTGAATCAGCTTTACTTAGTAGAGTTCTAAATTATGCTGTTCAAGCAATGTTTTTCCTTCAAGACTTTCCAGTTATGCCAGTCGAAGTTTGGTGTTCTCTTCTGCTGTAATATGATTGGAGGCGACGATCCAGAGTGACGGTAGATGGACTTCTAGCGGAAGGACTGCCTCAGACTCGTACACAAGTGCAAATAGTGTAGACTGCATAGGTGTTCTGACTGTCGTCCGGTAGGCCCACAAAGCTTCTAGCAGTTTCTCGTGCCACTCTCTTTTGTTGTCTTCGAGCATCTTCTTTAGAATTTGAATGAGTGTCTTGTTGAAGGCTTCAAATAAGCCATTTGCTTTGGGGTAGTAGATTGTAGAGTATCTCCAATCAATCCCGTGTCTTCTGAAGAAAGTGTTGATTTTCGTACTTTTGAAGGTGGACCCATTGTCGGAAATGATCCTGTGTGGCACACTAAAGTGATAGACAATCTAATTTTTGAAGAACAATAGAACTTGCTGTGTTGTAACTTCCCATAGCGGAACTGCCTCTGCCCACTTAGAGAAGTAGTCTGTAGCTGCTAGCATGAATCTGTGTCATTTTGGAGACGGAGGGTCTATCAGACCCACTATATCCATGGCCCAACACTCGAATGGACACGAGGCGATCGTGGGTTGTAGAGCATTTAGAGGTTGGTGTAAGACCACTCTGTGCACTTTGCATTGACGACACTTCTTTGCTGTGTTCATGCATGTCGGCATTATTTTTAGGTTGTGTTGTATTTTGAAAAGGGGTCGCCTAACAGAAGTTGTCGGCGAGTTTTTTAATTTAATTTAAATAAATAATTTGAAAAGTAGTATTTTATTTTGAAAATAATTTTAAATTTGAAGATTTTAAGATATGAAATCAAACCGATCTCACATCCCAAATAGTTTATATAAACGAGCACCGTACCACAAACCGTGAATCTATCCCGAAGAATAGGCACACTGCTTGACGATGGGGCTCGATTAAATAAACTAGAAGATTTGTGACATCCGTTTGGTTTGCGAACCAATTTTATAAGCCGACAAATTCCCCTGCTTAATATGAAAGCATTAAACAGGGTTTATATTACCTGGGTTCTTGAAAATTCCCTATAAGGGCAAGCCCCTATAGTTAATTACATCTTAAGTGATGGGAATCACCTAACTCTCGATAATAATCAGTAATTTTGCTCTCAAGAATTTCAAAGTTTAAAGTTTTAAAGGATTAAATTTTGGAATTTCAATAGGGAATGGATCAAATTTGGAAGATTTTATTTTGGGAATTCAAAGGAAGAAAGGTAGGAGAAATCACAGATTCGAAGCGAACTTCGGTAATTCCCCGACTATCCTATTGTTTGGCTTGGATTTGGGAAAGTCCTAATATTTATTTAATGTGTTGATCTTGCCAATTTTAATTAATTAGGACTTATATTTATATGATAGAATCATACAAATTGCCTGGAAGATGTGAGGGTTTATGTCATATCGGACGACTACCTCGGAATCCTAAGTCCGGTTAGGGCTTAATTTGTAATGCAAATGCCTAACAAAAGATTGAGGATTTATGTTGCACTAGGAAAACTACCTCGAAGTCCTATGGCTTTGTTGTTTAATTCTTGGAATGTTTAGCTGATGTAGAGTTGTTTTGCTGACGACGATGGCCGTGCTGCCCACCATGCTCCGAGCTCCTTGTTGTTGCAGAGGTTTAGTTATAGAAGTCATAAATCAGAAGATGAGAAAAGTGTTTTGGTTTAGAGAAAATCTTAGTTTCCAAGTGTTTTTTATGTTTTAATTAAAACAAATCTTAAAATTGATTATAACAACACCGGTTAAGATCCCACGGTTCCATCCTTCCGGCATCGTTATTTTTATCGGATTCACTTAGTCCAGATGAATTTGCTAAACTCAACTGAATGAGTTCCACACTTTCATTTAGACCGTGGGAAATCCCGTTAGCAACACGTAGGTTACATCATCCGAGGTATTCCCGATCATCCAATAGGACATTTTAATTTTGTTGTAATTGTAGTTTTGTGTTCTGTTTGTGTTTAAATTTTGAGTTGTTTTATATTTTGAAATGTTGTGGCGGTAAATTTTATCTTGCAATGACTTTTAATTTAGTTTTGGTTTCGGTTTTAGGGACTATCCTAAAGGTGTGGGTTTTCATGCAACGGTTGTTTATCATGCAAGAAAAGTAAGTGTGATGCGATTAAATAAATTGCAATAAGGTAAATTGCAATAAAATAAAAGCGTACACTGGAGGGTCTTCCCGTCATCCCAAGCTGCACTTAAACACAATTAGAATATTTAAGCAAGTTCCTAGTTAAAGCTAAGGGAAGGGTTATGGTTTTCTACCAAATTCCTAATCCTATAGCTAGTCATTTCCTATGACGTCTATGTTCTTGTATTTTGGTTTGAGGACGATTTTCTTCATCAAAGAATAATTAAGTTCAATTATTCTTGTAAGTATCTTATCATATTGAGGAAGTGCTTAAGAAGAATCTTAAACATCTTTTCAATACTGATAGGATTGTTTTAAGTCCAAATGGATTTAATTAATCAAAATGAATTAATCGTCCGAGAATTCGAAGTTTTGTTGTTATCTTGCTTCGGTGAACTAGGACATTTGAATATCCTATAGGTGAAGTAGCATTTCATTTAACGTTCTGTTTAGGAGTTATGATAACCAAAGCTCTCGAGGGTAAATTGGTGTTCAAATGGTTTATGTTTTAGTTTAACTTCAATTAACGGGTTTAAATTTGGAATAGTGTTCAAGTTGATTTATATTTAATTTCTTTATGTCTTAGGTGATGTTATTTTATTCAATTTAATTTAACTTTAATTTAATTTAATTTGGTTTAGTTTTAATTTTAATTTAATTTTGATTTTTTAATTTTAATTTTAATTTGATTTGATTTGATTTTATTTTTAATTTAATTTAATTTAATTTAATTTAATTTAATTTAATTTAATATGATTTAATTATTTATATATTTTTTTAATTTAATTTAATTTAATTTAATTTAATTGATTTGATTTAATTTAATTTAATTTATTTAATTTGTTTGATTTAATTTAATTTAATCTTTAATTTAATTTTATTTTTAATTTTAGTTTAATTGAAAATTTAAAAAGAGTTTAATAATTTAACTTTTTAATTTAATTTTAATGATTAAGTCCTTTAACATTTTAAAACTTAAATTTGAATTATCATTTTAATTAGTAATTAAATATTATTGAAATGATTAATTTAGGGATTTTTAAATTAAAGAATAAATCTCTTCCTAATAATATCCCTATCTTAATAATTCCAATTTAATTATTCTTCCAAATTTAATCAATTATTTAATTAAGGTTTATTTCAATTATTTTAAATTGTTTAGTAGGTTTCTACCCTTTAATTATTTAAATTTCAATCATCCAAATCAGATTAAGAACAAATATTTTACTTGTTAATTCTATTAAGCCTAAAGTTTTAATTAAGGGTTAAAATTTTTAATTACCATTTTGCCCTTCAAGCTTAATAATTCCATAACTCACAAAATTGAGCTTAAATGAACTTGAAATTTTTATGTGACTTCACTCATATGTCAATAAAGACACGAGAGGAGAAAATGTGATTTTTCTATATTTAATTTAATTATGTAATTATTTTTAGTGGAAAATAGGAATTTCCAAGGAAAATTTAATAATATGACCAAGGGAAAGTTTCTGTCCTTAAGAAAACTATGAGATATTCCTAATGACCAGAGGACCACTTGGACCAATTTTGGTGATTTTTGGAATTATATTATTTTTATTATAATTATTTTAAGTTTTGGAGTATTAATTAATTTAAAAATAAAATAAAGGTTGAAAAATGAAATTTATATTTTTTTAAAAATCTCTCTGATATCAAGGAAATCAGAGAATCAATTTTTGTAATTTTGTGATTTTTCTTTGATTTATTATAATTATTTTAGTGAAAATGCTAGAATATACATTTTTTTTAATTTTAAAATTACCTTAGGGCTTTAAAATTTAATATCTCATCAAATAGGCCTAAGAAAAATATGGGGTTTGTTCCTAAGTGATTAGAATTTAAAATGTGACATTTTAGTGAATTTTATTATTTTTCTGATTTTTATTATTTTTTATTTATTAAAATATTAAAATAATGCAAAAAATTATCTTTTTTGGAAAATTACAATTTTATTTTTCTTAAATTCCCCTGATATCAGAGAGGCTCCAAAACCAATTTGGTGAATTTTTGAAAGGTATTTTGAAAGTTATGAATTTTGGGTTTGGTGCACCCTTCCATGGCTGATTTGGGCTGAGGGAGGATCAGGTGAATCAGCTTGAAAAGGGTAGAGAAGTCACCATCCATGAATATTTTGATTAATCATGGATTAGGGTGAAGCATTAAAAGGGTTAAAACCTTTTTAAGGGGGCTTAAAAGAGGCTCCTCCTTTTGCCATTAATGGCTTGATCACATGTCAAACCTTCCATGGCTTCATGTGGCTTGTCCATGGCTTGCATGGCTTGTCTTTGGCTTGGGGAAAAGCTTGGTCAATTTCATGAAAATGGATTTTAGAAATTTTTTGTAATTTGATGGGAATTTGTATGAAGCTTGATTTGGAATGGTTTAATGATGATTTTGAAACTTATGGATGATATCAATTAAAGGTATGATGAAAAGAAATTGCCATGTGGGCTTTAGGGCCAATTTTGGGCTTTTGTATTTGGTGGAAATGGGCTTTTAAAATGGTTTAGGGAAGTGGGCTTTTAAAATGGATTTTAGGATGAAATTTTGGCAAAGGCTTGGGCCAAATAATAGTTGGGTTTAGCTCATAGATGTGTCATGAGTGACTTGGAGCAAACTGGGAGTGATTTGGGTTTGAATTGGGTTGAATTTGGGCTCCTTTGGTGAATGGGCCAATATAGGCCAAATTGGGCTAACTTGGGCAATGTTCGGCTAGGGTTGAAATTGATGTAAAATTAATGTTGGGAAATGTTTATGGGAGTGTTTCAAAGAGGTTTTGACTTTAGTTGGGCTTTGATTTTGGGGTTTGGGCTCATTTGGGTTAGGTTTGGGTTTAGGTCAAAATAGGGCCTTTTAGCTTTGGGTTGAAGTTGAGTGGGGTTTGGGTCTAAATGTTGGGCAAATCATATTAGTGTTTTGTTTGTGGGAATGTTAAGGAAGATTTGGAAAAGATTTGGCGTTAATCGGAGTTGAATTGGGTGAGTTTGGGTTATGTTTGGGTCATGGGTCCAAATTGGGCTTTAAGGCCAAAAGTGAAATTGGGTCCAAATGTCAATCAAATTGGGCTTGGATTTGGTCTAGATTGGTGTTGGGATTGTTGAATTGAAGTTTAGAATTGAATTGGACCAGAATTTGGGTCAATTGGGTAGGTTTGGTTTGACATTGGGTTCACTTTAGGTTTAAAATGGGTCAAATTGGGGGTTTTGATAAAAGTGGGGTAAATTGACAAAATTGGCCCATGGTGTAGTTGAACAAAATGAAATTGGGAATATTTGGGATTTTCTGGAATTTTCTGAATTTTTGGATTTTTGGGTCAGGAGGGGTATTTTGGGTATTTGGAGGGTATTGGGAGGTATTTTTGGAATTTTTGGTATTTTTGGCTATGCATGATGAACTTGAGTGATGTGGAATGTTTGGGATTGATTTTGAGGAATTTTGGGTGATTTGAAAATTTTGGAGGATTTCAAGGGTTTTGGGTAGGCTAGGCGGGTGTAGGGTCCCGGGGGTCAAAAATTGAAAATTTGGAAAATTGAAGATTGGGTAAATGTAAGTGGAATGAAATCACTTTGGTTGAGCCATGAAGCCATATCAAGCCCACATGAGCCATGAAGGAACTCATTTGAGGCATCCACTATGTTGTTCCTAACCCTCTCAGCCAAGGGCTTAGGGGTTAAGGACCATCCATGTGGGTCACCTACATGAGTCAGGAGGTCGAGTTGAGTATGGGTGTGGTTTTAGGAGGTGTGTGCAAGTGTAGTGTATGAGTGTAGTGTGTGTGTAAGTCAGCCCTTCACTGCACAGGCCACCTGGGCGGTCCTAAGGCCAAAGAGTCCTATAGGAACTCATCCTTTAAACTTCCACATTTGATTTCCACCCTCTAGGTGATTAGGGGTTTGCAATCAAGTTTATGGAGTTTGCAGGGAGTTAAGAAGTGGTTTGAATTTCTAATTGGTGGGTCCCAATTCTAGTCCTCTAAGATAGTCAAAGGAAAAGCCTAAGGCTAGATCCTAAGTACTAAAAAGAAGAAGAGAAGACCTCATCAAAAATGAGGTCAACAAATGGACCCCCAATAGGTGTGGTGAGCTAACCAAGCACACCGCGCATATTGGCATTGACCGAAGAGATCAACAAAACCAACACAGATGTCCAAGTGACAAACTTAGGACAAAGTGGAAGAGTTTCCGCTGGGGAGTGTCAAGTATATCTCTGAGACTGGAGATTCCTGAACTCTCGCTGGGAAAGGAAAAGGAAGTGAATTCCAGATCACATGATCTGGGAGAATTTCAACTTAGATTTTATTTTGTTTTAGTTTAAGTTTTGATGTGTGAGCTTAGATTTTAGTTTGGAGTTTCAATTTAGATTGAAGTTTTGTTAAGATTAATTTGAAGGGATTTGAACTTGAAATGAAAATTGGAATTTTGTGGTTTTAGATGTAACATCTTTAACCTCAAAAGAAAATTGAATCGATTGGATTGAATCATTACAATGAGGAGAGATCTCAGAGTAAAGCGGTATTGGATGTAAAATCCTTAACCTCAAGAGTTTGATTTTGATGTATTTCATTGCAATAGGGAAATAATCCTAAAGCAATGCAGTCTCGGATGTAAAATCCTCAACCCCAAGTATTTGATTTTGATGTATTTCATTGCAATAGGGAAAGAATCCTAAAGCAATGCAGTCTCGGATGTAAAATCCTCAACCCCAAGAATTTGAATTTTGATGTATTTCATTGCGATAGGGAAAGGATCCTAAAGCAATGCAGTCTCGGATGTAAAATCCTCAACTCCAAAAGTTTGAATTTTGATGTATTTCATTGCGATAGGGAAAGAATCCTAAAGCAATGCGGTCTCGGATGTAAAATCCTCAACCCCAAGAGTTTGAATTTGATGTATTTCATTGCAATAGGGAAAGAATCCTAAAGCAATGCAGTCTCGGATGTAAAATCCTCAACCCAAAAGTTTGAATTTGATGTATTTCATTGTGATAGGGAAAGAATCCTAAAGCAATGTAGTCTCGGATGTAAAATCCTCAACCCAAAAGTTTGAATTTGATGTATTTCATTGCAATAAGGAAAGAATCCTAAAGCAATGCAGTCTCGGATGTAAAATCCTTAACCCAAAAGTTTGAATTTGATGTATTTCATTGCAATAGGGAAAGAATCCTAAAGCAATGCAGTCTCGGATGTAAAAATACTCAACCCCAAGAATTTGAATTTTGATGTATTTCATTACGATACGGGAAAGAATCCTAAAGCAATGCAGTCTCGGATGTAAAATCCTCAACTCCCAGAATTTTGAATTTGATGTATTTCATTGCAATAGGGAAAGAATCCTAAAGCAATGCAGTCTTGGATGTAAAATCCTCAACTCCCAGAATTTGGATTTGATGTATTTCATTGCGATAGGGAAAGAATCCTAAAGCAATGCAGTCTCGGATGTAAAAATCCTCAACCCCAAGAATTTGAATTTTGATGTATTTCATTGCGATAGGGAAAGAATCCTAAAGTAATGCAGTCTCGGATGTAAAATCCTCAACTCCCAGAATTTTGAATTTGATGTATTTCATTGCAATAGGGAAAGAATCCTAAAGCAATGCAGTCTCGGATGTAAAAAATCCTCAACCCCAAGAATTTGAATTTTGATGTATTTCATTGTGATAGGGAAAGAATCCTAAAGCAATGCGGTCTCGGATGTAAAATCCTCAACCCCAAAAGTTTGAATTTTGACGTATTTCATTGTGATAGGGAAAGGATCCTAAAGCAATGCAGTCTCAGATGTAAAATCCTCAACCCCAAGAGTTTGATTTTGATGTATTTCATTGTGATAGGGAAAGAATCATAAAGAAATGCAGTATCGGATGTAAAATCCTCAACTCCAAAAGTTTGATTTTGATGTAGTCGTTGACTTTGCAAAGATTTGTAGTGTTGATTTGAAAAGTGTGGAATTTTGGTGTTTCGAGAATTTCATGAGAGTTGTAAAAGACTTTCATGGAAGGAAACAGATTAGGAGGGAATATGTAGATGTTACATACCCCGTTCAAAAGAGTTGATCGGAAGTCACTGGTTTGGATTGGATATAATTCCTCGCCATCAGCTTCGATCCGTGTCAATGGAATCAACCGCTTCCATCCCAGACAAGGGAGAGAGTAGAACGGATTGGATTCCAGATTTGGAAGGTTGAGTTTGAATTTGATTGAGATTTGATTTGAAATTTGGAAAGATTGGATTTGAAATTTGATTTAAAATTTGATTTGGAATCTGGAAGGATTGAATTTGAAATTTGATTTAAAATTTGATTTGAAATTTATGTTCATTTTTTTTATCTTTTAAAGATTCGAATTTATTTTATCGTTTATTTAATATTCATGTGAATTTGGTGTTCGTTATTTTTAGATTTTTTACGGAAAGGTTTTTTTTTATTCTCTTTTTTTTTATTTCTTTTCTGGTCTTTGTTCGAAGTTCATTTAACTTTAATGGCGTTTCCCAGTCAATTTGCACAAAAGATGTGAAGGCCAAAAATGTGACATGGTCACTTTCATTCCAATCATGTCGAAGATACATCATTCAACTCGATCTAGAATACATCTCATACAATCCATGTAGACTCAAAACGGACTATGTATGATCTTTGTTGATCCATCCAAAAAGGTATCTGTCAAAAATCCATGTCTGAATAGCGAGGTACATGGTCAATAACATCACCTTCCAAGCCATCCTTGGCAAGGGTGCCGTATGGATGTACGTTGGAGGTGTGATATTTTCCATGTAACTCACAGCTCGTAAGGCCGGAGGCTCTCTAGCTCCGGTCGGCCGGAAATGGTAAGGTGTCTTCCCGTCGTCCATCCTTCGAAAGTAATCGAGATCCGCTTCACCGGTACTCCGGTATGCAATGATTAGCGATATCCGCTCCGTTGCCCTTCGCATCATGACGGAACCTACCGGTAATGGTATCTTCACCGGCCCTCGGAACTCACCCGGGCTCGCTATCCGGAGGTCGGATCCGAACATGATGTTACACTCGTTCGGGAAAGAGATCGTGCAGAAGGTCCGACAAAGTCGTGGTGATCTATGTGCGGGGGTATGCAGTCACCTCGCTTGTAAATGTTAATAATGCAGCTATTGGGTATGCAATCCGGCGCGCGTACCCTCCATGTTATCAACCTCTTTCCCATTCTCTTGATGACTAATGACATTGGATCCACTTGGCCATGACGGAGTATCCCCGGTGGGTTTCCCTTCCCGTCTTCCGCAAAGTTAGTAACAGCATCCACATTGTATCGTAATTCTTCCCTTCCACGGCATCCATCTCCGGGGTTCCGAGTAGGTGTTTTCCCTCAGGCGGCCCGCTCGACCCATTCTTTTCAAATCCCGGATGCAATCCACGATTTGTTGTTGTTCATATTCGAGAATACGTCCGTATGTAGCTCGAGGCCTTCTAAGTATATTGATCCTTCTGCCTCTGATTCTCTCAAAGTATTCAAAGGTTTTCTTTTCGACATTCTGCATTCTTTCCAGCTCGTATTCCGGAATAATCTGCAAATGGCGAGGCCTGGTGACGTATTGTGGGATATACGGCTCAATCCCTTCACGTTCTCCTGCATACCTCGGCTCCTCGGGGATGATGTCCGTCGGGACATCCCCCGGGGTGCTCCGCAACAAGGTAATGCATTACTGGTGGTTCTATCCGGTAGCGTGGTAGCCTTCTTTCTTCTGATCTTAGTGAGATTTCCCTGGTCCTTTCTGTTATCCTAGGAGCTGGCCTCCTTTCTTCAGGTTCCTGGTGAACCGGCGTCCTTGAAGTGTATGTACTGGCAGTAGTAACTGCCTCGTCGCGTTGGTCCGCTGCTAGTTTGGTTAACATCTTACGGATACGACGATTCTTATTTCTTCGTTGCGTTGTTGTGAGAGTAGCTCTTCGAACTTCCCGAATCTCCGTGGGCGCGGCGCCGACAAGCTCCGCCCTCTGCCGTAGCGACTACGTACTTCATTTTCTTATCTTCTTCGGTGTTTGTTTTTCTTTTCTTCTTGCTCGGATTCGGTGGCTTGGGCCACCCACTTTCATCTATGTCTGCCCGGGCAGTTCTTCTCGGTCAACTGGGACCCAGTCACTTTCCTCATACTGTAGGCCTGCTGGTGCGAAGTCCGAGTCAATCTCGATTATCGCTCCATCTTTCACCCTCTTTTCATCGAGTGCAAGGCTTACGCCATTTCTAAAGTTCAGGACCAACCGCCCGTTCGACATTTCCCTGCGAAAAGACAAGGAAAAGGATCGAGGGTCGTACTAAGAACAAGAACATTAAGAAAATGTTTATTAAAGACAGTTTTTTTTATTACTCTTATATTTTTTAAATTTAACAGGAATGAAGTGGGATAAGATCAGGGAAGAGATTTTGATTTGGAAGAGAAAACAAGGAAAACTTTATTATCATGATTTTATTTATCTTAGCACATTTTTTATTATTTTGGGTTTGGACCCAGTCATAAGTAATTACTTCACCCGTGCTTCTAAGGATAAAGAATTCATTCCTTCGAAACATCAGGTAGCGTAATACTTTTTCAATTATCGTCCATTGATCGGAAGCATATGTCGTTCTCCCTGGCAATTCACTAGCTGGTAGGAACCTCCTGAGTATACTGCTTCAACAGCGAACGGCCCTTCCCAAGTGGGTTCAAATTTTCCTCCTATCTTGCGGTGTGCAAGGATGGGTCTTTTGAGAACGAGAACTAAGTCACCAACTTTGAAGGTTATCGGGTGGACCAATTTGCCATGGGCTTGAACCATCTTAGCTTGGTATAATTCTAAATTCTGTCGCAGCTGCAAGTCTTTTCCCTTCCGAGCTTTCTAATTCCTCTAGTCGTAATTTGGCATTCTCTTCCGTCGTGATCTTATTTGCAACTCGCAATTCTGAGTGAAGGAAGCTGAACCTCTAAAGGTAACATTGCCTCGGACCCATACACCAGAGCGTAAGGTGTAGCTTGAGTAGGAGTTCTGAAGGTTGTCCGATAGGCCCATAAGGCTTCTAATAACTTCTAGTGCCAATTTCTCTTATTATCATCCAAAGTTTTCTTTAGGATTTGAACGAGAGTTTTATTAAAAGCCTCGACGGAGCCGTTTGCTCTTGGGTAGTAAATTGTTGAATATCGCCAGTCGATTCCGTGTCTCCCGACAAAATTGTTGATTTGCGTGCTTCGAATGCCGACCCATTATCTAAGATGATCCCGCGCGACACTCCGAAATGGTAGAAAACTTGGTTCTTGAAAAGCCGTAGCACGTGGTGTGCTTTCACTTCTCTAAGTGGAACCGCCTCTGCCCACTTGGAAAAGTAATCCGTAGCCGCAAGAATGAAGCGATGTCCTTTTGAAGATGGTGGTTCTATTGGACCCACTATATCCGTGCCCCAACATTCAAATGGCCACGATGCAATTGTCGGATGTAAGCACATTTGGAGGTTGGTGTAGAACCACTCCGTGCACTTGGCATTGGTGACGGCTCTTAGCGATTTTCATGCGATCGGTCATCATCGAGGGCCGCGAGTACCTAGTCTTTTAATCTTCATTTTCATCTTCGGACCCGACTGGTGAGCGCCACAGAGTTCTGAATGCACCTCTTTAACAATTTCACGGGCATCGGACCCGCTTAGGCACCTTAGCCACATTTGATCAAAAGACCTTCTGTATAACATGTTGTTTATTAATGCGTAGGACAGAGTTCTTTTCTTGATCTGATGGGCTAGCGACCTATCGTCCGGTAGCTTTCCTGTTTGTAGGTAGTCCGTTAATGGTCGTCTCCAATCTTCCGTGTTTTCACGTCATCGTTGCAACCGATTCTTCTTCTTTTTCGATTTGTGTATTGTGTCAATGTCGAGCCGTGATAGGACCTGACGTCCCCGAACCGACACTTCTATCGATTCATCTTGCAAGCGGGCAAATTCTTTTGCGAGACGAAGCTAACGCATCTGCTAAAGCATTTTCTTTTCGGGAATTTTGTAGATCTTCACATTTGGAATCTGTTCCAATAACTCGTATGGCATACTTGGAAGTATTGCTCGAGTCTTGGTTTTAAAATCTCGTACTGTCCGGCGATCCGTTGAATGATTAACTGCGAATCCCCGTAGATGTTGATGTCCGTTATCCCCATTTGAATAGCTAATTCCGAGTCCTATTATGAGGGCTTCGTATTCTCGCTTCGTTGTTTGTACACGGTTCGTCAAGTGGTAGGAGTATCTTAACATCCCCCGCTCCGGTGTTATAAAGATTAGTCCGATTCCCGCCTTACAGGACACTATCACTTGTGATTCTTCGTCTTTGTGTGCTCGAAGATGCTCCGTCAAAATATAATTCCCAACGTCGATCATCGGGGTCTTCTAAGCTCATTATTTGTTCATCTGGCAAATCGTCATTGAGAGGAGATTCTGCCGGCAAAGGGTGTGCTGCTAGGAAGTCTGCTAGGACTTGTCCATTTACGGCATGAAGAGGCACGAAAGTTATATCGAATTGCAATAATATCATTGACCATCTGGCAAGTCTGCCGGAAAGCGTTGGACGGGTCATCAAGTATTGCAACGGATTAAATTTCGAAATCAGGTTGACCTTATAAGAAAGCATGTAGTGCCTGAGCTTTTGAGCGGCGAAGATCAGGGCCAAAACAATGCTTTTCAATTGCGGGATACCTTATTTCCGTCGGAAGTAAACGACGGCTTAGGTAGTAAAGAGCATTTTCTTTACCTTCCTCATTGACCTGGTCTAACAGGGCTCCGAGAGAGTCGTCTAAAGACGCGGTATAAAGTATCAGCGGTCTACCTGAGACTGGGGCTGCTAAGACAGGAGGTGTCATTAAATATTGTTTAATGTCCTCGAAGGCCTTCTAGCATTTCTCTTCCCAAATAAATTTGGCGTCCTTTTTAACTAGTGCCGAGAAGGCTGACACCTACCTGACAAGTTTGAGATAAAGCGTCGAAGATATGCAAACTTCCCTTGAAAAGATCGTAGTTTCTTTAAGGTTTTGGGAGGCGGCATTTCTAAGATAGCTTTAATCTTTTCCGGGTCGATTTCAATTCCACGATGTCGGACAACGAATCCTAAGAATTTCCCGGAGGTGACGCCGAAGGCGCATTTTAAGGGATTCATCTTAAGGTTAAATTGTTTTAATCGTTCGAAAACAATTCTCAAATCATACAGGTGGTTTTCCTTTACTTTGCTTTTGATGACCACATCGTCCACGTAGCATTCGACTTGATTGTGGATGAGATCATCAAAAATTATTGTCATCGCTCTCTGGTATGTTGCTCTTGCGTTCTTCAGTCCGAATGGCAACACTGTGTAGCAATATACTCTGATCGCCGTTCTGAATCCTGTAAGCTTTTCATCTTCTGGAGCCATTTTTATCTGGTTGTATCCTGAAGATCCATCCATGAATGAGAATATTTCATGCGTTGAAGCAATGTCGATCATTAGTTCTGGGATCGGTAGAGGGAATTCATCTTTTGGACATGCCTTGTTTAAATCTGTGAAGTCCACACAAATTCTGATCTGACCATTCTTCTTTCAGACTAGCACCACATTGGCTAACCAAGTCGGGTATTGTTCTTCGTGAACAAATTTAGTGTCTATTAGCTTTTTAACTTCAGCTATGACTTGTTGTTCGATTTCTAGACGCATTCTTCTGGGACCTTGTCTGACTGGGATAGAAGTAGGATCCACTCCTAGCTTATGGACTGCGACCTCTGGAGCTAAACCTGGCATCTCATCGTAGCTCCAAGTAAAACAGTCTTTAAATTCCATTAATAACTTGAATATTTCTTCGGAGGCTTCTTTATTGAGTAAGGAGCTAACAAAGGTAGGTCTAGGCTCTTCGCTAGTACCTAAGTTAACTTCCGTTAACTCATCTATTGTAGATTTAATCTCTTCTTCGAATTCTGGTGGAGCGTCTCCAATTTGTAAATCTTCAAATTCTTCCGTAGTTTCCATGCAGTTTTCATTAGACTCGCAAGTGACAACCAAGCAAAATTCGGTATCGTCAACCGATCCTACTCGTGCCGAATCCGAGACCATGCTTTGAATTGGGTGGACGACCGGAGTTATTCCATAATTTTTCAAAATGTTGTGATTGACCTTTTGTCCATTATCGAGGTAAGAAACCACGCTGAATTAAATTTTGAACACGGGAGAGTACCACTCAAAAGGTAATTCCATTAATTCGATGAAGTGACATCTTCAAATTGTACATTATTTTCGGCTTTGGAGGAAGGAGCACCACGGTAGGATTTGATTGGCTTTGCACCGCCATTATGTACCTCTTTGACCACCATACCCTCGATCTTATTAGAATGGATCGGGGTCAGGGTCATAGTATGTACACAGTGATTAATCTTCTCATACATCGATTTATATTCTTCATTCTTCTCATCTTCGAGAGAGATCTTGAATTGCTGCTTCTTCCGACTTATTGTCGCTGCTTCTTGCTTGATTTCTTTTTCTTCTTCAGAACTGTCTTCCCAATCAACATTGATGGTTGATTTCCTCTGTCCAACTGTCCTAACGTCTCTACCATGAACTCGCCCCCGGCCTCGACCTCGGATGCGAGTTGTGGAGAAACCTTCACCATCTCGCCGTAAGGGAGTGGTGAGTGATCGTTGGACTAGAACTTCGGGTTCTTCGTTGTCCCGAACTTTCTTTGTTTCATTTGTTATGGTATCTCCGGAGAAGATTGTTTTCTTCGGTGGTGCATAATAAGTCTGCGTCTTCATGGATTCCAATCTCATGTACGGAGAATGGTTGTAAGTCACCTTTGATGCACTGTTCCCCTCCATCGTAGTATTTGATGCACTGATGTAGAGATGATGGTACCATCCGATTTTCATGTATCCATGGTCGGCTCAGTAGAGCGTTGAACGACGTTTCTGAATTAATTATGTGAAATTTTGCGGTTGTCTTTGCTAAGTCACCGGTCTTCATTAGTAGTGTTATTGATCCGAGGGCTCTTTCTCCTTTCTGGTTGAATCCTCTTAATAACATTTTTTAGGCTTCGAGCTCGCGAGCATCAATTTCCAAGTATGCTAGTGTTCGAAAACTCATTATATTGATTGATGCTCCTGGATCCACCAATACTCTGGAGAGCGTAAACTTCCCAATTGTAACTGAAATGTACAACGGTCGGTTGTGATCTCGTCGTCCCAGTAGTAGGTCATTGTCCGTGAAGGTAACACCTCGCTGTTCCTTTAACGAACAAACCTCATCTAAGGAATCTCCGGCCATTTGAGCTAAGCAAATTTCTGGATCAAGTAAGGCCTTGATCAGAGCTTCTCTCATCTCCTTTGATAAGATGAGGGTGTCGTAGATGCTCAGTTTGGCCGGTAGTTTCCTAAGATGGGCTAGTACGTTGTAGTCCACTTTATTTCCATGTGTCTCGGCTTCTTCCCGAATGGGTATTTCTTCTGCCTGGGTTGGTTCTTCTTGAACAACCACCTGCTTTCCTTTGTCCTTTAGACCCATTCTCGGAGGTAGAACTCTTCCACTTCTTAAGTTAACTTCTGTAATTTCTTCTGACTCTAGTATTGAACTTGCTGATGTCTCCTTCTGAATCGGAATGAAAGGTTCTTCTGGATTAGCTTCAGAGTCTGAAGGCTCTAATTCTATTGTGACTGGAGCTCCTCGAAACTCGCAGATAGATTCGTTGCTTTTTGAACTCTTGTAACCTCCTTGATGGATGTCTTCTTCGTCATCGTGATCGTCAAGATTGTGTATGATTTATGAATTGTCATTGGTATCAAAATTGATGTCCGTATTGTCGCTAATTACGTAATCGTTAGAAATAGTCAAAACGTAGCCAACGCCATCACTCTTATCATTATAAGATCCCACCGAAGTGAGCAGATAATCATACAGAGTCAGAGGTTTGAGGGATTTTTCCCCCAAATTCGAAATAACTATCCTAGGATAAGCAGCCCCTAGTCTAGCCTTAGGAGCCTCGGTCCTCTCTTCTTCGTCGATTTTCTTCTTCTCTTCAATCGTCTCCTGTTGAGGTGGTTCTTCTATCGCAAGTGATAGTGCCGACTTGACAGGTTTCAAACTTTGAATTGAAGCTCGTACTGAAGCGGTTTGGATGCTGTCTAAAATCTTTTTTGAAGACCTCGTCCAAGCGGTAGTCTATCCATCGTCAGTTGCATAGGGATCTATCGGAACAATGAGATCAGTTGAGACAACATTGACGGAACCGCCTTTCTGGGGTTCCTTCATGTACTCCTTCGGGATTGTTATATTCCCTTTCCGAAGGTTGTCGTTGAGCCAACTTTTGAAGGTAATGCAATCTTCTATCTTGTGCCCAAGCATCCGGTGGTAAAGGCAAAAGTTGGGATCTCCATTCTTGTTGACTTCTTCTGGTCTCTTAGGCTCTGGCAGCTGGAAATCTGGAGTCTTCATCAGACTACGGAACATTTTTGGTACTGCCTCATTCTTGAATGGATATTCCCTGCTCAAAAGCTCCCTTAATGTATGTTGCGGACGAGGCGGTTGTTCATACTGTGGAGATGACTGATAGCTAGGTTAGGGTTGTTGATAATTCTATTGAGGTTGCTGTGGCCGTTCGGACGATATTTGTATCGGTTGCTTGCCTTTGTCGACTGCTGCAACGATCCCGGATTTCTTTTCAAAAGTCTTCACAGGCTTTTGCTTGTCTGTCTTGTCGGCGAAACTTAATTGCTTCGCCTCCTCTTGCAAGCTCTCGGCCTTGCTTAACAACTTCTCGAAAGTCTTAATAGTGAATCCTTTGAGGAGAAGTGCTATCGGGCCGTGAATGCTTTTAAGTAAGATGCCGATTGCATGTTGTTCTTGTAGTTGTGGTTCACACTTCATTCTTAAGTTCCTCCATCGAAGTATGTAATCCACCAAAGTTTCGTTTGGCTTCTGCTTTTCTACTACTAAATCACCTATAGTGATGTGGTGCTGAGCTCCGGCGAATCGCTTGATGAAAAGGCTTTCTAGTTCTGAGAACGTCTTCAGCGAACCATTCGGTAATTCTGCATACCAATCAAAGGCGATCCCTGACAAGCTGCTGACGAATTGTCGGAAGAGTAATGCATCACTCCCGCCGGCATTGCAACAACTGGCACGAAAGTGTGCAACATGCTGTCGGGGTTCCCGGTTCCATCGAAGGTCTTGAACAGAGGTGGTACGAAGCCTTTTGGGTATTGGACAGCGTCGAATTCTTCCGGGTAAGGTCTACCCGTCCGAATGGATGTCCCGCTCTTTGATTGTGCTAAGGCTTCTTGCACCTGCTGTTCTACCAAGCTCTTGATATCTTTTTCTGGAATCATACTTTGTGTTGTATCTTTCTTTAACTGATGATCCCCGTTGACGGATGTAATCTCCTTTCCTCCGTCTACAATGTGAATGACCTCTGGGGGTGTCTCTCTTTGGGTTGCACTTGACTCTGGAGAGTGGCTAGGGCTACAGCCATCTCTTCCATCCTCTTCACCATTTGGGCGATCGTATCGTCTCTCTCTTGAAGCTGCCTCCTCATCACTTCCGGCTCCTCTCTTTCTGCGGCTGCAGGAGCACCTTGTGAAGCTGACGAAGCTCGCGTTTCGACCATGTTGATTTCTGCATACTCATCGTCCATGAATTCCGATGAATCAATCTCATCTCCGAATTTCTCTTCTCTTTCTTTTGCTAGTCATCGAATATCAGTCCTCAACTTTTCCATAGCGTCCTCTAGCGGTCCTTTTTGTGCATCCTCGCAGTTGTCGTGTGATAGCTGTCGGGTTCCCTTCTCACGAGTCCCCTTTACTGCAGTAGCACTTTCTTCGGATTCAAGTCTCCTGACGAGACTTTCCTTCTCGGCCGTTGTTTCAATCTTAACCGTCCAGGTAGTGGGACGCCATACCATCCTTCTAGCAGCGAAGGTCTAGGACCGGATGGTCCGTCGACCAAATGCTGGAAGGTGGTATCCTCCCTAATCTGTAATCCTGAAACGACGACAGGCGAACTAGCCTTCATCCTTTTATTTGGCTTTTCTGTAACGATGGCGGGTTCTACTCGGGTCCCAAGACGGGATTTGACTGGCACCCGCCCCATCCTTCGTAGAATTTCCGATACGGGGCATTTCTCTTTCTTTGCTAGCTTCTCGATCACAGTCTGTAGTCGGGCAAATGGTGTGATCCTAGCCCTTTTCTTCTGCTGTCGTTGTAGTATGCTTGGTTGAGGTAATGTAGAAACAATCCCGCGGACATTTTCCTCGTCAGCTGCGGCGGAAAGGGGGTGAAATCTACTTCCTTCCAAAAAGGGTGTATCTTTAGGCAACTGTATGTATTCAGGTAGTGGTGTGTACTCAGGGATTTCTGGGATTTCCTCCAGGAAAGCAACTTCGACAGCTCTGGCCTTCCTGGCAATCTTCCTACTTCTGTTCCTTCTTTGGGTCCGTGTTAGTGATGGAATTCTTGAGCTGGACCCGATTTCAAAAACAGAAGGTCTCACAAGAAAGTCTGTACCCTCCACGGTAACAGGTTCACCATAGTTCTAGATTTCCTTCCCCTTTAATTTGGCAGAAGCCGGGGTAGGTGTAGAGACAACTAGACCAGTGGGGGTAGCAAGAACAGTCCTTCTGCGGACAGCAGTACTCCTCTCAGTCGGGATCTTTTGCAGGGGAGGAAACTCTTGAGTTGACCTAAGGTTGAACTCGATCAACAGCTTCTCAGCTTCAGATACTTTGTTTGTTAGCACGAAAAGGGAAACATCGGTGATCTTGACATTCGTGTTCTCGAATCCTTGTCCAAACCGGATGATCCCATTGTCGGGCAGCTCATCATTGTAAACAGCGAAGTCCAGTCCATTAGTGAAGGAGAAAATCAGCTTTGGGGCTTCCATTTACGCGGGCAGATTCTGATTGTCAGTCCCAAGTTATGCTTCTTCTCATCAGGACGAAAAGAAAGGCATCGAAAAGAGTCCGAACACATTCTTGTTCATGTATTTATAAGAAGGAGTTATTTGTTAAAAGAGTCATTCATTAGAGGGTTTGTTTATTTAGAACGAAATGTTCAAGGGTGTAGAGAAGGTAAGGAGTCCGATTCAGACTTGGAAAGGAAGAGAAAGTCTTATGCAAGACTTCTCGACTCGGAGGATCACTCCTAAACTAACACCTATTGGGGGTCCACCCCATCTCAGAAATGAGGTAAAAGGATCTCGGAACCTCTCCGTTTAGGGGTGTCTAAACAGTGGCTCCTAAATCCGAGAGAATGTTGGCTACACTTGTTCAAGGTAGAAATGAACATAGTATTCCAACGGAAAGAAGGGTAGCTTGATCCATTACGGACATGGATGTACTACCGATTTTTGAAAGCAGAATTGTCTGATTAAAATGGAGAAAGGAATTTTCCCCAGCGGAGTCGCCAGAAATATGTCGGCATTATTTTTAGGTTGTGTTGTATTTTGAAAAGGGGTCGCCTAACAGAAGTTGTCGGCGAGTTTTTTAATTTAATTTAAATAAATAATTTGAAAAGTAGTACTTTATTTTGAAAATAATTTTAAATTTGATGATTTTAAGATATGAAATCAAACCGATCTCACATCCCAAATAGTTTATATAAACGAGCACCGTACCACAAACGTGTATCTATCCCGAAGAATAGGCACACTGCTTGACGATGGGGCTCGATTAAATAAACTAGAAGATTTGTGACATCCGTTTGGTTTGCCAACCAATTTTATAAACCAACAAATTCCCCTGCTTAATATGAATCCTAAGTCTGGTTAGGGCTTAATTTGCAATGCAAATGCCTAACAAAAGTTTGAGGATTTATGTTGCACTAGGCAAACTACCTCGAAGTCCTATGGCTTTGTTGTTTAATTCTAGGAATGTTTAGTCGATGTAGAGTTGTTTTTGCTGACGACGATGGCCGTGCTGCCCACCATGCTCCGAGCTCCTTGTTGTTGCAGAGGTTTAGTTATAGAAGTCATAAATCAGAAGATGAGAAAAGTGTTTTGGTTTAGAGAAAATCTTAATTTCCAAGTGTTTTTTATGTTTTAATTAAAACAAATCTTAAAGTTGATTATAACAACACCGGTTAAAATCCCACGGTTCCATCCTTCCGACATCGTTATTTTTATCGGATTCACTTAGTCCAGATGAATTTGCTAAACTCAACTAAATGAGTTCCACACTTTCATTTAGACCGTGGGAAATCCCGTTAGCAACACGTAGGTTACATCATCCGAGGTATTCCCGATCATCCAACAGGACGTTTTAATTTAGTTATAATTGTAGTTTTGTGTTCTGTTTGTGATTAAATTTTGAGTTGTTTTATATTTTGAAATGTTGTGGCGGTAAATTTTATCTTGCAATGAATTTTAATTTAGTTTTGGTTTCGGTTTTAGGGACTATCCTAAAGGTGTGGGTTTTCATGCAACAGTTGTTTATCATGCAAGAAAAGTAAGTGTGATGCGATTAAATAAATTGCAATAAGGTAAATTGCAATAAAATAAAAGCGTACCTGGAGGGTCTTCCCGTCATCCCAAGCTGCACTTAAACACAATTAGAATATTTAAGCAAGTTCCTAGGTAAAGCTAAGGGAAGGGTTATGGTTTTCTACCAAATTCCTAATCCTATAGCTAGTCATTTCCTATGACGTCTAGGTTCTTGTGTTTTAGTTTGAGGACGATTTTCTTCATCAAAGAATAATTAAGTTCAATTGTTCTTGTAAGTATCCTATCATATTGAGGAAGTGCTTAAGAAGAATCTTAAACATCTTTTCAATACTGATAGGATTATTTTAAGTCCAAATGGATTTAATTAATCAAATGAATTAATCGTCCGAGAATTCAAGTTTTGTTGTTATCTTGCTCAGTGAACTATGACATTTGAATATCCTTTAGGTGAAGTAGCATTTCATTTAACGTTCTGTTTAGGAGTTATGATAACCGAAGCTCTCGAGTGCAAATTGGTGTTCAAATGATTTATGATTTAGTTTAACTTAATTAACGGGTTTAAATTTGGAATAGTGTTCAAGTTGCTTTATATTTAATTTCTTTATATCTTAGGTGATGTTATTTTATTCAATTTAATTTAACTTAAATTTAATTTAATTTGGTTTAGTTTTAATTTTAATTTAATTTTGATTTTTTAATTTTAATTTTAATTTTAATTTTAATTTTAATTTTAATTTTAATTTTATTTGATTTTATTTTATTTTTAATTTAATTTAATTTAATATGATTTAATTATTTATATATTTTTTTAATTTAATTTAATTTAATTTAATTTAATTTATTTAATTTAATTTAATTTAATTTATTTAATTTGTTTGATTTAATTTAATTTAATCTTTAATTTAATTTTATTTTTAATTTTAGTTTAATTGAAAATTTATAAAGAGTTTAATAATTTAACTTTTTAATTTAATTTTAATGATTAAGTCCTTTAACATTTTAAAACATAAATTTGAATTATCATTTTAATTAGGAATTAAATATTATTGAGATGATTAATTTAGGGATTTTTAAATTAAAGAATAAATCTCTTCCTAATAATATCCCTATTTTAATAATTCCAATTTTATTATTCTTCCAAATTTAATCAATTATTTAATTAAGGTTTATTTCAATTATTTTAAATTGTTTAGTAGGTTTCTACCCTTTAATTATTTAAATTTCAATCATCCAAATCAGATTAAGATCAAATATTTTACTTGTTAATTTTATTAAGCCTAAAGTTTTAATTAAGGGTTAAAATTTTTAATTACCATTTTGCCCTTCAAGCTTAATAATTCCATAACTCACTAAATTGAGCTTAAATGAACTTAAAATTTTTATGTGACTTCACTCATATGTCAATAAAGTCACGAGAGGAGAAAATGTGATTTTTATATATTTAATTTAATTATGTAATTATTTTTAGTGGAAAATAGGAATTTCCAAGGAAAATTTAATAATATGACCAAGGGAAAGTTTCTGTCCTTAAGAAAACTATGAGACATTCCTAATGACCAGAGGACCACTTGGACCAATTTTGGTGATTTTTTGAATTATATTATTTTTATTATAATTATTTTAAGTTTTGGAGTATTAATTAATTTAAAAATAAAATAAAGGTTGAAAAATGAAATTTATATTTTTTTGAAAATCTCTCTGATATCAAGAAAATCAAAGAATCAATTTTTGTAATTTTGTGATTTTTCTTTGATTTATTATAATTATTTTAGTGAAAATGCTAGAATATACATTTTTTTTAATTTTAAAATTACCTTAGGGCTTTAAAATTTAATATCTCATCAAATAGACCTAAGAAAAATATGGGGTTTGTTCCTAAGTGATTAGAATTTAAAATGTGACATTTTAGTGAATTTTATTATTTTTGTGATTTTTATTATTTTTTATTTATTAAAATATTAAAATAATGCAAAAAATTAACTTTTTTGGAAAATTACAATTTTATTTTTCTTAAATTCCCCTGATATCAGAGAGGCTCCAAAACCAATTTGGTGAATTTTTGAAAGGTATTTTGAAAGTTATGAATTTTTTAAAGTTTAAAATGACTAAGTGGCTTAATCAACCCATTTAGTAGGGCTAACCAAGTCCAATTGACTTCAAATTTTTATGGTGGGTTCCTCCGATCCTAAAGGTCAGTGGAGAATTGATTTCAAGCCAATTTGATATATGGTTAACTCTAATTAATTAAGGAGATATTTTGGGTGTTCGAAGCCAATTAGGGTTATTTTAAATGAATTAATCCAAAATCTATTTTTCCTAGGGTCCTCTGGTCATAAGAGACATCACCAAATTTTCCTAGAATTTATTTAACAACATGCTAATTATTGGAATTAAAATACTTAAAACAGCAACATGAATTTGAAAAATCAATAACTTCTCATAGGGATGACCTCTGACTTTGGAAAATTCAGGGAATGTTCCCAAATTCAGAGGCTTCAAAAGCCCTATGGCCTCATGCCATGGTGAATTTCCTATATGCATGGAGAATTAAAATAATGCAGAGGGTAAATAAATCATTAAAAATAAAATACTTGATGAAATTAAATGATTTCTTTTCCACATTATTCTCCTCTGTTCACTGAGCAAGAGGGTATTTTTATTTTATTTTTCTGATTTTCCTACACAAAGTTATGGATTTTTGAAGTTTAGGGGAATTAAATAAATCAAAAATACCCTAATTTTCTATTTATTCACGCGGCGCCGCGTCAACCTCGGCAGCTCCGAAACGCCGCATGGCGCTCTCCGATTCGACGCCGCCCTCTAACTCAGAGCTCCGGGGGCCCGCTGTGTCGTTCCATCTCCTGATCCGACGCGATCCTGGCCGTCCGTCCGCGCGTGTATTAAATGAACGACATCCGTTCATCGTCCCCAAGCGTTCTCACCCGAGAGCCGTCCACACTAAATCCCTAATATCTCACTCAATACTTAACGTATTTTAATGTTCTTGTGCTCTATGGATTCGTCTTGAAGAGACAAACACATCTATACGGTGATAATGCATTGAAATTAAAGCATTTGAAATGGAGAATCTCCAGAAGCTCGGGATGAAGAATTAGCTCATACCTTTGCTCAGAGAAGTGTGGCTTCAATCTGAGGCTTGTGTCACCTTCGATTGGATCCCAACAAGCTCCAGATGAAGTCTCCTAGTCTGGTGAATTGCCTAGGTAGGATTTCGACCACAGCCGATCACAAAGCTTGGAGGCTGGAGCAACTGGGTGGCCTGGAGATGGGGCTTTCAGTGGGGAACTTCTCCTCTTGGTCTAGTGAAGGTGTAGGACCAGTCAATTTGAGGATTGGCTCACTATGGCAAAGTGTCCTGGTTTTGGGTGAAATTTCAGTTGAGAAATTGGGTTCTGTTGGTGGGGATTAGGGCAAATTGACACTGGGGATCAACTGCTCTAAGGATGGAGAAGGGTTTGGAACAATTTTGGCAGAGTTTCGGCAAGGTTTGTGCAACTCTCCTCTCATGGCCGTGAGGGGGTCGGATTTAAATAGAGGTGGCTGGAGAGCCTCACAGGGATGGACAAAGGTTGGGATCAGCTGCACTGGGCATGGGAAGAACAGCCTTGTTGGCCATTGGGCATGGGGTAGCTCAGCAAGGTGGAATTCCAAAGTTTGGCTCCTCCAAAGGTCTCGGCCATGGTGTTTTCCGGCGATCCAGGCGGCTGGCCGGCAGGCATGGGTCACCTTCAGGTCCAGGTGGGTCAGGCTGGAGGTTTGTGCAGTCAATTGGCCATGGACTTGTGTAAAGGTTTGAATAAAAGGGGTATGGGGAGAGGCTCATTTTGGGTCCAAATGGGTCAACCCACTATTTTGGGTTTGGTGCACCCTTCCATGGCTGATTTGGGCTGAGGGAGAATCAAGTGAATCAGCTTGAAAAGGGTAGAGAAGTCACCATCCATGAATATTTTGATTAATCATGGATTAGGGTGAAGCATTAAAAGGGTTAAAACCTTTTTAAGGGGGCTTAAAAGAGGCTCCTCCTTTTTCCATTAATGGCTTGATCACATGTCAAACCTTCCATGGCTTCATGTGGCTTGTCCATGGCTTGCATGGCTTGTCTTTGGTTTGGGGAAAAGCTTGGTCAATTTCATGAAAATGGATTTTAGAAATTTTTGGTAATTTGATGGGAATTTGTATGAAGCTTGATTTGGAATGGTTTAATGATGATTTGAAACTTAGGGATGATATTAATTAAAGGTATGATGAAAAGAAATTGCCATGTGGGCTTTAGGGCCAATTTTGGGCTTTTGTATTTGGTGGAAATGGGCGTTTAAAATGGTTTAGAGAAGTGGGCTTTTAAAATGGATTTTAGGATGAAATTTTGGCAAAGGCTTGGGCCAAATAATTGTTGGGTTTAGCTCATAGATGTGTCATGAGTGACTTGGAGCAAATTGGGAGTGATTTGGGTTTGAATTGGGTTGAATTTGGGCTCCTTTGGTGAATTGGCCAATATAGGTCAAATTGGGCTAACTTGGGCCAATGTTGGGCTAGGGTTGAAATTGATGTAAAATTAATGTTGGGAAATGTTTATGGGAGTGGTTCAAAGAGGTTTTGACTTTGGTTGGGCTTTGATTTTGGGGTTTGGGCTCATTTGGGTTAAGTTTGGGTTTAGGTCAAAATAGGGCCTTTTAGCTTTGGGTTGAAGTTGAGTGGGGTTTGGGTCTAAATGTTGGGAAAATCAGGTTAGTGTTTTGTTTGTGGGAATGTTAAGGAGGATTTGGAAAATATTTGGGGTTAATTGGAGTTGAATTGGGTGAGTTTGGGTTATGTTTGGGTCATGGGTCCAAATTGGGCTTTAAGGCCAAAAGTGAAATTGGGTCCAAATGTCAATCAAATTGGGCTTGGATTTGGTCTAAATTGGTGTTGGGATTGTTAAATTGAAGTTTAGAATTGAATTGGACCAGAATTTGGGTCAATTGGGTAGGTTTGGTTTGACATTGGGTTCACTTTGGGTTTAAAATGGGTCAAATTGGGGGTTTTGATAACAGTGGGGTAAATTGACAAAATTGGCCCATTGTATAGTTGAACAAAATGAAATTGGGAATATTTGGGATTTTCTGGGAATTTTCTGAATTTTTGGATTTTTGGGTCAAGAGGGGTATTTTTGGTATTTGGAGGGTA
This sequence comes from Papilionanthe hookeriana x Papilionanthe teres, assembly GCA_022702705.1. Classification (NCBI taxonomy): domain Eukaryota; kingdom Viridiplantae; phylum Streptophyta; class Magnoliopsida; order Asparagales; family Orchidaceae; genus Papilionanthe; species Papilionanthe hookeriana x Papilionanthe teres. The sequence goes on along the minus strand of CM040428.1, from coordinate 129,346,402 downwards.
TTGGGAGGTATTTTTGGAATTTTTGGTATTTTTGGCTATGGATGATCAACTTCAGTGATGTGGAATGTTTGGGATTGATTTTGAGGAATTTTGGGTGATTTGGAAATTTTGGAGGATTTCAAGGGTTTTGGGTAGGCTAGGCGGGTGTAGGGTCTCGGGGGTCAAAAATTGAAAATTTGGAAAATTGAAGATTGGGTAAATGTAAGTGGAATGAAATCATTTTGGTTGAGCCATGAAGCCATATCAAGCTCACATGAGCTATGAAGGGACTCATTTGAGGCATCCAATATGTTGTTCCTAACCCTCTCAGCCAAGGGCTTAGGGGTTAAGGACCATCCATGTGAGTCACCTACATGAGTCAGGAGGTCAAGTTGAGTATGGGTGTGGTTTTAGGAGGTGTGTGCAAGTGTAGTGTATGAGTGTAGTGTGTGTGTAAGTCGGCCCTTCACTGGACCGGGCCACCTGTAGGCGGTCCTAAGGCCCAAAGAGTCCTATAGGAACTCATCCTTTAAACTTCCACATTTGATTTCCACCCTCTAGGTGATTAGGGGTTTAGAATCAAGTTTGTGGAGTTTGCAGGGAGTTAAGAAGTGGTTTGAATTTCTAAGTGGTGGGTCCCAATTCTAGTCCTCTAAGACAGTCAAAGGAAAAGCCTAAGGCGAGATCCTAAGTACTAAAAAGAAGAAGAGAAGACCTCATCAAAAATGAGGTCAACAATGCAGTCTGTCATCATTACCGGCTAGTAGTATCCAAGTCTTTTGATTTTCATCTTCATCTTTAGTCCTGACTGGTGCGCTCCACACAATCCAGCATGTACTTCTTTGACGATTTTCTATGCTTCTGCTCTGTTGAGGCATCTGAGCCACATCTGATCAAAGGATCTTCTGTACAGAACATCTTCAATTAAGGCATATGAGAGAGCTCTCTTCTGAATCTGATGCGCTACTGACATGTCTTCTAGCAACCTTCCTGTTTGAAAATATTCTAAATGTAATGATCTACAAAATTCCCATAAAAAAAATGCTCTCGCCGATGCGTTAGCCCGCCATGCAAAGGAATTTGCCTGCTTGCAGGATGAGTCAGTTGAAATGTCAGTTCAAGGACGACAGGTCCTATCACAGCTCGACATGGATAAAATACATAAATTAGACAGAAAAGCAGAAGAAACAATTGCAGCAGTGGTAGAAAATACAAAAGATTAGCGGCAGCCATTAATAGACTACATGCAGACAAGAAACCTGCCTGATGTTAAGTCGTTAGCCCATCAAATCAAGAAAAGAACTCTGTCTTACGCTTTAAAAAAAACATTATACAGAAGGTCTTTTGATCAGATGTGGCTAAGATGCCTGAGTGGGTCCGAGGCTCATGAAATTGTTAAAGAAGTACACTCAGGACTTTGTGGTGCTCATCAGTCGGGTCCGAAAATGAAAAATAAAGATTAAAAGACTAGGGAACTACTGGCCCTCAATGGTGACCGACTGCAAGAAGATTGCCAAAAGTTGTCACCAGTGCCAAGTGCATGGAGTGGTTCTACATCAACCTCCAAATGTGCTACATCCAACAATTGCGTCGTGGCCGTTTGAATGTTGGGGTACAGATATTGTGGGTCCGATAGAACCTCCTTCTTCAAGAGGACATCGCTTCATTCTTGCAGCTACATATTACTTTTCTAAGTGGGCAGAAGCTGTACCACTCAGAGAAGTGAAAGAACATCACGTGCTACAGTTCTTCAATAATCAAGTCGTCTACCGTTTTGGGGTATCGCGCAGAATTATCTCAGATAATGGGTCCGCATTCAAGAGTACGAAGATCAACAATTTTATCAGAAGACATGGGATCGACTGGCGCTATTCAACAATCTATTACCCAAGAGCGAACGGCTTGGCCGAGACTTTTAATAAAACTATCCTCCAAATCCTAAAGAAAACTTTGGATGACAACAAGAAAAATTGGCACGAGAACTTGTTAGAAGCCTTATGGGCCTACAGGACGACTTTCAGAACGCCCACCCAGTCAACGCCTTACGCCTTAGTGTACGGGTCCGAGGCCGTTCTACCCTTAGAGGTTCAGCTCCCTTCTCTCAGAATAGCAGTGACAAACAAAATTACTACACAAAAGGATGCCAAACTACGACTAGAAGAGTTAGAAAGCTTGGAAGGGAAAAGACTTTTAGCACAGCATAATCTGGAACTGTATCAAGTCAAGATAATCCAGGCCCATGATAAATTGGTCTGTCCAAGGACATTCAAAGTCGGTGACTTGGTTTTAGTTCTCAGAAGACCTATTCTTGCACAAAGCAGATAGGAGGTAAATTTGAACCAACATGGGAAGGGTCATTCGTGGTCGAGACAGTCTACTCAGGAGGTTCCTACCAGCTTGTAAATTGCCGTGGAGAATAACCTATGCTTCCAATTAATGGACGATATCTCAAGAAGTATTACGCAACCTGATGTTTCAAAGGATGAATCCTCATTCCTAGAAGCACGGGCACAGTAATTACTTATGACTGGATCCAAACCCAAAAATATAAAAAAAATATATAAAAAAAAGTGGATGATAAAGAAAATCGTTTAAAAAAAATGTTAAAAAAAAGAAAACATGTGAAGTCATGATAATAAAGTCTTTATCCTTCCTTTCAAATTGAGTCTCACTCTTGATATTTTCCTACTTCCATTTAAATTTAAAATAAACGAATAAAAGCTCTTCGTTAATAAACATATTTTTCTATTGTTCTTGTTCTTAGTACAACCCCTGATCCTTTCATAATTTTTCGCAGGGAATTGTCGAACGGGCGGTTGGTTCTGATTAAATGAACTTCGAACAAAGAACAAAGAGAAAATAAAAAGAAATGAGAACTCTCTTAAGAATCTAAATGTTAAAATGAATTCTAAACAGATACGAACTCTAAATATTTTTGTAATTGAATCACCAAAATGAACGAAATGAATCTAAATCTCAATCTGAATTCTTCGATCTGAATCCTTCAATTATTCTTCAAAACGAAATATGTTTGAAACTCTTCTGAAATTCAAATCTTTTCCCCGACTTGTCACCAGGTCGAGTCTTTTCAACTTGGTACACTTATCAGTTCTTTTTAAATCTTTTCTCTGAATGTTAGAGGATCGACTAGTTCTTTTGACACAGAGCCACGAGCTTTGTTTCATTTGGTTCTGATGGCATAAGACTGGGTCCCTGTTCATATAGATAAATTTCCGATACTGGTACCAAATTCCAGTTCTCTTCCTTTCGAGGTCGGTAACAAATTCCGACTCTCTTTCGAATTGATACCAAATTTCAATTCTAAATTTTCGAGACTGGTACCAAATTCTAGTTCTCTTCCTTTCGAGGTCAGTACCAAATTCTGACTCTCTTTCGAATTGATAAAAAATTTCAATTCTAAATTTCCAACACTGGTACCAAATTTCAGTTCTCTTCCTTCGAGGTCAGTACCAAATTCCGACTCTCTTTCGAATTAATACCAAATTTCAAATCTAAATTTCTGAGACTGGTACCAAATTCCAGTTCTCTTCCTTCGAGTTCGGTACCAACTTCCGACTCTCATTCGAATTAATACCTAAATTTTGATTCACAACTTTCAAGACTGGTACCTAAATTCCAGTTCTCATTTCGTGGTCAGTACCTAAATTCTGACTCTCTTTCTGAGATCGATGCCTAAATTTCGATTCTCTTTCAGGATTGATACTTAAATTTCAAATCTCACTCTCTCAAGATCAGTACCTAAATTCTGATTCTCATCATTTTTCCGTCAATACTTAAACTTTGATTCTCACTCCGAGGCTGGTACCTAAATCCCAGTTCTCTTCGCAATCCTGAGGTTGAAACCCAGGTTTCAATTCTCATTTCAAATCCAAATTTCAAATTCAAAATTTCCTTAAATTGATTTTAAATTAAACTTCTATCGAAATTGAAACTCAGAACAAATCAAAATCTAAACTCACACACTGAAACTTCAAATTTAAAAGTAAAATGAAATCTAAATCGAATTCCCCAGATCTTGTGATTTGGAGTTCACCTTCATTTCCATTCCCCAGCGAGAGTTCAAGAATCTCCAGTCTTGGAAATATACCTGATACTCCCCAACGGAAATTCTTCTACTTCGTCCTAAGTTTTTCACTTGGACATCTGTGTTGGTTTTGTTGATCTCTTCATTCAATGCCAATATGCGCGGTGTGCTTGGTTAGCACACCACACCTATTGGGGGTCCATTTGTGGACCTCAATTTTGGTGAGGTCTTTTGCTTCCCTCTTTAGTACTTAGGATCTAGCCTTAGGCTTTTCCTTTGACTAATCTTAGAGGACTAGAAATGGAACCCACCATTTAGAAACTTAAAGTACTTCTTAACTTCCTGCAAACCCCACAAGCTTGATTGTTAACCCCTAATCACCTAGAGGGTTGAAATCAAATGTGGAGGTTTAAAGGATGAGTTCCCTATAGGACTTTTTGGCCTTAGGAATACCCTGGATGGCCAGGTCTGGTGAGGGTTGACTTGCACATACACTACAATCTCACACACATTACATGTCCTAAAACCACACTCTCACCCAACTTGACATCCTGACTCATGTGGGTAATTCATATGGATGGTCCTTAACCACCAAGCCCCTGACTAAGAGGGTTAGAAACAACATAGTGAATGACTCAAATGAGTCCTCTCTTGCCTCATATGGGTATAATATGGCTTCATGGCTCAACCAAAATGATTCCATTCTACTCAAATTTGATCAATCTTTATTTTTCCAAAATTTCAATTTTTGACCCCCGGGGCCTCGGACCCACCAAACCTACCAAATACACTTGAAATGACCCAAAATTTGCAAAATTACCTAAATTACCCAAGATCCCTCAAAATTAATCCTAAACACTTCCCACCACTCAAATTGACCATCTTTGGCCAAAAATACCAAAATTTCCAAAAATACGCCTAAACCCCCAAAAATTACCAAAATACCCTTTTACCCAAAAAATCCAAAAATTCTAACAATTCCCAGAAAATTCCAGAAAATCCCAAATATTCCCAATTTCATTTTGTTCAACTACACCATGGGCCAATTTTGCCAATTTACCCCACTTTTACCAAAACCCCCAATTTGACCCATTTTTTAACCCAAGGGAACCCAATGCCAAACCAAACCACCCCAATTTAGCCCATTTTAAACCCAAATGAACCCAATGTTAAAATAAATCACCCCAATTAACCTCAATTTTGGTCTAATTCATTTCTAAACTTGAATTCAATATCCCCAATATCAATTTAGACCAAATCCAAGTCCAATTTGATTGACATTTAGGCCCAATTTCAATTTGAAGCCTAAGGCCTACTATTGGCCCATGACCTAAACCTATCCCAAACCCCCCAACTCAACCCTAATTGGCCCCAAATATTTTCTAAAACCTTCCTAACATACCCAAAAACAAAAAAAACTAACAAGATTTGCCCCAAATTTGAACCTAAACTCCACCCAAACCTAACCCAAAACCTAAATCCCTAAATTGACCTAAGCCCAAACCTAACCCAAATGGGCCCAAATTCTAAAATTAGAGCCCAACCAAAGTTGAAAACTCTTTGTAACACTCCCATAAACATTTTTCAACATTAATTTTAAACCAAATTCAACCTTAGCCCAACATTAGCCCAAGTTAGCCCAATTTGGCGCACCGTGGCCCCTTTAACAAAAAGAAGCCCAAAATCAACCCAATCCTACTCAAAATCACACCAAATCTCTTCCAAAATCTTCATGACACATCCCTAGACTAAATTCAACATTTATTTGGAACAATATTTTACAAAATTTTCATCGAAAAATTTATCTTGAAATCTAAAGGCCCATTTCATTAAAACATTTTAAAAGCCCATCCAAAACCATTTCAAAAGCCCAAGTTTTCAATCCAAAGCCCACATGACATTTCTTTCCATCATCCATTTAATCAAAATCACCCCTAAGTTTCAAAACCATCATTAAACCATTCCAAAACAAGCTTCATGAGAATTTTCCACTAAAATTCCAAAATTTCTAAAACCCACTTCCATGAAACTAAGCCAAGCCACCCCTAAGACAAATGGAGCCATTGAACCATGCACAAGCCACATGCAAGCCTTGGGAGCCCCTTTACACATCACCATGCCATTAATTTCAAAAGTAGGAGCCTCTTTTAAACCCCCTTAAAAAAGTTTTAACCCTTTTAATGATACACCCTAACCCATGAATAATCTAAATACTCATGGATGGGGACTTCACCACCTTCTTTTGGCTGAACCCACTGATTTCCCTCAGCCCAAAATCAGGCCTTGGGGAGGTGCACCAAGCTTAAAGCATGCATTTGACCCATTTGAACCCAAAATAGCCACTTCCCCCATTCCATTTGAATCAAGTCCTTTACACATGGCCAATGCTAATTGCTTGCACCATTGCCAACCCTTGACCCTCTTGATGACAACAGTGACTTGACCCTGGCCGGCCAGCCACCACAGCCACCGGAAACCGCCAGGCCGAGAGCACCCATGTGAACCAAAATTTTAAATTCTTCCCTGTTGAGTTGTCCCAGTCCAATTGAACACCATGGTTGTTCTTCTCTTGCATAGAGCAGCTGATCCCAAGCATCAAACCCCCCAAGGAAGCCCTCCAGCCATGTTTATTTAAACCTCACCCCCTCTCGGCCAAAAGGGGAGTTGAACCAAACCTTACCAAAACTCTGCCAAAATCACTTCAGATCCTTCTCCAGACATAGAGAACTTGATCCCCACTGAAATCCAGCCCTAATACCCTCTCTGTGAGTCTAATTTTGGAGTTGAAATTCAAGCCCAAAACCAAGACACTTCACCACAGTGAGCCAATATTCAAATTAATTGACTCTACACCTTCACCAGACCAAGAGGAGAAGTTCCCCAGCAAAAGTCCCCTCACCAGGCCAGCCATTGCTTCCAGCCTCCAAGCTTTGTGATCGGCCTTGGTCACTTTTGTGCCAAGGCATTTTCCCAGAGCAGGAGACTTCATCTGGAGCTTGCTTGAACTCAATCAAAGGTGACACAACCCTCAATCGAAGCTTCACTTCTCTGAGCAAAGGTATGAACTCACTCTTCCTCTCAAGCTCCTGGAGATTCTCTATTTAGTTTGAGTTGATTTCAATGCACCAAAACAGTATAGATGTGTTCGTCTCTTCAAGATGAATCGATAGAGTATAAGAACGCAAAAATCCATGGAGAATCGAGTGAGATCTTAAGGTTTTAGTGTGGACGGTCACGGGTGCACACCTGTCGGGGACGATAACTAGGAGCCGTTGGATCGCGCGTGTATCGAGCAGACGGTCGAGATCAAGCAGCAGAACGCTATGGTACGTGAATGGCAGGCGTCCGTAGCACTGACGTGTGGGCTTTCAATCCGGACGAGGATGACGCGGCGCCGAGTCAGAGTAGTAGAAAGTTAGGATTTTTTTGGATTTATTTAAATACCAGAACTTCAAAAATTCATATCTTTGCATAGAAAAATCACAAAAATAAAATAAAAATACCCTCTTGCTCAATGAATAGAGGAGAATAATGTGGAAATGAAATCAAGTTAATTGGAAGAGTATTTTATTTTTAATTATTTATTTACTGTTTCTAATGTTTTGATTCTCTATTTGCATAAACAATTCACCATGGCATGAGACCATAGGGCTTTTGAAGCCTCTGATCTTGGGAACATTCCCTGAATTTTTCAAGGTCTGAGGCCATCTCTGTGAAAAGTTATTGATTTTTCAAGTTCATGTCACTGTTTTAGGTATTTTAATTCCAATAATTAGCATGTTGTAAAATAAATTCTAGGAAAATTTGGTGGTGTTTCTTAGGACTTGGGGACTCAATGAAAAATATATTTTAAGTTAATTCATTCATAATAACCCTAATTGGCCTAAACTCCCAAAATTGAATTTGAATTAATTAGGGTTAACCACACACCAAATTGACTTCAAAACAATTCTCCATTGCTCTTTAAGGTCAGAGGAACCAAGCATAAAATTTTGAAATCAATTAGACTTGATTAACCCCACCAAATGGATTGATTAAGCCTCATAAGCAAAATGGAACCTTAAAAATTGATAACTCAAAAAAATACTTTTCAAAAATTCATAAAAATGGTTTTGGAGCTTCTCTGATATCAGGGGAGTTCAGGAAAATTAAAATTGGAATTTTCTAAAAAAATTTGATTTTTCACAGTATTTTAATATTTTAATAATTAAAAAATATTAAAAATCACAAAAAATATTAAAAATCATAAAAATGTCACATTTTGATTCCTAATCACTTAGGAACAAACCAAATATTTTTCCTAAGTCTCTAGGATAAGATATTGAATTTTAAAGGCTTAATGTATTTTTTAATATTAAAAAAATGAATTTTCAACCTTTTTCACTAAAATAATTCTAATAAATCAAAGAAAAATTAGAAAATTATAAAATTTGTTTCTCTCGACTCCTTGAGGTCAGAGAAATTTAAGAAAAATATAAAATCTATTTTTTAATTTTTACTTTATTTTAAAATTAATTAATACTCTAAAACTCAAAATATTTATAATAAATAAAATATAATTCAAAAAATCACCAAAATTGATCCAAGTAGTTCTCTAGTCATTAGAAACATCCCATAATTTTCTTAAGGGCAAAAACTTTACCTTGGTCATTTTGTTAAATTTTCTTTGAAAACTCCTATTTTCTACTAAAAATAATTATATAAATAAATTAAATTTAGAAAAATCACATTTTCTCCTCTAATGTCTTAATTGACATATGAATGAATGACATAAAAATTTCAAATTCATTTGAGCTCAGCTTAGTGAGTTATGAAATAAATAAGCCTAAATGGGCATAAAGGTAATTAAAGAATTTTAACCCTTAATTAAAACTTTAGGTTTAATCAAAATGGAGGGCAAAATATTTGATTTTAATTTTCTCTTGGATGATTGAAACTTAGGGAAATTAAAAGGGTAGAAATCCATTAAAAACTTTGAAAATATCAAAATGAAACTCTAATTAATTGAATAATTTAAATTTTGGAAGGAATATATTTAAAATGTGGAATATTAAAATAGGGATATTATTAAGAGGATGTTTATTCTTTAATTTTAAAATCCCTAAATAAGTCATTTCAATAATATTTAGTTCTTAATTAAAAATTAAAATAATAATCCAAATTAAATAAATTAAAAATTAAAAGAGGATAACCCTTAAATGAATTAAAGCTTAAAATGTTAAATGGTCCAATAATTAAAATCAAATTTAAAATCTTGGAGTTAAATTAAATTAAATTAAATTAAGTCAAGTCAAAGTTTAAATTAAATTAAATTAACACCTTAACAATTTAATTAAGTTAAATTTAAAATATTGAAACTAAAATTAAATTAAATTAAAATTAAATTAAAACTAAAATTAAATTAAATTACAATTAAATTAAAATTAAACTAAATTAAATTAAATTAAAATTAAATTAAATTAAATTAAATTAAATTAAATTAAAATTAAATTAAATTAAATTAAATTAAATTAAATTAAATTAAATTAAAATCAAATTAAATTAAATTAAATTAAAATAAAATCACTTGACAACAAACCTAAATGTTATCATTAAGAGTTAAATCAAGACATATCAATAATTTCAACACCTCTTTCTATCTAAGTAAATTTAAAACATAAACATCAATCTGAAATACTAAGATAATTGAAAGTGTGAAGATTTAAATTAAATATAAAAATAATTTGAACACTATTCCAAACTTAAAATTATTAATTAAAATCTCATAATTAAATTAAATCACTTTAAACCATTAACTCAAACTTTAAATTAAGAATGATTAAAATTATCAACAAACCAACTTGCCCTTAAAGGCTTTAATTATTATAACTCTTAAATAGAGTATTAAGTGAGATGTCACTTCATTCATCAGGTAATCAAATACACAAGTTCATTGAGCAAGAGACAAAGCTTAACTAAACTCATGGATGATTAATGCACCTGTATAACTAAATTTACTTGGACTCAAAATGATCTCGATATTGAAAAGATGTTTAGGACTTGTCCTAAGAACTTTCTCAATATGATGAGATGTTTTAGAAGAATAATTGAATTTAATTGTTCTTTAATGAAGAAAATCATCCTTAAACAAAATACAAGAAGCTAGACGTTATAGGAGATGACTAGCAATAGGATTAGAAATTTGGTAGACAACCAAAACCCTTCCCTTAGCTTTACCTAGGTACTTGTTGAAATATTTAAATGCCTTAACATGTGTTTTAAGTGCAGCTTGGGATGACGGGAAGACCCTCCAGGTACGCTTTTATTTTATTGCAATTTACTTACATGCACTGTACTTTACTTTTTCTTGCATGTTAAATAAGATTGTTGCATGAAAATTGAAACCTTCTAGGATAGCCACAAAACTGAAACTAGAACTAAATTAAAATTCACCACAAGATAAAATTCACCGCCACAACATTCCAAAATATAAAACAACTCAAAATTTAATCACAAACAGAACAACAAAACTACAATTATAACTAAATTAAAACGTCTCGTTGAATGATCGGGAATACCTCGGATGATGTAAGCCATGTGTTGCTAACGGGATTTCCCACGGTCTAAATGAAAGTGTGGAACTCATTCAACTGAGTTTAGCAAATTCATCCGGACTAAGTGAATTCGATGAAAATAATCGGTGTCGGGATGACAGAACCGTGGGATCTTAATCAGTTCTGTTTAAACAACTTTAAGATTTGTTTTAATTAAAATATTAAAAATATTTGGATTTTAAGTTTCTAAACCAAAACACTTTCCTAGTTTTAAACAACAAATCCATAGAATTTCGAGGTAGTTTGCCTAATGCAACATAAATCATCAACTTTTCGTTAGGCAATTGTATAATCATGTTATGAAAATTAAGCCCCAACCGGCCTTAGGATTCCGAAGTAGTCGTTTGATAAGACATAAACCCTCACATCTTCGAGGCTATTTGTGTGATTATGTCATACAAATATAAGACCTAAATAAATAAAATTAGCTGGATTACAACATTAAATAAAATCCCAAATTGAAGCCAAACAATAGGATAGTTTGGGAAGTTGCCAAGATTCTTCTTGGATCCTCAGCTTCTCCTACTTCTCTTTCTTTGGATTCTTAAAATAAATTGTCCTAAATTTGATCCATTCCCTATTGAAATTCGAAAATTAAATCCTTTGAAAACCTTAAACTTTGAAATTCTTGAGAGCAAAACCACTGATCATTATCAAGAGTTTTCTTAAGTGTCTTCGGACTTTTAAGATGTAATTAACTATAGGGGCTTGCCCTTATAGGGAACTTTAAGAACCCAGGTAATATAAACCATGCTTAATTTCTTTATATGAAGCAGGGGAACTTGTCAGCTTATAAAATTGGTTCGCAGATCAAATGGATGTCATAAATCTTCTAGTTTATTTAATATAGCCCCATCATCAAACAGTGTGTCTATTTTTCGGGTTAGATACACGGTTTGTGATGCGGTGCTCGTTCATATAAACTATTTGGGATGTGAGATTGGTTTAATTTCATATCTTATAATTTTCAAACTTAAAATTATTTTCAAAATTACATGCTACTTTCAAATAATATGTATATATTTAAATCAAATTTAAAATCGAAAATTTGCCGACAATTTCTGTTAGGTGACCCCTTTCTCTAAAATACAATACACAAACCTAAAAATATGCCGACAATTTCTGTTAGGCGATCGCTTTTTCTAAAATACAACACACAGACCTAAAAATATGCCAATAGCTTCTGGCGACTCCGCTGGGGACTAGTTCCCCTCTCCATTTTGATTAGATGGTTTTGCTTTCATAAATCTATAGTGAGTCCATATCCCTAGTGGACCAAAACTATCATTCTTCAGTCGGCATACTGCGTTCATTTCTATCTTGAACGGGTATAGTCAACTTCTCTCGGATTTAGGAGCCACTGTTTAGACACCCCTAAATAGAGAGGTTCCGAAATCCTTTTACATCTTTTTCTGAGGTGGGGTGGACCCCCAATAGGTGTTAGCTTAGGAGCGGTCCTTCGGATTGAGAAGTCTTACGAGACTTTCTCTTCCTTTCCAATTCTAAATCGGATCCTTTACCTTTTCTATACCTTTGAACATTCCGTTCCTAATAAAAAAATCCTCTAATAAACAACCTTATAGTAAACAATCTCTTCAAAAAAAATCACAAATACACTAAGATAAATGAAAATGTGTTTGGACTCTTTCTTTTTCGTCCTAAACTTTATGACGAAAGGAAGCATAAATCGGGACTGACATTCGGAATTTGCCCTACAGAAAATGACTGCCCCAAAGTTAATCTTCTCCTTCACCAATGGAATGAACTTTGTCGTTTACAAGGATGAGCTGCCCGACAATGGAATCATCCATTTCTTACAAGGATTCGGCAACACAGATATCAAGTTTGCTGACGTCACTCTCATCACACTAATGGAAAAAGTGTCAGAAACTGGGAAACCTGTAATTGAGTTCAACTTGAAGTCGGCTCAAGAATTCCCTCCCCTCTAAAGGGTTCCAGCTGAAAGAGGTACTACTGTTCGTAGGAGGACTGTTGTCTCTACCCCCACCGGTCTAGTCATCTCTGCACCTACCCCGACTTCTACCAAACTAAAAGAGAAGGAAATCTAAGTCTGTGACGAGCCTGTCACCCTAGAGGGTACAGATTTTGCTACAATACCATTTGTTTTTGAGATTGGGTCCAGTTCAAGAGTTGCACCCCTAACTCGGACTTAAAGGAGAAATAGAAGCAGAAAGATCGCCAAGATCGAGAAAGCCAAAGTTGCTGAAGTTGATTTTCTAAAAGAAATTCCTGAGGAAAGAGAAGAACTGCTTGAGTATATACCTCTGCTGGAAGGGAGCAGGTTTCACCCTCTCTTTGCTTCATCAGATGAAGAGGATGTCCGAAGGATTGCCGCTACGTTACCCTGACCTGCGTACTACAACCATTACAAAAGGAAAAGGGATAAGACTACGCCATTTGCTCAACTGCAAGATGTGATAGAAAGATTGGCAAAGAGAGAAAGATGCCCTGTGTCAGAAATCTTAAGAAGGATGGGACGGGTGCCAGCTAAATCCTGCCTCGGATCGCAAATAGAGCCTGTTGCTGCCACAGAGAAACCAAAGAAGAAGATTAAAGCCAGTTCACCCGTTGTTGTATCGGCTCTGCAAATTAGGGAGGATACCACCTTCCAGCATATAGCCGACAGACCATCCTGTCCTAGGCTTCTGGCTGCAAGAAGGATGGTATGGCAACCTACTACTGGCGAGCTAAGACCAAAATAATGTCCTGAGAAGAAAAGTCTCGTCAGGAGACTTGAATCAGAAGAAAGTGCTAGTGCAATAAAGGGGACTCCCGAAAAGGAAGTTCAACAACTGTCTCGTGACAACTGCGAGACCGTGCGAAAAAGGCCACTAGAAGATGCCATGGACAAGTTATGGACCGACATCCGACAATTCGCAAAAGAAAGAGAAGAAAAACTAGAAGAGGAAGTTGATTCATCAGAGTTCATGGATGAGGAGTATGTCGAGATCAACATGGTTGAGGCACGAGCATCGTCAGCTTCGCAAGGTGCTCCGACAACTGCGGAAAGAGATGAACCGGAAGTGATGAGAGCACAGCTTCGGGAAAGAGATGACACAATTTCCTAGATGGCAAAGAGGATGGAAGAGATGGCTGCTGCCTTAGCCACTCTCCAGAGTCAGGTGCAACCTCAAAAAGAAACACCCCTAGAGATCATCCATATTGTAGATGGAGGAAAAGAGATCACATCCGTCAACGGAGATGAGCCACCAAAGAAGGATTCTGCACAAAGCATGATTACCGAAAAGGACATTAAAAACATGGTAGAACAGCAGGTGCGAGAAGCCCTAGCACAATCTAAGAGTGGAGCATCTATTCAGACAGGTAGACCTTACCCCGAAGAGTTTGATGCAGTCAAATACCTGAATGGCTTCGTACCACCTCTGTTCAAGACTTTTGATGGTACCGGAAACCCTTGGCAGCACATTGAACATTTTCGTGCTAGTTGTTGTAATGCCGGTGGGAGTGACGCTTTGCTCTTCTGACAGTTCGTCAGCAGTTCATCAGGGATTTCTTTCGACTGGTACTCAGAATTACCGAACGGTTCAGTAAAGACCTTTTCAGAACTAGAAAAATTTTTCATTAAGCGGTTTGCTGGGGCTCAGCACCACATCACCATCGGTGATCTAGTAGTTGAGCAACAGAAGCCAAATGAGACTTTAGTGGAATACATACTTTGATGGAGGAATTTAAGCATGATGTGTGAACTACAGCTTCAAGAACAACATGTAGTCGGCATCTTGCTCAAAAGTATCCATGGCCCGATAACACTTCTCCTTAAAGGATTTACAATCAAGACTTTTGAGAAGTTGCTTAGCAAGGCCGGGAGCTTGCAAGAAGAGACAAAGCCTTTAAGTTTTGTAGACAAGAACGATAAGCCGAAAACTGTAAAAGCATTTGAAAAGAAATCCAGAATCATCGCGGCAGTAGATAAGGGTAAGCAGCCGGTTCAGATACAGTCAGAGCGGCCACAACCCAGTCATCAACCACCGCAACAGACTTACCAACAACTGCAACTGATCTATCAGCAACCTCAGCAGGGCTATCAGCAACCTCGTCCGAGCTATCAGTTGCCTCAGCACTATGAATAACCGCCTCGTTCATCGCGTACCTTAAGAGAACTTCTAAATAGAGAATATCCATTCAAATGTGAAGCAATAGTGAAGAGGTTCCGCAGCTTAATGAAGACACCAGATTTTCAGCTACCAGAGCCCAAGAGGCCGGAGGAAGTCAATAAGAAAGATCATCCGAACTATTACCCTTACCACCAGATGCTCGGACACAAGATAGAGGATTGCATCACTTTCAAGAGTTGGCTTAATGACAATCTCCAAAAAGGGAACATAACGATCCCAAAGGAATACAAGAAGGAACCCCATAATGGAGGTTTCGTCAATGTTATCTCAATGAATCCCATTGTTCCGATAGACCCGTACACGACCGATGATGGATGGAGTACCGTCTGGATAAAGTCTTCAAAGAAAATTTTGGATCACGTCTAGACCACTTCGGTACGTGCTTCACCTCAGAGTTTGAAACCTGTCTAGCCGGCACTATCACTTGCGATTGAAGAACCGCCCCAGAAGGAAAAGAAGATCGTGGAAGAAAAGAAGACCGAGGCTCCGAAGGGTAGACTAGGGGCTGATTATCCTAGGATGGTTGTTTCCGATTCGGGGGAGAAATCCCTCGAACTCCTAACTCTGTATGATTATCTGCTCGCCCCGACGAAATCTTATAATGATAAGGGCTATGGCGTTGGCTACGTTTTGACTGTTTCTAATGATTACGTAACTAGCGATAACCGGCTTAATCAGGATCTCGATTCCAATACAAATAATGATTCTCAAATCATACATAATCTCGATGACCACGACGAAGAAGATGTTCACAAAGGAGGCTACGAAAGCTCGACAAGCAATGAGTCCATTTATGAATTTCAAGGAGCTCCGATCACGATAGAATTAGAACCATCAGACACCGAAGCAACTTCAGAAGAGCCAGTTGTTCAGATTCAAGAGGGAACACCAGTAAATTTAGAAGAGATAAAAGAGGTCAATCTAAGAAGTGAAAAAGTTCTACCCCTGAGAATGGGTCTAAAGGTTAAAGGAAAGCAGGTGGTTGCTCAGGAAGAGTCAACCCCAGCAGAGGAACTGCCCATTCGGGCAGAAACCGAGGAACATGGTAATAAAGTGGACTACAACGTGCTAGCCCATCTTAGGAAGCTATCAACTAAACTAAGCATATATGACACTCTGATCCTATCAAAGGAGATGAGAGAAGCTCTGATCAAGGCTCTACTTGATCCAGAGATTTGTTTAGCTCAAATGGCCGGTAATTCCTTCGATGAGGTTTGCTCGTTAAAAGAAAAGCGAGGTGTTACCTTCACGGACAATGATCTATTACTGGGAATAGCTGATCACAACCGACCGTTATACATTGAAGTCACTATTGGAAAGTTTACGCTCTCTAGAGTGTTGGTTAATATGGGAGCATCAATCAACATAATGAATCTTCGGACGCTAGCATATTTAGAAATTGATGTTCGTGAGCTTGAAGCAGACAAGATGTTATTAAGAGGCTTTAATCAAAAAGGAGAAAGAGCTCTTGGATCGATAACACTATTAATGAAGACCAGTGATTTAGCAAAGACAACCACAAAATTCCACATAATTGATTCTGAGACATCGTTCAACGCTCTACTGGGTCAGCCATGGATCCATGAAAACTGGATGGTGCCGTCGTCTCTACACTAGTGCATAAAGTATTACGAAGGAGGGGAACAGTGCATCAAAGGTGATTTGCAACCGTTCTTTGTGCATGAAATTGGAATTCATGAAGATGCGGCCTACTACGCGCCTCCGAAGAAAACAATCTTTTCCAGAAATACCATACCAAATGAAGCAAAAGAAATTCGAGACGATGAAGAACCTAAAGTTCTAGTCCAGCAGTTACTCACCACTCGCTTACGGCAAGATGGTGAAGATTTCTCCAGAACTCGCACCCGAGGTCGAGGCCGGGGACGAGGATGTGGGAGAAACGTTGGAATAGTTGGACAGAAGAAACCGGTCATCGATGTTGATTGGGATAACAGTTCCGAAGAAGATGAAGAAATTGAGAAGAAGCAGCTACAATAAGTCAGAAGGAACCACAATTCAAGATTTCTCTCGAAGATGAAAAAAATGAAGAATATAAATCAATGTACGAGAAGGTTAACCATTATGTACATACTATGACCCTGACCCCGATCTATTCTAATAAAATCGAGGGTATGGTGGTCAAGGAAGTGCATGGTGGTGGTGCTAAGCCGATCAAGTTTTACCGTGGTGCTTCTTCTTCCAATACTAAAAAAGATGTACAATTTGAAGATTTTACTTTATCTGAATTAATGGAACTGCCTTTTGAGTGGTACTCTCCCTGTGTTCAAAATTTAATTCAACCTGGTGTCTTACCTTGACAATGGACAAAAGGTCAATTACAACATTTTGAAAAATTATGGAATAATGCCAGTCGGCCTCCCAATTCAAAACTTGGTCTCGGATTCGACACAGTACGATCAGTCGATGGTACGAGATTTTGCTTGGTTGTCACTTGCAAGCCTAATGAAGACTGCTTGGAAGCTTCAGAAGATCTCGAGGATCTACCAATCGGAGACTCTCCACTAGAATTCGATTTAGAAATCAAATCTACAATAGACGAGTTAACAGATGTTAACTTAGGTACTAGCGAAGAGCCTAGGCCTACCTTTGTTAGCTCCTTACTCAATAAAGAAGACTCCGAAGACATAATCAAGCTATTAATTGAATTCAAGGACTATTTTGCTTGGAGTTACGATGAAATGCCAGGATTAGCTCCAGAAGTCACAGTTCATAGGCTAGGAGTGGATCCTACTTCCGTTCCAATTAGACAAGCTCCCAGAAGAATGCGTCTAGAAATTGAGCAACAAGTAATAGCTGAAGTTAAGAAGCTAATAGATGCTAAATTTGTCTGTGAAGAACAATACCCAACTTGGTTAGCCAACGTAGTACCAGTTAGAAAGAAGAATGTTCAGATCAGAATCTGCGTGGATTTCAGAGATTTGAATAAAGCATGTCAAAAGGATGAATTTCCACTACCAATCCCAGAACTGATGATCGACATCGCTTCGACACATGAAATCTTCTCATTTATGGATGGATCGTCGGCATACAACCAGATAAAGATGGCACCAGAAGACGAAAAGCTCACGACATTCAGAATGCCGATCAGAGTGTATTGCTACACAGTAATGCCATTCAGACTAAAGAACGCAGGAGTAACATACCAAAGATCGATGACGAAGATTTTTGATGATCTCATTCACAACTAAGTTGAGTGCTACGTGGATGATGTGGTCATCAAAAGTAAACTGAAGGAAGATTACCTATATGATTTGAGAATTGTTTTTGAGCGACTAAGACAATTTAACCTTAAGATGAATCCCTTAAAATGCGCCTTCGGCGTTACCTCCGGGAAATTCTTAGGATTTCTTGTCTGACATCGCGGGATTGAAATCGATCCGGAGAAGATTAAAGCTATTTTAGAAATGCCTCCTCCTAAAACTTTGAAACAACTACGATCCTTTCAAGGAAAGTTGGCATATCTTTGATGCTTTATCTCGAACTTGTCAGGTAGGTGTCAGCCCTTCTCGAAATAGGTTAAAAAGGACGCAAAATTCGTTAGGGATAAGAAATGCCAGTGGGCTTTCAAGGACATTAAGCAATATTTAATGACACCTCCTATCTTAGCAGCCCCAGTCTCAGGTAGACTGTTGATACTTTATACCGTAGCTTTAGACGATTCTCTCGGAGCCCTGCTCACCCAGGTCAATGACGAGGGAAAAGAAAATGCTCTCTACTACCTAAGCCGTCATCTAATCCCGATGGAAGTAAAGTATCTTCCGATTGAGAAGCATTGTTTGGCCCTGATTTTCGCCGCTCAAAAGCTCAGGCATTACATGCTTTCTCATAAGGTCAACCTTATTTCGAGAGTTAATCAGTTGTAATACTTGATGACCCGACCGACGCTTTCTGGCAGACTTGCCAGGTGGTCGATGATACTATTTCAATTCAACATAACTTTCGTTCCTCATCGCGCTGTAAACGGACAAGTCCTAGCAGACTTCCTCGCAGCACACCCTTTGCTGGCGGATTCGACTCTCGACGACGATTTGCCTGACGAGCAGATAATGAGCCTAGAAGACCCTGATGATCGACGTTGGGAATTATACTTCGATGGTGTATCCTCAGCACAAAAGAACAAAAAATTGCAAATGATAGTGCCCGGTAAGGCAAGAATCAGACTAATCTTTATAACTCCAGAGCGGGGAATGTTAAGGTACTCCTACCACTTAACGGAACCAAGTACAAACAATGAAGCGGAATACGAAGCCCTCTTAACAGGACTGGAATTAACCATTCAGATGGGAATAACGAACATCAACATCTACCGAGATTCTCAGTTGATCATTCAACAGGTCACCGGACAGTACAGAATTTTGAAGCCAAGACTCGAGCAGTACTTTCAGTACGCCATGAAACTGTTGGAGCAAATTCCAAATGTGACGATCTACAAAATTCCCAGAAAAGAAAATGCTCTCGCCGATGCGTTAGCCAGCCTTGCAAAGAAATTTGCCTGCTTGCAGGATGAGTCAGTTGAAGTGTCAGTTCAAGGACGACCGGTCCTATCATAGTTTGACATGGATACAATACATAAATCAGAAAGAAAAGCAAAAGAAACAATTGCAGTAGTGATAGAAAATACAAAAGATTAGGGGCAACCATTAATAGACTACTTGCAGATAGGAAACCTGCATGATGATAAGTCGTTAGCTCATCAAATCAAGAAAAGAACTCTGTCTTATGCATTAATAAACAATACATTACACAGAAGGTCTTTTGATCAGATGTGGCTAAGATGCCTGAGCAGGTCCGAGGCTCATGAACTTGTTAAAGAAGTACACTCAGGACTTTGTGGCACTCATCAGTCGGGTCCGAAAATGAAAATGAAGATTAAAAGACTAGGGTACTACTGGCCTTCAATGATGACCGACTGCATGAAGATTGCCAAAAGTTGTCACCAGTGCCAAGTGCATGGAGTGGTTCTACATCAACCTCCAAATGTGCTACATCCAACAATCGTGTCATGGCCATTTGAATGTTGGGGCACAGATATTGTGGGTCCGATAGAACCTCCTTCTTCAAGAGGACATCGCTTCCTTCTTGCAGCTACAAATTACTTTTCTAAGTGGGCAGATGCTAAACCACTCAGATAAGTGAAAGCACATCACCTGCTACAATTCTTCAAGAATCAAGTCGTCTACCATTTTGGAGTACCGCACAGAATTATCTCAGATAACGGGTCCGCATTCAAGAGTACGAAGATCAACAATTTTGTTAGAAGACACGGGATCGACTGGTGCTATTCAACAATTTATTACCCAAGAGCGAACGGCTTGTCTGAGGCTTTTAATAAAACTCTCGTCCAAATCTGAAAGAAAACTTTGGACTACAACAAGGGAAATTGGCACGAGAAGTTGTTAGAAGCCTTATGGGCCTACAGGACGACTTTTAGAACGCCCACCCAGTCTACGCCTTACACCTGAGTGTGCGGTTCCAGGCCGTTCTACCCTTAGAGGTTCAGCTCCCTTCTCTCAGAATTGCAGTGGCAAATAGAATTACTACAGAAAAGAATGCCAAACTACGACTAGAAGAGTTAGAGAGCTTGGAAGGGAAAATACTTTTAGCACAGCAGAATCTAGAACTGTATCAAGTTAAGATGATCCAAGCCCATGATAAATTAGTCCATCCAAGGACATTCAAAGTCGGTGACTTGGTTTTAGTTCTCAGAAGGCCTATTCTTGCACATCACAAGATAGGAGGTAAATTTGAACCAACATGGGAAGGGTCATTCGTGGTCGAGACAGTCTACTCAGGAGGTTCCTACCAGCTTGTAAATTGCCATGGAGAACGACCTATGCTTCCAATTAATGGACGATATCTCAAGAAGTATTACACAACCTGATGTTTCGAAGGATGAATCCTCATTCCTAGAAGCACGGGCATAGTAATTACTTATGACTGGGTCCGAACCCAAAAATATAAAATATATATATAAAAAGTGGATGATAAAGAAAATTGTTTTAAAAAATGTTAAAAAAAAGAAAACATGTGAAGTCATGATAATAAAGTCTTTATCCTTCCTTTCAAATCGAGTCTCACTCTTGATCTTTTCCTACTCCCATTTAAATTTAAAATAAACGAATAAAAGCTCTTCATTAATAAACATATTTTTCTACTATTCTTGTTCTTTGTACAGCCCCTGATCCTTTCCTTGTTTTTCGCAGGGAAATGTCGAATGGGCTATTGGTTCTGATTAAATGAACTTCGAACAAAGAACAAATGGAAAATAAAAAGAAACGAGAACTCTTTTATGAATCTAAATGTTAAAATGAATTCTAAACTAATACGAACTCTAAATATTTTTGAAATTGAATCACCAAAATGAATGAAATGAATCTAAATCTCAATCTGAATTCTTCGATCTGAATCCTTCAATTATTCTTCAAAATGAAATCTGTTTGAAACTCTTCTGAAATTCAAATCTTTTCCCCGACTTGTCACCAGGTCAAGTCTTTTCAACTTGTTACACTTACCAGTTCTTTTTAAATCTTTTCTCTGCATGTTAGAGGATCGACTAGTTCTATTGACACGGAGCCACGAACTTTGTTCGATTTGGTTCTGATGGCATAAGACTGGGTCCCTCTTCATACAGATAAATTTTCGAGACGGGTACCAAATTCCAGTTCTCTTCCTTTCGAGGTCGGTACCAAATTCTGACTCTCTTTTGAATTGATACCAAATTTCAATTCTAAATTTCCGAGACTGGTACCAAATTCCAGTTCTCTTCCTTTCGAGGTCGGTACCAAATTCCGACTTTCTTTCGAATTGATACCAAATTTCAATTATAAATTCCTGATACTGGTACCAAATTCCAGTTCTCTTCCTTCGAGGTCGGTACCAAATTCAGACTCTCTTTCGAATTGATACCAAATTTTAATTCTAAATTTTCGAGACTGGTACCAAATTCCGGTTCTCTTCCTTTGAGGTTGGTACCAAATTTCGACTCTCATTCGAATTGATACCTAAATTTTGATTCACAACTTTCAAGGCTGGTACCTAAATTCTGGTTCTCATTTCGAGGTCGGTACCTAAATTCTGACTCTCTTTCTGAGATCGATGCCTAAATTTCGATTTTCTTTCAGGATTGATACTTAAATTTCAAATCTCACTCTCTCGAGATCAGTACCTAAATTCTGATTCTCATCCTTTTTCTGTCGATACTTAAGCTCTAATTCTCACTCCGAGGCTGGTACCTAAATTCCAGTTCTCTTCGCAATCCCGAGGTTTAAAAGTAAAATGAAATCTAAATCAAATTCCCCAGATCTTGTGATTTGGAGTTCACCTCCTTTTCCATTCCCCAGCGAGAGTTCAAGAATCTCCAGTCATGGAAAAATACCTGATACTCCCCAGAGGAAATTCTTCTACTTCGTCCTAAGTTTGTCACTTGGACATCTGTGTTGGTTTTGTTGATCTCTTCGATCAACGCCAATACGCTCGGTGTGCTTGGGGTGTGCTTGGTTAGTACACCACACCTATTGGGGGTCCATTAGTTGACCTCAATTTTGGTGAGGTCTTTTGCTTCCCTCTTTAGTACTTAAAGATCTAGCCTTAGGCTTTTCCTTTGACTAATCTTAGAGGACTAGAAATGGAACCCACCATCTAGAAATTCAAACTACTTCTTAACTTTCTGCAAACCCCACAAGCTTGATTGTAGACCCCTAATCACCTAGAGGGTTGAAATCAAATGTGGAGGTTTAAAGGATAAGTTTCCTATAGGACTTTTTGGCCTTAGGAATACCCTGGATGGTCTGGTCTGGTGAGGGTTAACTTGCACATACACTACACTCTCACACATATTCCAAGTCCTAGAACCACACTCTCTCCCAACTTGACTTCCTGACTCATGTGGGTAATTCATATGGATGGTCCTTAACTCCTAAGCCTCTGGCTAAGAGGGTTAGGAACAACATAGTGAACGCCTCAAATGAGTCCTCTCATGGCTCATATGAGCTTAATATGGCTTCATGACTCAACCAAAATGATTCCATTCTACTCAAATTTGATCAATCTTCATTTTTCCAAAATTTCAATTTTTGATCCCCGGGGCCCCGAACCCACCAAACATACCAAATACCCTTGATGACCCAAAATTTGCAAAATTACCTAAATTACCCAAGATCCCTCAAAATTAATCTTAAACACTTCCCACCACTCAAATTGACCATCTTTGGCCAAAAATACCAAAATTTCCGAAAATACCCCTAAACCCCCAAAAATTACCAAAATACCCTTTTACCCCAAAAATCCAAAATTTCTAAAAATTCCCAGAAAATTCCTGAAAACGCCAAATATTCCTAATTTCATTTTTTTCAACTACACCATAGGCCAATTTTGGCAATTTACCCCACTTTTACCAAAACCCCCAATTTGACCCATTTTTTAACCCAAGTGAACCCAATGTCAAACCAAACCACCCCAATTGACCTCAATTTTGGTCCAATTCAATTCTAAACTTCAATTCAATATCCGTAATCTCAATTTAGACCAAATCTAAGTCCAATTTGATTGAAATTTGGGCCCAATTTCAATTTGAAGCCTAAGGCCCAATTTTGGCCCATGACCTAAACCTAACCCAAACCAACCCTACGCAACCCCAATTGGCCCCAAATATTTTCTAAAACCTTCCTAACATTCCCACAAACAGAAAGCAAACAAGATTTTCCCCAAATTTGAATCTAAACTCCACCCAAACCTAACCAAAAACCAATATCCCTTAATTTGACCTAAGCCCAAACCTAACCCAAATGGGCCCAAATCCCAAAATTAGAGCCCAACCAAAATTGAAAACTCTTTGTAATACTCCCATAAACATTTTTTCAACATTAATTTTACACCAAATTCAACCTTAGCCCAACCTTAGCCCATGTTAGCCCAATTTTGCCCACCTTGGGCCCTTTACCAAAAAAAGCCTAAATTCAACCCAATCCTACTCCAAATCACACCAAATCTCTACCAAAATCTTCATGACACATCCCTATACTAAATGCAACATTTATTTGGTACAATCTTTTACAAAATTTTCATCCAAAAATTTATTTTAAAATCTAAAAGCCCATTTCATTAAAACATTTTAAAAGCCCATCCAAAACCATTTCGAAAGCCCAAGTTTTCAATCCAAAGCCCACATGACATTTCTTTCCATCATCCATTTAATCAAAATCACCCCTATGTTTAAAAACCATCATTAAACCATTCCAAATCAAGCTTCATGAGAATTTTCCACCAAAATACCAAAATTTCTAAAACCCACTTCCATGAAACTAAGCAAAGCCGCCCCTAAGCCAAATGGAGCCATTGAACCATGCACAAGCCACATGCAAGCCTTGGGAGCCCCTTTACACATCACCATGCCATTAATTGCAAAAGGAGGAGCCTCTTTTAAACCCCCTTAAAAAATTTTAACCCTTTTAAAGATACACCCTAACCCATGAATAATCTAAATACTCATGGATGGGGACTTCACCATCTTCTCTTGGCTGAACCCACTGATTTCCCTCCGCCCAAAATCAGGCCTTGGGGAGGTGCACCAAGCCTAAAGCATGCATTTGACCCATTTGAACCCAAAATAGCCACTTCCCCCATTCCATTTAAATCAAGTCCTTTACACATGGCCAATGCTAATTGCTTGCACCATTGCCAACCCCTGACCCTCCTGATGACAAAAGTGACTTGACCCTGGCCGGCCAGCCACCACAGCCGCCGGAAACTGCCAGGCCGAGAGCACCCATGTGAACCAAAATTTTAAATTCTTCCTTGATGAGTTGTCCCAGTCTAATTGAACACCATGGCTGTTCTTCTCTTGCATAGAGCAGCTGATCCCAAGCATCAAACCCCCCTGAGAAGACCTCCAGCCATGTCTATTTAAACCTCACCCCCTCTCGACCAAAAGGGGAGTTGAACCAAACCTTACCAAAACTCTACAAAAATCACTCCAGATCCTTCTCCAGACATAGAGAACTTGATCCCCACTTAAATCCAGCCCTAAAACCCTCTCTGTAAGTCTAATTTTGGAGTTGAAATTCAAGCCCAAAACCAGGACACTTCACAACAGTGAGCCAATCTTCAAATTGATTGACTCTACACCTTCACCAGACCAAGAGGAGAAGTTCCCCAGCAAAAGCCCCCTCACCAGGCCAGCCATTGCTTCCAGCCTCCAAGATTTGTGATCGGCCATGGTCACTTTTGTACCTAGGCATTTCCCCAAAGTAAGAGACTTCATTTGGAGCTTGCATGGACTCAATCGAATGTGACACAACCCTCAGATCGAAGCTTGACTTCTCTGAGCAAAGATATGAACTCACTCTTCATCCCGAGCTCCTAGAGATTCTCCATTTAGTTTGAGTTGATTTCAATGCACCTTAATCGTATAGATGTGTTTGTCTCTTCAAGACGAATCGATAGAGTATAAGAACTCAAAAATCCATGGAGAATCGAGTGAGATCTTAAGTTTTTAGTGTGGACGGTCATGGGTGCACACCAGTCGGAGACGATAACCAGGAGCCGTTGGATCGCACGTGTATCGAGCGGATGGTCGAGATCAAGCCAGACAGCACAATGGTACGTGAATGGCGGGCCCCCATAGCACTGACTCAGATGGCGACACAGAATCACAGGGTGATGCGTGGGCTTTCGATCCGGACGAGGATGATGCGGTGCTGAGTCGGATAAGTAGAAAATTAGGATTTTTTTGGATTTATTTAAATACCAGAAGTTCAAAAATTCATATTTTTGCATAGAAAAATCACTAAAATAAAATAAAAATACCATCTTGCTCAGTGAACAAAGGAGAATAATGTGAAAAAGAAATTAAGTTAATTGGATGAGTATTTTATTTTTAATAATTTATTTACTGTTTCCAATGTTTTAATTCCCCATTTGCATAGACAATTCACCATGGCATGAGACCATAGGGCTTTTGAAGCCTCTGATCTTTGGAACATTCTCTGATTTTTCAAGGTCAGAGGCCATCTCTGTGAAAAGTTATTGATTTTTCAAGTTCCTCGTCATTCGTTTTAGGTATTTTAATTCCAATAATTAGTATGTTGTAAAATAAATTCTAGGAAAATTTGGTGGTGTTTCTTAGGTCCAGGGGACCCCATGAAAAATATATTTTGAGTTAATTCATTAAAAATAACCCTAATTGGCCTAAACTCCCAAAATCGAATTTGAATTAATTAGGGTTAACCACACACCAAATTGACTTGAAAATAATTCTTCATTTCTCTTTAGGGTCAGAGGAAACTTGCATAAAATTTTAAAATCAATTGGACTTGATTAACCCCACCAAATGGATTGATTAAGCCTCATAAGCAAAATGGAACTTTAAAAATTGATAACTCCAAAAACAACTTTTCAAAAATTCACAAAAATGGTTTTGGAGCTTCTCTGTTATCAGGGGAGTTCAGGAAAATTAAAATTGGAATTTTCTAAAAAATTTGATTTTTCACAATATTTTAATATTTTAATAATTAAAATATAATAAAAATCACTAAAATATTAAAAATCATTAAAATGTTACATTTTAATTCCTAATCACTTAGGAACAAACCAAATATTTTTCCTAAGTCTCTAGGATAAGATATTGAATTTTAAAGGCTTAATGTGTTTTTAATATTAAAAAATGAATTTTCAACCTTTTTCACTAAAATAATTCTAATAAATCAAAGAAAAATTAGAAAATTATAAAATTTGTTTCTCTGGATTCCTTGAGGTTAGAGAAATTTAAGAAAAATATAAAATCTATTTTTCAATTTTTACTTTATTTTAAAATTAATTAATACTCTAAAACTCAAAATAATTATAATAAATAAAATATAATTCAAAAATCACCAAAATTGATCCAAGTGGTTCTCTAGTCATTAGAAACATCCCATAATTTTTTTAAGGACAGAAAATTTACCTTGGTCATGTTGTTGAATTTTCTTTGAAAACTCGTATTTTCTACTAAAAATAATTATATAAATAAATTAAATACAGAAAAATCACATTTTCTCCTCTAATGTTTTAATTGACATATGAATGAAGTGACATAAAAATTTTAAATTCATTGGAGCTCTACTTAGTGAGTTATGAAATAAATAAGCCTAAAAGGGCATAAAGGTAATTAAAGAATTTTAACCCTTAATTAAAACTTTAGGTTTAATCAAAATGGAGGGTAAAATATTTGATTTTAATTTTCTCTTGGATGATTGAAACTTAGGGAAATTAAAATGGTAGAAATCCATTAAACACTTTGAAAATATCAAAATGAAACTCTAATTAATTAAATAAGTTAAATTTTGGAAGGAATATATTTAAAATTTGGATTATTAAAATAGAGATATTATTAAGAGGATATTTATTCTTTAATTTAAAAATCCCTAAATAAATCATTTCAATAATATTTAGTTCTTAATTAAAAATTAAAATAATAATCCAAATTAAATAAATTAAAAATTAAAAGAAGATAATCCTTAAATGAATTAAAGCTTAAAATGTTAAATGGTCCAATAATTAAAATCAAATTTAAAATCTTGGAGTTAAATTAAATTAAATTAAATTAAGTCAAGTCAAAGTTTAAATTAAATTAAATTAACACCTTAACAATTTAATTAAGTTAAATTTAAAATATTGAAACTAAAATTAAATTAAATTAAAATTAAATTAAATTAAAATTAAATTAAAACTAAAATTAAATTAAAATACAATTAAATTAAAATTAAATTAAATTAAATTAAAATTAAAATTGAATTAAAATTAAATTAAATTAAAATCAAGTTAAATTAAATTAAATTAAATTAAAATCACTTGACATCAAACTTAAATGAAATCATTAAGAGTTAAATCAAAATATATCAATAATTTCAAGACTTCTTTATATCTAAGTAAATTTAAAATATAAACATCAATCTGAAATACTAAGATAATAGAAAGTGTGAAGATTTAAATTAAATCTAAAAATAATTTGAACACTATTCCAAACTTAAAATTATTAATTAAAATCTCATAATTAAATTAAATCACTTTAAACCATTAACTCAAACTTTAAATTAAGAATGATTAAAATTATCAACAAACCAAATTGCCCTTAAAGGCTTTAATTATTATAACTCTTAAATAGAGTATTAAGTGACATGTCACTTCATTCATCAGGTAATCAAATACCCAAGTTCACTGAGCAAGAGACAAAGCTTAACTAAACTCCTGGATGATTAATGCACCTGTACAATTAAATTTACTTGGACTCAAAATGATCTCGATATTGAAAAAGATGTTTAGGAATCGTCCTAAGCACTTTCTCAATATTATGAGATCTTTTAGAATAACAATTGAATTTAATTGTTCTTTGATGAAGAAAATCATCCTTAAACAAAACACAAGAACCTAGACGTCATAGGAGATGACTAGCAATAAGATTAGGAATTTGGTAGACAACCAAAACCATTCCCTTAGCTTTACCTAGGGACTTGTTGAATTATTTATATGCCTTAACATGTGTTTTAAGTGCAACTTGGGATGACGGGAAGACCCTCCTGGTACGCTTTTATTTTATTGCAACTTACTTTATTGCACTTTACTTGCATGCACTGTACTTTACTTTTTATCGCATGTTAAACAAGATCGTTGCATGAAAATTGAAACCTTCTAGGATAGCCACAAAACTGAAGCCAGAACTAAATTAAAAGTCACCACAAGATAAAATTCACCGCCACAACATTCCAAAATATAAAACAACTCAAAATTTAATCACAAACAGAACAACAAAAATACAATTATAACTAAATTAAAACGTCTCGTTGTATGATCGGGAATACCTCGGATGATGTAACCCACGTGTTGTTAACGGGATTTCCCACGGTCTAAATGAAAGTGTGGAACTCATTCAGTTGAGTTTAGCAAATTCATCTGGACTAATTTAATTCGATGAAAATAACGGTGCCGGGATGACAGAACCATGGGATCTTAATCGGTTCTGTTTAAACAACTTTAAAAATTGTTTTAATTAAAATATTAAAATATTTGGATTTTAAGATTTTTAAACCAAAACACTTCTCTCATCTCCTGATTTCACCTTCTAATACTAAACCTCTGCAACAACAAGGAGCTTGGAGCATGGTGGGCAGCACGACCATCGTCAGTAAAACCTTTTCTAGTTTTAAACAACAAAGCCATAGGATTTCGAGGTAGTTTGCCTAATGCAACATAAATCTTCAACTTTTTGTTAGGCATTTGCATAATCATGTTATGCAAATTAAGCCCTAACTGGCCTTAGGATTCTGAGATAGTCGTTTGATTCGACATAAACCATCACATCTTCGAGGCAATTTGTGTGATTTTGTCATACAAATATAAGACCTAAATAAATAAAATTAGCAGGATTGCAACATTAAATAAACTCCCAAATTGAAGCCAAACAATAGGGTAGTTTGGGAAGTTGCCAAGATTCTTCTTGGATCCTCAGCTTCTCCTACTTCTCTTTCTTTGGATTCTTAAAATAAATTGTCCTAAATTTGATCCATTCCCTATTGAAATTCCAAAATTCAATCCTTTGAAAACCTTAAACTTTGAAATTCTTGAGAGCAAAACCACTGATCATTATCGATTATTTTCTTAAGTGTCTTCGGACATTTAAGATGTAATTAACTATAGGGGCTTGCCCTTATAGGGAACTTTAAGAACCCAGGTAATATAAACCCTGCTTAATTTCTTTATATGAAGCAGGGGAACTTGTCAGCTTATAAAATTGGTTCGCAGACCAAACAGATGTTAGAAATCTTCTAGTTTATTTAATCGAGCCCCATCAGCAAGCAGTGTGTCTATTCTTCGGGATAGATACATGGTTTGTGATGCGGTGCTCGTTTATATAAACTATTTGGGATGTGAGATCGGTTTAATTTCATATCTTAAAATTTTCAAACTTAAAATTATTTTCAAAATTAAATACTACTTTCAAAATATATATATATATATATATATATTTAAATAAAATTTAAAATCTAAAATTCACCGATAATTTCTGTTAGGCAACCCCTTTTTCTAAAATACAACACACAAACCTAAAAATATGCCGACAATTTTTGTTAGGCGACCCCTTTTTCTAAAATAAAACACACAAATCTAAAAATATGCTGACAAGAACTCTATAGATTATCACACTTGGGATCTGCTCAAGCAGTTTCATCGTGTACCGGTGGTATTCTTCTAACCTCAGTTTCAGGATTTTGCATAGTCATGCCACTAGTTGAATGGCGAGTTGTGAGTCGCCATAAATGGCAATGTCTGTTATTTCCATTAGTATTGCTAATTCCAAACCGGTGATTAGAGCTTTGTATTCTGCTTCATTATTGGTATGCAGCTCTGGCAAGTATAGGAGAATCTTAGCATCACCTGATCTGGAGATACGAAGATTAAACCAACTCCTGCTTTGCCTGATATCACCGTCTGTTGTCCTTTATCTCTTCGGGCTGATGGCGCTTCGTGGAAGTACATTTCCTAATGTCTGGCTCTAGGCTACTCTATTTGTAATATATGTTCCTCTGGTAGTTCATCATTGAGCTGGGACTGACCGGTGGACTTTATATATGCAAGAATGTATGAACTCAAATTTATATATGTTTATAATGATTTTGTAAAGTCCGAACACTGAACGGAACTATACGTATCGTATCAAGTAATATAGAGCTCTAATGGAGTCTTGTTTATCGATCCAATAGGGAAGTACGAAGTAGATGAAAGTGTTTCACAATATATATAATATAGAACTGAAATATGATACTCAAATTTCACTTAAAGTTTACTACTTACTCCTACTACCACTATACAAAAAACAACAATATTAAATCAAACTGCAATTACTTCTAACAACTTTAAAATAGAATTAACTAGCAGACACACTTAACTATGTATTTGATAGGTTTTTGATATATGAAAAAAGTATTTTTCCTCTTGCAATGAGAATATGATGTGTGGATTGATATGAAACAATTATCTATGTTATTATGTCAAATAGGAGCATAGATGTTTCTTTACTCATAAAAGAGTACCACCTCTTCTAAGCAAGAAAAGAACAATGATATATCCTAAGTGTAGTCTCTAAATAAAAGGCTAGGCTAGGAGGATACCGGCTCTCACTTCGGATTTCCCACTCACCCTTCACCTGAAGGCTAACCTTCGATGTTTAGTTACTAATCTTAGAACCAATTTGGGTATCTCAACCCGTCACCCTGAAACCTCCAAATTGAAGTCCATCAAAAAAAATTTCCTTATTTATTTGTACTCAATTTCCAAGAACTACGTAATTCAACCATGGAAATTGAATGGATCCATCATTATTGTTGTAGGACATTAAATCCTTTCAGAATTAACATTCAACAACATATTTTAACATTTCAATTGGCCAAA
This sequence comes from Papilionanthe hookeriana x Papilionanthe teres, assembly GCA_022702705.1. Taxonomy (NCBI): domain Eukaryota; kingdom Viridiplantae; phylum Streptophyta; class Magnoliopsida; order Asparagales; family Orchidaceae; genus Papilionanthe; species Papilionanthe hookeriana x Papilionanthe teres. The sequence goes on along the minus strand of CM040428.1, from coordinate 129,315,188 downwards.
TCGAAAAGTAAATTAAGTTTGAAATGAAAAACCATCACAATTTCTTCAATACATTAAAAGCACATCAAATCCATATCAATCCATCATCACATCTCTATGCAAAAAGAAAGACAAAGAAGAATACTCATAACTCATGAAGAAGATACAATAAACATGGATTTTATATATAAAAGAAAAGTCATACAAATCACAAAAGGAAATAAAACTTATCTCTTTCTCTTCCCCAATGCAATTCCCTTGAAGTTCCTTTAAATCCTTTTCTCTCTCTTCTTGACAACACTTGATTCTCTCTTTAGATTGGAAAGAAAGAAGAAATCTCTCACTTTACTCCTCCTTCACTCCTTAGAGAAGAATTCCTCACTTCTACACACTCTTCTCTTAAACCCTAATACTTAACACACACTAAAACTACACTAGAACAATTGAAGAAACACACAATTGTTGTCCAAAAACAGTTTCTTATAAGTTAGAAACGAAATCCTAAGAGTTTCCATAAGCATCCCTTCAAAAAGTTGCCAAAACTCTTCAATTTGAACTCTACTGACTTTGCGCAGGCTGCACCCGATAGGGCACCGGCGGCGCTCTATCGTCCAAATATATTCTGGAGTCTCTGGAAAATGACGCCGGCGGCGCCAGAACCTATTTTCTATCTTTTTTGCTCCTTTTTGCTCCTTTTTGCTCCAAATTTGTTCCTTTTCGCTTCTTTTTGCTCCAATCACCTAAAATCATCATACCTGCTACAATCATGAAAAATACCTTTCTTTAAAGTGCAATATCACTAAAAATGGGTAAAATTATATAAAAAAACCGTATATTTTTTCGGTGCATCAAAATCCCCTAAACTTTAACTATTACTTGTCCTTATGTAATCCTTTTACTACATAAAATATAACTCTCAGCAATGTACTTTTCAACTGTAGGACACTAAAATTTTTCACTCAAAAGAATATACTAGTTAGATTTCAAAAAGAAATTTAGTAACTCAGGTCAACACTACAAGTATAAGAATATTGAGCAATCAAGTCTAAGGGTTCTAGTCTTTTATTTATTTCAAGATAAACTATAATTTGTCAAATTAGGAGTGACTTGAAATACTATGTGAAAAAGGAGTTCATGCAAACTTCATTAGAATGTAGGCCAATACTTTAAATATAAATTCAGAAATGAAATCAAGTTCTCCCTTTAGGGTGACTCAAGTAAAGCCAATTTTTTATTAGGCATCTCCTCAAGCTTCTCCTCATCAATATTTTTCTTTCCTTTTCTTTTTTTCATTTCAGGATTGTTTTTCAATCCTTCTTTTCTTTTTTTTCCTTTTTCTCTTTTTTTAATGAGGATTACTATATCTGGATAGTATTTAATGATTTTGAACTTTACTCTCCTCTTTCTAAAGTTCAAACTTGAGACACCTCCTTACTTTATAGTTAAGTATGAGCTTTATTATTCATCATGAAGTCACAATCTTTTCTTAAAACACAATACTTTAAGTCTCTTAAAATTTCAAAAATACAGTTTTCTTTACTTTAAATAGTTAACTATAATCAAATCCTTTCATACCAAATATCTTAATTCTATTAAATTAACCTTTATTACTAAAATTTTTCATCCAATCCTTCCATAATATTCAACTGAAATAAAAAGTTTTAGTTACTTATAGTGAGGTTTAACTGCCACAAGTTAGGCTAATATTTTTTTTTGAAAATATAATAATTGAGAACAAACAAAAGTTAATATTTCTCTACCCTCCCCCAAACTTAATTTTTTCAGTAAATTTGAAACAATAGAGAGTAGAAGAAAACTAATCTTTCTGTGCTGGGATCTTGAAATATTCAATAAATATCTGGTATTAGTCAAAATTTAGAACTAGCAGGTATGAAACAATTAGTAGCAGTGATATAACAATTTTAAATATTTACATGGGTAAAGAGAAATTAACTTTGAACATCTAAACTTCCAACAAAACACTACAATACTAAATAAATGATCACAATACTAAATAGTCCAACTAACAATTTCAATGTTTCAGTACAACATAATAATACACCAATAGAGTTACACATCACATAAAAAAACAAAACCTACTACATCTCAGTAGTACAACATAACACAATAAAAACAACAGAATTAGAAACAAACAATCTACCAATCTCCATTAGCAGGGTCATCAGCAGGGTCATCAACAGGGTCAGGTCTGTATGGTATATAACTGGGGCAAGTAGGAAATATCACATCAGACTCCCCCATCATAAATCTGACCCGAGCATCATAATAGGCAATATTAAACTCAACTCTTCTCTACAGATAATCTTCATTCAGATCACTCCTCGCCTCAAACACATCCATCCTACCATAGAGTCTATCCACACTAGCACTCTGTAATCTCAGCTGCTGCATAATATCAGATAAGGTAAGCGGCTCAGATATCGATGGAACATCATAACTCGTAGTAGGAATATCAATACTCCTACGCTCAACTCGGGCTTCCACATGAGACTCATAAGTATAGATAATAGTCTTTGTGATTGGTTTCAACGGAATAACCACTTCTTCAGAACTATTGAACTCCACTCTAGACTGAACACACAGAACATGAACTAAGGCATGATGTCCTAATCCTCCAGAGGTCTCGCCTCTAGCAATCTTCTGAATGTTCTTGTAAAAAATAGCTCCAATATTAATCTTTTTCATCTTCTGAATACAATAGTTCAGAATTGCTTTTTCCTTTGTAACTTCTCTGTGGTGATAAGATGGTAATAGTCTCACAGAGATGAAATAATGCCAAACTTTTGATGCAACATTCAATGTGGAAGCAGGGAAGTTAATCAACTGTTTTTAACTTACTTTCCATTCCCCTGTTCCGTCTGTCAGAAAAGCAATAACTTCTCTCATATTCTACCCTCGAGTGTCAAAGTTTTCGTATTCACAAACAAATGGTTCCCAAGTCTGCTAGAAAACATTGATACGCTATGGAGTAAACTCAACCATTTTTCCTCTAACTAGCACATACTCAGTCTCAGTCCAGGGTACATTTGAATAGAACTCTCTAACAACTCCCATAACCACATTCGCAGTAAAATAACAAAATCGCTCCCAGTTCCTTTCTGCAATTAACTGTTCTACTGATCCACCAGGACTATCAAAAGCTCGATCCTAGATACACTTCTTGTTATAAAGGTAAGTGTTAAAGCGAAATTGTGCTTTGATATTAATGAATTTCTCCTCATCAAAATAAAATTTCCTCTTCCCTTTACTCATCCTTAGAGCCATGTAAATTTCTAAAATTTGTATGAAAATTCCAATAAATCCTAAATTCACAATGTAACAAACTCCAAATACCATTTTAAACAATTAAGAGCAAATTTCATTAAGGAAATCTCAAAATCTCTTTAAAACTCAAAAAATTCCAACATAAGCAATGTGAGAGATTTCTAAGGTGAAAATAAAAAATTTTCACTTGAAGTGAAGCTCTTACCAAGAGAAGTGTAGATCCGGTGTCGAAAAGCTTTGAAATCACCTTATATTTGAGATATAGCAAGCCCTAAATCTTCAAAATCGGAAAAATGGAGGAGGAAGACAAAGTCAATGGAAAAATTTGCGGTTCCCAGGGTAAAAATTGCGAAAACAAGGATTTTTGGCCTTTTACTGGGTTCAGGTGCCGGCGGCGCTCTATTTAAAATAAATGACAAACTCACTGGATTTGGGAGCCAGTGGCGCCAATCTAAACTTTTTACTTTGTCTGAACATCTTTCGTAATTTCGATTGTTTCAACTTCCACAACGGTGTTTAACACTTCAATAGGCATTTACATCATCTCACAAGCAATAATTAACATAATTCTTTACACAAACAATACACAACAAACTTATATATATAAAATCCAAGTTACAATATAAACACCAAATATGTTCATTCAAACCAAACCAACTCTTAGATGTTTAGTGTTGCAAGTACACTATGATAGGCAAATACTAAAATATAAGCACACAATGAAAGTAAGCATATCTAAATCCAAATTCATAGCAAAGTAAAGTAAATACTACACACACCAAGCATAATTAAGCAAAGCAAACTAAACACATAACAAATAAAATTAGAATCCATTAATTACTCTACATCAGTTTCAGAACTATCCTCTCCTCTAATGTCTCTAATCGATTACTGATGCACAAACCAATTGTAGAATGGACGAACTGGAAATTCATTGGACGATTCCTCAGCAATCACCACGTTCTTCTTAATCAGGTTAATCAAGCACATCTTAATACGATCAGTGTGATCGAATTGTTCCTTCATTCTCCAATCTATATGATCAAATAAATTAGAAATGTTATTGATTGCACTCATAACGTTCTGTACCTCTTTATCCAACTGTTTGATCCTCTTCAAAATCATTCTAGAACATTCAGGAAAATGGGTTGAATCGGTTGTGAAGTCTGTGTTGGTTGATCAACAAGAAAATTCATGTCATCTTCATCTCCCACTGTCTGGTAGACATAAGGATTAGTTGGATCAATAGGCCTCCATGGAAGAAGAACCTTTTTCCAACTCTCATAAGAAACTTGTGATTGACTACATAACAGAAATATGGTGGATGGGTGTCCAAGCTCATATTTACCACCATATTTAGATCCATGAATAATTAATTCTAAAACAGATTTCACAATGATATTACCAATGTCAATCGGCCTCCCAGTTTGATTACAAAAATTCAAAATGGCAATTTCCTAAGTTACCTTGCTAATCTTTAATGTTGGAAATAATTTTGTCGAAATAAAGTAGTGACACTACTTTGACACTGGATTTAGAGATGCAGATGGGAAACTAATGTATCCATTCTCTCTAATTTCCCAATCCTCATTCTCATCCATCAAATATCGATACACATCATTCATAGTATCACTCGTGGCATTGAAATTAGAATAATGGCAAATGGGTACATTATCAATCATGAAAAGATCGTTAATTCATGTAGGAGTGAATTGCACAAATCTACCACGCACAAACATGAACCCTTGGTTGATCCTGTGAAGATTTGCATAGAATTCATTCACGACAGGAACAACAACGGCAGCAGTAGTGTGGCAAAGCACTTCCCAACTTCTCACCTTAATAATATCTTTAGTTCTAGTAGTAGGATTATCCATACCTCAATTTTTGAAGCCTCTTTCATTGATAATCCTCCTCTTCATCATCAAATAAGAAGGAATCCATGGGATGCGAATTGGGAATGGTCGTTTTTGTTTTTCTAGAATTAGGAAGTCAAAAATGGAGTTTAGGGAGTAATAAGGACGAAGATCCCGCTCAAAACTGCCAAAAATTGCATTTTAAAACTTCAAAAACCGTCAACAGGTTTTGGGCACCAACAGCGCTCGATAGAGCACCGGCGGCGCTCAAACCTATAAGTTCAGTATAACAACTGTGATAGGGCGCCGACGGCGCCAGTGGTAAAAAATTCTCACTAAACTTCTTTTGGCCCAAAATATTTCAATTTTTCAATTCGATACAACATTTATCCGTTAAAAGTATTTAGGAGTAATTAAGATTAAAAACCAACTATCTAAAAAGCACAACTATATCGAACAAGCAAACACACCACAAAGATACATATGGGTTGCCTCCCATAAAACGCTTAGTTTAATATCGTCAGCTCGACAAACCATTTAGTTAATCGAGATGACTCGGTATTAAAACCTCTTTGAAGTCAAGTTGAAACACGTCAAAGTAAGGCTTTAATCGATGCCCATTAACCTTGAAAATCTTTCCAGTATCAGGATCTTTAATATCAACAACTCCAAAAGAATGACTTTTACAACTATAAAAGGTCCTAACCATCTAGACTTGAGCTTTCCAGGAAATAACTTCAATCATGTGTTGTATAACAAAACTTTTTGTCCAAATTCCAATTTTCTTTTCAATATCTTCCGATCATGCCACAATTTCATTTTCTTTTTATAGATCCTATCATTGTGATAAGATGCATTTCTAATCTCTTCTAGTTCATTCAATTACATAAATCTTTTCTCTCCAGCATTTTTTAAATTAAAATTCAAATCTTTTATCCCATAATATGCTTTATACTGCAATTCAACCGGTAAATGACAAGTCGTACCAAACACTAGTCTATAAGGAGACATTCCAATAGGGGTTTTAAAAGCAGTCTTATAAGCCCATAAAGTAGTATCTAATTGAGCAGACCAATCTAATTTATGATTATCCACAGTTTTCTCCAAAATTATTTTAATTTCTCGATTAGACACTTCTGTTAAACCACTTGTCTGGGGATGATAAGCAGTAGAGATTCTATGAAAAATATTATATTTCTCAATTAATCTCTTTATTTGATTATCCCTGAAATGGGATCCAGCATCAGTTATGATCACTCTCGACATTTCATATCTTGTAAATATATTTTTCTTTAAAAATTTTGAAACACTCCAAGTAAAGTAATAACTTCAATCCATTTTGTGATATAATAAACAATAACCAATATATATTAATTTCCAAAGGAAGGAGTAAATAGTCCTATAAAATCTAATCCCCATACATCAAAAATTTCAACTTCCAAATTATAATTTAGAGGCATTTCATTTCTTCTAGAGATGTTACCTACTCTTTGACATCGATCACATGATTTAATATATCAATAAACATCTCTAAAAAGAGTAGGCCAATTAAAATCCAGATTATAGAATCTTTAAAGCAGTTTATCAGCAACAAAATGACCTCCAAATTCAGAATCATAACATCGTTGAATAATCAAATTCGTTTCTTCTTGTGGCATTCATTTTCTAATTATCAGATCCTTACACTGTTTATATAGATAAGGCTCATCCCAAAAATAAAATTTTGCATCATATTTAAACTTCTTTTGTTGTTGCTTTGTTAAATCAGATGGTAAAATATCACTTACAATATAATTCACAATATCAGCATACCATGGCAAATTACTTCCCATAATAGTATAGAGTTGCTCATCAGGAAAATTTTTAGCAATTTCCTTTTCAAATTTAGATAATTTATCATATTCTAATCTTGACAGATGATCAGCTATTTGATTATCAGCTTCCTTCCTATCAACTATCATAAAATCAAATTCTTGCAGAAGAAGTATCCATCTAATGAGTCTAGGTTCCGCATCCTTCTTTTGCATTAAATATTTGATAGCTGAATGGCCTGTATGGACAATACTTTTAGTTCCAATTAAATAAGGTCTAAACTTTTCAAAAGCAAATACTGTAGATAATAACTCTCTTTCAGTAGTGGTATAATTAATTTGAGCATCATTAAAAGTATTACTAGCATAGTAAATTACTTTGAAAACTTTATCATGCCTTTAAAAACTTTAGTATGCACAATAATCACTCGCATCAAACATAAGTTCAAATAGTTTCTCCCAATCTGGTGAAACAATTATAGGTGTAGTGATTAATTTCTCTTTCAATAATTCTAAAGCTCTCAAGCATTCATCATTAAAATAAAATTTTCTGTCATTTTCTAAATATCAGCACAAAGGTTTAGTAATTTTAGAAAAATCTTTAATATATTGCCTGTAAAATCCAGCGTGTCCTAAGAAACTCCTCACCTCTCTCACAGTAGTGGGTGGCGGCAATCTCATAATCACTCTAATTTAAGCAGGATTGACCTCCATACCATGTTTAGAAATTTTATGCCCAAGCACAATTTCTCCTGCAAATATTAATTGACATTTCTCCCAATTCAAATCTAGATTTTTTTTCTCATAGAGCTCTAAAACCTTTGCCAAGTTTTCTAGACAAATTTTAAATGAAGTCCCGAATACAGAGAAATCATCCATAAAAACTTCTATTCAATTATCTATCATACTACTGAAGATAGACATCATACATCTCTGAAATGTTGCAGGTGCGTTACACATTACAAAATGCATTCTTCGAAAAGAAAATGTTCCATAAGGACTAGTAAATTTTGTCGTTTCTTGATCCTCAGGAGTAATAGGTATTTGATGGTAACCAGTATATCCATCTACAAAGCAGTAGTACTTGTGTCCAGCAAGTCTATCTAGCATTTGATCGAGAAAAGGGAGAGGAAAATGATCTTTTCCAGTGGCGGCATTTAATTTCCTATAGTCAATACTAATTCGCCATTCATTAATTTGTGTGGTAGGCATAATTTCATTACATTCATTCATTTCAATAGTCACTCCTCCCTTTTTCGGTACATAATGTATTGGACTCACCCAAGCATTATCCGAAATAGGATAAATAATTTCAGCATCCAGCCATTTTAAAATCACTTTTATAACTACTTCTTTCATTGTAGGATTCAACCTCCTTTGCGGATCAACTCTCAGTTTATGTTCTTCATCTAATAAAATTTTGTGCATACAAATCGAAGGACTAACTCCTTTAGCCAAAATCCATCTAAAAGCTTTCTTGTATCCTTTTAAAGTTTCCAGCAACTTCTGTTCTTGATAATCATTTAACTACAAAGATATAATAACTGGTAAGGTAGATGATTCTCCTAAAAACATATAGTTTAAATGATTAGGGAGAATTTTCATCTCAAGTTCAAGAGGTTTTCTTATAGATGGAATTAAGCTTTTATTTCCACCTTTCATAGTGTCTAATACTACAAATCCTTCATGAACATACTCCAAATCTTCATTCTTCTTACTATCCGAATTTTCTTCATCTTTAATTTCTTCTTCAAATATATTTTCATATTCCACTTTGTTTTCAAATATATTCTCAAAATGATCGTTTCTCAAATATTCACAGACCTCCATCCTAAAACATTCATTATCTTTTTCCGTTGAGGGATACTTCATGGATTTTAAAATATTAAAGGACACCTCTTGATCATTTACTCCCATAGTTAATTCTCCTTTTTGAACATCAATCTCTGCTCTTCTAGAAGCAAGGAGTGGTCTTCCCAAAATGATTAGAATTTCTTTATCTTTTCTCCATATCAAGTACAATAAAATCCACATGAAAGATAAATTTAACCACTTTCACTAACATATCTTCCACCACTCCTTTAGGGTAATTAATGGAACGATCGGCCAACGATGAGTCACAGATGTAGGAAAAATTTCTCCTATTCCTAAACTTTTGAAAGTCGATAAAGGCATAAGATTAATACTAGCTCCCAGATCACATAAGGCTTTTCCGAAAAATTTTTCTCCAATAGCACACGAAATGGTGAAACTACCCGGATCTTTAAGTTTTTCCGGAAGCTTCTTCTAAATAATTGTACTACACTCTCCACTAAGTGCAATAGTTTCATGATCTGTAAACTTTCTTTTCTTTCTCAGGATATCCTCTATAAACTTGGCATAGTCAGAAATCTATTCTAATGCTTCAACAAAAGGAATATTCATCGTTAATTTTTTAAGGATGTCCAAAAATTTTCCAAATCTGTTATCCCTGTTTTGTTTCTTCAATCTTTGAGGAAATGGAGGTGGTGGTTTTTCAACAGTTATCTTCATTAGTTCAAGAGGATAATCCAAGTCTGGATAAATCTTGCTTGAACCTTTTTCGATTTCCACCTTCTCTTTTTATTATTTCAACTTCTTTTTGCACTCTAGTTTCCAATCCTTTTCCACTTCTTAATTGAATAACCTTAAGTTGTTCCTTGTTTTGATCTTTTGGATTGATCTCAACATTATTTTGAAGTGTTCCAGAATGTATATTATTAAGTGCAGTGAAAATATGCCCCAATTGATTTTCAATAATTTTCATAGCAGCACCTTGAGCTTGTAATTGATTTCCCATGTTCATAATCATTTCTTCAGTAGACAACTTCTTATCCTTAAATTACGGTTTACTATTGAATTTAGGAGGATAAGATGGTCTAAAATTGGTATTTCCTTAATTGTTCAAATTTCCAATTGGATTGATAGAACTGTTAGCCCAATGTGGGTTAACATTGGAATTGTTATTATTCCAACTAAAATTTCAGTGATTCTTCCAACCAGGATTATAATAATTATAATAAGGATTGTTAGGTCTATTAATAACACTTAAAGTCTCATAAGGTGTTTGAGATTATGTTATCTGTCCAAATGAATTTTCCTCCAACACTTGAGGTGGTTGAGAATATTTCTTTCCATATTAATCTATTTTCTTAGAAAGGGTTGCAATTTGAGAAACTACCATATTCATCATATATGAATCATAAACTCTTGCTACTCTCATAGGATTTACCCGTTGAGAGGGCCATTGAAAATTATTAGTAGCCATTTCTTCAATTAATGCGCATGCTTCATCAAAAGGTTTTGTTATTAACGATCCACCAGCAGTAGCATCTATAATAGGTCTCAATGATCCCATTAATACATTATAAAATGTTTGAATTATTAACCAATCCGGTAAAGCATGATGTGGGAACTTCCTAAGAATATCTTTAAATCTCTCCCATGCTTCATATATTGACTCTCCTTCAAACTGACAAAAAGATGTAATATCATTTCATAGTTTAGCAGTCTTTGATGGAGGGAAATATTTTGATAGAAACGTCTGAGATAATTCTCTCAAAGTTCTAATAGATCTAGGTGCTAACGAGTTTAACCACGCCTTAGCTTTATCCCTTAATGAAAAACGAAAAAGTCTAAGTCTGACAGCGTCACTTGACACTCCATCATATTTAAAAGTTGCACACATTTCTAGAAAAATAGCAAGATGTAAATTTGAATCCTCATTAGGTGTTCCTAAAAATTGATTATTTTGTACCATTTGGATAATAACAGGTTTAAGTTCAAATGAATTAGCAGCAACATCAGGATTTTGATTAGTTATGTGAATTTCATATGTTGTTGGGTTAGATAATATCTTAAAGGTCTTGGAAGACTTCCAATATCATCTCTGATTATCTTGATTATTCGCCATTTTGCAAGAATTTTCAGTTTGTTTTTGTTGTTTTCTAATTTTTCTGACAGTACGCTCTAACTCCGAATCGTAAGGCACTAAACTTATTGATCCACTACAACACAAATACAATCACACAAATACTTTTAAAAAGTAAACAAACACACAATTACACACTACAAAATAAAGGTTTTCTATTACTATATTATCAATAAATACCGTTTATACTTACTTCCGTACTTACTTCATCACCTTCCCCGACAACGGCGCCAAAAACTTGACCGACAGACTTTATATATGCAAGAACATATGAACTCAAATTTATATATGTTTATAATTATTTTGTAAAGTCTGAACACTCAACGCAAGTATACATATCGTATCAAGTAATACAGGGCTTTAATGGAGTCATTCTTATCGATCCCACAGGGATGTACGAAGTAGAAGAAAGTGTTTCACAATATATATAATATAGCACTAAAATTCGATACTCAAATTGTACTTAAAGTTTACTACTTACTCATACTACCACTATGCAAAAAATAGTAATATTAAATCAAAGTACAATTACTTCTAACAATTTTAAAAATATAATTAACTAGCATATACACTAAACTATGTATTTGAAAGGTTTTTGATAAATGAGAAAAGTATCTTTTCTCATGCAAAGAGAATATGATATGTGGATTGATATGGAAAAATTATCTATGTTATTGTACCAAATAGGAGCATAGATGTTTCTTTACCCTTAAAAGATTACCCCCTCTTCTAAGCATGAAAAGAACATTGACATATCCTAAGTTTAGTCACTAAATCTAAGGGTAAGCTAGGAGGATACCGGCTCTCACTTCGGAGCTCCCACTCACCCTTCACCTGAAGGCTAACCTTTGATGTTTACTTACTAATCTTAGAACCAATTTGGGGATCTCAACCTGTCACCCTGAAACCTTCAAATTGAAGTCCATTAAAACACATTTCCCTATTTATTTGCACTCAATTTCCATGAACTACGCAATTCACCCATGGAAATCGAATGGAGCCTTCATTATTGTTGTAGGACATTAAATCCTTTCAGAATTAATGTTCAACAACATATTTTAACATTTTAATTTGCCAAATCGTAAAATAAATTAAGTTCACAATGAAAAACCATCACAATTTCTTCAATACATTAAAAGCACGTCAAATCTACATCAATCCATCATCCCATATCTATGCAAGAAGAAAGACAAATGAGACTACTCAGAATTCATGAAGAAGATACAATAAAACATAGATTTTATATATAAAAGAAAATTCATACAAACCACAAAAGAAAATATAACTTATCTCTTTCTCTTCCCCAACACAATTCCCTTGAAGTTCTTTTGAATCCTTTTCTCTTTTCTTTACAACACTTGATTCTCTCTTTAGAATGGAAAGAAAGAAATAATCTCTCACTTTACTCATTCTCATTCACTTCTTAGAGAAGAATTCCTCTCAAACTCTCACTTCTACACACACTTCTCCTAAACATTAACACTTAACACACACTAAAACTACACTAGAACCACTGAAGAAGCACACAATTTTCGTCCAAAAATAGTTACTTAAAAGTTAGAAATGAAATCCCAAGAGTTTTCATAAGCATACCTCCAAAAAGTCACCAATAATCTTTAAATATCGGGTGCCGCCGGCGCTCTATCATCCTAATATTGTCTAGAGTCTTTGGAAAGTGGCACCAGCGGCGCCCATTCTGGCGCCGACAGCGCCAGAACCTATTTTCCACCTTTTTTCTCCTTTTTTGCACCAAATTTATTCCTTTTCTCTTCTTTTCACTCCAATCACCTAAAATCATCATACCTGTAATAAATCATGAAAATACCTTTCTTTAAAGTGGAATATCACCAAAAATGAGTAAAATTATATAGCAAAAATTGTATATATTTTTGGTACATCAGGGACGCAGCTGGCAGTGGGTGCGCTTCAAGAAAATCTGCAAGAATATGCCCTTTGATAGCTTGATGGGGCACAAAAGTTATGTCAAATTGTAATAATATCATCGACCATCTTGCTAAGCTACCGAAAAGTGTTGGTCGGGTCATCAAATATTGCAATGGATTAACTTTCGAGATCAGGAAGACCTTATGAGATAACATGTATTGTCTAAGCTTTTGAGCAGAGAAAACCAAAGCTAGAAAATGCTTCTCAATAGGAGGATACTTTACCTCTGCAGGTATTAGACGTCAACTTAGGTAGTAGAGCGCATTCATTGACCTGAGCAAGTAAGGCTCTGAGGGACTCGTCCAAAGCCGCAGTAAAAAGTAATAACGATCTACCCGGAATAGGGGCTGCCTAAACAGGAGGTGTCATTAGATATAATTTAATATCTTTAAAAGCTCATTAACACAGCTCTCCCCAATGAATGTGACATCCTTTTGAAGTAAGTTCGAAAAGTGGAGACACCTTCATGACAAATTAGATATGAAGCGTCTTAGATATGCCAATTTTCCTTGAAAAGATCGTAATTGTTTCAAGGTTTTGAGATGAGGCATATCTAAGATAGCTTTAATCTTTTCTGGGTCAATGTCGATTCCCCGATGACGGACAACAAATCCTAGAAATTTCCCAGAGGAAACGCCGAAAGTACATGTAAGGGATTCATCTTTAGATTGTATTGTCGTCACCGTTCAAATACGATCCTCAAATCATTTAGGTGGTTTTCCTTTACTTTGCTCTTGATGACCAAATCATCCATGTAACATTCTACTTGGTTGTGAATGAATTCATCAAAGATCTTTGTCATTGCTCTTTGGTATGTCGCTCCTGCGTTCTTCAAACCGAACGACATCATGGTGTAGCAGTAAATCCCGATTGGAGTTCTGAATGCTGTAAGCATTGCATCATTTGGAGCCATCTTAATTTGATTGTAACCTGACGATCTGTCCATGAAATAGAAAATTTCATGTGAGGATGTAATGTCCACCATCAATTTTAGTATCGGTAACGGAAACTAGTCCTTCGGGCATGCTTTATTGAAGTCTCTAAAGTCGACACACACTAGTATCTGTCCATTTTTCTTCTTAACTAGCATGACGTTGGCTAGCCATGTCAGATATTGCTCTACTCGGAAAAAGTTAGTGTCTATTAATTTCTTTATTTCTGCCGTAACTTGTTGTTCTATTTCAAGGCACATTCTTCTGGGATCTTGTTTTACTGGTGTCGTGTTTTGATCAACCCCTAATCGGTGAACTGGAACCTCTGGAGATAGTCCATGCATTTCTTCATAGCTCCAAGCAGAGCAACCTTTGCATTCTGATAGTAACCTGAACAAGTCTGTAACCTCTTCTTTATTGAGCAACAAACTTATGAAAGTAGGTCGGGGTTGCTCTTCACTCCCGAGATTGATTTCATTTAATTCGTCGACTGTTGACTTGATTTCTTCTTCGAACTCCGGCGAAGCCTCTTCTATTGTTTGATTTTTGTATTCATCTTGGACGTCCAGGCAATCTTCCACTGGCTGACTAGTAACAACCATACAAAATCACGAGTCATCGACAGGTCCGATCGTACCGAACCCAAGAACTTCTTTCGAGTTGAGTTTCTTTCATTTTGTATTCCATAATTTTTCAAATGTTTGTAACTTATCTTTTGGCATTTGCTTTGGAACATATCCTTATTGAATTTGCTTCTAAACACATGGTAAAAAGTAACCAAAAAGTAATTCCATTAATTCATTAGAATCGCTTTCTTCAAGAGTTATACAAGGTTCAGAAGTAGAATGAGAAGCTTTATAAAACTTGATCGGTTTAAAACCATCATTATGGATTTCCTTGACATCCATACTCTCGAACTTTTGAGGATGGATTGGAGTTAGAGTCAAGGCTTGCACAGAATGATTAATCCGATCATACATTGATTCATATTCATCTCTTTCTGTGTCATTCATAGAAATCTCAAACTGAGGCTTCTTCTAACTTATCATAATTTTCTTCAGAGTTTCCTTCTACTTCAATATTGATCGGCGGCTTTGTCCGTTCAATAATCTTGTAAGTTCTTCCTCGACCACGTCCCTTGCCTCGACCTCGGATGTATGGGCTAAAAGAACCTCCACCAATTCGTTGCAAAGGTGTGGCGGGAGATCATTGAACTGGAGCTGTATGGTCCCATTCTTGTAGTTCTTCTGATTCTTTTGCTTTACTCGTCACAATTTCTCTTGAAAGTATTGTTCTCTTCGGGGGAGTGTAGTAGGCGACGTCTTCGTGAATGCCTACTTCATGTATTGTAAATGGTTGTAAATCTCCATTAATGCAATGTTCTTGTTTGTCCTTGTAGTACTTGATGCATTGGTGATGACGGGACCATATTGTACTTGTGAAGCCACAGCCGACCAAGCAGAGTATTGAATGATGTATCCATATAGATGACATGGAATTTTACATTTGTTACTAGATTTCCATCTTTCATTTGTAACGTTATAGACCCAAGGGCTCATTTTCCTTTCTGATTGAATCCTCTTAGCATCATTTTATCCATAGAAAGTTCTCGAGCGTCAATGTTCAAGCAGGCTAATGCCCGTAGATGACAGAAATGTAGAGCAGAAGGTTGTGATCAGATGTACCGTGTAGCAAATCTTCATCGATGAAGGTTATGCCAGCCTGTTCTTTCAAAGTGCAAACTCCATCTGAGGATGTGCTAGCCAACTATGCTAAGTAAATATCCGATCAAGTAAAGCCTTGATCAAATTTTCTCTCATCTTCTTTGACAGGATCAGAGCGTCGTAAATGCTTAGTTTAGCTGGAAAATTCCTGAGATGAGCTAGCAAGTTATAATCCACCTTGTTTAAATTTTCAATTTCATCTCCAACTTGTACTTCTTCCGTTGCTGGAGATACTTCTTCTTGAGTAATCCTTTGTTCTCCTTTATCCATTGGGGATGCCCTTGGTGGTAGAACCTTGCAACTTCTTAAATGTACTTCTGTTATTTCTACTTCTATTAGACCCGAAGACCCTTCTATTACTGTATCTGGCTCTTCTGTATCTATATCTAAAAAGACCCTACTATCACTTCCGGTGCTGCCATAGCCGGTATTGTCGATATCTTCTTTGTTTTTGTTAACATTCTCATCGGGAAGAATCATTATTTGAGGATCATTTTGGGAATTGAAACCCGGGTTAAAGTTGTTGTGATTAGTTACGTCATCACTAGAGACAGTAATAACGTAGCCAACATTGTTTATATTATCATTATGAGACCCTGGAGGGGCATAAAGATAATGGTACAAAGTCAAGGGTTCGATGGGTTTCACCCCCAAATCCGAAACAACCAATCTAACAGGGGCATACTCTATCCTACCTTTCACACTATTGCCCTAAATTTCATTCACAATTCATTTCTACTTCCATTCTTATCGTGGTGGCCTTCTTGGTAGAGCTTTAATCTTGGATTGGGCTGGCGGTAGACTCTGGACATCTACTTTCTTTGCAGTAGACTAGATTTGATCCAGGACTTTCTTGAGCTTGATCCAAATTGTGCTCCACCCGCCTTTTCTGGTATATGGATCAATAAGAGAGATTGGCTAGGCTAAAATCACGTTTATAGAACCTCTTTCAGGTTCTTTCAAGTATTCCTTTGGTATTGTTATATTTTCTTCTTTGTAATTCCGCTCGAGCCAATCCTTAGAACAGAAGCAGCTTTCTATAGTTTGTCCAAGAATCCTGTGGTAGGGGCAGAAGTTGCACTGATCCTTCTTTTCCACCTCCTCTGGCTTCTTCAGCTCAGGTAATCTAAACTCAGGCTTCCTCATTAAATTCCTGAACATCATTGCTATGGCGTCATCTTTGAAGGAGTAATTCCTGCGTAGCCGTTCTGACTTTGTCAGACTTTGTCGTCAGTCTATCCTGTATGACCTCTGCTGCTGACCAGACTGACTTCTCTGCTGTGCCCGAGTCTGACCATACAGCTGAGACTGACTGTACTGAGGTGACTAACAGTGCTGCTGCGGCAACTTCTCAGGCTGAATCCTCATTGGATGCTTTCCCTTGTCAACCGTTGCCACTACTCCAGATCTCTTCTCGTATTCTTTAGCCGGTTTTGTTTTCTCTGTCTTTTCTGTAGGCTCCATGTGCTTGACTTCTTCTTGCCGTTTTTTGGCTTCACTGAGTAGCTTTTCCAATGATTTGATGGTGAGACCCTTAAGCATGAAGGCTACCGGACCGTGGATACTCTTGAGCAGTATCTCGATCACGTGTTGTTCTTGTAGCTGAGGTTCTCATTTCACGCTTAAGTTTCTCCACCTCAGAATGTGATCGACAAAAGTCTCGTTGGGTTTCTGTCGTTCCACTATGAGATCTCTTATGGTAACATGATGTTGGGCACCGGCGAATCTTTTCACGAAAATGTTTTCCATTTCTGCAAAAGTCTTTATTGATCCATTGGGTTGCTCGACATATCAATCAAACACTATTCTTGACAAGCTACTGATAAACTGACTGAACAATAGAGCTTCACTTCCTCTGTGTTGCAACAACTAGCTCTGAAATGTGCTATATGTTGATGAGGATTCCCTATCCCATCGAACGTCTTGAAAATCAGGGGAACCAAGCCATTAAGTTAAGGAACGACATCTAACTCCTCCGGGTAGGGTCAACCCTTTAAGACAGATGCACCACCTTTGGGCTGAGCCAAGTCCTCCCAAACTTGTTGTTTGACCATCTATTTAATGTATTTTTTTGGCAGATTCGAAGTTGGGTCTCTTCTTGGCTGTTCATCTTCATTGGCTGAAGCGACCTCCATTCTTTCATTAGCGATGTGTATAATCTAAGGCTAGTTAACCTCTAGTGATGTTGTTAGTCGTGGCTGTGACTGTCCATGGAGTGTAGCCATGGCGGTCATGGCAGCAGTCATCTCCTCCATTCTCTTCTCCAGATGACTAATCTGCTCATCTCTTGTTAGGATGGTCCTCCACAGCTCATCTGTTGCGTTCTCCTCACTAGGAGCATCATGTGCAGATGACGTGAACCGAGTTTCAACCATATTGACTTTCATGAACTCATCGTCCATGTAATCTAACAGGAAGTAATCTTTGTCATTAAGATCCAACCCTTGTTTTTTGGCTAACCGAGAAATTTCTGCCCGGAGCTTTCGAACTCTATCATCAACTGTTTTCTTCTTAGTCAGCTTTAAATCTGTAGGTTTCCCTGTGCTATTACACTTTTTTGCAACTGATTCTGAAGCAATGACGACAGTGGCAATGAGAAAATCAAACTCATGATCCATTTTGTGGTCAACAGATCTTTCAGAATGTACTGGTGCAACACCTCTCAGTAACCATACTTTCCTCTTAAAAGTTGATGTTTTAAGATAAGGTGTCTCAGCGGGGACATCGAGTTGACGAGGGAAGTGTGCTCCCTAGTGTGTAAACCATGCATAGAGGAGAATAATCCTCTCTTATTCTTTCTCTTTCGGGGTTTCTCATGCTCATCAGCTGTTGGTACTCTCAGACCCACCCATGACTTGATTGACTTGCTTATAGTAATATCATCTGTAGTATCTGCATCAACATGTTTTCCCAAACAATGTTTGATGGAAACTCGGAAGGGTCTTTCCATTTCCAGAATTTAATTCTTAAATTCAAGGGATATTGTACATCCCATCCTCTTGAGAAGTTTGGCGATAGAACAACCCTATATTTCAGATTACCTTCATAAAAAGGTGTAAGCTCGGGTGATAGGTGTGGTCCTTCCCCTCACCTATCACTATTGTGTGGTAATGGAAGTGTAGAGGCAATCTTATGAAGAATTTAATCTCTAGTAGTGCCAGCTAATGTGTGGAACCTGCTACCTCAAAGAAGAGGAGAGGTGTCCGGTAAACAAAGTTCCTCCTGTTGAGGAATCTCAATAATTACTGGCAGATCTGTGACACATGTTCTGGCAGCCCTGCGAATCCTGCGGTTGCAGTTTCTTCTTTGGGATTTGGTTAGCAGGGGAGGTCTAGAACTTGAGACAACCTCAAAGACTGGCGGTGGGGCAAGAAAGGTATCCTCATAACCGTCTTCATGTAAAATCTCTTTCCCTTTGGTAGACGGGAAATTAGGTATAGTGACGGCGAAGCCGGTGGCAGTAGAGGTGAAGAATTTCCTTGCTACGGAGACGGTTGACCTGATGGGAGCAGTGGTTATCTTCACCTTTTTAGCAGAAGGGAAATCTTCGTAGGAGTTTAGATTGAACTCAGCAGATGGTTCTTGAATTTAAGGAGTGGCAACTTTCACAACCTCAAATGGAGCTTTTCCAAGTACAACTTCAAACTCGCTGAAGCCGGACCCGAATTGAATCATTGGTGCTGCAAGATGGGCCTCACGGGAGGAGGGTAGGTTGCACGAGAAAGTCAGTGTAGGGTATGATATTTTTAACCGTCAAGTGAGGAATTTTGAACGTTAGTGAGGGCTAAAAACCTTGTCATCATAGTGGAAACACTATGAAAAAGGTTGTTCTATGGACTGGGGAAAATTTCATTTCATTTTATTATCTTTTTATTTTTATTCTTAGGTTTTCAAATTTTGGTTAAAAAGAGTTTTAAGGTTTAAAGAAGAGTGGGTCAATCCCCCGAAGACAGGATTGAACCTGAAAGGCACATAAAAAAGGTAAAGTACGAGACCCCATCGGAGGCCCCCTTCACAGCAAAGATTGCCCTAGCGAGATTTTGCTCGCCGACACACCTATTAGGGGTCTGACCCCACAAGATCAAAATTAAAACCTAGAGAATCCTGAACCCTTCATTTTAGGAGTGACTAAAAAGATGTTCCAGAAATCCAAAGGAGTTAAACACACTTTCCCAAGAAAGAAATGGGTGAAGTATGTAAACGGAAGAATGGTAATCAGGCTCATGAGAGACATGAGTACATTATCGATATAAGAATATAGTATTTCTTGATCTTAATGAAGAGAGAAACTAATCCCCAGCAGAGTCGCCAGAAAACTGTCGACCATTAAAATTCCTTCTTCTTATGAAAATAATTGAACATAGGTTAAGACGTATTACGAAGATTTCTCATAATCAATTTGGATTTATGCCGGGCAGGTCTACCTTGGAAGCTATATATTTATTGAGAGGTTTGATGGAGAAGTACAGAGATAATAAGGAGGATCTACTTTTGATTTTTATTGATTTAGAAAAAGCTTACGATAAGGTTCCTAGAGATGTTCTTTGGAGAGTCCAAGAGAAGAAAGGTGTTGATATGACTTATATTCAAGTCATTAAAGATATGTATGCTAGAGCTGTTACATGTGTTCGAAGCGAAGGAGGATTGACCAAGTATTTTACTATTTCTGTTGGTTTACATCAAGGATCAGCTTTAAGCCCATATCTTTTTGCTTTATTTATGGATGGTTTTACTGGGCATTTACAAGAGGATGTACCTTGGTGTATGCTTTTTGCTGATGATATCCTCCTTGTGCATAAGACAAGAGAAAAAGTCAAGGAAAAACTTGAATTATGGAGGTCTAAATTGGAGTCTAAAGGTCTTCGTTTGAGTAGAACTAAAACTGAATACATGGAATGTAATTCTAGTAATATTAGGTCTAGTGACAGCAGTGTAACTTTGGGTGATCAAATTATTAAAAGGTGTGAACGATTTAGATATCTCGGGTCCATTGTTCAAAGCGATGGTGATATAGATGGGGATGTTAATAGTAGAATTCGGGTTGGTTGGTTGAAGTGGAGGAATGCGTCGGCCTTATTGTGTGATAAAAAAGTACCGCTTGGGACGAAAGGAAAATTTTATAAGATGGTGGTGAGACCTTCAATGCTCTATGGTGCTCGAATGTTGGCCTTTAAAATAGAAGCATAATGTTAAGTTAAGTGTTGCCGAGATGAGAATGATTAGGTGGATGAGTGGCTTTACACTTAGAGACAAAATGCGAAATGAATATATCCGTAAAAGGGTTGGAGTTGCACCAGTGACGGATAAAATTAGAGAGAGTCGCCTTAGATGGTTTGGTCACATTAGACGTCGACCACTTGATGATCCTATTAGGAGAGTAGATGTTTTAAATACATCTTATGTTAAGAAAGGTAGAGTGCAGACCTAGGAAAACTTGGGCTTATTGCATAAAAAATGATCTTAATTTATTAGAATTAAACGAAAATTTGACACTAAATAGGACGCAATGGAGAAAAAGGATTCATGTAGCCGACCCCACTTAGTGTGATTAAGGCTTTGTTGTTGTTGTTGTTGTTGTTATGAAAATAATATGTTTTGGGTGTTTTGTTTTGAAAAGGGTTTTAATTTTATAAAATAGAAAATTGATTTATTTTAATATATATATATATATATATAGATTTTGAAATTAATAATTTTATTTTGAAGAATATAAAATCAAACTGATTTCATATAAATAATAGTTTAAATAATCAAACATTTCACCGCGAGACATGTTTATCCTGTAGAATAAGTACATGGCTTGAGGTGAAGCTTGTTCAAATAAACTAAAGAATTTATGACATCCGTTTAATCTGCAAACCAGTTTTGACTAAAAATTTCCCTTATCTAATATGAAGGAATTAGATAGGGTTTAAATTAATCTGGGGTCTTTAACTTTCCTATAAGGGCAAGCCCCTATAGCTAATTACATCTTAGATAACCGAAGTCACCTAAGAAAATGTTTGATATAGATCAGGAAATATGTATATTCATGACTTCCAAAGGTAAGGTTTTCTAAGAAAATGTGATAGTCAGAAATTCAATAGGTGAATGGCTAAAATTTTAGAACATTTTATTTTGTCAGAATCCAAAGGATAGAAGGATAGGTGAAGAACACAGATTCAAGGAAAAAACTTGATGTCTTCCCAAACTATCCTATGGTTTAGCTTTAAATCTTGGAAATGAATTTATTTAAATTTCAAATCTGCTAATTAATTATAGGGATTATATTTTCATAATATTTGATTATGCAAACAACCTGGAAGATGGGAGGATTTATACCGTACTGGACGACAACCTCAGAATCCTAAAGCGAATTAATGCTTATATTACACAGAAGGGCTATACAAAGGCCTAAAGAAAAATGAGGATTTATGCTACACTAGGCAAGCTACCGCAAAGTTGTATGGCTCGTTGTTTAGACTAAGGAAAAGTTTTGTTGGTGTAGACAAGTTTTGCTATTGAAGATGGTCGTGCTGCCCACTATGCATACCCCAAACTCCTTGTCGTAGCAGGCTTAGTTCAAAGAAATGTCAATTGAGGAGAAGAGAGAAGTGTCATGTTTTAGAATAATTTAAATTGAGATGTCTTAATGTTTTATTAGAGGGAACATTAAAGTTGATTATAACATCACCGATTAAGATCCCACAGTTGCATCATCCCGACACCGCTATTTTGATCAGATTCACTTAGTCCAAATAAATTTACTCAACTCAACTTAATGAGTTCCATACTTTCATTCAGACCGTGGGAAAACCCTGTTAGCAACATGTGGGTTACCTCCTCCAAGGAATTCCCGATCATCCAACGAGACTTTTTAATTTAGTTACAATTGTAGTTTTTTTGTTTTTTTTGTGATTAAATTTTGAGTTGTTTTATATTTTAATTGTTGTGGCTGTGGATTTTATCTGTTGTGATTTTTAATTTAGTTCTAGTTTTGCGGATATCCTAAAGTTTTAGTTTTCATGAAAGGTTACATTGTTGTTTATCATGCAAGCCGCAAGAAAAGTAAAGTGTGATAAATAAAACATGGGAAAAGAAAGCGCTGTAAACTTATAAAAGTGTACCTGACAAGTCTTCTCGTTCCTCCACCTGAAACTTTAGTATTCTTTGCAATAAACATTTATATTTATAGGGAAGTAAAACCTTACGGATATGTCATCACAGGCCTACCAAGTCATAGATCATAACCCGGTGAACTCCTATTAATTTATGAGATATTTTCATTTAATAAATATAATAAATACAATTGTCCAACAAGGTGTCTAGAAGACTTGTGAAACGGTAAATCCTCATTTCACAATACTTTTAAACTTCCTTGGGGTCCTTTTGGATTTATTATAGTTATTAAATGATTTATCCCTTTCATACCCTTATGCTCAGTGAGTTGGTTTTTTAATTAACCCGAAAGATAGGGTAATTATCATTTGTTATTTCATTTAGAGATTATGTGGATGAAAACCCTTTTAGGCAATGTTAATTTGTTTGGAAAAATTAGCCAATCATAACCGAGCTTGTAGTATTTTCAGCTATTAAGATTTTGACTGTGTTTACTTTTCTAAACTTCTTTTTAGTAAGTTTGATTAAGCCTTGCTCACTAGTAAGCCCTTAAAATTTTGATGGATACATTTGTAGTTCTATTTGGAAAAATTTAAATGGGTTCATTTAATTTTTATCAAAATATTGGGCTATCATTGAATATATCAAATAGGGGTGTAAGTTAGTGGATTATTAACCTCCACGATTAACCCTAACCCTAAGGATCATTTTGTTCAATTATCTTCCAAATTAGAATTAATTAAGAAAATCCAAAGATTTAGTCTTGATATGACAAAATCAAAGTTGGTTTCTACCATTTATCCCTTTAATGTCTCAAACATCTAAACATATCATTTAGAATCATTAATTTCTAATTTTACCCTTTGATTAAGACTAAATATTAATTAAGGCTAAAATCCTTAAAATTACAACTTTACCCTTGGGGCCTTATCACTTCATAATTTCTTAAATTCAATTCAAATTACTTTGGAACTTTTATGTTACCTCACTAATGAGCTAATTAAAACATTAGAGGAGAAAATGTGTTTTTTCAAATTTTAATTTAATTTATATATTTATTTTAATGCAAAAATAATGATTTTTAGTGAAAATTAAATAACTTGATTAAAACAAAATATTTTACTTTGAACTTTTTACTGCTAGTAAATCTAGAGTAGAGGACCACTTGGACCAAATTACATGATTTTTGGAAATTTATTTTAATTATTAGAATTATTTTACTTTCTCGAGTTTTAATTAATTATATAATATTTTAAATGTTGAAAATTCAATTTTATATTTTTAAAAAATCTCTCTAAGGTCAGGGAACCCAGAGAAAAAAATTCATATTTTTTTAATTTTTTTAATTATTATAATTATTTTTGTAAAAAATTAAGGAAATTCATTTTTAGCCTTTTTAAAAAAATTCATTTAAGCCTTTATAAATTGATATTTTAATTTTAAAGCTTAGGAAAATTATGAGGATGGTTCCTAAGTAATTAAGATACCAAATGTGATAATTTAATGATTTTTTAATATTTTTTGTGATTTTTTAATATTATTTAATTATTTAAATATTAAAATATGATTTAAAATGAAAATTTTATAAAAATTCCAATTTTATTTTTAGAAAATTTCTCTGAACACAGAAAACTCCCAAAACCAATTGTTTAATTTTTTGAGTGGTATTTTAATTATTAAAATTCATTTTAGTGACAAAAATGCCATTGGACTTAGGAAAATCCTTTAACTTATTAAAATAATTCCGAATATCTTGAAAATTTGTAGAGGACTTCCTCTGTCCCTGAAGCATAGTGGGGAATCATTTTTAGGTTATTTTAGTTTTTATCTTGTCTTAATAATTTAAGAGTGTATTTTAGTTCATGTTGGTGATTAATGCATATTTTAGTGATTTAGCCTATGAAATAATTATCCTATGGGCCTCTGATCATAAGAGACCTACCAAAATTTACTTTGCATTTTTCTGATCATTATTTTAATTATTACAACTTTTATACCAAAACAGACACAATAATTTGAAAGATAGAGATCTCCTAATAGAGATTGCCCCTAACTTTAGAAAAATTAGGGAAGATCCCTTATAATAGATAGAATAAGACCCCCAAAGCTCAAGCCATGGGGGAATGTCTGGGTCAGTGGAGAATTAAAAGACTGAAATTAGTGTTTAAATCATTAAAAAAAAAATATTCATAAAAAATATTTCAAACCATTTCCATAATTTTCACCCATGTTCACTGAGAAAGAAAGTTTTTTTTTTCTATTTTTATGATTTTTCTAGGCCAAGATATGGATTTTTGAAGTTATGGTAATTTAAATAATTCAGAAAATAGAGATTTTCCTACTTAACCACGTCGACGCCACGTAAACCTACGACGCGTCGAAATACACACGTCTTCTTTTGGTTGGGTGTCGTCTTCTGAGTCAGCACCATGAAGCTCTGCGGTTCTATTTCATCTTCCCATCCAACGCCATCCTAGCCCTTCGTTTAATGCATAAACGATCCAACGATACTCGAGCTTCGTCCCCGTTGGTGTGCACCCGAGACCGTCCACACTAAAACCCTAATTTCTCACTTGATACTCAATTAAATCACCTGGGGTTTGATCCTATAGACTCGTCTAAGCATGGCGAACATATCCATATTGTTAAGCACAGTTTAAATTATCATGGAGAATCCTGAGAAGCTCGGGGAGAAGAAGGACTCAATACCTTGGCTCCGAGAAGTGAAGCTTCAATCAGAGATGCTGTGCACCTTCGTTGGAGTCCCAGGAGCTTAGGGATGAAGCCTCTTGCCCTGGTGAATTACCTAAGTATGAAAGTGACCAGGCCTGATTTTGAGCTTTGATGGAAGTCTGGTGCAGAGGCCTTCTGTGATGAGGCTTTGATGGGGGATCGTCTTCTTTCACTACTGAGAAAGTGTGGGTGCAGTTAATTGAGACTTGGTGCTGTGTGGAGGTGTATTGGAAAGTGTCTTGGTTTTCGACCAAATTTAAGCTCTGAAATTGAGCTCAAGTAGTGGTACCAGATGGGGAAAATGGCTGGAATGTTCTTAGGGGAAGTTTGGAGGAGCTCTGGTGAGATTTTGGTAGACTTTTGTTAAGAAATTTTTAGCCCTTGATTTTGGCCATGAGGGGGTGATTTTATAGCCATGGCTTCCTGGTGGAGCTTAGGGCCTGGCTTTAGTTTCAAAATGTTGCTTAGGTGGAGAGAAGAAGAGCTTCGGTGGCAATTTTGGGTTGAGCTGGCCATAGGGTGGAATTTGGGTTTGGCCAAGGTGGAGGTGGCTCTCGGTTTTGGCATTTTTCGGCCACTAGGCTAGCCGGCCAAGCCAAGGGAGGTGTCCAATTGGTCAGGTGCACCAGTGGGCAGGCCATGAGTGTAATAGGTTTTAATGGTTAAGGCATTATGGCAAACATCTCTTAGATTTAACCATTTAAGGGATGAGATACCCTTATTTGGGGGACCTTTGGTCCATGGCTCCACTAGGGTGGGCTAGGTGGGTTTTAGCCTTGTCCATAGGGTCAGCTTAGTGGTTGTGGAGGGGTTGGTTTGGTCACATTTGGTTCAATTTGGTTAAGTTAGGTCATGTGTTCATTTGGGTTACCTTGGGTTCAAATTGGGTTAACTTGGGTTTAAGCTTTAATGAAGCCCAAGTATCTTGAGTAACATTATGTAGATGAATGTGATAAAGATTTATGATGAAGACTTGGAGTGGTTTTGAGTTCATTTGGGGGTTCAATTTGGTGGATTTTGGGATTTTGGCTAATTTAGGGAAAGTTGGATCAACTTGGGTTTAGGTTGAGCTAGAGTTGGGTCAAAGGCTTATTGAAGGCTCCAAATGGTCTAGGGGAATGTGGTAAAGATTTCCCAACATCAAATGGGTGAAAATTTTAGGGTTAGGACAATCAGTTTAACAGATATTGGGCATATGGTATGCTTGGGTTAAAATTGGGTATTTTGGAATTCAAGTGGATATGGGTGAGACTTGGACACAAATTAAGCACAATTGATGGTTCAATTCAATTTATGGGAGTGTTATGGAGAGTTTAGGATTAAAGTTTGGGGAAAATTGATTGAGGTTAGGTTAATTTGAGGAATTTGGGCCATTTAGGCAAAATAGGGGATTTTGGGTTTTAAGTGAAATTGAACTCAAATATGGGTCAAAATGGGCTTGGATTTGGTTTAGATTGGTATTGTAGATGTTTAATTAAAGTTTGGAATTAAAATTGGGCAAAATTGGAGTTAATTGGGTAGACATTGGGTTTAATTTAGTCACTTTTAGATTAAATGGGTCAAATTTGGGCTTTTGGTTAAATTAAGCTAAAATGGCCAAATTAGATCATGTGGTAGTTGAGATAAATGAAATTAGGAAAATTTAGGATGCTTTGGAAATTTATGGGAATTTTTGGAATTTTCGGCTAAGAGGGGCATTTTGAGATTTTTGGGGAAATTTTGTAATTTTGGGTAATTTTAGTCAATTTGAGTGGTAGAAAGTATTTTGAAATGATTTTTGGGGAATTTTTGGTAAAATGGATAATTTTGGAAATTTTGGAGGGTTTTAGGGTTTTTGGGGGCATTTTAGGTATTTTGGGTAGTTTGGATATTTTGGGGTAAAGGGGTTAGAAATTTGAAATCTTTAGGAAAATTGAGATTGGTTTAAAGTGAGTAGTAAGAAATTGTTCAGATTAAGCGATGGACCTAGGGTCACCCTCTTTTGGTTCTCTATGTGTTAGTACTAACCAAACCCAAGCCTAAGGTTAAGAGCTTGGGAAAACCACTTACATGAGTTTCCAAAGTGTTAGGGGATCAAAGGAGATGTGCTTTGTTTAGTGTTGGGAGTGTGTAGTGTAAGTGTGGTGTAAGCTCCAGACCTCTCAGGTAGATCCTATGGCCTAAACTCCTATAGGAGACTTCCCCTGGGCTTCCTTATGCTTAGCCTCTTCCTCCCAAAAAGTGGAGCATAGGCCTTAAGCAAATGAAAACTCCCAATGAAGTGAGAAAATTTTGAATTTCTATGTGGAAGGGTTCCATGACTAGTCTTCTAAGAAAGTCACCAGGAGAGTTCTATGGCTAGACCTTAGGCTATTTTAAAGGAAGACTAGAATTCAACCAAATGTGAGGCCAACAAAGTTAAAGGAATGCCATGTTTCCTTATCGGGAATGGTCTTATATCCAATAGTTGAGGAGAGACTGGATGCTATACCATTTCTAAAAATTGTCAAATGTCGATATGTTGGTTTTGAGAAGGATTGTAATACGACTTATATTCTTTCTCAAAGAGAGAGGAGTAGATGCTGTATTCCATTTAAGGAGGTCTTACACTATTTCTTGTAAATGTAAAATGTCGGTATTATTGATTTCGAGAAGGAATGTCACACGACTTATATCCTTTCTCAAGAGAAAGAGCTAAAGGAATGCCATAACTCCATGTCGGGAAGGGTCTTACATCCAATAGCATGAGTTATGTATGAAAAATACATGAAGAAGAATGTATCCACTAAGGATTTGGACTTTATAAGTCGAAGGATAAATCTCGTGTTAATTGTCGCAAGTTGTTTATTATGTCATTTTTAATTTAAATTATTCATTTTAACATTTTTTGAACCTGTCGATGTATTATTGATAGCTGGGGAATATCTTTCAAAATTTTATTCCACTACCAGAGGTAATGTACATTGATGATAAAAGTCAACAGTACATCATATATCATACAACACACAACACAAAATGTCAATATAACATCACATTAGAAGTTGTCAGATTATCCTTCTGTCATGCTTGTATCCTTGGATACTGCTAGAACTACCACAAATATCTAACACTCCAAGACACTATCTATCAAGTATGTTCCAGGTGTTTTGATATTCATAGGTTCATGGTAGTTGCAAAGATTTTAATCCCTCGAGCTCTAACATAGGTTTATGACTGATCAGTCGTTTGTTAGGATGCATTCTTCGCAGTGTAATCGAGATTCGTTGTCCACTTATACTGGGTATGCAATGTTTAGCAACATTGACTCCATTCCCCTGTAAGGCCAAGACTGTTCCACGTGGAAGAAGAATCTGGTAAGACCCACAAAATTGTCATGGTATCAAAATCCTTATCTCTCTCCCAAACATGATAGAGCATTTGTTAAAGAGTGACAACATACAAAAATGTCTCTTAAAGTCGTTACTATCAATATGTAGTGGGATACAATCCCCTTCTTTATAAATTTTAATAATGTAGCTGTTTGGAATGCAACTATGCAGTATTATATCCCAAACTACCAGTTGTCCGATGATTTGGACAAGGTCTGTAGGAATCACATCTACCTATTCATGTCACATAATTCCTAGAGGATTTTGATATTTATGTTTAGCATAGTTGTAACAACATCCGTACTAGATAGTTACCTGCCCTTTGCCGCGTATCCATTTATTGGGCTCAGAAATTATCCTCTTCTTCAAGCTTCCAGCTTGTCCAAGATCTCGAGCTTCCATTATATCTTCAACAATGACAGTTTGCTCATTTTCATCGAAGACTCTCATGTCTAATTTAATTCCTTCTAGTATGTTGATAGTATGTCCATCGATATGTTTGAATTCTTCAAAAAAATGCCATCTGAGAGTTTGACTGCACGTCAATTCTTCTTCAGAAATAATCTGTATGTAAGTAGATTTATCTGATGTCATGAGGTCGAGTACAGACACATATGGAGTCGGTGCAAAAAATGCCCTTTCTATTGCTTCCTCTTCTTCAGGATCTAGATTCTCTACTCCCATAATAGGATATACATCTCTAGGCATATCTTCAATGATCGGAAATTCGAATCAAGAGTTGTCTTGCTCCAAAAACTTCACATTCCGTTGTTCATTTTCTTCAATCTGTATAAGTCGTTTATTTCTATTTCTTCTTTGGGTTTGAGTCAATCCTACTGTCAATTTATTGACACCCGCAACAGATGCTTCTATGATCCCCTGAGTTGCAGCGACTACCACAAAGTTTAATCTCCCAGAGTCAAGTTTTCTTTTCTGAACCGTTAGTTTCACTTTTTCTTTAGTGATCTCTGGTTGTCGGGTCCTGAACTCTAGCACAGGCAATTCCCTTTCAGCTTCCCCTTTGTCAACAATGGACAACAATGGTACATTATATAACTGCTTGATCTGTGTCATGTCAAAGTCAAAGTTGATCCTTGATCCTTTTTCAATGCATCGGTGATCCAATGCTAAACACACACCACTTCAAAAAGTGAATAAGAGTTTGTTGTTCGACATTTTCCTGCAAGCAACAGGTTAATGGAAACATATCAGACTAAGTTTTAATTTAATTTATCAATATGAAATTCATTATTGTCGAGAAATGATGTTCACAAACACATGTTATGTGAACAAAAGGAAATGTTCAAAAAAAGACATAGATTGTAACAAATTTCATGTCATTTTATTCATTGCTTTCCTAGTTTATAAAAAAGTCATCATTTTCATGTTGCATAATATTTTTTCAAGAAACGCCCATTAATTGGGGGTAAGTCTCTTTCACCTTGCCAGTCTACTAATTGGTAAGATCCTCCTGAATAATCCTTTTCAATTACATACGCGCCCTACCATATTAGTTTAATCTTTCCTTTATTCTTCGATGAGTGAGGATAGGTCTTCAGAGAACTAAAACAAATTCACTGATTTGAAACGTTCTAGGGCAAACCAATTTGTCGTGGGCCTGTATAATTTTTGCTTGATATAATTTAAGATTTTGTTGAGCTTGCATATGCTTGCCTTCTAAACTCTCAAGTTCTTCAAGTCATAATTTGGCATTTTCTTCTTTAGTTATTTTGCTTGTAGCTGCAACACTGAGAGAAGGAATTTGCACTTCAAGTGGTAAGATGGTCTCAGAACCATATACCAAAGCAAACGGTGTTGATCGTGTTGGTGTTCGGTATGTAGTCCTATAGGCTCATAAGCTTCTAGCAGTCACTCATGCCACTTTCTTGGACTGTTAATTAATGTCTTCTTCAAAATTTATACTAATGTTTTATTGAAGGCGTCAACTAAACCATTGGCTTTAGGATAATAGATTGTGGAATATCTTCAATCTATCCAATGTCTCTTAATAAAGTTGTTCATTTTTGTATTTTTAAAACCCATTCCATTGCTGATATGACTCTTTAAGGAATTCCAGATCTATAGACAATTTGTGTTTTGAAGAAATGAGGAACTTGCTCTGCCTTACCTTCTATTAGCGGTATTACTTCAGCCCATTTAGAGAAGTAATCAATGGCTGCTAGAATGAATTGATGGCCTTTTGATGATGGATAGGGTTGATACACTGAAAATATATAGTGTTTTTAAATACATTTTATACAAATTTTTGATGATATTGCACTTTAATAGAATGTATATTTGTGTTTTTCTTGTAGGTATGATTAAAATGACTGAGTATGATGAATGGAGCAAAAGAGGATAAAATTTGGAGAAAAGTTTTGAAGAATGAAAATTTTGACCTGTGGCGGCTAAGCACTGAACCCTTGGCACATAGGCGCGACAGTTAAATAATACAAATTAAATCAAATTTGGCGCCATTTTCAAAGGGTGTTTGAAGCAACTTTTGATGGTAACTTTCTTAACTTCTACTGGGCGACAGATTTGAATGAAGAGATGCATTTTTTGGTGGATATATTGAATCTGGACATGATTTTAAGAGACACCAAAGCACCTTTTAGAAAATTCTAAAAATAAGACTTGAAGTTTAGAAAAATGGTTATTGTTGGAGGGTTTGATTAGAGTTAAGAGTAAAGTTTATGTTAGAGAGTTATTGAGAGCACACCTTTCCGCTTCACCAAATTTATTATCAATTGTATCTAGTTTTTATTAAGAGTGGGATAGAGATTCGGACTCAACAGATTTGGGTGCCAACTTCTATTGTATCTTGTAAAGGAAAAGCAACGTTTCAAAGGAACTTCAGGTGTCTTGTGGAGAGGATTTGTAGATAAGTGTTTATCTTGTTTTACATTGGTTTTAAAGTACGACTTGTTGTGTTTTCACTATGATTTCTACTTTCAAATCAAGTTGTGATTGTGTTTTCTCCATGAGTTCTGAGTAGTTTTCTTTATCGTTTTCCTTTTAAATGATGAAGTAATTAATTTATTGAAGGAAGTTGTGTGAAGTATAAGATTTCAATGTTGGAAGAAGTTGTGATGATTCACTACCTTGCACTTCATTTACATCTTGATTTGGCCAATTAAGATGATAAAATTTGTTGTGAGAATATGTAAGAACCAATGCGGTATTGTCTCAATCAACAATTGGAAAGAATCACATGCAATTGTATGGGTAAGAATTGCAGTCCATATGGTTGCGTACAAATAAATTGGAAGATATATTTTTAATGGGGAGTAAAATTAGAGAACTTTAGAGTGGCAGGCTAAAGCCCCCTAATTTGGTTTGATGTTTTAAATTTTGTTATGTGATATTAGCCCCCAGCTGGAGGGAATAGAGGGAACTCTAGAGTGAGAGCTAGTATCTTCCCCACCTAAGCCATCTACATGATTTCAAAACTTCAAATTAACCAAGTTCTTTATAGAACCAATTAAGGGTAAAGAATATAATTGCTTATATTTCGTACAACACACTTAGATACTTCCACAATGAAATTCCATAATTATTATTGATTCATTAAAAGTGGAAAAAGAAATTTTATTCTCATTTGCTTTCATACTATTTTATAGTTGTGTTATATTTAGTTGTTTGCTTTACTTTTTATTCAAAAAATACCAAAAAATAAATTTGAAAAACTTTATATCTTAAAAAATACTTTACAAAATCATTTTAAAAAGTAAAAGTTCTTTTTCTTATTTCTTTAAAATTTTAGATATTTCCCTGATGATTCGATATCTCGGGGTTTAATCAAAAAGTCCTATATTACTTGATAAACGATATGTATACTTGCTTAGTATCCCATATTATAAATAACTAAAGTATAATTTCATATCTAAATCGTAAGAATAAATATTTGGGGATCAAATTTTTGGCCCCGTTGCCGGGGAAATTAATTAAAATATCATTTAAAGAAAATTAAAGGAAAATTAAGTTTTTACTTTTCATTATTTTTGTTAGTGTGTTTTATTGTGCATATTTTAGGTTCTGAGGGACTTGTGCCTTACGATTATGAATTAGAGAGAACTATAAAAAAATTAAATAAATTAAACATACAAAAAAAGATAAAAATATTCAAGAAATGACAAATCAAGATCATCAAAATGTTGAAATCTATCAAGAATTTAGACCTTTAAGAGATTATGCTAACCCTACAGTGGATGAACTTCATGGTAGTATTCAACACCCTGTTTTAGCTGCTAATTCAGTTGAACTTAAACATGTTATTATCCAGATGGTATCTAATAATCAGTTTGGGGGAGCACTAACTGAAGATCCTAATTTACATCTTGCCAATTTTCTAGAATTGTGCGCTACATTTAAATACGACGGTGTTTCAGACGATGCTATTAGACTTAGACTTTTCCATTCTCATTAAAGGATAAAGCTAAAATTTGTTTAAATTCGTTAGCGCCTGGGTTTATCAGAACTTGCGGTGATTTAGCACAAAAATTCCTTGCTAAATATTTTCCACCTTCGAAGACTGTGATGCTTAGAAATGATATTACTTCTTTTTGTCAGTTTGAAGGGGGATCTATATATGAAACATGGGAACATTTTAAAGAACTCCTAAGACAGTGTCCACATCATTTGATACCAGATTGGTTTATAATTTAGGCCTTTTACAATAGATTAGTTGGATCTCTTAGATCAATTATTGATGCCGCTGCTGGGGGTTCATTGATGTCTAAACAATTTGCTGATGCTTATGCTTTAATTGATGAAATGGCTACTAATAATTTTCAATGGCTTTCAGAAAGGTTAAATCCTAAAGGTAGCCAACATTCATGAAATGATGCTTTTGCGATGCTAGCAAATCAAGTTGCTGCAATTTCAAGGAAGACAAACCAATTTGAGATGAATTTTTCTCAGCCAACTTCCATGTTTGAAAAAAATTCACTAGGCTAAAGGGTTGATTCTCCTACTTCATCAAAAACTTTGAATTCCATAAGTAAGCCTAATAATCCATATTCAAATTATTATAACATAGGTTGGAAAAACCATCCAAACTTTAATTGGAATACCAATAATCACGGTGGTAATAATTAACAATGAGGGAACAACCAAGTAAACCTATTGGGAAACTGGAACAACCAAGGGAATAATAATTATAGACTAACCTTTCCACCAAGTTTTAACAATACCTCACAATTTAAGGAAAATAAGTTGTCTATTGAAGAAATGGTGTTACAAATGGGAAATCAATTAGAAAGTCAAGGAGCTACAATAAGAAATATTGTGAATCGATTAGGACAGATTGCCAATTCATTAAGTAATAGATCCCAAGGAAAGCTTCCTAGTAATACTGAAGTAAATCCAAGAGACAAGACTAAAGAGCATGTACAAGCTATTCAGTTGAGAAGTGAAAGAGAGTTGGAAGGTCTCGAGTTCAATAAGAGACTGATGTAGAGAAAGAAGAGATTGAAAAATCAAAAAAGGACGCTTTGAAAGGTTTGGAAAGACCTATTTCTCCACCTAAGGTTAATTTAGAAAAGCCACCACCTCCATTTCCTCAGAAACTTCAACAACAAAAATTGGATAAGCAATTTTCAAAATTCTTTGAGATATTTAAGAAGCTTACAATCAATATTCCATTTGCTAAAGCTTTAGAACAAATGTCAAGCTATGTGAAATTTATGAAGGATATTCTTAACAGAAAGAGAAAGTTTGATGATAATGAGACTGTTACACTTAGTGAAGAGTATAGCGCTGTAATTCAGAAAAAGTTTATTGAAAACTTAATGATCCTGGAAGTTTCACAATTCCTTGTGCAATCAGAGACAGATTTTTTGGAAAAGTTTTTTGTTCTTTGGGTGCAAGCATTAACCTTATGCTATTATCAATAATCAAAAGGTTGGAATTAGGAGAAATAACCCCTACTACTGTAACTTTACAATTAGCTGATCGTTCGGTCACATATCCTAAAGGAGTTATAGAAGATGTTTTAGTGAAAGTGGATTAATTTATATTTCATGTTGATTTCATTGTGTTGTATATGGAGGAAGATAAAGAGATACCCATAATTTTAGGGAGACCTTTCCTAGCCACAAGCAGAGCTATGATAGATGTGCAAAAAGGGGAATTAATGATGCGAGTTAAGGATCAAACTAATATATTTAATATTTCATAGTCAATGAAATATCCTGCAAGAGGTAAAGATGATGAATGTTATCAAATATTTGAGTGAATGCTATTTCAAGTCAACTTATGTAGAGATATTTGAAAGTAAAGAAGCAAGAAGAGGAATCACAAGATTCTGAAGATTTTCATGAGGAAGAATTAAATTATGTTCATGAAAATTTCGAAATGTTGGACATGACTGAAAAAGATGAATCTTTGGGTCATCAATTGAAAAACCTCTTGAACTTGATTTAAAGATGCTTCATAATCATTTAAAGTTTGCCTTTTTAGGTAATTACTCAACTTTTCCAGTTATAATGTCCTCTCAATTAATTAAAAGAGAAGAAGAGAGTTTGCTTGAAATTTTGAAGAAATATAAGAAATCCTTTGGATGGACAATAGCTGATATTAAACGAATCAGTCCTTCAATTTGTATGCATAGAATCCTTACGGAGGAAAACTGCAAACCTCGGGCTGATCCTCAAAGGAGATTAAATCCTATCATGAAGGAAGTTGTTATAAAAGAAATCTTAAAGTGGTTGGATGCTGGAATTATCTACCCTATTTCAGATAGTGCATGGGTTAGGCCTATTCACTGTGTATTTAAGAAAGGAGGTGTTACTGTGACTGTGAATGCAACGAATGAAATAGTACCAGTAAGATAAGTTACAGGGTGGTGAATATGCATTGATTATATAAAATTAAACCTTGCCACAAGGAAAGACCATTTTCCACTTCTTATTCAAGATCAGATGTTGGATAGACTCACTGATTACCACCAAATTCAAATTGCTCCTAAGGATCAAGATAAAATAGCATTTACCAGTCCTAATGGTACATTTGCTTAGAAGAAAGCCCTTTGGTTTATGTAATGCCCCTGCTACATTTTAGGGATGTATGATGGCAATTTTTTGTGATTTAATAGAAAAACGAATTGATGTTTTTATGGTTAACTTTTCAGTGTTTGGAATTTTATTTAAATCATATTTAGAACATCTATCTAACATTTTGAAATGCTGTGATGAAATTAATTTGGTCCTTAACTGGGAGAAATGCCAATTTATGATAGTAGGAGAAATTATTTTGGGACATCGTATATCAGAAAATGGTATGGAAGTAGATCCTACAAAAATTCAAGTGATCTCTAATTTACCTTACCCAACTAATGTAAGGGAAATTAGAAGTTTTCTGGGACATGTTGAATTTTACTGGCGTTATATTAAAGAATTTTCACAAATTTCAAAGCTTTATGTCGTTTACTGGAAAAAGTTGTGATTTTTAATGTTGATGATGATTGCCTAAAACCTTTTGAAACTTTAAAAGAAAAATTAATCACTGCACCTGTTATAGTTTAACCTAACGGGAAAAACCTGTTGAATTAATGTGTGATGTTAGTGATTATGTTATTGATGTTGTTTTAGGTCAAAAATATGATAAGATTTTCAAAGTGATTTACTATGCTAGTAAAACTCTTAATGAAGCTCAAAATTAATTATACCACTACTGAGAAATAGTTATTAGCTATAGTATTTGCCTTTGATAAATTTAGATCATATGTAATTGAAAATAAATGTGTGGTGCATACTGATCATTCTGCTAGTAAGTATTTAATGAAGAAGAAGGATGCAAAACCAAGATTTATTTGATGGATTCTTCTTTTATAAGAATTTGACTTCGAGATAGTAGATAGGAAGGGTGCTGATAATCAAATTGCTGATCTTCTGTCCAGGCTTGAAACTGAAAAATCTCTCTGTGATGCTGAAAAAATTAATGAATATTTTCTACGACTAAAAATTGTTCGTTGTTAATGAGTGGTGTGTTCCATGGTATGCCTACATTGTAAAATTTATTGTCAGTAATATTTTACCTTATGGTTTGACATACCAAGAGAAGAAGAAATTTCTATCTGAATCTATGACTTATTTTTGGGATGACCCATTTTTAAATATACAAGGAAAGGATTTGATTATTTGTGGATGTGTGCCTCTAGAAAAAACTTATGAAATTATTCAAAAATGTCATAATTCTGATTATGTGGGTCATTTTGGAGTTGTTAAAACTGCATATAAAAATCTTAGAATCCGGATTTTATTGGCCTATAATTTTTAAGGATGTTAATGTTTATATTAAAAATTGTGATCGATGTCAACGTGTAGGACAAAAAGAAATTAGATGCCCCTCAATTTTATGTAGGATGTTGAAATATTTGACGTTTGAGGATTAGATTTGATGGAACAATTTTTAGCATCTCTCGTAAATGCATACATTTTGATAGCAGTAGACTATGTATATAAATGGGTAGAAGCTTTTGCTTTACCTTGATGTGATGCTCAAAATGTTGCAAAGTTTTTAAATAAGAATATATTTTACAGATTTGGAATACCAAGAGTAATCATAATTGATGGGGGAAGTCATTTTAGAAATGCGATTATGGAGAAGTTAGTAAAGAAATATCATATTAAACATAACATTGCTACTGCTTATCATCCGCAAATAAGTGGTTTGGTTGAATTATCCAATCATGAAATTAAAAGAATATTGGAAAAGATTGTTAATCCAAATAGAAAGGATTGGTCAATCAAATTGGATTATGCTTTGTGGGCCTATAGGACTGCCTAAAAAACTTCTATAGGAATGTCCCCATATAGGCTAATTTTTGGAAAAGCTTGTCATTTACCAGTTGAACTTGAGCATAAAGCATATTGGGCTATTAAAGAGTTCAATTTTAATTTGAAAGATGCTGGAGAAAAGAGATTATTGCAATTAAATGAGCATGAAGAGATACGGAATGAATTTTATGAAAATGCTAAGATTTATAAAGAAAATATGAAGTTGTGGCATGATCTGAAGATTTTTAAGCGAAGGTAAGAAGTTTTACTATATAATGCTAGATTGATAATTTTTGCTGAAAAACTTATGTCCAGGTGGATGAGCTCATTTATTGTGATGAAAGTTTATTCATATGGAACTGTGGATATTAAAGATCCTAGGACTGGAAAATTTTTTAAAGTG
Organism: Papilionanthe hookeriana x Papilionanthe teres; assembly: GCA_022702705.1. Classification (NCBI taxonomy): domain Eukaryota; kingdom Viridiplantae; phylum Streptophyta; class Magnoliopsida; order Asparagales; family Orchidaceae; genus Papilionanthe; species Papilionanthe hookeriana x Papilionanthe teres. The sequence goes on along the minus strand of CM040428.1, from coordinate 129,277,347 downwards.
AACGGTCATAGACTTAAAACTTACTTTTCAGTCAATCAATCTAAACCTGATGAGAATCTAATGTTGGGCCGCTCAGAATAAGCTCTGGGTATATCAGGATGATGACGTTAAACGAAGCGCTTTGTGGGAGGCAACCCATATTTATCGGTGTTCTTTGCTTTATGATTGCTTTGTGTGCTTTTATTTGGTTTGATTTAAGAAATGTGGTAGTATTTTGGAGTTTTTATGTTATAGTGGTGTTTATTTGACCTTATTTGATGACTTAGAGGAGTCATAATGAAGATTTTAACATTTGGTAGAACAGTGAAAAAATGTGCACTGACGGTTATGCGATGCTGGTTGGCGCGTAGGTGACACATTTATAAAAAACGTGAAAAATGAGGTTCTATAAGTCTAAATTTGGTGAGTAGTTTTTGGAGTTATTAAAAAGTTTTAAAATGTCTAGGGTCAGTTTTAAGGCTTCCTATGTCTATAAAAGGCCCAGAATTTATGAGATACTTGGTCCAGTTCTTATTTTCATTTTTGAGTCTTAAAAATAGTATTTTGAGTGCAAAAATATCTTCTTTGGAGAGTGAAGTTAAGAAGAAAGAGGATGCCAAAAAGAAGAAGTTTATTTGTGATAGTGCGAAAGAGTTATATAATGCATATCTAGCTGTATGTATTCAAGGAATAGCAGAAAGAATTACGAAGATCGAGGGCGATGTGGGGTCTATTGATGCAAAGTTAAATGAAATTAACACACATTTAGCGCACATTGGATGGAAACTCAAAATGCAATTTAGTCATACAAGTCACGTGGAAGAAGCAGATAGAGCGTTGTGTCTGAAGAAGAAGATGTAAGAGCTTTTAATCATCTTTCATTTATCAGATTTACATTCGAGATGGTTCAAATGAAACTAATGGTGGTTCTGGATATAATCCACCTAATGGAGATTGGAATTAAATTAAGTGTGGTTATGTGTGTTTAGTGTTTTAGTGTGTGGTTATTTTTTTATGTTTGTGTTTGTTGCACCTTACATGTGTTTGCTACATCTCCACGATGTAAATTTATGTTTAATTACATGTGTTTGAACTTATGAATTGGAGAATTTTATCCAAAGTGTTTGGATAGAAATTTTTAGTTTGTATTAAGTGTGTTTTGATATTTAAGTAATATAAGATTTTGTTTGTGTGAGATTTGTGTGGAATCATTGGAGATTAAAGTGTACTTTTTGAGTATTAGAAGAGTTTATGGGGAGAAATATTTATTTGAAGTGATTAAAGGTGATTAACTAGGATCTGTGATGGAATTAACTTAATTGCTAAAATTTGAGCACTAGCGGTTAAGTGCCAAATCGATGGCACATAAGTGCCAGATTTCATGGCTAAGCATGCCTCACGCATTGGCACCATATGCCTCGTGCATATGCGCCGGATCGTGAAAATTGATTTTCTGCACTTAAAAACCTAAAATTTTCTTTTTTTAACACCCCATCACCTTCAACCTCTCAATTTCGTAAAATAGGAGCCTATGTCATCATTAATTTGGATCATTTTAGAGCCGATATCATCGAAATTTGTTGGATTTGAATTCCTTTAAGTATGATCACTACTCATAAGTAAAAATTTTTTATTTCTCCATTTATTTTGAGTACATTATTGAAAAATTCGAAAATCAATATTCATGGTGAAAAATTGAGGAAAAGCATGAGAAATTGCTTGGATTTCGTAGAGTTTGCCTTTGGAAGTTGAGTTAATAAGTTTAGTTTAGTTTTGGAATTTATGTTAAATTTTTTGTGAATATTTAGAGATGTCTCCAAAGTCAAAACACTCGAAAGAAAAAGCAAAATTTGATTCCGACAAATTTGTCAGTTCTCAAGCAGAGAATCGTTACGTTGATGTACTCGCATCTCGAAAATTGATTCCAGAATGAGTTTTTAGAAAGACAGGAGGAGATATTGAGAAGATGATTGCTAGAAGGAATTGGGAAAGATACTGTTGCTTCTCCGTAGTTGCAGTTGTTTATGTGGTGAGAGATTTCTATGCTAACTTGCTATTAGTTGAGGAAAATTTCGTGATGGTTAGGGGGCAACAAGTAGATTTTTCACCTACGGTAATTAATAATTTTTACCGATTACCTCCTGAGATGTTTTTTTTATGGAATTACCATCCTCCTGAGGGAGAGTTAGATGAGATTATGGCCTTTCTTACTGATGAAAGAGGTTTATGGAAGATTACAAATGAAAGAAGAGTGAATTTTCAAGCCTCTGAGTTGAATGTCACTTCAAAGCCATGACATTACTTCATCTCATCTAAGCTTCTGCCTTCAATTCATGCCAGTGAAGTTATAAGGGAGAGAGTTTTCTGAACCATCATATACAACAGGGAAAGCCTATAGATATTGGAGCTATTATTTATGATTATATTTTGAACTGAGCTAGAGCTGCTACTACTGCAGGTATGGGATTTGTTTCATCGATTCACTTAATTTTTGAGCAGTTTGGTGTTAAGTCTGAAACATGGGAAGAGGTTCTTCAGCCACTTAGACCTATTACCAGTGTAAATGTGAACACGTACACTGTACATTCAGTATTTGGCTGGAAAGGAGTAATTGCTAGAGCATCCAGTGCTTATACTTCTACTGCTTCTACTGCTTCTACTTCTCATGCTTCTGCAGCACATGCATCATTCTTTAGAGATTCACAAACTAGATTATTACAGAATATTTTGAAGAAGGTGAGTCTTACCAGAGAGCATGTTAGAGATTTGGATGGAAAGGTAGAGAATATTAAGAGGTATATTCAGAAACATAATGATTATGTGGAGAACTATCATCAACACATGGATAGACTGATTAGAGGAGATCATAGTGCTGAGATGCCTCCTCATCCTTGTTTTATACCTTATGTGCCATCCAGAGATTGGAATGAGAGAGATAATGATGATGAGTAGGATTTAATTTTTTTATGTGTTGTTGAGTTTATTATGTTTGTATTTGTGTTTTATGATCTATGGATTTTTATTTGTTATTGTGTTTTACTATGGACTCTAATGTTGAGTTGATTATAGTTAGACTATTTCTATATGCACATTCAGATGTTTGTATGTTGGATCGATGTTTTATTTTGTAATATGTGATGTGTTTGTGGTAGTAAATGCTTTTATGTGTTTCTACTTTTTGAGTCTTTAGTATTGTCTAATTTAATTCCAATAAATATTAGAAAAATTTAGAACACTATTAGAAATCACTATTTATATAGCATGTTTAAACTTTTCAAAATTTGCTACCATTTATTATCTAGTATGTTATGATTTGTATTATGTTAAGTTGGTGTGTATTTGCTTTGAAAACCTCCACTTTTGTAGAAGTCGTTTGAAATTTTGAAATTTCTATTTTATGAAAAACTGAATTTTATCTACTAGTTACTTCAGTTTTATACTGTTATACTTGCATATTTAGAATGTTAAGATTCCTGCAAGCATGTTATTCTAGTTTTTTAATGCTTACCCATGTATCGTTTTTATGCTTAAATGTTTTATCCTAATTAAAATTTAAATTTTGGGGGGGAATTTAAAAATAAATTTAAAAAAAAAAATTTTATTGGTTCTAAAAAATACTTAAATAAAATTTGATTTTTGATTGAAAATAATTATGTATATGAAGTTATATTAGGGATGCAAAATTTTTAATATAGAAATGAGTAAGAGAATTTAGTTAAAATTAATAGTAATGATGAAAAATTTAAAGTTAAAATTTTCTTAGTAAAGAAATGTTAAATATAATTAAACTATCTTTAGTTAAAAATGTTGTATTTTTGGATAAATAGAAGATTTGAGTTTTATTTTTGAAAGTTTCAATTTCTTTTATTGAGAAATAATTTTCAACACTATTATTATGATTTTTAAGTGAAGGATATATATCACACCTTTGTTTTAAATGAAAGGGTAGAATTCAAAATCATTAAAGTCATATCCAGATACAATAATCCTTGCCTTATAAAAAGAGAAACGAAAAAAAAAGAAAAATAAAGAAAAATAAAAAGAAAAAGAGAGAAAAATAGTATGTAAAAAGGAAGGAGAAGCTTGAGGATTTAAGGGCCTCATCATTAATTGGTTACATACCAAAAGTTTAAAATATAAGTTTTGAGAAAATATAAAGCTTAAGGTTATAATATAGTAAGTAAAATTATTTCCAAATAAAAATTTCTAAGTGAAGAAGATGAAATGTTTGAATTTTATATTTTGAGGAATGTACAAGTATTTTCGAATTAGATAGGAACTAATATTTTTCATTCTCCTTTACTTAAGAACCTTCTAAACTTTATGTTGGGCTCATTTACAAAATTTTTTTCTAAATTGGACTATTTCATTTCTAGAACAAAAATTTTGAAACCTTCCTAAAGAAACTCATTTACGTAATTTGCATGTTAAGGTTTTCTATGTGATTAAGTGTCACTTGAGGACAAGTAACATTTTAAGTTTGGAGGATTTTTGAAACACCTAAAATATATAGTGTTTTTAAATACATTTTATACCTATTTTTGATGATATTGCACTTTAATGGAATGCATATTTGTTTTTTCTTGTAGGTATGATTAAAATGACTAACTGTGATGAAAGGAGCAAATGAGGATCAAATTTGCAGAAAATTTTGAAGAATGAAAAGTTTGACCTGTGGAGGCTAAGCGCCGGACCCTTGGTTCATAGGCGCGATAGTTAAATAATACGAATTAAATCAAATTTAGCGTCATTTTCTAGGGATGTTTGAAGCAACTTTTGATGGTAACTTCCATAACTTCTTTTGGGTGGCATATTTGAATGAAGAGATGCATTCTTTTGTGGATACATTGAATCTGGACATGATTTGAAGAGACACCAAGGCACATTTTGGAAAATTTTAAAAAGAAGACTTGAAGATCAGAAAAATGGTTGTTGTTGGAGGGTGTGATTAGTGTTAAGAGTAAAGTTTTTGTTAGAGAGTTATTGAGAGCACACCTTTCCACTTCACCACTTTTATTAATAATTATATCTAGTTTTTAGTAAGAGTAGAGTAGAGATTCAGAGTCAATGGAGTTGGGCCCTAACCTCTATTGTATCTTGTAAAGGTAAAGCAAAGTTTCAAATGATTTTCAGATATGTGTTTATCTTGTTTAACATTTGGATTTAAAATACGACTTGTTGTATTTTAACTATGATTTCTACTTTCAAATCAAGTTGTGATTGTGTTTTCTCCATGTGTTTTGAGTAGTTTTCTTTATCTTTTTTCCTTTTAAATGACGAAGTAATTAAATTATGGAAGGAAGTTGTGTGAAGTATAGGATTTCAATGTTGGAAGAAGTTATGATGATTTACTACCTTGCACTTCATTTACCTCTTGATTTTTCCAATTAAGATGTTAAAATTTATTGTGATAAAATGTAAGAACCAATGCGGTATTGTCTCAATCAACAATTGGATATAATCACATCCAATTGTATGGGTGAGAATTTTAGTCCATATGGTTGGGTGCAAATAAATAAGAAGATATATTTTTAATGAGGAGTAAAATTAGAGGACTTTAGAGTGACAGGCTAAAGCCCCCTAATTTGGTTTGATGTTTTAAATTTTGTTATGTGATGTTAGCCCCCAAGTGGAGGGAATAGAGGGAAATCTAGAGTGAGAGCTGGTATCTTCCCTGCCTTACCCATCTACATGATTTCAAAACTTCAAATTAACCAATGTTCTTTATAGAACCAAGTAAGGGTAAAGAATATAATTGCTTCTATTTGACACAACACAATTAGATACATCCATAATGAAATTCCATAATTATTATTGATTCTTTGAAAGAGGAAAAAGATATTTTATTCTTATATGCTTTCATACTATTTTATAGTTGTGTTAGCTTTAGTTATTTGTTTTACATTTTATTCAAAAAATACAACAACAACAACAACAACAACAACAAAAACAACAAAGCCTTAATCCCACTAAGTGGGGTCGGCTACATGAATCTTTTTTCTCCATTGCGTCCTATTTAGTGTCAAATTTTCATTTAATTCTAATAAATTAAGATCATTTTTTATGCAATAAGCTCAAGTTTTCCTAGGTCTGCCTCTGCCTCTCTTAACATAAGTTGTATTTAAAACATCTACTCTCCTAATCGGATCATCAGATGGTCGACGTTTAATGTGACCAAACCATCTAAGGCAACTCTCTATAATTTTATTCGTCACTGGTACAACTCCAACCTTATTACGGATATATTCATTTCGCATTTTGTCTCTAAGTGTAAAGCCACTCAGCCACCTAATCATTCTCTTCTCGGCAACACTTAACTTAACATTATGCTTCTCTTTTAAAGGCCAAAATTCAGCACCATAGAGCATTGAAGGTCTCACCACCATCTTATAAAATTTTCCTTTCAGTCTAAGCGGTACTTTTCTATCACACAATAGGCTGGACGCATCCCTCCGGTTCAACCAACCAACCTAAATTCTACTATTAACATCCCCATCTATATCACCATCGCTTTAAACAATGGACCCGAGATATCTAAATCGTTCACACCTTTTAATAATTTGATCACCCAAAGTTACACTTCTGTCACTAGACCTACTATTACTAAGATTACATTCCATGTATTCAGTTTTAGTTCTACTCAAACAAAGATCTTTAGACTCCAATGTAGACCTCCATAATTTAAGTTTTTCCTGGACTTTTTCTCTTGCCATATCCACAAGGAGGATATCATCAGCAAAAAGCATACACCAAGGTACATCCTCTTGTAAATGCCCAGTAAGACCATCCAGAAATAAAGCAAAAAGATATGGTCTTAAAGTCGATCCTTGATGTAAACCAACAGAAATAGTAAAATACTTGGTCAATCCTCCTTCGGCTCGAACACATGTAACGACTCTAGCATACATATCTTTAATAACTTGAATATAAGTCATATCAACACATTTCTTCTCAAGGACTCTCCAAAGAACATCGCTAGGAACCTTATCGTAAGCTTTTTCTAAATCAATAAAAATCAAATGTACATCCTCCTTATTATCTCTATACTTCTCCATCAAACCTCTCAATAAATGTATAACTTCCATGGTAGACCTGCCCAGCATAAATCAAAATTGATTATGAGAAATCTTCGTAATACATCTTAACCTATGTTCAATTACCCCCTCCCATAATTTTAAAGTATGACACATCAATTTAATTCCTCCATAATTTGCACATTTTTGTGCATCTCCTTTATTCTTAAAAATGGGGACCAAAATACTCTTTTTCCACTCCTCAGGCATCCTTTTAGTTTTTAAAATAATATTAAAAAGTATAGTAATCCAGGAAACCCCTAAATCACCTAAACATTTCCACACTTCAATTGGGATATCATCAGGTCCTACAGACTTTCCCCCTTGGTTTTCTTTATAGCCTCATCAACTTCTTTTTTACTAATGTGACGGTAAAAATGAAAAGTTTTATTATTATTAACGATATTAAGATCACTAAGGACGATCGTACTTTCAGCATCATCACTAAAAAGTTTATCAAAATAACTCACCCACCTATGTTGAATATCTTTTTCTAAGAAAAGCACTTTTTGATTTTCATCTTTAATACACTTTACTTAAGTTAAATCTTTACTTTTCTTTTCTCTTTTTCACCTTCCTTAGTATCTAAAATGTTATAAAGATCACTAAAAGCAAAATTTTTAGCGTCACATATTATTCTTTTACACTCCCTGCGGGCCGTTTTATATTTTTCCTTGTTCTCTACGCTTTTACATTTAAACCAATTTTTATAACATAATTTCTTATATTTTATCTATTATTGCACATTATTATTCCACCACCAACTATTTTTATTTATAGAAACTTTTTCTTTTGATTCTCCAAGTACATCTTTAGCCACTTGTTTAATAGCATTAGTTAATTTTTCCCACATAACATTCGCGTCTTCATGAAAATCCCAAATATTTAAATTTTGAATTTTACTCATAAAAATAATTTTATTTGTGTCATTTAGGTGCCCCCATCGTATTCTACGATGTTGAATCCTAGTATTCTTTATTTTACAACTCTTCATCTTAAAATCTAGAACTAATAATCGATGTTCGGTACTTAATTGCTCCCTTGGAATGACCTTATAATCCTTACAATCTCGACGATCTCTTCTTCTCATAAGAAAACAATCAATTTGTGTTTTATTAGATCCATTCTTATAAGTAATAAGATTCTCATCTCTTTTTTTGAATAAAGTATTAGTAATAATCATATCATACGCTAAAGTAAAATCTAAAATGGCTCTACCTTCTTAATTAATCGCTCCATAACCGTAGCCACCATGAAATTTCTTAAATCTTCTACCACTCTACCGACATGTCCATTTAAATCACCTCCAATAAAAATTTTTTTCTTCAAGGGGTATCAAGTGTATTAAGTCTTCTAAATCATTCCAGAATTTATCTTTAGAGCCTATATCTAAACCAACTTGAGGAGCATAAGCACTTATAATATTAAAAATCTTAGTATCAATAATAATCTTAAGTGCTATAATTCTATCTCCAACTCTATTAATTTTAACAACATTATCTTTCAAACTCTTATCTATAATTACACCTACAACATTTCTAGTACAACTCTTACGAGAATACCATAGTTTAAAACCTAAGTTATCAATCTCCTTAGCTTTTTCTCCAACCCATTTAGTTTCTTGAATACATAGGATATTTATCTTTCTATGGATCATAATATCAACTAATTCCATTAGTTTACCATTGAGAGTACCTATATTCTAAGATCCTATCCTAATACTAGTATCATGGACTAACTTCTTTACCCGCATCCGTCCGTAATGTGGGAACCCTTGCTTACTTGACACTACACCCGGGAGCCGGTGTAGCGGCCCTTGCACACTTTCCACTATATTCAGGCCATATAGCGCGTCGCTTCCAGGGGACGCCCTAGCACTTACACAATGATCAAAAGGATTAATGTCATGATTTTTTTTCGACAAGTTTTACGCTGTCTGTCGACTACCTAACGCAACCCTCCACTTTTCACATCTGGGCTTGGGACCGGTAACGACAGTGTTAAATACAAATTTGAAAAACTTTATTCAGAAAATACCAAAAAACAAATTTGAAAAACTTTATATCTTAAAAAAAACATTACAAAATCATTTTAAAAAGTAAAAAGTTCTTTTTCTTATTTCTTTAAAATTTTAGACATTTCCCTGTGGATTCGATATCTCGGGGCTTAATAAAAAAGTCCTATATTACTTGATAAACGATACGTATACTTGCGTAGTATCCCATATTACAAATAATTAAAATAAATTTTCATATCTAAATTGTAAGCATAAAAATTCGGGGATCAAGGGCCCACTGTTTTTGTGCCCCAATATTCAAATGGCCAAGATGCAATAGTTGGATGTAATCCATTTGGCGGTTGATGTAAGACCACTCCATGTATCTAACATTGATGACATTTCTTTTATTAATCAATCATCTTTTTATTCATCAATTATTGTCAATGTCATATCTTCACCAATTTGTGCAGTTTTCCCATGTCAATTTGGGAAAGAACTTGTCATCCTTTTATAGAAATTAGACTGTCGTCTTCTTCTGGACATGGGAATTATTTTGTATGTTTTGCCAAGGAATCCGCTAAAGAATTGTCTCATCTTGGAATCAAGAAGAAAGTTACGTCAGGAATTTGCTGAAGCAATTTTAGAGTGTAACAGAAGTATTGTTTCAGTCTAGGTTTCAACGTCTTGTATTTACTCGCAATTTGATTAATGATCTTTTGAGAGTCTTTGTAGATGTCTACATTTTTTATTTCCATTAGTATTGTTAATTCCAGACTAGTTATGAGCGCTTTGTATTCAACTTCATTATTCGTGCATGGATCAGTCAGATGATAGGAAAATGACATCATTGCTCTGTCTGGTGTAATAAAAATTAATCAGCCTAATCTGGTATGATTGTCTGCTTGTCTTTGTCTTTTTGAGCTGATGATGCTCCATCAAAATATAATTCTCATCATTGTATGTTTGATTTTTTTTATTTCTAATATTTGTTCGTCAGGTAAAAAATCATTAAGAGGCGATCCAGTCAGAATTGGATGTGCTGCTAAGTAATCTGCCAAGATTTGTCATTATATAACATGTAGTGGCACAAATAGTATGTCGAATTGGAGCAGTATCATTGCTGATCTTGCTAATCTTCAAGAAAGTGTCAGTCGTGTCATTAAGTATTGCAATGAGTTAACTCTTTAAAAAAGAGTTAATTTATGAGAAAGCATATAGTGCCTTAATTTTTGAACTACAAAAATCAAAGCTAAGCAATTCTTTTCAATTACTGGATATTTTATTTCAGTCAGAACTAAACGAAGGCTTAAATAATATAATGCATTTTCTTTTCCCTCATTGTTTACTTTGGCTAGTAACGTTCCAAGGGAATTGTCTAATGCTGCAGTGTAAAGGATTAGAGGTCTTCCTAACACAAGGGCTGATAAGACAGGAGGTGTTATTAAATATTGTTTGATGTTTTCAAAGGCGTGTTGGCATTTTTCATCCCACATGAATTTGGTATCTTTTCTGGTTAAGGGAGTGAGAGGCTGGCACCTACCCGACAAATTAGAAATAAAACATTGTATATACACTAGTTTTCCTTGAAAAGATCACGACTGAGTTAGATTTTTAAAGGGAGGCATATTTAGGATGGCTTCTATTTTGAGGGGATCAATTTCAATCCCACTATGTCGAACAACAAATTTTAAAAATTTTCTAAAGTTACTCTAAACGTGCACTTTAAGAGATTTATTTTAAGATTATATTGATGTAATCATGCGAAGATGATTCTCAAATCATACACATGATTGTCTTTTTGTCAACTATTGACAACCAAATCATCCACATAACATTCAACTTGATCTTGTATAAGTTCACCAAAAATCCATGTCATGGCTCTTTGGTAGGTTCAACCAGCATTCCTAAATCAAAATACATAAAATTGTAACATTATATCCCTATGGGTGTCCTGAAGGCTGTATTTGATTCATCTTTTAGAAAGATCTTTATTTGATTGTATCCTGACGATCCATCCATAAAAGAAAATATTACATGTGTGGATGCTATGTTGACCATCAATTCTGGGATTAGTAAAGGAACTTCATCTTTTGGTTAGGCTTTGTTTAAGTCTCTGAAGCATACAAAGACCCTGATTTGACCATTTTTCTTTCTAACCAACACTATATTAGCTAACCATGTCAGATAATTTTCTTCTCGTATAAACCAGCCTCAATAAATTTCTTAATTTTGACAATGACTTATTATTCTATTTCAACACGCATCATTCTCAGAGCTTGTTTAATAGGGATTACAATTTGATTTATCACAAGTTTGTGGACTGCGACATCTGGAGCTAGCCTATGTATTTCATCATAAGTCCAGGAAAAGCAGTCTTTGTATTCTTTCAATAGTTGAATTATTTCTTTTGCTTCCATGTCGTTAAGGAATGAACTAATGAAATTTGGTTTTGGGTTTTCATTAGTCCCTAAATTTATTTCTTTTAATTCATCAACTATCGAATTAATTTCTTCTTCCAATTCTGGAGGAGCATCTTTGATTAGGAGATCAGATGTTTGTTTAGAATTAAGTTATTCGGTGATGGCTAAAAAGAATTCTATATCATTTAAAGCTTATAGAGTGCCAAATCCAATACCCTCCTTAGTGTTAGGGTTTCATTTATTGTTATCCCACATTTTTTCAATAATGTGTGATTGTTTTAAAGACCATTGTTTGAGCATTAAACTACTTTGAAAAAAATTTTGTGCCCAAGGAAAATACAACTCAAAAGGTATTTTCATTGATTTTGTAAGATTTTCATCTTCTAATTTTACATCGGTTTCAGTAGTAGAAAAAGCAGAGCAAAGTCTAAACTTAATTGACTTTTTATCATCATAATATACTTCTTTGACCACTAAATCAATGATCTTAGAAGTAGAGATTGGAGTTAGGGTAATAACATTGCATATAATGATTAATTTTCTCATACATAAACTCAAATAGTTTTTCTCTGTCTTCTTCTTCATGAAGTATTTTGAACTGAGGTTCTTTTAGAACCACTGATGTTGTATTTTCTTATTTTACATCTTCTTCAGAATCTAGGTAAATTTTGAACTTCAATGGTTTTTTCATTTTGACAGTTGGGTTCTCATTTCCTCGTCCTCGTCCCCAGCCTCGACCTCAGGTGCGAGTCTTATAAGAATTATCACCCTTCACCTGTGTTGAAGAAGAATAATTTTTTTCATTTATCTTCTTTTCTTTATCTTTTTTCTTTTGTATTCACCACTGCTTCTCTGAAGAGTAATGTGTTTTATTGGAGCATAATATGCAGCATCTTCATGTACTCCAATTTTATGGACTGAAAATGGTTACAGATCTCTTATGATACAACAATCTTGTCCTTTTTGTAAATATATTATGCATTAATGCAGTGATGTAGGAACCATTTTATGCTGATGAAGCCATGGTATGCCGAGTAATGCATTAAAAGAGGCATCAGAATCCATGATATGGAATTTTGCCTTTGTCACCAAATCATCCATTCTCAAGAGCAATATTATTGACCCTAGAGGTCGTTCTCCTTGTTGGTTAAATCCTCATAACATCATTGTATCTATTGATAGTTGGGATGCATCAATATCCAAATACACAAGAGTCCTTAAATTAGTTATGTTAATTGAGGCACCTGGATCAATAAGTACCCTTGAAACTGTCATGTCGTTTATATTTACTGTGATGTAGAGTTGGCGATTGTGTTCGGTCTTTCCATCTAACAAGTCATTGTCAAAAAATGTAATCTTTGTCTGTTATTCTAATGGAAAAGCTTCACTTTAGCTGATACTAGCAAGTTGAGCTAAGCAGAAGTCTTGGTCTAAAAGAGTTTTTTTCAATGCTTCCCTCATTTCTTTGGAAAGCATAAGGGCGTCATAAATTCAAAATTTTACTGGTAATTTTCTTAGATGAGCTAATACATTATAATTCACTTGGTTGTGAGGACTATCTTCATGTCTTTTAGATAAATGTGGATGTATCGGAGGAACAATCTTTTCTGATGTGACTATTTGTTTTTCTTTTTCTTGGGGAACCATTATGGGAGGTAGAACTTTTCCACTTCGCAAATCAATTTCAATTGTTTCTTCTAGTTTACTGTCTGACTCTTTTGCCTCTGAGTATGATGGTTCCAATTCTATAGAAATTGGTGTTCCTTGTAGTTGGAGTGTGAAAGTGAGGTTTTCATTTTTATCGTCATCAGAATTGTCACTAATGTTATTGCCATTTTGAGTTTCGTTAGACTGGTCGGGATCATGTATGATTTGAGTATTGTTTATAGGATCAAAATTGGAATGATCATTTTTAGAAGTATCATTCAAAATAGACAAATATAAGCATAACTGGAAGTATTATTATTCATAGTAGTGGTAAAAAGGAAGTCATACAATGTTAACTTGCCTGTTAAAATCTTTTGTGAGAACATGTAAGAACCAATGCAATATTATCTCAGTCAACTATTGGTAAGAATCACATGAGATTATATGGGTAAGGATGCAATCCATCTAATTGAGTGAAAATAAATAGGGAGATATATTTTAATGGGAGTAAAATTAGAGGACTTTAGAGTGACATGCTAATGCCCCCAATTTGGTTTGATGTTTTAAGTTTTGATATGAGATGTTAGCCCCCAGGTAGTGGGAGAAGAGGGAACTCTAGAATGAGAGCTAGTATCTTCTCTGTCTAACCCATCTTAAAGATTTCAAAGAATCAGATTAAACTATGTTTTTTATAGAACCAAGTAATGGTAATGAATATATTTGCTCCTATTTTTCACAATCTCTCTCTCTGCTTATTTTATTTTTACTCATGTCACTAATTTCATTACATGAGGAAGAGTACTTCTAATATATTAAACCCCACTTACTGATTTTTACCAAGTAAGAATATAATTAAAACAAACCTTTATCGAACTACCAAGCTAGGGCATGTTCTTGTAGACTAGAACTTCTCTTAAAAGCCGCTGCGATTTATCACGATCTCCGTGGGATCGATATTCGGGGCTTAATCAAAAAGCTATATATTACTTTCTAATGATATGTATACTTGCGTAAAATCCCTACTATTTAAAGACATATTTGAAATCTTACTTTACTTTGGAGTCAAGTTACTAGCATCGTTGTAAAGGAAGAAATTTAAACAAGAAAATTAAAGGATTAAGCTGACATATATTGTAACCAGGGATCAAATTTTCGGCACCGTTGTCGGGGATCGCAAAAATTGATCTTGGCTTTTAGGAGGATTTTAGTTGAAGTATTTAGTCTTAGAATTGGAAAACTATAGTGTCGTAAAAACTATTTTTGTGTGAAAAGTTTTTTTTTTGCCAAAAAAAGTGTTGTGAAGAAACTGTTTGTGTAAGATATAAGGTGTTTGTGAAAATCTTTTCTTGTGTTGAAAACATTTTTGTTTAATTGTTAATGTATTATATGTTGTGTTATGTATGCGAACTAAAGGATCTACAGGACTTGTGCCTTATGATCCTGAGTTAGAAAAAAAGAAAAAAAATAAAAAAAGGACTTAAAAAACTAGAAATATAAATGGAAAACATTCAAAATAATAACTTAGAAAATCATCATAAATCATTGAGGGATTATATAAATCCTACGATAGATAAAATTCACTCAAGAATACAAATCCTTGTCATAGATGCTGAGTCGTTTGAACTAAATCCAGAGAATATCCAACTGGTGCTAAGCAACCAGTTTGGGGGAACTCCCACGGAGGATCCCTATTTACACTTATCATGTTTTCTAGAACTTTGTGCTACATTTTGTTATAATGGTAATTTAGACGATGCTGTTAGACTAAGGATTTTCTTTTCTCACTAAGGGATAAGGCTAAAATGTGGTTATACTCATTAACACCTAGCTCTATTAAAAATTAGGAGGATTTAACTCAAAAATTCTTAGCTAAGTATTTTCCACCTTCAATGACTACTAAACATAGAAATGATATTGTCTTATTTTGTCAGTATGAAGGGGAATCAATATACAAAGCTTGTGAAGGGTTTATGGAACTCTTAAGAAAGTGTTCACATGATCCTCTGTCTAATTTCTTATTCATTCAAACTTTTTACAATGGGTTAGTATTTTACAATGGGTTAGTAGCATCCCTTAGGTCTATAATTGACAATATCGCTGGTGGATCATTAATGTCAAAAACAATAGATGAAGCGTATGCAATAATTGAAGAAATGGTTACAAATGAATTTCAATGGACATCTACAAGGGTAAATCCTAAATAGGTAGCAGGTGTTCATGATACAGATGCGATTGCAATTCTTGCATC
This sequence comes from Papilionanthe hookeriana x Papilionanthe teres, assembly GCA_022702705.1. Lineage (NCBI taxonomy): Eukaryota > Viridiplantae > Streptophyta > Magnoliopsida > Asparagales > Orchidaceae > Papilionanthe > Papilionanthe hookeriana x Papilionanthe teres. The sequence goes on along the minus strand of CM040428.1, from coordinate 129,261,981 downwards.
TCAGGATGCTGCAATATCAAGGAAGTTAGACCAATTTAGAATGAACCAACCTCAATTTACTCCAGTAAGTGAGAAAAGTTCATTAAGGCATATGATTGATTCTAACTTATCATATTAAACTATAAATACCACAAATAACCCGTATTCTAACTTTTACAACCCAGGTTGGGATAACCATCCTGATTTTAACCGGAATCATACTACTGTGGGTGGAAACCAACAATGGGAAAAGAATAATGCAAATCATAATCGAACTCAGAATAATCATAGGAACACAAACTATAGACATTCATGTCCACTGGACTCTAACAATGATCAACAATTGAGGATAAGAAGATGTGTATAGAAGAAGTGGTATTGTAAATGAGAAACTAGTTGCAAAGTCAAAATGCTGCGATTATAAACATACAGAATCAATTGGGATAAATTGCTAACTCATTTAACACTTTCTAGCAACACTGAGATCAAACCTAAAGAGAACACTAATAAACAAGTAGAAGCTGTTTGATTAAGAAGTGGAAGAGAGATAGAGGATGTGGTTAGAAAAGAGAAAGAAGTTGTGAGAGAAACCAAAGAAACTAAAGGACCTAAGGAACATGATTCTATGGATCTGGAAAAATTTATATCTTCAACTAAAATCAATTTAGAAAGACTACCACCTTCATTTCCTCAAAGACTTAGACAGCATGAGTTGGATAAACAATTTTTAAAATTCCTGAAAGTACTTAAGAAGTTAATGATAAATATTCTTTTTGTTGATGCTTTGGAACAGATGATAAGTCTTGCAATGTTTATGAAGGAGATATTAAACAAGAAAAGGAAACTTGGGAATTATAAGATAGTTGCACTAAGTGAGGAGTGCAGCGCTATACATCAGAAAAAGTTTTCTAAAAAACGTAAATATCCTTGTAGCTTAAAAATTCCTTGTGCAATTAGAGAAAAATTATGTGGAAAAGCTTTATGTGATTTAGGATTGAGCATTAATGTGATGCCTCTATCTATAATTAAAAGGTTAGGTTCAGCTGATATTTCTCCCACTACTGTAACCCTTCAGTTAGCTAATCGATCTATCATTTATCCAAAAGGGGTTATAGAAGATGTGCTTGTTAAAATAAATAAATTTATCTTTCCTTTAAACTTTATTGTATTAGATATGGAGGACGATAATGATAATCCAATTATTTTGTAGAGACCTTTCCTTGTTACTGCCAAGCTATGATAGATGTGCAAACAGGAGAGTTGACTATTAATATTAATGATCAGAAAATAATTTTGAATGCTTTAAAGACTATAAAATATCTAACTGGGAGAAAAGATGATGATTGTTTTTGGATGGATAAACTTGATTATCTAAGTAAGGACCATTCCAAGAAAGTTTTGAGAGTAAGTTAACAGATGAGATCGAAATAGACTTTCATGATGAGTTGAAAACGTTATTAAATGAAGACTGTATGTATGTTCAAGAGAGGTGTAAAATGATGGATGTTACCAAAAATAGTAAACATTTAATTCCGACTGTTGAAAAACCTTATGAAGGAATTCATCTCCACCAGTCTTTATATCTTCAGATTCGACTCAATCACAAGAAGAACCTGAATTGAATGATGAAATAAGTAAAAGATCTCTTAAGAAAGCATTATTCAAAATCTTTGAATAACATAATTCGTGGTATATAGAAAAAATGAATGAGATTTTGATATTGGTGCAACTAGAGTTAACAATGGATACATTGGGTCGTCAATGTTAGACCAAGCATTTTGTGGGAGTCAACCCATGGTTATCTTTGTTATCTATTTAGTGTGATTGTTGTTATGTTGGATTGGATAATAGTGAGATGTTGGACTTTGATCCTTGATTGATGTGTAAGAGTAGTTTGGGTTAATGTTGTGAGGTTATACCTTAGACTTGACTAAATTTGTATATGACTTATGCTGTAGCAGGCAGACGAGTCTGTTACGACTTAGTTCTCAACCGGAGCTGAGCTTTACCTTAAAGTACGTAGAGTTTGGACTTTGAACACTCCATGTCAACTCTATTACTTCATTTATCTGACTTTATCTTTACTGATTAAAGTCATGAACTTACTTAGTGAAAAACATTTGGATGAATTGCACTACTTTTATTTACCATATTGTGTATACCTTAGACTTAGGGTAAACCTGAAATTGGAAACACAGGAGTTTTTATAGTAGAGGAATTTTGGTCCAAGGGTGATAACCAGATAAAAAATTTTTTAATACACCCACATTATTAGTGTAGTTTCTTCCATTAAAAATTGAAGTTAAGGAGGGGAAATGTGAGTAGAAAGGACATCAAATTATCCTCAATTATTTTTTATGAAATCTTGAGTCTATGTATTGGAGTTCGCGTGTCTATGTTTGTGAGTCATGTTCAATGAGTCATGGGAGACAATAAAACTTATCTTAATATTCTTAACTTGTTAGCATCTAACAAATCCTTTATAAAGTTTAAAATGTGTTCCTGTTTAATTTTCAGTTTGTACCTATTCTACAATTTAAAATTCCTTTACAGTGTTATGTCAAGCATGCTTAGGCTAGATTTACTTTCTACTGCAATATTCTACCAAGTACTATTTTTTGATATTTTGTAGGATTTGCAGTAAATTTTAAAAGTGATCTTTCCCTGCCGCTTATTTTTGTACTTCATTGTTACACATGTTTGAGCTTAAGTTTGGGTGGAAAGAAAAATGTTTCAAATTTAAACCCTACTTGTGTTCAAAACTACTATAAATAAATTTGTATTTTATTTATAATGATTATTGCTATGTGTAGCCATCTTAAGAATGTTAGAATTTTAAGTATAGAAATGGAGTAGTAAAACTTAGTTGATATTTTTAGTGAAAAGGGTGAACCTAGAGTTAAGGATATTTATTGGAGAACATGGGAAAATGAATAACTATCTTTAGTAGGAATAACTTTTTTTTGGAAAATTAAAGATTCTTAAAATTTTTATTTTCAAATATTTAAGTCTCTTTTAAAAGTATTTAAAAAAAATATACATCTCTTAAAGTAAAGTAATAAGTTATAACTTTAGAGGAGGATAGTGGAATTCAAAATTAATTAAGGACTTCTCCAGATATAATAATTCTCACATATATATATATATATATATATATATATATATATATATATATATATATATAAGAGCGAGAAAAAGGAAAAAAATGGATCAAAAACATCCCGAAAACAAAAATTGTGTGAAGAAGCTTGAGGAGAGGTCCTAATCAAAAATTTGTTTCACTTGAGTCTTTCTAGAGTAAAGGATTTTGAACAATCCTAAGCTTGCATTTTATACTTATATTAGTAAAAATTATTTTTGATAGAGTTCTTAAGTCTAGAAAGTAAAGTTCATGGGATCCAAAGTTTAAAAAAATTGCATATTTTTCTGAACTAGATTGGAATCAAATTCCCAAGTTTGATGATAAATATTTTAGTCCATGGGCTAGTCTAATTCACTAGAAGTTCTTCTAGGTTGAACTATCACAATTTTGGAACAAAAATTTAGCTATTCTAAAGGATGACCCATTAACTCTAATCAATATAAATTATTTTAAAAGTGTAGTATTACTTGAGGACAAGTAATGTTTAAGTTTGAGGGATTTTGATCCACCTAAAAATCAAATACTTTTTATGCTAAATTTTAAAATGATATTGGACTTTAAAGGTATATTTTCTTATGTTTTTGGTTGTAGGTACATCAAATTTAGGAATTTGGAGTGATTGGAGCAAGAAGAACAAAAATGAAGCAAAAACACTGTAATTTGGAGTCAAAATGAGCAAAGAAGAAACTTTTGACCTGACACATTTTGATGTCTTTCTATGCTTAATCTCTTTTACATTTATCACATATATTTGAATGAAATTACACTTTGTCTTCATGTCTATGTTGTAGGTATATCTATTAGGAGCAAAACGTAACTGACATGGGGCAAAATAGAACTGAAACAGAGCCAAACGGAGAAAAACGGTGGAGCTACGTATAGGATAGCACCTAAACGCCACCAGACTGGCGCTTAGGCTCCTGAAAACGGTTGGTGACGATTTTTGCCATAACTTGAAGAAGAAATGTCGAATTTGGACAATTTTTGAATTTGGACAATTTTTGAAGCGTTGCAAAGTGTGTCTCTTGGGGAATTTGTTGTGCATGATAAAATAGACTTTCTAAAAGATTTTGGGTTGGTTAGAAGGAGTTATTCTTGAAGAGATGTGTCTCTTAGAGTGAAAAGACAATTAAGGCACCCTTTGGAAGATTCATTGAATGTGGGCTCTTTTTGAAGAGACACTTAAGCATCTCTTGGGAAATTATAATTAGAGCTTGGAAACTCTTGAGGAATGAAATTGAGAGAAAAGGAGAAGAAGGCTTGGAGAAGAAGAAGATCACTTGGGCGTGAGCCCCAAGTGGGACACAGGGTGAGAAGGAAAGAGAGAGAGTGAGAGAGATTTCTTCTTTTATTTTCATTTTGACTTGGAGAGGATTGTAACGAGATTGATTTTGCTATACAAGGAGAGTTTGATTTCCATCAAAGATAAGTATTTTCATTGTATTTTGATTTGAACCAAGCACTTTGTTTGAGTGGTTTCAAAGTCTTGTTCATTGAAAAGTTCTTGTTGTTTGTCCATGTGTACTGAGTAGTTTTCTTTACGCTTCCCTCTTACAATGATTAGTATGAATGTGTAGGATATAGAATTGAGTAGAGTGAGAATATATTATGATTATTTTACTTTGTTCTTCATTTACATGTAAACTTGATCAACATGCTTGTTAAAATCTGTTGTGAGAACATGTAAGAACTAATGCAATATTTTCTCAGTTAACTATTGGTAAGAATCACATGAGATTATATAAGTAAGAATGCAGTCTACATAATTGAGTGCAAATAAATAGGGAGATATACTTTAATGGGTGTAAAATTAGAGGACTTTAGAGTGACAGGCTAAAACACCCCATTTGGTTTGATTTTTTAAGTTTTGATATGAGATATTAGCCCTTAGGTATAGGAGAAGAGGGAACTCTAGAGTGAGAGCTAGTATCTTCCCTGCCTAACCCATCTTTAAGATTTCAAAGAATCAGATTAACCTATGTTTTTTATAGAACCAAGTAAGGATAAAGAATATAATGGCTCTTATATGTCACAATCTCTCTCTCTCTACTTGTTTTATTTCTACGCATGTCACTAATTTCATTGCATGAGGAAGAGTACTTTTAATATATTAAACCCCACTTTTTGATTTCACTAAGTATTTTAGTTTTGAAGTAGTATTGTAGTAATAATTATAGGATTTGATTAAAACCAAACCTTTATCGACCTTCCAAGCTAGAGCGTGTTCTTGTAGACTAGAACTTCTCTTAAAAGCCGCTTTGATTTACCATGATCTCCGTGGGATCGATATTCAAGGCTTAATCAGAAAGCTCTTTATTACTTTATAATGATACATATACTTGCGTAAAATCCCTTCTATTTAAAGACATAATTGAAATCTTACTTTGCTTTGGAGTCGAGTTTTTGGCACCATTGTAAAGGAAGAAATTTGAACAAGAAAATTAAAGGATTAAACTCACGTATATTGTAATCGGGGATCAATAACCAGAGATTTTTTTAGGTATGATACCTATATTGAGTCCTTAAATCTCTTAAAGGAGCAAGCTCCTATAGTTAATTACATCTTAGACAATTATTATTGTCTAAGAAACTTTTGAATAATGTTAACACTTGTTTTATAAGATATTTCAAGAACAAGGAAAGAAACGTCAATGTTCAATCCTAGGGGTAATATTTTTCTAAGTGTTATGCATTACCCTAAGGGTTTGATTATATCAATGTCATTTATTATGTTAGCTTTATTTTTGTTTTGTTGTTTGTCATTCTATTGTCGTTTTATCTTGTAGTTTATAACTTGTTTGGTGGCTACTTTAAAAGTTTAGGTTTTCTTTTATTTTAATTTTGTCATTTTATATTTTTTTAATGTAGTTATTTTGTTTTAATGTCCTTTTGGTTTTGTCTCGTCTTCATATTGTTGCCCTGCATAACAGTGTTAGCACATCCTAATAACATGTAAAGTAAATCTAAATGACACTTGTCTTCAACCTGCAGGAAAAATAATTTCAGCTTAATTTTCACAAAAGAAATAATGTCAATTTTATTTCTTAAATTGTTGATTTAGTTGATTAAGCTTTAATTTCTATATAACCCGATCAGAATGTCCATGGCTCTATCATCCCAGGGTCGTCGAATGCCTTGATCAACTTAGTCTGAAAATTGTTTAAACCAAGGCCGGAAGACTCCTGTCAATAACCAGGATTGCATCGTCCAAAAATTATTCGCAGATTAAGAACACTGGGGTTCAAGTTGCATCTGGTGATCTTTGATCTCTAAGTTTAAGTCTTAATGTCTTTTGGGATTTTAGGTTGGAAAATTTTATGTTGTTTAAGATTTATTAACCAATTAAAATTTTCCATGTGTCATTTTGATTGATTTTTATATGTCGGTTTTGATTTGTTTATTTAATTATAATGTAATTTAGACTTAAAGAAAGTAGTCAAGTTTATTTAGATCTAATATCTGTAAGATCTAATTAGACTTGAGAATTTTAGATTCAGTGACATTTGAATCTAATGTTTAAGTCCTAATGTTGGTTGGACCTAAATAAATTTGGTCAAGTCTAATGTAAGTTAGACTTAAAAGTTTTAGGTTCTGATGTCAGTTGGGCCTAAAGATTTGGTTGGGTTTGATTTAATTTACATTGAATGTTAAGTTTAAGTTCAATGTAGATTGAACCTAAAAGATTTATGTTCAAGTTAAGTTGAACATAGATATAGGTTAAGGTTAGGTTTAATATATGTTGAACCTAAAAGGTTTAAGTTTGACTTAGGTTCAAGTTGGTTTGAACCTAAGTATAGGTTAAGGTAAGGTTAAATGTATGTTGAACCTAAAAAGGTTTAAGTTTGACTGAGGTTCAAGTTGGGTTGAACCTAGTATACGTTAAGGTTAGGTTCAATGTATGTTGAACCTATAAAGGTTCAAGTTTGACTTAGGTTCAAGTTGGGTTGAACCTAAGTATAGGTTATGGTTAGGTTCAATGTACGTTGAACCTAAAATGGTTTAAGTTTGACTTAGGTTCAAGTTGGGTTGAACCAGAATATAGATTAAGGTTAGGTTTAATGTATGTTAAATCTAAAAGGTTTAAGTTTGACTTAGGTTGAAGTTGGATTGAACCTAAGCATAGATTAAGGTTAATTAATCTTAATTTGGGAAAGGTTTAATTGGTTAATTTGACTTAATTGTGGTTAAGTCTAATTAGATTAAGGTTAATTAAACCTAATTTAGTAAAGTTTTTTTTAATTAATTATACTTAATTGTGGTTAAATCTAATTAGATTAAGGTTAATTAAACCTAATTTGATTAAGGTTTAATTGATTAATTAGATTTAATTATGGTTAAGTCTAATTAAATTAAGTTTAATTAAACCTAATTTGGGTAAGGTTTAATTGTTTAATTAGACTTAATTGTGGTTAAGTATAATTAGATTAAGTTTAATTAAACCTAATTTGAGTAAGGTTTAATTGATTAATTAGACTTAATTATGGTTAAGCCTAATTAGATTAAGGTTAATTAAACCTAGTTTGTGTTAGGTTTAATTTGTTAGTTAAACTTAATTGTGGTTAAGTTAGAATAAGGTTAATTAAAACTAATTTGGGTAAGGTTTAATTGATTAATTAGACTTAATTGTCGTTAAGTCTAATTAGATTAAGGTTAATTAACCTAATTTGGGTAAGGTTTAATTGATTAATTAGACTTAATTGTGTTTAATTTTAATTAAATTAAGGTTAATTAAACCTAATTTGGGTAAAGTTTAAGTGATTAATTAGACTTAATTGTGGTTAAGTCTAAATAGATTAAGGTTAATTAAACCTATTTTGAGTAAGGTTAAATTTAGCAGTTATACTTAATTGTGGCTAAGTTAGATTAAAATTAATTAAACCTAATTTGAGTAAGGTTTAAATGATTAATTAGACTTAATTGTGGTTAAGTCTAAATAGATTAAGGCTAATTAAACTTAATTCACGTAAGGTTTAATTGATTAATCAGACTTAATTGTAGTTAAGGTTAATTAGATTAAGGTTAATTAAACCTAGTTTTGATAAGGTTTAATTGATTAATTAAACTTAATTATGGTTAATTCTAATTATATTAAGGTTCATTAAACCTAATTTGGGAAAGGTTTAATTGATTAATTAGACTTAATTGTGGTTATGTCTAATTATATTAAGATTAATTAAACCTAATTTGGGTAATGTTTAATTAGTTAACTAAACTTAATTGTGGTTAAGTCTAATTAGACTAAGGTTAATTAAACCTAATTTGAGTAAGGTTTAATTGAATAATTAGACTTAATTGTGGTTAAGTCTAAATAGACTAAGGTTAATTAAACCTAATTTGGGTAAGGATAATTGATTAATTAGACATAATTGTGGTTAAATCTAATTAGATTAATATTAATTATAACTAATTTGGGTAAAGTTTAATTGATTAATTAGACTTAATTGTGGTTAAGTCTAATTAGATTAAGGTTAATTAAAACTAATTTGGGTAAGGTTTAATTGATTAATTAGTCTTAATTGCGGTTAAGTATTGTTAGATTATGGTTAATTAAACCTAATTTGGGTAATGTTTAATTGAATAATTAGACTTAATTGTGGTTAACTCTAATTAAATTAAGATTAATTAAACCTGATTTGGATAAGTTCTAATTGATTTATTAGACATAATTATGGTTAAGTCTAATTAGATTAAGGTTAATTAAACCTAATTTAGGTAAGGTTTAACTATTAGTTAGACTTAATTGTGATTAAGTCTAGTTAGATTAAGGTTAATTAACCTAATTTGGGTACGGTTTAATAGGTTTAATTAGGCCTAATGATGGGTTAGACCTAATTAGGTTTATTAAGTTAAACTTAATGTGATTAAGGCTTAACAGAATTTAATTAAGTCTAATTAATGTCTTAGACCTAATTAAAGTTTTTTAAATTAAATCTAATGTGATTAAGGATTAACTTTATTAAATTAGGTCTAATTGGTTTCTTAGATCTAATTATGGTTTATTAAGTTAATCCTAATGTGATTAAGGCTTAACTTGATTTAATTAAGTCTAATTAATATCTAAGACCTTATTATGGTTTATTAATTTAAACCTAATGTGATTAAGGCTTAACTTGATTTAATTAGGTCTAATTAATGCCTTAGACATAATTATGGTTTAATTTTTATTAAACCTAATGTAATTAAGGTTTTATTTGATTCATTTTAATTAGGATTTTTAAAGTTTAAGTTATTTTTAAACCTAATCTAATTAAGACTTATAGATTTGTCTTAAGTATAAAGTGTTTTAAACTTATCTATTAAGACTTAATTAGTCATAATTATCTCTTTTATGATAAATATATACTTTTGGGATCAATTTATAATTTCCCAATGTTACAAATTTTGCCCTAAAATTTTAAAATGACATTTAAAATTTTTCAGAGGTTAGGAAATGCCATTTTATAAGGTTTAAATTCATCACCCTAAGTTACTAACCATCTTCAAATTTTATTCTCCAACTTACTAATATTTGTAATTATTTTGGAAAATAATCACAAATTAAAGTGAAAATTAGATGTCTCATACTTACGACTTCCAATAGACTTAGAAAAATCAGGGAATATTTAATAATGAGGAGAATGATCCTTGAAAATTTCATCATTTTAGGAATTGTATATAATTTGTAATAAATAAATTACTCTAGAGAATAATTAATTAATTAAAATAAAACGTACTTCATAAATTCAAAATTTTGTTTCCACGTTATTCTCCTCATTGTCCTAAGTCCAGAGAAATTTTATTGTATTTTTATGATTTTTATTTATTAAGATATGGATTTTTGATTATTTTAAGGTTAATCTGAATTTACTTAAATTCATATTAGCTAGAAGTTACTAGACGGTGTCGCCAGTCCTCAGACTCATCAAAATGCAGTTGATCCGCTGCGAGGCTTAGAACACGGGATCGGTTGGGATCAAAATACGGAAATGGTTATCATTCGTTCATCTCCTTCATTTGCCCCAAACTCGCAAGCTGTCCATAGTTTCGAGACAAAATCTCACTCATTCCTTGATGGATTCGAGTGACTTTTGTTCCTATAGCTTCATCTGAATATGAATAACACATTCATACAGTAATGTATGGATTGTGAATTGATTTGTTTCACAAAGTACCAAACCAGAGCCTATGCTAGGTCAAATGAACCATACCTTGGCCTTAATTGATGGAATCTTGATTGGAATTATTAGGAATCTTTTCCTTGACCTCAGAAAGCTTGTCCCCAACTCAATTGGAAGTGAAATTAGGTATGGGTATAAGTTCGATCAGAGTGGATCACGGTTTAAAAAATGAAGGTGGAACAGTAGGTTAGAGCCTATGGGAAGGGTCAATTTCGATTGGGCTTGTCTTTGTAGGGCTCTAGGAAGCTCTTAGAGGAGTTAATTTCATGTTTTGAAAAACTTCATTTTAAACCTAAGAATTGTCCTGTTTTGGGTAGTGAAATTAGGGAAAACAAGTGGGTTTCAGGAGTTAAATCCAGGGGGATAAATTCCTTAGGGTTTGGTGAGCGAATTTGGTCTTGGGTGGTTCAGGGTATATAGGTTGTAAGCTTGTCTACTTCTCCTTGGGTGCTCTCGGGTTAGCCCTTATTTATAGCCACGAGAGTTCCTCAGGCGATCATAGGTTGGCTTGGGTTCACTTGGGAGAGTTGCTAACCATGTCATTAATTCCGTGAAGATCAAATTTTGGCTGAGGCATAAGTATGTTTGAGTTCCCAAGGCTAATCCATGTGAGGTCCATCCATGGTGAACGATGAGCTAAAATGTTGGCATCACTCCATTGGATGATCCTTAAGGTGGATAATAATCTAAAATTTAATCTGATTTTGCCTCCCCATATAAGCTCACTAACTCATTCAATGAATTTCAAGAGGGCATGACACATAAGCCTCATATTCACCCTTTTAATGGTTTAATCGGTATGATGTTTCACAATGGTAAATATGTTGGTTTAATTTAAGCTCCTCTCCCATTGGATAGTCCATTAAGTGTGTGAGATGGCATTTGGGTTAACCAACCAACTCACTTCATGGGAGGAGGTGACTCATGTTTTAGGTTAAGGGAAGATTGAAACATCATCCTCATTTCATGATGGTATCATGATAACCTTTACCCTTAGTTAATAGTGATAATTCAAGTGTTTTTAAATGTGTTAACCAAGCCATGGTGAGTCTCACTAGACATGGGTGACTCCCCATAAATTAAATTTAACTTTAAAATGAATTATAGGTTTTTAATGTCACATATGATGTCATGGGTTTGAATTTAATTTTGTGTTATTTTATTATAATTTCATTTTCAATTATTTATATAACTAATTAAAAATGTGAGAAATTAAAATATTAACCCAAACATTGGTCAAAATGATTTTAGGTATTGATCATTTGACCCACTTTATCAATCTAGTACAAAATTGGGTTTTTTGACCAAAGTTGATAAATGTTGACAAAAGTTGAAAAATTTTAACTAATTTTGACAAAATTTGGTCTAAGGTTTACTTGGTGGTCAATGGGGTGGGCATTGGGTCAATGTGGTGGTCATTGGGTCATGAATTTCCAATTTTGACCTAATTTGACCATTTCGGTCAAGGGTTGACCTATTTGGTCAATGGTTGATCAAATCATGGTTTTTCATTGCTGGTTTGATCATCTTATGATGTTATTAAGATTTTGATTAAAAAGGTTCACTAGGGTTTTACCCTGGACATTAAGGTTTAGTGCTCATTGGTAAGATTTGAGAGGTCAGTATTGGTATACCTCATTTCTCAACATGATTTATAAGTGATCCTCACAAATGTGAGGTCAAAAAATAGTTTTATTGCAACTCAAATTAAATAATGAGCATTTTCTTATGCTATGGTGAATGATGTTCTTTATCGACTATCTTTAGACTAAATGTGATTAAGATGTTTAAAACAATCTGAGGCTCAAGATATTGTTAAAGAAGTTCATTCAGGTCTGTGCGGTGCACACCAATCCGGACCTAAAATGAAGATAAAGATAAAAAGGATGAGATATTATTAGCCTACATTGATGATTGACTGTTTTGAAACTACAAAGAAATTTCATTAATGTCAAGTACATGGAGTGGTCTTACATCAACTGTCAAATGTATTTTATCTAACAATTGCATCTTGGCCATTTGAATGTTAAAGGCCATCAATCCATTTTAGCGACCAAAGATTACTTTTCCAAATGAGTGGAAGCAATACCACTCAGAAAATTCAAGGAGAAGCAAGTCCTCCATTTCTTCCAAAAACACATTGTCTACATATTCGAAGTTCCTTAAAGATTCATATCAGACAACGGGCTGGCCTCTAAGGACATGGAATAGACTGGAGATATTCAATGATCTATTACCCTAAAGCCAATGGTTTGACTGAAGCCTTCGAAAAATATTGGTATAAATCTTTAAAAATAAATTAATTAATAGTCTGAGATAGTGGCATGAGCGATTGATCGAAGATTTATGGGCCTATAAAACTACATACAAAACTCCACCACAATCAACACCGTTTGCTTTGGTATATGATTCTGAGGCTACGCTACAACTTAAAATTCAGATTCTTTCTCTCTGAGTTACATTCGCAAACAAGATAAGTAAAGAAGAAAATGCAAAATTGCGACTTGAAGAACTTGAAATTTTAGAAGCCAAACATCTACAAGCTCAGTTAAATCTTGAATTATACAAAAAAAAATGATACGGGCCCACGACAAATTGGTTTGCTCTAGGACATTTCAAATCGATGAAGTAGTCTTTGTTCTCCGAAGATCTATCCTTGTTCATTGAAAAATAGGCAGAAAAATCAAACTAATATGGGAAGGCTCGTATGTTGTTGAAAGGGCATACTCAGGTGGATCCCCAGTTGGTAGACTGTCAAGGAGAAAGAGTCATACCTGTAATAAATGGGCGGTTCTTGAAAAACTATTATGAGACATGAAATATGTAGAATCATTTGTAAACTAGGAAAATTATAATGAAAATAATAATAAAACAAATTTCTGACAATCAATGAAGGTATAAAATTGGGCACCAAGGTCTTCGATGAAGATGAGGAAGAAAACATTGTTGAAGATGTAATGGAAGCATGTGACCAAGGACAGGTCGGACAGTTGGAAAATATGACATACTCAGAACCTAAAAAATGGATATGAGGAAAAGGATGAAAAAGTATTCAATATGGTGTCAGCATATTTTTAGGTTAGTGTGTTGTATTTTTGAAAGAGGGGGTCACCTAACAGAAATTGTCGGCAAATTTTTAATTTAATTTAAATAAATAATTTGAAAAGTAGTATTTGATTTTGAAAATAATTTTAAATTTGAAAATTTTAAGATATGAATTCAAACTGATCTCACATCCCGAATAGTTTAAATAAACGAGCACCACATCACAAACCGTGTATCTATCTCGAACGACAAACACACTGCTTGACGATGGGGCTCGATTAAATAAACTAGAAGATTTGTGACATCCGTTTGGTCTGCGGATCAATTTTATAAGCCGACAAATTCCCCTGCTTAATATGAAAGCATTAAACAGGGTTTATATTACCTGGGTTCTTAAAATTCCCTATAAGGGCAAGCCCCTATAGTTAATTACATCTTAAGTGACGGGAATCACTTAAGAAAACTCTCGATAATAATCAGTATTTCTGCTCTCAAGAATCTCAAAATTTAAGTTTTCAAAGGATTGAATTTTAGAATTTCAATAGGGAATGGATCAAATTTGGAACATTTTGTTTTGGGAATTCAAAGGGAGAAAGGTAGGAGAAATTACAGATTCGAAGCGAACTTCGGTAATTTCCTGACTATCCTATTGTTTGGCTTGAATTTAGGAAAGTCCTAATGTTTATTTAATGTTTTTATCTCGCCAATTTTAATTAATTAGGACTTATACTCGTATGACATGATCATACAAATAGCCTTGCAGATGTGAGGGTTTATGTCATATCAAACGACTACCTCGGAGTCCTATGACCGGTTAGGGCTTAATTTGCAATGCAAATGCCTAACAAAAGGTTGAGGATTTATGTTGCACTAGGCAAACTACCTCGAAGCCCTATGGCTTAGTTATTTAATTCTAAGAAAGTTTTACTGAAGTAGACTCAGGTTTTGCTGATGACGATGGCCGTGCTGTCCACCATGCTCCGAGCTCCTTGTTGTTGCAGAAGATTGTAACCAAAAGAGAAGAGAGGAGTTTGGTTTGACATTGGGTTCACTTTGGGTTAAAATGGGTCAAATTGGGGATTTTGACAAAAGTGGGGTAAATTGACAAAATTGTCCCATGGTGTAGTTGAACAAAATGAAATTGGGAATATTTGGGATTTTCTGGAATTTTCTGGGAATTTTTTGAATTTTTGGATTTTTTGGTCAAGAGGGGCATTTTGGGTATTTGGAGGGTATTGGGGGGTATTTTTGGAATTTCTAGTATTTTTTGCTATGGATGATCAATTTGAGTGGAGGGAAATGTTTAGGAATGATTTTTGGGAATTTTGGGTAATTTAGGTGATTTTGCAAATTTTGGGTAGTTTCAAGTGCCTTTGGTAGGTTAGGCGGGTCCGGAGTCCCGGGGGTCAAAAATTGAAAATTTGGAAAATTGAAAATTTGGAAAATTGAAGATTGGGTGAATGTAAGTGGAATGAAATCATTTTAGTTGAACAATGAAGCCAAATCAAGCCCACATGAGCCATGAAGGGACTCATTTAAGGCATTCACTATGTTGTTCCTAACCCTCTTAGCCAAGGGCTTAAGGGTTAAGGACCATCCATGTGAATCACCTTCATGAGTCAGGAGGTCAAGTTAGGTATGGGTGTGGTTTTAGGAGGTGTGTGAAAGTGTAGTGTACAATTGTAAGGTTTGTGTAAGTCAGCCCTCACCAAATCAGGCCACCCAGGGCAGTCCTAAGGCCAAAGAGTCTTATAGGAACTCATCCTTTAAACTTCCACATTTGATTTCAACCCTCTAGGTGATTAGGGGTCTACAATCAAGTTTGTGGAGTTTGCGAGGGAGTTAAGAAGTGGTTTGAATTTCTAGGTGGTGGGTCCCAATTCTAATCCTCTAGGATAGCCAAAGGAAAAGCCTAAGGCTAGATCCTAAGTACTAAAGAGAGAAAAGAAGACCTCATTAAAAATGAGGTCAACAAATGGACCCCCAATAGGTGTTGTGAGCTGACGGAGCACACCGCGCGTATTGGTGTTGACCGAAGCGATCAACAAAACCAATACAAAAGTCCAAGTGACAAACTCGGGATAGAGTAGAAGAGTTTCCACTGGGGAGTTTCAAGTACATCTCTGAGACTGGAGATTTCTGAACTCTCGCTGGGGAAAGGGAAAGGAGGTGAATCCCAAATCGCATGATGCGGGGAATTTCGATTTATATTTCATTTTGTTTCAGTTTAAGTATTGATGTGTGAGCTCAGATTTTAGTTTGAGTTTCAATTTAGATTGAGGTTTTGTTAAAGTTAATTTGTAGGGATTTGAACTTGAAATGAAAATTGGAATTTTGTGGTTTTAGATGTAACATCTTCAACCTCCAAAGAAAAGTGAATTGATTGGATTGAATAATTACAATGAGGAGAGATCTCAGAGCAATGCGGTATTGGATGTAAAATCCTTAACCTCAAGAGTTTGATTTTGATGTATTTCATTACGATAGGGAAAGAATCCTAAAGCAATGCAGTCTCGGATGTAAAATCCTCAACCCCAAAAGTTTGATTTTGATGTATTTCAGTGCGATAGGGAAAGAATCCTAATGCGATGCAGTCTCGGATGTAAAATCCTCAACCCCAAGAATTTGATTTTGATGTATTTCATTGCGATAGGGAAATAATCCTAAAGCGATGCAATCTTGGGTGTAAAATCCTCAACCCTAAGAATTTGATTTTGATGTATTTCATTGCGATAGGGAAAGAATCCTTAAGCGATGCAGTCTCGGATGTAAAATCCTCAACCCCAAGAATTTGATTTTGATGTATTTTATTGCAATAGAGAAAGAACCTAAGGCAATGCAGTCTCCGATGTAAAATCCTCAACCCCAAAAGTTTGATTTTGATGTATTTCATTGCGATAGGGAAAGAATCCTAAAGCAATGCAGTCTCAGATGTAAAATCCTCAACCCCAAGAATTTGATTTTGATGTATTTCATTGCGATAGGGAAAGAATCCTAAAGCAATGCAGTCTCGGATGTAAAATCCTCGACCCCAAGAATTTGATTTTGAATGGTAACTGATTTTGCAAAGATTTGTAATGTTGATTTGAAAAGTGTGGAATTTTGGTGTTTCGAGAATTTCATGACAGTTGTAAAAGATTTTTGTGGAAAGAAACATATTAGGATGGAATATGTAGATGTTACATATCCCATTCAAAAAGATTTAATCGAAAGTTGCTGGTTTGGATTAGATACAATTCCTCGCCATCAGATTCGAATCGAAAACCTCATGGCTCCGTGTCAATGGAATCAACCGCTTCCATCCCAGACAAGGGAGAGAGTAGAACGAATTGGATTTCAGATTTGGAAGATTGAGTTTGAATTTGATTGACATTTGATTTGAGATCTGGAAGGTTGAATTTGAATTCGATTGAGATTTGATTTAAAATTTGTGTTTATTTTGTTTGTCCTTTAACGATTCAAATTTGCTTTATCATTCATTTAATGTTCGTGCGAATTTGGAGTTTATCATTTCTTTTATTTAGATTTTTAAGGAAAGTTTTCTTTTATTCTATTTGTTTCTTTTATGTTCTTTGTTCGAAGTTCATTTAACTTTAATGGCGTTTCCCAATCTATTTGCACAAAAGAGGTGAAGGCTAAAATGTGACATGGTCACTTTCATTCCAATCAAGTTGAAGATACATCATACAACTCGATCTGGAATACATCTCATACAATCCATACACACTCAAAAAGGACTATGTATGATCTTTGTCGATCCATCCAAAAAGGCATCTGTTAAAGATCCATGTCTGAATAGTGAGGTACATGGTCAATGACATCACCTTCCAAGCCATCCTTGGCAAGGATGCCGTATGGATGCATGTTGGAGGTGTGATATTTTCCATGTAACTCACAGCTTGTAAGGCCGAAGGCTCTCTAGCTCTGGGTCTGGCTGGAAGTGATAAGGTGCTTTATTGTCATCCATCCTTCTGAAAGTAACTGAGATCTGCTTCATTGGTACTCCTGGTATGCAATGTTTAGCGACATCTGCTCCGTTTCCCTTTAGTATCATGACGGAACCTACCGGTAATGGTATCTTTACTGGCCCTCGGAACTCACCTGGGCCTGCTATCCGGAGGTCAGATCCGAACATGATATTACATTCGTTCGAAAAGAAGCTGTGCGAAAGGTCCGACAAAGTCGTGGTGATCGATGTGCGGGGGTATGCATTCACCACGCTTGTAAATGTTAATGATGTAACCGTTGGGTATGCAATCCGCTGGCGTACCCTCCATGTTATCATTCTCTTTACCATCCTTTTGATGACCAATGGCATTGGATCTACCTTACCAAGACGGAGTATCCCTGGTGGGTTTCCCTTTCTGTCTTCTGCGAAGTTGTAGCAGCATCCACATTGTATTGTAATTCTCCCTTTCCCTGGCATCCATCTCCGGGGTTCCGAGTAGGTGTTTTCTCTTAGGCGGCCTGCTCGACCCATTCTTTTCAAATCCCGGATGCAGTCCACGATTTGTTGTTGTTCGTATTCTGAGAATACGTTTGTATGTAGCTCGAGGCCTTCTGGTACATTGATCCTCCTCCACTAATTCTCTCAAAGTATTCAAAAGTTTGCTTCTCGACATTCTGCATTCTTTCTAGCTCGTATTCTAGAATAATCTGTAAATGGCGAGGCCTGGTGACGTACTGTGGAATATATGGCTCAATCCCTTCGCGTTCTCCTGCATACCTCGGCTCCTCAGGGATGGTCTCTATCGGGACATCCTCCGGGGATGCTTCTGCAACAAGGTTATGCATTGCGGTGGCTTTATCCGGTGGCGTGGTAGCCTTCCTTCTTCGATCTCCTTGAGATTTCCCCGGTCTCTTCCGTTATCCTCGGAGTCGGCCTCCTTTCTTCGAGTTCTCGGCGAACCGGTATCCTCGAAGTATATGCACTCTGGTAGTAGCGATCGCCTCGTCGCGCTGGTCCGCTGCTAGTTTGGTTAACATTTTGCGGATACGGCGATTTTTATTTATTCGCTGAGTTGATGTGAGAGTAGCTCTTCGTACTTCCTTAATTTCTATGGGCGCAGCGCTGACAAGCCTGCCCTCTGCTGTAGCGACTACAGACTTGATTCTCTTGTCCTCCTCAGTGTTTGTTTTCCTTTTCTTCTTCTTTGGGTTGGTGGCTTGGGCCACCCACTTTCATTCTGTCTCGACTGGGCAATTCCTCTCGGTCAGCCGGGACCTAGTCACTTTCCTCATATCGCGAGCCTGTCGGTGCGAAGTCCGAGTCAATCTGTATTATCTCTCCATCTTTCACCCTCTTTTCCTCGAGTGCAAGGCTTACGCCATTTCTAAAGTTCAGGACCAACCGCCAGTTCGACATTTCCCTGCGAAAAAAAAACAAGGAAAAGGATCAGGGGCTGTATTAAGAACAAGAACATTAAGAAAATGTTTATTAAAGATAGAGTTTTCTTTTTTTATTATTCCTTTTATATTTTCAAATTCAATAGGAATGAAGTGGGAAAAGATAAGAAAAAAGATTTTGATTTGGAAGAGAGAACAAGGAAGACTTTATTATCATGATTTTATTTATTTTAGCAAATTTTTTATTATTTTTGGGTTTAGACCCAGTCATGAGTAATTACTTCGCTCGTGCTTCTAGGGGTGAAGAATTCATTCCTTCGAAACATCAGGTAGTGTAATACTTCTTCAAGTATCGTCCGTTGATCGGAAGCATATGTCGTTCTCCTTGGCAATTCACTAGCTGGTAGGAGCCTCCTGAGTATACTGCTTCAACCACAAACGGTCCTTCCCAAGTGGGTTCAAATTTTCCTCCTATCATGCGGTGTGCAAGAATAGGTCTCTTGAGAACGAGAACTAAGTCACCAACTTTGAAGGTTCTTGGGCGGACCAGTATGTCATGGGCTTGAACCATCTTAGCTTGGTATAGTTCTAAATTTTGCTGCGTTGCAAGTCTTTTCCCTTCCAGGCTTTCTAATTCCTCTAGTCGTAATTTGGCATTCTCTTCCGTCGTGATTTTGTTTGCAACTGCAATTCTGAGTGAAGGAAGTTGGACTTCTAAGGGTAACACTGCCTCGGACCCATACACCAGAGCGTATGGTGTAGCTTGAGTAGGAGTTCTGAAGGTTGTCCGGTAGGCCCATAAGGCTTCTAATAACTTCTCGTGCTAATTTCTCTTATTATTGTCCAAAGTTTTCTTTAAAATTTGAACGAGTGTTTTATTAAAAGTGTCAGCCAGGCCATTTTATCTTGGATAATAAATTGTTGAATACCGCCAGTCGATTCCGTGTCTCCTGACAAAATTGTTGATTTACGTGCTTCGAATGCTAACCCATTATCCGAGATGATCTCGCGCGGCACTGCGAAACGGTAGACAACTTGGTTCTTGAAAAGCGTAGCACGTGGTGTGCTTTCACTTCTCTGAGTGGAACTACCTCTGCCCACATGGAAAAGTAATTTGTAGCCGCAAGAATGAAGCGATGTCCTTTTGAAGATGGTGGTTCTATTGGACCCACTATATCTATGCCCCAACATTCAAATGGCCACGACACAATTGTCGGATGTAGCACATTTGGAGGTTGGTGTAGAACCACTCCGTGCACTTGGCATTGCTGACAGCTCTTGGCGATTTTTATGCAGTCGGTCAACATCGAGGGCCAGTAGTACCCTAGTCTTTTAATTTTCATTTTCATCTTCGGACCCGATCGGTGAGCGCCGCGAGTCCTGAATCCACCTCTTTAACAATTTCACGGGCCTCGGACCCGCTTAGGCACCTTAGCCACATTTGATCGAAAGACCTTCTGTAAAATGTGTTGTTTATTAATGCATAGGATAGAGTTCTTTTCTTGATCTGATGGGCTAACGACCTATCGTCTGGTAGTTTTCCTGTTTGCAAGTAGTCTATTAATGGTCGTCGACAATCTTCTCGTGTTTTACATCACCTCTGCAACTCGATTCTTTTCCTTTTCCGATTTGTGTACTCGTGTCTATGTCGAGCCGTGATAGGACCCGACTTCCATGAACCGACACTTCTATCGATTCATCTTGCAAGCGAGGCAAATTCTTTTGCGAGGCGGGCTAACGCATCCGCTAAAGCGTTTCTTTCCCGGGAATTTTTTAGATCCGTCGGCATTATTTTTAGGTTGTGTGTTTTATTTTGAAAAGGGGGTCGCCTAACAGAAATTGTCGGCGAATTTTTAATTTAATTTAAAAAAATAATTTGAAAAGTAGTATTTGATTTTGAAAATAATTTTAAATTTGAAAATAATTTTAAATTTGAAAATTTTAAGATATGAAATCAAACTGATCTCACATCCCGAATAGTTTATATGAACGAGCACCGCATCACAAACTGTGTATCTATCTCGAAGAATAGACACACTCGTTTGGTGATGGGGCTCGATTAAATAAACTAGAAGATTTGTGACATCCGTTTGGTCCGCGAACCAATTTTATAAGCCGACAAACTCCTCGCTTAATATAAATGAATTAAGTAGGATTTATATTACCTGGGTTCTTAAAATTCCCTATAAGGGCAAGCCCCTATAGTTAATCACATCTTAAGTGACGGGAATCACCTAAGAAAACTCTCGATAATAATCAGTAGTTCTGCTCTCAAGAATTTCAAAGTTTAAGTTTTCAAAGGATTGAATTTTGGAATTTCAATAAGGAATGGATCGAATTTGGAACATTTTGTTTTGGGAATTCAAAGGAAGAAAAGTAGGAGAAATTACAGATTCGAAGCAAACTTCGGTAATTTCCCGACTATCCTATTGTTTGGCTTGGATTTAGAAAAGTCCTAATGTTTATTTAATGTTTTGATCTTGCCAATTTTAATTAATTAGGACTTATATTAGTATGATAAAATCATACAAATAGCCTCGAAGATGTGAGGGTTTATGTCGTATCGGACGACTACCTCGGAATCCTAAGACCGGTTAGGGCTTAATTTGCAATGCAAATGCCTAACAAAAGGTTGAGGATTTATTTTGCACTGTGCAAACTACCTCGAAGTCCTATGGCTTAGTTATTTAATTCTATGAAAGTTTTCGTTGAAGTAGACTCGGGTTTTCTTGATGACGATGGCCGTGCCGCCCACCATGCTCCGAGCTCCTTGTTGTTGCAGAGGTTTAGTTATAGAAGTCATAAATCGGGAGATGAGAAAAGTGTTTTGGTTTAGAGAAAATCTTAATTTCCAAGTGTTTTTTATATTTTATTTAAAACAAATCTTAAAGTTGATTATAACAACACCGGTTAAGATCCCACGGTTCCATCCTTCCGGCATCGTTATTTCTATCGGATTCACTTAGTCCAGATGAATTTGCTAAACTCAACTAAATGAATTCCACACTTTCATTTAGACCGTGGGAAATCCAGTTAGCAACGCGTAGGTTACATCATCTGAGGTATTCCCGATCATCCAACAAGACATTTTAATTTAGTTATAATTACAGTTTTGTGTTCTGTTTGTGATTAAATTTTGAGTTGTTTTATATTTTAAAATGTTTTGGCAGTGAATTTTATCTTGCAATGACTTTTAATTTAGTTTTGGTTTCAGTTTTAGGGACTATCCTAAAGGTGTGGGTTTTCATGCAACAGTTGTTTATCATGAAAGAAAAGTAAGTGCGATGTGATTAAATAAATTGCAATAAAGTAAATTGCAATAAAATAAAAGCGTACCTGGAGGGTCTTCCCGTCATCCCAAGATGCACTTAAACACAATTTAGAATATTTAAGCAAGTTCCTAGGTAAAGCTAAGGGAAGGGTTATGGTTTTCTACCAAATTCCTAATCCTATAGCTAGTCATTTCCTATGACGTCTAGGTTCTTGTGTTTTGGTTTGAGAATGATTTTCTTCATCAAAGAACAATTATGTTCAATTGTTCTTATAAATATCCTATCATATTGAGGAAGTGCTTAAGAATAATCTTAAACATCTTTTCAATATTGCTAGAATTGTTTTAAGTCCAAATGAATTTAATCATACAAATGAATTAATCATCCGGGAATTCAAGTATTGTTGTTATCTTGCTCAGTGAACTAGGACATTTGAATATCCTATAAGTGAAGTAACACTTCATTTAACGTTCTGTTTAGGAGTTATGACAACAAAAGCTTTCGAGGGCAAATTGATGTTCACATGGTTTGTGATTTAATTTAATTTCAGTTAACGGGTTTAAATTTGGAATAGTGTTCAAGTTGCTTTAAATTTATTTTTAAATTCTTTATGTCTTAGGTGATGTCATTTTTAATTTAATTTAACTTTAATTTAATTTAATTTGGTTTAATTTTAATTTTAATTTAATTTGACTTGATTTAATTTTAACTTGATTCAATTATTTAATTTAATTTAATTCAATTTAGTTTGATTTGATATGAATTAATTTAATTTTATTTGATTTAATTTAATTTAATTTCTTTCAATTTAATTTAATTTAATTTAATTTAATTTAATTTAATTTAATTTAATTTAATTTAATTTAATTTAATTTAATTTAATTTAATTTGTTTAATTTAATTTAATTTAAATTTAATTTGATTAATTTAGTTTAATTTGATTTAATTAAATATGTTTTAATTTAATTTAATTTAATTTAATTTAATTTAATTTAAATTTTAATTTAATTTTACTTTTAATTTTAATTTAATTGAAATTTTAAAAGGGTTTAATTTAAATAATTTAACTTTAATTTAATTTAATGATTAAGTCTTTAAGCATTTTAAATCTTTAAATTTGGATTATCATTTTAATTAGGAATTAAATATTATTGAGATGATTAATTTAGGGATTCTTAAATTAAAGAACAAATCTCTTCCTAATAATATCCCTATTTTAATAATTCCAATTTTATTCTTCTTCCAAATTTAATCAATTATTTAATTAAAGTTTATTTTAATTATTTTCAAATTGTTTGGTAGGTTTCTATTCTTTAATTATTTAAATTTCAATCATCCAAATCAGATTAGGATCAAATATTTTACTCTTTCATTTTATTAAGCCTAAAGTTTTAATTAAAGATTAAAATTTTAATTATCATTTTGCCCTTCAAGCTTAATAATTTCATAACTCACTAAATTGAGCTTACATGAACTTGAAATTTGCATGTGACTTCACTCATATGCCAATAAAGACATGAGAGGAGAAAATGTGATTTTTCTGTATTTAATTTATTTATGTAATTATTTTTGGTGGAAAATAGAGATTTCCAAGGAAAATTTAATAATATGACCAAGGGAATGTTTCTGTCCTTAAGAAAATTATGGGACATTCCTAATGACCAGAGGACCACTTTGACCAATTTTAGTGATTTTTTGAATTATATTATTTTTATTATAATTATTTTAAGTTTTGGAGTATTAATTAATTTAAAAATAAAATAAAGGTTGAAAAATGAATTTTATATTTTTCAAAAATCTCTCTGATATCAAGGAAATTAGAGAATCAATTTTTATAATTTTTTGATTTTTCTTTGATTTATTAGAATTATTTTAGTAGAAATGTTAAAAATACATTTTTTTTAATTTTAAAATTACCTTAGGGCTTTAAAATTTAATATCTCATCAAATAGACCTAAGAAAAATATGGGGTTTGTTCCTAAGTGATTAAAATTCAAAATGTGACATTTTGGTGAATTTTATTATTTTTGTGATTTTTATCATTTTTTAATTTTTAAAATATTAAAATAATATAAAAAATCAACTTTTTTAGAAAATTATAATTTTATTTTTTCTTAAATTCCTCTGATATCAGAGAGACTCCAAAACCAATTTGGTGAATTTTTTAAAAGTAATTTGAAAGTTATGAATTTTTAAAGTTTAAATTGGCTAAATGGCTTAATCAACCCATTTAGTAGGGCTAACCAAGTCCAACTGACTTCAAATTTTTTTGGTGGGTTCCTCTAATCCTAAAGGTCAGTGGAGAATTGATTTCAAGTCAATTTGATGCATGATTAGCTCTAATTAATTAAGGACATATTTTGGGTGTTTAGGCCAATTAGGGTTATTCCAAGTGAATTAATTCAAAACCTATTTATCCTAGGGTCCTCTGGTCATAAGAAACATCACCAAATTTTTCTATAATTTATTTCACAACATGCTAATTATTGGATTTAAAATACTCAAAACGCAACGTGAATTTGAAAAATCAATAACTTCTCATAGGGATGGCCTCTGACTTTAGAAAATTCAGGGAATGTTCCCAAATTCAGAGGCTTCAAAAGCCCTATAGTCAAATGCCATGGTGAATTTCCTATATGCATGGAGAATTAAAACAATGTAGACAGTAAATAAATTATTAAAAATAAAATACTTGATGAAATTAAATGATTTCTTTTCCACATTATTCTCCTCTGTTCACTGAGAAAGAGGGTATTTTTATTTTATTTTTCTGATTTTTCTACACAAAGTTATGCATTTTTGAAGTTTAGGGAATTAAATAAATCAAGAAAATACCCTAATTTTGTACTTATCCACGCGGCGCCACGCCATCCACGGCAGCTCCGAAACGCAGCGTGTCGGGTTTCCATTCGACGCCGCCATCCAACTCAGCGCTCCGGGGGCCCGCTGTATAGTTTCATCTCCTCATTCGGCGCAATCCTGGCCGTCCGTCCGCGCGTGTATGGAATGAACGACATCCGTTCATCGTCCCCAAGCGTCCTCACTCGAGAGCCGTCCACACTAAAACCCTAAGAACTCACTCATTTCTCAACGGATTTTCGTGCTCTTATGCTCTATGGATTCGTCTTGAAGAGACGAATACATCTATATGGTGATCATGCATTGAAATTAAGGCATTTGAAATGGAGAATCTCCAGAAGCTCAGGATAAAGAGTTAGCTCTTACCTTTGCTCAGAGAAGTGTGGCTTCAATCTGAGGGTTGTGTCACCTTCGATTGGGTCCAAGCAAGCTCTAGATGAAGTCTCCTGGTCTGGTGAATTACCTAGGTATGATTTCGACCAAGCCCGATCACAAAGCTTGGAGTCTGGAACAGATCGGTGGCCTGGAGAGGGGGCTTTTGCTGGTGGACTTCTTCCCTTGGTCTGGTGAAGGTGTAGGACAAATCAATTTGAGGATTGATCCATTGTGGAGAAGTGTCCTGGTTTTGGGTGGAATTTTGGCTGAGAAATTGGGCTCTGTTGGTGGGGATTAGGTCAAATTGTCACTGGGGATCAATCGCTCTACGTATGGAGAGTGTTCGGAGCAATTTTGGCGGGGTTTCGGTAAGGTCTAGTTCGGCACCTCTCTTGGCCGAGAGGGGTGGTGTTTAAATAGGAGAGGGTGGAGGGCCTCCCGGGGGAGTTAGGGCTTGGGATCGGCTGCTCTTGGCAAGAAAAGAACAGTCTACAATGGCCACTGGGGATGGGGCGGCTCGGCAGGTGAGAATTCCAAGTTTGGGCTCACATGTGAGCTCTCGGCCTGGTGGTTTCCGGCGGCTGTGGTGGCTGGCCGGCCAGGGTCAGGACATTGTTGTCATCAAGAGGGTCAGGGGTTGGCAATGGTGCAAGCAATGGAGAGTGGCCATGTGTAGAAAGCTTGATTCAAAATGGAATGGGGAAGGGGCTCATTTAGGCTCAATTTGGTCATCCTATGGGTTTGGGTTGGGTGCACCTTTCCAAGCTCTAATTTGGGCTGAGGGAGGTCGAGTGAGTCGGCTAGATTAGCGAGGAGAAGTCACTATCCAAGCATGTTTAAGTTTAAACATAGTTTAGGGGAAGCATGAAAAGGTTTAATCACCTTTAAGAGAATCCTTAAAGAGGCTCCTCCTCTTGCCATTTATGGGATGGTCACATGTCAAACTTCTCATGGCTTTACATGGGGCTTAAGGATGGCTTCATGGCTTGTCTTTGGCTTGGGTATGGCTTAGTCAATTTCATTGGAATGGATTTTAGGAATTTTGGCATTTTGATGGGAATTTGGATAAAGCCTAATTTGGAATGATTTAATCATAGGTTTCAAACTTTAGGGAATGATTTTATCAAGTGTATGATGAGAAGGAATTGTCTTGTGGGCTTTGGAGGAATTTTTGGGCTTTTGGGTTTGGTGGAAGTGGGCTTTTAGAATGGTTTAGGAAAGTAGGCCTTTAGGTTTGAAAAGAAATTGGTGGATGGAAATTTTGTGAAGGATTGGGCCAAAAAAATGTTGGGTTTAGCTCATGGATGTGTTATGAGTGATTTGAAGCAAGTTGGGATTGATTTGGGTTTGAATTGGGTTGAATTTGGGCTTCTTTGGTGAATGGGCCAATATAGATCAAATTGGGCTAACTTGGGCCAACGTTGGGTTAGGGTTGAAATTGATGTAAAATAAATGTTGGGAAAAGTTTATGGGAGTGTTTCAAAGAAGTTTTGGCTTTGGTTAGGTTTTGATTTTGGGGTTTGGGTTTATTTGGGTTAGGTTTGGGTTTAGGTCAAAATTGGGCCTTTTAGCTTTGGGTTGAATTTGAGTGGGGTTTGGGTCTAAATCTTGGGCAAATCATGTTAGTTTTTTGTTTGTGGGGAAGCTAAAGAAGGTTTAGAAAAGGTTTGGGGTTAATTGGAGTTGAATTGGGTTAGTTTGGGTTAGGTTTGGGTTATGGGTCCAAATTGGGCTTTAAGGCCAAAAGTGAAATTGGGTTCAAATGTCAATTAAATTGGACTTGGATTTGGTCTAGATTGGTGTTGGGAATGTTGAATTGAAGTTTAAAATTGAATTGGACCAGAATTTGGGTCAATTGGATAGGTTTGGTTTGACATTGGGTTCACTTTAGGTTAAAATGGGTCAAATTGGGGATTTTAATAAAAGTGGGGTAAATTGACAAAATTGGCCCATGGTGTAGTTGAACAAAATGAAATTGGGAATATTTGGGATTTTATGGAATTTTCTGGGAATTTTCGGAATTTTTGGATTTTTGGGTCAAGAGGGGTATTTTGGGTATTTGGAGGGTATTGGGAGGTATTTTTGGAATTTTTGGTATTTTTGGCTATGGATGGTCAATTTGAGTGATGTGTGAATGTTTGGGATTGGTCTTGAGGCATTTGGGTGATTTGGAGATTTTTGGAAAATTTTAAGGGTTCTGGGTAGGCTAGGCGGGTGTAGGGTCCCGGGGGTCAAAAATTGAAAATTTGGAAAAATGAAGATTGAGTAATTGTAAGTGGAATGAAATCATTTTGGTTGAGCCATGAAGCCATATTAAGCCCACATGAGCCATGAAGGGACTCATTTGAGGCATCCACTATGTTGTTCCTAACCTCTGCGCGAGGGCTTAGGGGTTAAGGACCATCCATGTCAATCACCCTTATGAGTCAGGAGGTCAAGTTGGGCATGGGTGTGTTTTTAGGAGGTGTGTGAAAGTGTAGTGTGTAGGTGTAGTGTGTGTGTAAGTCAGCCCCTTCAATGCACTGGGCCACCTGGGGTAGTCCTAAGGCCAAAGAGCCCTATAGGAACTCATCCTTTAAACTTCCACATTTGATTTCAACCCTCTAGGTGATTAGGGATCTATAGTTAAGTTTGTGGAGTTTGCAGGGAGTTAAGAAGTGGTTTGAATTTCTAAGTGGTGGGTCCCAATTCTAATCCTCTAAGATAGTCAAAGGAAAAGCCTAAGGCTAGATCCTAAGTACTAAAGAGAAGAAGAGAAGACCTCATCAAAAATGAGGTCAACAAGATCGTCACATTCGGAATCTGTTCCAACAACTGTATGGCATACTGGAAGTATTGCCCGAGTCTTGACTTTAAAATTCTGTACTGTCCGGCAATCTGTTGAATGATTAACTGAGAATCCCCGTAGATGTTGATGTTTGTTATCCCCATTTGAATAGTTAACTCCAGTCCTGTTATGAGGGCTTCGTATTCTGCTTCGTTGTTTGTTCATGGCTCTGTTAAGTGGTAGGAGTATGTTAACATCCCCCGCTGCGTTGTTATAAAGATTAGTCTGATTCCTGCCTTACCGGGCACTATCACTTGTGATTCTTCGTCTTTGTGTGCTGAAGATGCTCCGTCGAAATATAATTCCCAACATCGATCATCAGGGTCTTCTAAACTCATTATTTGTCATCTAGCAAGTCGTCATTGAGAGGGGATTCTACCGGCAAAGGGTGTGCTGCGAGGAAGTCTGCTAGGACTTGTCCCTTTACGGACGAAGAGGCACGAAAGTTATATCGAACTGCAATAATATCATTGACCACCTGGCAAGTATGCTAGAAAGCGTTGGACGGGTCATCAAGTATTGCAATGGATTAAATTTCGAGATCAAGTTGATCTTATGAGAAAGCATGTAGTGCCTGAGCTTTTGAGCGGCGAAGTTCAGGGCCAAACAGTGCTTTTCAATTGTGGGATACCTTACTTCCGTCGGAAGTAAACGATGGCTTAGGTAGTAAAGAGCATTTTCTTTACCCTCATCATTGACACAGGCTAACAGGGCTCCGAGTGAGTCGTCTAAAGCCGCGGTATAAAGTATCAACGGTCTACCTGAGACTGGGGCCGCTAAGACAGGAGGTGTCATTAAATATTGCTTAATGTCCTCAAAGGCCTTCTGGCATTTCTCTTTCCAAATAAATTAGGCTTCCTTTTCAACTAATGCCGAGAAAGGCTGACACCTACCTGACAAGTTTGAGATAAAGCGTCGAAGATATGCCAGCTTCCCTTGAAAAGATCGTAGTTGTTTTAAGATTTTAGGAGGCAGCATTTCTAAGATAGCTTTAATCTTTTCCTGGTTGATTTCAATTCCACGATGTCGGACAACGAATCCTAAGAATTTCCCGGAGGTTACACCGAAGGCGCATTTTAAGGGATTCATCTTAAGGTTAAATTGTCTTAATCGTTCGAAAACAATTCTCAAGTCATATAGGTGGTTCTCTTTTACTTTGCTTTTGATGAACACATCGTCCACGTAGCATTCGACTTGATTGTGGATGAGATCATCAAAAATTCTTGTCATTGCTCTGCGGTAGGTTGCTCTGCGTTCTTCGGTCCGAATGGCATCACTGTGTAGCAATATACTCCGATCGGCGTTCAGAATGCTGTAAGTTTTTCATCTTCTGGAACCATTTTTATCTGGTTGTATCTTGAAGATCCATTCATGAATGAGAATATTTCATCTGTTGAAGTAATGTCAATCATTAATTCTGGGATCGGTAGAGGGAATTCATCTTTTGGACATGACTTGTTTAAATCTCTGAAATCCACACAAATTCTGATTTGACCATTCTTCTTCTTGACTGGTACCACATTGGCTAGCCAAGTCGGGTATTGTTATTCATGGACAAATTTAGCATCTATTAGCTTTTTAACTTCGGCTATGACTTCTTGTTCGATTTCTAGACGCATTCTTCTTGGACCTTGTCTGACTGGGACAGAAGTAGGATCCTTTCCTAGCTTATGGACTGCGACCTCTGGAGCTAATCCTGGCATCTCATCGTAGTTCCAAGCAAAACAATCTTTAAATTCTATTAATAACTTGATTATTTCTTCGGAGTCTTCTTTATTGAGTAAGGAGCTAACAAAGGTAGGTCTAGGCTCCTCGCTAGTACCTAAGTTAACTTCCGTTAACTCATCTATTATAGATTTGATCTCTTCTTCGAACTCTAGTGGAGCGTTTCCAATTTGTAAATCTTCAAATTCTTTTATAGTTTCCATGCAGTTTTCATTAGACTCGCAAGTGACAACCAAGCAAAATTCAGTATCGTTAACTGATCCTACTGTGCCGAATACGAGACCATGTTTTGAATTGGGTGGACGACCGGAGTTATTCCATAAATTTTCAAAATGTTGTGATTGGCCTTTTGTCCATTGTCGAGGTAAGAAACCACACTGAACTAAATTTTGAACACAGGGAGAGTACCACTCAAAAGGTAATTCCATTAATTCTGATGAAGTGACATCTTCAAATTGTACATTATTTTCAGTTTTGGAGGAAGGAACACCACGGTAGAATTTGGTGGGCTTTGCACCGCCGCTACGTACCTCTTTGACCACCATACCCTCGATCTTATTAGAATGGATCGGGGTCAGGGTCATAGTATGTACATAGTGGTTAATCTTCTCGTACATCGATTTATATTCTTCGTTCTTTTCATCTTCGAGACGGATCCTGAGTTGCGGCTTCTTCTGACTTATTGTCGCTGCTTCTTGTTTGATCTCTTTTTCTTCTGCAGAATTGTCTTCCCAATCAACATTGATGGTTGGTTTCCTCTGTCCAACTGTCCTAACATCTCTGCCACGACCTCGTCCCCGGCCTCGACCTTGGATGCGAGTTATGGAGAAACCTTCACCATCTCGTCGTAAGGGAGTGGTGAGTGACTGTTGGACTAGAACTTCAGGTTCTTCGTCGTCCCGAACTTCCTTTGCTTCATTTGTTATGGTATCTCTGGAGAAGATTATTTTATTCGGGGGTGCGTAATAAGCTGCATCTTCATGGATTCCAATTTCATGTACGGAGAACGGTTGTAAGTCACCTTTGATGCACTGTTCTCCTCCATCGTAGTATTTGATGCACTGGTGTAGGGATGATGGTACCATCCTGTTTTCATGTATCCATGGTCGGCCCAGTAGAGCGTTGAATGACGTTTCTGAATCGGTTATGTGAAATTTCGTGGTTGTCTTTGCCAAGTCACCGGTCTTCATTAACAGTGTTATTGATCCGAGGGCTCTTTCTCCTTTCTGGTTGAATCCTCTTAAAATCATTTTATCTGCTTCGAGCTCGCGAGCATCAATTTCCAAGTATGCTAGCGTTCGAAGATTTATTATATTGATTGATGCTCCTGGATCCACCAATACTCTGGAGAGTGTAAACTTCCTGATTGTAACTAAAATGTACAACGGTCGGTTGTGGTCTGCCGTCCCAAGTAGTAGGTCATTGTCCGTGAAGGTAACACCTCGCTGTTCCTTTAACGAGCAAACCTCATCTAAGGAATCTCCGTTTATTTGAGCTAAGCAAATTTCTGGATCAAGTAAGGCCTTGATCAGAGCTTCTCTCATCTCCTTTGATAAGATGAGAGCGTCGTAGATGCTTAGTTTGGCCGGTAGTTTCCTAAGATGGGCCAGCACGTTGTAGTCCACTTTATTTTCATGTGTCTCGATTTCTTCCCGAATGGGTATTTCTTCTGCGGGGGTTGGTTCTTCCTGAACAACCGCCTACTTTCCTCTGTCCTTTGGACCCATTCTCGGAGGTAAAACTCTTGCACTTCTTAAGTTGACTTCTGTAATTTCTCCTGAATCCAGTATTGAGTTTGCTGGTGTTTTCTCCTGAATCGAAATGACAGGTTCTTCTAGATTAGCTTCAGAATCTGAAGGCTCTAGCTCTATTGTAACTGGAGCTCCTCGAAACTCACAAATAGATTCATTGCTTATTGAACTCTCGTAGCCTCCCTGGTGGATGTCTTCTTCGTCATTGTGATCGTCGAGATTGTGTATGATTTGAGAATTGTTACTTGTATCGGAATCGATGTCCGGATTAGGTTGGTTGTCGCTAGTTACGTAATCGTTAGAAACAGTCAAAACGTAGCCAACGCCTGTTGACCTCATTTTTGATGAGGTCTTCTCTTCTTCCCTTTAGTACTTAGGATCTAACCTTAGGCTTTTCCTTTGACTATCTTAGAGGACTAGAATTGGGACCCACCACTTAGAAATTCAAACCACTTCTTAACTCCCTGCAAACTCCACAAACTTGACTATAGACCCCTAATCACCTAGAGGGTTGAAATCAAATGTGGAAGTTTAAAGGATGAGTTCCTATAGGACTCTTTGGCCTTAGGACTGCCCTGGGTGGCCTGGTCTGGTGAGGGCTGACTTACACACACACTACACCTATACACTACACTTTCATACACATCCTAGAAGCACACCCATACCTAACTTGACCTCCTCACTCATGTAAGTGATTCACATGGATGGTCCTTAACCCCTAAGCCCTAGGCTAAAAGGGTTGGGAACAACATAGTGAATGCCTCAAATGAGTCCCTTCATGGCTCATGTGGACTTGATGTGGCTTCATGGCTCAACCAAAATGATTTCATTCCACTTACATTCACCCAATTTTCAATTTTCCAAATTTTCAATTTTTGACCCCCGGGACCCTACACCCGCTTAGCCTACCCAAAGCCCTTGAAATTACCCAAAATTTTCAAAATCACCTAAATTACCCAAGATTCCCCAAAATCAATCCCAAACATTTCCACACCACTCAAATTGATCATCCATACCCAAAAATATCAAAAATTCCAAAAATACCTCCCAATACCCTCCAAATACCCAAAATACCCCCCTTGACCCAAAAATCCAAAAATTCAGAAAATTCCCAGAAAATCCCAAATATTCCCAATTTCATTTTGTCCAACTACACCATGGGCCAATTTTGTCAATTTACCCTACTTTTGTCAAAACCCCCAATTGGACCCATTTTAACCCTAAGTGAACCCAATGTCAAACCAAACCTATCCGATTGACCCAAATTCTGGTCCAATTCAATTCTAAACTTCAATTCAACATTCCCAACACCAAACTAGATCAAATCCAAGTCCAATTTGATTGACATTTGGATCCAATTTCACTTTTGGCCTTAAAGCCCAATTTGGACCCATGACCCAAACCTAACCCAAACTCACCCAATTCAACTCCAATTAACCCCAAATCTTTTCTAAATCTTCCTTAGCATCCCCACAAGCAAAACACTAACATGATTTGCCCAAAATTTAGACCCAAACCCCACTCAAATTCAATCCAAAGCTAAAAGGCCCAATTTTGACCTAAACCCAAACCTAACCCAAATGAGACCAAACCCCAAAATCAAAGCCCAACCAAAGTCAAAACCTCTTTGAAACACTCCCATAAACATTTCTCAACATTAATTTTACATCAATTTCAACCCTAGCCCAACATTGGCCCAACTTGGCCCACTTGGACCTATATTGGCCCATTCACCAAAAGAGCCCAAATTCAACCCTATTCAAACCCAAATCACCCCCAATTTGCTTCAAGTCACTCATGATACATCCATGAGCTAAACCCAACAATTGTTTAGCCCAACCTCTTTACAAAATTTCATCCCAAAATCCATTTTAAAATTCAAAAGGCCCATTCCTTAAACCATCTTAAAAGCCCATCTAAAACCATTTCAAAAAGGCCCAAAATTGGTCCCAAAGCCCACATGATATTTCTCTACATCATCCATTCAATTAAAATCATCCCTAAGTCATAAACTAATGATCAAATAACTCTAAATGAAGCTTCATCCAAATTTTCACCAAAATATCCAAAATTCTTAAAACCCATTTTCATGAAATTGACTTGACTTTTCCCAAGCCAAAGGTGAGCCATGAAGCCATGCATGAGCCACATGGAAGCCATGAGAGCCTCTTTACATGTCACCATGCCATTAATGGCAAGAAGAGGGGACCCTTTCCTAACCCTTCATTAAGCCTTTTTAATCATACTCATGTCACACTCTAAACCATGTTTTGCCACCTAATCCTTGATGGAGACTCCACCACACATGGGAGGTTGACCCACCTGATCTCCTCAGCCCAAAACCAGGTCTTGGGGAGGTGCACCCAACCCATTTGCATGGGTTGACCATTTTAAGCCAAAATGACCCCTTCCCCTTTCTACTTTGATTCAATCACTTTACACATGTCAAACCTCGATTGAATGCACCAAATCCCAGCCACGACCCACTCGAACAAGATGGTGAACAATGCACGGCCGGCCGGCCACCGAGCCGCCGAAAACACCATGGCCGAGAGCTCACATGTGAGTCCAACTTGGAATTCTCACCTGCTGAGCCGCCCCATCCCCAGTGGCCATTGGAGTTGTTCTTCTCTTGCCAAGAGCGAGCTGATCCCAAGCCCTAACTCTCCCGGGAGGCCCTCCACCCTCTCCTATTTAAACACCACCCCTCTCGGCCATGAGAGGTGCTTGAAACAAACCTTAAGGAAACTCGCCAAAATTGTTCCGGACTCCTCCCCATACACGAGCACTTGATCCCCACCGAGATCCCCTCGCCATTTCTTCTCTCGTGAGCTCAATTTCATAGTTGAAATCTAGGCCCAAAACCGGGACACTTCTCCACTGCGAGCCAATCCCCAAATTGATTGGTTCTACACCTTCACCGGACCAAGGGAAGGTGTCCTTCGGCAAAAGCCCCATCTCCAGGGCCACCCGGTTGCTCCGGCCTCCAAGCTTTGTGATCGGCCGTGGTCGAAATCCTACCTAGGCAATTCACCGGACCGGGAGACTTCATCCGGAGCTTGTTGGGATCCAATCGAAGGTGCAACAACCCTCGGATCGAAGCCACACTTCTCCGAGCAAAGGTATGAGCTAATTCTTCATCCCGAGCTTCGGAGATTCTCCATTTCAAATGCTTTAATTTCAATGCATGATCACCGTATAGATGTGTTCGTCTCTTCAAGACGAATCCATAGAGCATAAGAACATGAAAATTCGTTGAGTATCGAGTGAGATCTTAGGGATTTAGTGTGGACGGCTCTCGGGTGAGGACACTTGGGGACGATGAACGGATGCCGTCCATTCAATACACGCACGGACTGACGGCCAGGATCGCGTCGGATCAGGAGACGATACGAGAACTGCGGGGCCCGGGCTGTTGACTCAGATGGCGGGGTCGAATGGGAGCGCGACGCGTGTGCGTTCGGAGCTGCCGAGGTTGACGCGGCGCCGCGTGGATAAATAGAAAATTAGGTTTTTTTCTGATTTATTTAATTCCCTAAACTTCAAAAATTCATAACTTTGTGTAGAAAAATCAGAAAAATAAAATAAAAATACCCTCTTCCTCAGTGAACAGAGGAGAATAATGTGGAAAAGAAATCATTTAATTTCGTCAAGTATTTTATTTTTAACAATTTATTTACTCTCTGCATATTTTTAATTCTCCATGCATGTATACAATTCACCATGGCATGAGACCATAGGGCTTTTGAAGCCTCTGAATTGGGGAACTTTCCATGAACTTTCCAAAGTCAGAGGCCATCCCTATGAAGAGCTATTGATTTTTCAAATTCATGTTACTGTTTTGAGTATTTTAATTCCAATAAATAGCATGTTGTGAAATAAATTCTAGGAAAATTTGGTGATGTTCCTTATGACCGAGAGGACCCTAGGAAAAATAGGTTTTGAGTTAGTTCACTTAAAACAACCCTAATTGGCTTAAACACCCAAAATGGATCTCTAATTAATTAGAGCTAACCATACATCAAATTGACTTGAAATCAATTCTCCACTGACCTTTAGGATCAGAGGAACCCACCATAAAAATTTGAGGCCAATTGGACTTGGTTGGTCCCACTAAATGGGTTGATTAAGCCATTTAGTCAAATTAAACTTTAAAAATTCATAACTTTCAAAATACTTTTTAAAAATTCACCAAATTAGTTTTGGAGCCTCTATGATATCAGGGGAATTTAAAAAAATTAAAATTTCAATTTTCTAAAAAAGTTGATTTTTAATATTATTTTAATATTTTAATAATTAAAAAATAATAAAAATCACAAAAATAATAAAATTCACTAAAATGTCAAATTTTTAAATTTAATCACTTAGGAACAAACCCCATATTTTTCTTAGGTCTATTTAGTGAGATATTAAATTTTAAAGCTCTAGGGTAATTTTAAAATTAAAAAAATGTATTTTCTAGCATTTTCACAAAAATCACTATAATAAATCATAGAAAAATTAGAAAATTGTAAAATTTGATTCTTTCATTTCCTTGATATCAGAGAGATTTTTGAAAAATATAAAATTCATTTTTCAACATTTATTTTATTTTTAAATTAATTAAAACTCCAAAACTCAAAATAATTATAATAAAAATAATATAATTCAAAAAATCACCAAAATTGGTCCAAATGGTCCTCTGGTCATTCGGAATGTCCCCTAATTTTCTTAAGGACAGAAACTTTCCCTTGGTCATGTTATTAAATTTTCCTTGGAAATCTCTATTTTCTACCAAAAATAATTATATAAATAAATTAAATACAGAAAAATCACATTTTCTCCTCTCATGTCTTTATTGACATATGAGTGAAGTCACATAAAAATTTCAAGTTCATTTGAGTTCAATTTAGTGAGTTATGAAATTATTAAGCTTAAAGGGTAAAGTGGTAATTAAAATTTTAATCCTTAATTAAAACTTTAGGTTTAATAAAAAATTAACAAGTAAAATATTTGATCCTAATCTGATTTGGATGATTGAAATTTAAATAATTAAAGGGTAGAAACCCATTAAACAATTTTAAAATGATTAAACCTTAATTAAATAATTGATTAAATTTGGAAGAATAATAAAATTGGAATTATTAAAATAGGGATATTAATAGGAAGAGATTTATTCTTTAATTCAAAAATCCCTAAATTAATTATCTCATTAATATTCAATTCTTAATTAAAATGATAACTCAAATTCAAAGCATTAGAAGACTTAATCATTAAACTAAAATTAAATTATTAAACTCTTTTAAAAATTTCAATTAAAATTAAAAAATAAAATTAAATTAAAAATTAAATTAAGTAAATTAAATTGGATTAAATTAAATTAAATTAAATTAAAATTAAAAGTTGAATTAAATTAAATTAAATTAAATTAAATTAAATAAACAAATTAAATTAAATTAAAGGAATTAAATTAAATTAAATTAAATTAAATTAAATTAAATTAAATTAAATTAAACTAAATAAATAAATTAAATTAAATTAAATTAAATTAAATTAAATTAAATTAAATTAAATTAAATTAAATTAAATTAAATTAAATCAAATCAAATTAAATTAAAATTAAATCAAATCAAATTAAATTAATGTAACATCAAATCAAACTAAATTGAATTAAATTAAATTAAAACTCAATTAAATTAAATTAAATTAAATCAAGTTGAATTAAATATAACATCACCAAAGACATAAAGAATTCAAAATAAATCTAAAATAACTTGAACACTATTCCAAATTTAAACCCATTTAATGGAAATTAAACTAAATCACAAACCATTTGAACACCAATTTACCCTCAAAAGCTTTAGTTATCATAACTCCTAAAACGAATATTAAATGAAATGTTACTTCACCTATAGGATATTCGAATGTCCTAGTTCACTTGAGCAAGATAACAAAACTTGAGATTCTTGGACGATTAATTCATTTGTATAATTAAATTCATTTGGACTTAAAACAATTCTAGCAATATTGAAAAGATGTTTAAGATTCTTCTTAAACACTTTCTCAATATGATAGGATGTTTATAAGAACAATTGAATTTAAATGTTCTTTGATGAAGAAAATCGTCTTCAAACAAAAACACAAGGAATCTAGACGTCATAAGAAATGACTAGCTATAGGATTAGGAATTTGGTAGAAAACCATAACCCTTCCCTTAGCTTTACCTAGGAACCGGCTTAAATATTCTAATTGTGTTTTAAGTGCGGCTTGGGATGACGGGAAGACCCTCCAGTGTACGCTTTTATTTTATTGCAATTTACTTTCTTGCAATTTACATTATTGCAATTTCATTAATCGCATCGCACTTACTTTTCTTGCATGATAAACAACTGTTGCATGAAAACCCACACCTTTAGGATAGTCCCTAAAACTGAAACCAAAACTAAGTTAAAAGTCATTGCAAGATAAAATTCACCGCCACAACATTTCAAAATATAAAACTACTCAAAATTTAATCACAAACAGAACACAAAACTACAATTACAATTAAATTAAAACGTCCTGTCGGATGATCGGGAATACCTCGGATGATGTAACCTACGTGTTGCTAACGGGATTTCCCACGGTCTAAATGAAAGTGTGGAACTCATTCGGTTGAGTTTAGCAAATTCATTTGGACTAAGTGAATCCGATAAAAATAATGATGCCGGAAGGATGGAACCGTGGGATCTTAACCGGTGTCGTTATAATCAACTTTAAGATTTGTTTTAATTAAAGTATTGAAAACACTTGGAAATTAAGATTTTCTCTAAACAAAAACACTTTTCTCATCCCACGATTTATGACTTCTAAAATTGAACCTCTGCAACAACAAGGAGCTTGGAGCATGGTGGGCGACACGGCCATCGTCATCAGCAAAACCCGAGTCTACTTCAATGAAACTTTCCTAGAATTAAATAACAAAGCCATAGGACTTCGAGGTAGTTTGCCTAGTGCAACATAAATCCTCAACTCTTTGTTAGGCACTTGCATTGCAAATTAAGCCCTAACCGGTCTTAGGATTCCGAGGTAATCGTCCGGTACGACAATAAACCCTCGCATCTTCGAAATTTATTTGTTTGATTTTATCATACAAATATAAGCCCTAATTAATTAAAATTGGCAAGATCAAAACATTTAAATAAATATTAGGACTTTCCTAAACTCAAGCCAAACAATAGGATAGTCAGGAAATTACCGAAGTTCGCTTCGAATCTGTGATTTCTCCTACTTTTCTTCCTTTGGATTCTCAAAACAAAAAATGTTCCAAATTTGATCCATTCCATATTGAAATTCCAAAATTTAATCCCTTGAAAACTTAAACTTTGAAATCCTTGAGAGCAGAATTATTGATTATTATCGAGAGTTTTCTTAGGTGATTCCCGTCACTTAAGATGTAATTAACTATAGGGGCTTGCCCTTATAGGGAATTTTAAAGAACCCGAGTAATATAAACCCTGTTTAATGCTTTCATATTAAGCAGGGGAATTTGTCAGCTTATAAAATTGGTTCGCAGACCAAATGGATGTCACAAATCTTCTAGTTTATTTAATCGAGCCCCACCGTCAAGCAGTGTGTCCATCCTTAGGGATAGAGACACAGTTTGTGGTGCGGTGCTAGTTTATATAAACTATTTGGGATCTGAGATCGGTTTAATCTCATATCTTAAAGCCTCCAAATTTAAAATTATTTTCAAAATCAAATAATACTTTCAAATTATTTTTTTAAATTAAATTAAAAATTCGCCGACAATTTCTGTAGGCGACTTCTTTTTAAAAATACAACACACCAACCTAAAAATATGCCGACAACTTCTGGCGACTCTGCTGGGGACAATTCCTCTCTCCATTATAATCAGATAATTCTACTTTCAAAAATCGGTAGTGTATCCATGTCCTTAATGGGTTAAACTACCCTTCTTTCCGTTGGAATGCTATGTTCATTTCTACCTTGAACAAGTATAGCCAACATTCTCTCGAATTTAGGAGCCACTGTTTAGACACCCCTAACGGAGAGGTTCCGAGATCCTTTTACCTCATTTCGAGGTGGGGTGGACCCCAATAGGTGTTAGTTTAGGAGTGATCCTTCGAGTCGAGAAGTCTTGCATAAGACTTTCTTTTCCTTTCCAACTTTGAATCGGATTCCTTACCTTCTCTACACCTTTGAACATTCCGTTCTGAATAAACAAACCCTCTAATAAGTGATTCTTTTAATAAATGATTCCTTCTTATAAATACATGAACAAGAATGAGTTCAAACTCTTTTCAATTCCTTTCTTTTCGTCCTAAAGA
The DNA here is from genome assembly GCA_022702705.1 of Papilionanthe hookeriana x Papilionanthe teres. Taxonomy (NCBI): domain Eukaryota; kingdom Viridiplantae; phylum Streptophyta; class Magnoliopsida; order Asparagales; family Orchidaceae; genus Papilionanthe; species Papilionanthe hookeriana x Papilionanthe teres. The sequence goes on along the minus strand of CM040428.1, from coordinate 129,222,194 downwards.
AAAGAAGCATAACTCGGGACCGACAACCGAATCTACCCTGCAGAAATGGAGGCCCCAAAGCTGATTTTCTCCTTCACCAATGGACTGGACTTCGCTGTCTATAAGGATGAGCTGCCCGACAATGGGATCATCCGATTTGGACAAGGATTTGAAAACACGAATGTCAAGATCACCGACGTTTCCCTCTTTGCACTGACGAACAAGGTATCTGAAGCTGAGAAGCCGCTGCTTGAGTTCAACCTTAGGTCGACTCGAGAGTTTCCTCCCCTGCAAAAGATCCCGACTGAGAGGAGTACTGCTGTCCGCAGGAGGACTGTTCTTACTACCCCCACGGGTCTAGTTGTTTACGCACCTACCCCGACTTACGCCAAATTAAAGGGGAAAGAAATCCGGAATTATGGTAAACCCGTTACCGTGGAGGGTACGGATCTTCTCGTGAGACCTTCGTTTTCGAAATCGGGTCCAGGCTTCAAGGATTCCATCACTGACAAGGACCCAAAGAAGAAACAGAAGTAGAAGGATCGCTAGAGAAGCCAGAGCCGCTGAAATTGCTTTCCTAGAGGAAATCCCAGAACTTTTGGGAGGAAGCAGGTTCCATCCCCTCTCCGCCGCAGAGGACGAGGAAAATGTTCGCCAGAATATACACCGCTGCCTGAATACATACCACTTTTGGGAGGAAGCAGGTTCCATCCCCTCTCCACCGCAGAGGACGAGGAAAATGTTCGCAAGATTGCTGCCACATTACCTCAGCCCGCATATTACAACGATAGCCGCAAGAAAAGGACTAGAACTACACCGTTTGCTCGACCGCAAACTTTGGTAGAAAAGTTAGCAAAGAAGGAAAACTGCCCCGTATCGGAGATTCTACGAAGGATAGGGCGGGTGCCAGTCAAATCCCGTTTTGGGCCCCGAGTATAACCCGCTGTCATGACAGAAAAGCCAAGTAAAAGAATGAAGGCTAGTCCGCCTGTCGTCGTCTCAGGATTATAGATTAGGGAGGATACCACCTTTCGACATTTGGTCGACGGACCATCCGGTCCTAGACCTTCTGTCGCTAGAAGGATGGTATGGCGTCCCACTACTGGGCAGTTAAGATTGAAACAACAGCCTGAGAAGGAAAGTCTCGTCAGGAGACTTGAATCTGAAGAAAGTGCCACTACGGTAAAGGGGACTCGTGAGAAGGGGACCCGGCAGCTATCGCACGACAACCGCAAGGACGCACAGAAAGGCCCGCTAGAAGATGCCATGGAAAAGTTGAGAACCGATATCCGACGATTGGCAAAAGAAAGAGAAGAAAAGTTCGGAGACGAGATTGATTCATCGGAATTCATGGACGACGAATATGCAAAAATCAACATGGTCGAAACACGAGCTTCATCAGCTTCGCAAGGTGCTCCTGCAGCCGCAGAAAGAGAGGAGCCGGAGCGATGAGAAGGCGGCTTCGAGAGAAAGACGACACGATCGCTCAAATGGTGAAAAGGATGGAAGAGATGGCTGTAGCTCTAGCCACTCTCCAGAGTCAAGTGCAACCACAAAGAGAGACACCCCCAGAGGTCATTCACATTGTAGACGGAGGAAAGGAGATTACATCCATCAACGGGGATGATCAGCTGAAAAAGGATACAACACAAAGTATGATCCCTGAAAAGGATATCAAGAGCTTGGTGGAACAGCAGGTGCGAGAAGCCTTAGCACAATCAAAGAGCGGGACATCCATTCGGACGGGTAGACCTTACCCAGAAGAATTCGACGCTGTCCAATACCCGAAAGGCTTCGTACCACCTCTGTTCAAGACCTTCGACGGAACCAGGAACCCCCGACAGCATGTTGCACACTTTCGTGCCGCTTGTTGCAATGCCGGCGGGAGCGATGCATTACTCTTCCGACGGTTCGTCGGCGATCGTCGGGAATCACCTTCGACCGGTATGCGGAATTACTGAATGGTTCGGTGAAGACATTCTCGAACTAGAGAACCTCTTCATCAAGCAATTCGCCGGAGCTCGGCTACCACATCACTATAGGTGATTTAGTGGTAGAGAAACAAAGGTCGAACGAAACTTTGGTGGATTACATACTTCGATGGAGGAACTTAAGCATGAAGTGTGAACCACAACTACAAGAACAACATGCAGTTGGCATCTTACTTAAAAGCATTCACGGCCCGATAGCACTTCTCCTCAAAGGATTCACTATTAAGACTTTTGAGAAGTTGTTAAGCAAGGCCGGAAGCTTGCAAGAAGAGGCGAAGCAATTAAGTTTCACCGACAAGACGGACAAGCAAAAGCCTGTGAAGACTTTTGAAAAGAAATCCGGGATCGTTGTAGCAGTCGACAAAGGAAAGCAACTGATGCAAATACCACCAGAACGGCCGCAACAACCACAACAGAATTACCAGCAACCCCGACCCAGCTATCAGTCATCTCCACAGTATGAATAACCGCCTCGTCTGCAACGTTCATTAAGGGAGCTTCTGAGCAGAGAATATCCATTCAAGAATGAGGCAGTGCCGAAAATGTTCCGTAGTCTGATGAAGACTCCAGATTTCCAGCTGCCAGAGCCTAAGAGACTAGAAGAAGTTAACAAGAAAGGTGATCCCAACTTTTGCCTCTACCACCGGATGCTTGGGCACAAGATAGAAGATTGCATTATCTTCAAAAGTTGGCTCAATGACAACCTTTAGAAAGGGAATATAACGATCCCGAAGGAGTACATGAAGGAACCCCAGAAAGGAGGTTCCGTCAATGTTATCTCAACTGATCCCATCATTCCGATAGATCCCTATACGACTGACGATGGATGGACTACCGCCTGGATGAGGTCTTCAAAAAGATTTTAGACGACATCCAAACCGCCTCGGTGCGAGCTTCAATTCAGAGTTCGAGACCTGTTAAGCCGGTACTATCACTTGCAATAGAAGAACCACCTCAACAGGAGACGATTGAAGAGAAGAAGAAAATCGACGAAGAAGAGAGGACCGAGGCTCCTAAGGCTAGACTAGGGGCTGCTTATCCTAGGATAGTTGTTTCCGATTCGAGGGAGAAATCCCTCGAACCTCTGATTTTGTATGATTATCTGCTCACTTCGGTGGGATCATATAATGATAAGGGTGATGGCGTTGGCTACGTTTTGACTGTTTCTAGCGATTACGTAACTAGCGACAATCCGGATATTGATTTCGACATCAACGACAATTCTCAAATCATACACAATCTCGACGAGCAAAATAATGAAGAAGGCATCCATAAAGGAGGCTACGAAAGTTTAACAAGCAACGAATCTATCTGCTAGTTTCGAGGAGCTCCAGTTACGATAGAGTTAGAGCCTTCAGATTCTGAGGATAATCTGGAAGAACCTGTTATTCCGATTCAGGAAGAAAAACCAGCAAGCTCAACACTAGATTCAGAAGAAATTACGGAAGTCAACTTAAGAAGTGGAAGAGTTCTACCTCCGAGAATGGGTCCGAAAGACAAAGAAAAGCAGGTGGTTGTTCAAGAAGAACCAACCGCAGCAGAAGAAATACCCATTCGAGAAGAAGCCGAGACGCATGAAAATAAAGTGGACTACAACGTGCTAGCCCATCTTAGGAAACTACCGGCAAAGCCGAGCATTTACGACGCTCTCATCTTATCGAAAGGAGATGAGAGAAGCTCGATCAAAGCCTTACTTGATCCGGAAATTTGCTTAGCTCAAATGGCTGGAGATTCCTTAGATGAGGTTTGTTCGTTAAAGGAACGACGAGGTGTTACCTTCACGGACAATGACCTACTACTTGGGACGACGAGATCACAACCGACCATTGTACATTTCGATTCTGATTGGGAAGTTTACACTCTCCGAGTATTGGTGGATCCGGGAGCGTCGATCAATATAATGAGTCTTCGAACACTAGCATACTTGGAAATTGATGCTCGTGAGCTCGAGGCCGACAAAATGTTATTAAGAGGATTCGACCGAAAGGAGAAAGAGCCCTCGGGTCGATAACGCTATCGATGAAGGCCGGTGACTTAGCAAAGACAACCGCAAAATTTCACATAATTGATTCGAAACATCGTTCAACGCTCTACTTGGGCCGACCATGGATACATGAAAACGAGGATGGTACCATCATCTCTGCATCAGTGCATTAAATATTACGATGGAGGGGAACAGTGCATCAAAGGTGACTTGCAACCATTCTTCGTACATGAGATTGGAATCCATGAAGACGCAGCTTATTATGCACCGCCGAAGAAAACAATCTTCTCCGGAGATACGGTAACAAATGAAGCAAAGAAAGTTCGGGACAACGAAGAACCTGAAGTTCTAGTCCAACAGTCACTCACCACTCCCTTCCGGCGAGATGGTGAAGGTTTCTCCACAACTCGCATCCGAGGTCGAGGCCGTGGTAGAGACGCTAGGACAGTTAGACAGAGGAAACCAGCCATCAATGTTGATTGGGAAGATAGTTCTGAAGAAGAAAAAGAAATCAAACAAGAAGCGAGCGACAATAAGTCGAAGAAGCCGCAATTCAAGATCTCTCTCGAAGATGAGAAGAACGAAGAATACAAATCAATGTACGAAAAGATTAACCACTACGTACATACTATGACCCTAACCCTGATCCATTCTAACAAGATCGAGGGTATGTGGTCAAAGAGGTACGTAACGACGGTGCAAGGCCAATCAAATTCTACCGTGGTGCTACTTCCTCCAAAACTGAAAAAAATGTACAATTCGAAGATGTCACTTCATCAGAATTAATGGAATTACCTTTTGAGTGGTGCTCTCCCTGTGTTTAAAATTTAATTCAACGTGGTTTCTTACCTCGACAATGGACAAAAGGTAAATCTCAGCATTTTAAAAAATTATGGAATAATTCGGTCGTCACGCCAATTCAAAGCATGGTCTCGTATTCGGCACGGTAGGGTCGGTTGACGATGTCGAATTTTGCTTGGTTGTCACTTGCGAGTCCGATGAAAGCTGCATGGAAACTACAAACGAACTCGAAGATTTACAAATTGGAGACGCTCCACGGAATTCGAAGAAGAAATCAAATCTACGATAGATGAGTTAACGGAAGTTAAATTAGGTACTAGTGAAGAGCCTAGACCTACCTTTGTTAGCTCCTTACTCGATAAATAAGACTCGAAGAAATAATCAAATTATTAATGGAATTTAAAGGCTGTTTTGCTTGGAACTATGAAGAGATGCCGGGATTAGCTCCGGAGGTTGCGGTCCATAAGCTAGGAGTGGATCCTACTTACGTCCCGGTCGGACGAGGTCCCGAGAAGAATGCGTCTAGAAATCGAACAACAAGTCATAGCCGAAGTTAAAAAGCTAATAGACGCCAGATTTGTCCGTGAAGAACAATACCCGACTTGGTTAGCCAATGTGGTACCGGTCAAAAAGAAGAATGGTCAGATCGGAATCTGTGTGGACTTCGAAGATTTAAACGAGGCATGTCCGAAAGGATGAATTCCCTCTACCGATCCGGAACCGATGATCGACATTGCTTCGACACATGAGATATTCTCATTCATGGATGGATCTTCGGGATACAACCGGATAAAAATGGCTCCGAGAAGATGAAAAGCTTACGGCATTCGGAACGCCGATCGGAGTATTTTGCTACACGGTGATGCCATTCGGATCGAAGAACGCGGGAGCGACCTACCGGAGAGCAATGACAAGAATTTTTGATGATCTCATCCACAATCAAGTCGAATGCTACGTGGATGATGTGGTCATCAAAAGCAAAGTAAAGGAAAACCACTTGTATGATTTGAGAATTGTTTTCGAACGATTAAGACAATTTAACCTTAAGATGAATCCCTTAAAATGCGCCTTCGGCGTCACCTCCGGGAAATTCTTAGGATTCGTTGTCCGACATCGTGGAATTGAAATTGACCCGGAAAAGATTAAAGCTATCTTAGAAATGCCACCTCCCAAAACCTTAAAACAACTACGATCTTTTCGAGGAAGCGGCATATCTTCGACGCTTTATCTCGAAACTCGTCGGGTAGGTGTCGGCCTTTCTCGGCACTAGTTAAAAAGGACGCCAAATTTATTTGGGAAGAGAAATGCCGAGAAGGCAATCGAGGACATTAAACAATATTTAATGACACCTCCTGTCTTAGCAGCCCCGAGTCTCGGGTAGACCGCGATACTTTACACCGCGGCTTTAGACGACTCTCTCGAAGCCCTGTTGGCCCGGAGTCGATGATGAGGGTAAAGAAAATGCTCTTTACTACTTAAGCCGTCGTTTACTTTCGACGGAAGTAAGGTATCCTGCAATTGAAAAGCATTGTTTGGCCACGATCTTCGCCGCTCAAAAGCTCGAGCACTACATGCTTTCTCATAAGGTCGACTCGATCTCGAAGTTTAATCCATTGCGATACTTGATGACTCGTCCAACACTTTCCGGCGGACTTGCCAGATGGTCAATGATATTATTGCAATTCGATATAACTTTCGTGCCTCTTCGTGCCGTAAAGGGACAAGTCTTAGCAGACTTCCTCACAGCACACCCTTTGCCGGCAGAATCTCCCCTAAATGATGATTTGCCATATGAACAAATAATGAGCCTAGAAAACCCTGATGATCGACGTTGGGAATTATATTTCGACGGAGCATCTTCAGCGCACAAAGACGAAGAATCGCAAGTGATAGTGCCCAGTAAGGCAGGAATCGGGCTAATCTTTATAACACCGGAGCGGGGGATGTTAAGATACTCCTACCACTTGACAGAACCGTGTACAAATAATGAAGCGAGAATATGAAGCCCTCATAACGGGATCGGAATTAATCATTCAAATGGGGATAACGAGACATCAACATATACGGGGATTCGCAGTTAATCATTCAACGGATCGTCGGACGAGTACGAATTTTAAAGCCAAGACTCGAACAATACTTCCGGTATGCCATACGAGTTGTTGGAACGATTCCAAATGTGACAATCTACAAAATTACCGAAAAGAAAATGCTTTAGCGGATGCTTTAGCCCGTCTCGCAAAAGAATTTGCTCGTTTGCAAGATGAATCGATAGAAGTGTCGGTTCACGGACGTCGGGTCCTATCACGGCTCGACATAGACACAATACACAAATCGAGGAAAAGAAAAAGAATCGATTGCGGCGGTGACGGAAAACACGGAAGATTGGCGACAGCCATTGATGGACTACCTCCAAACAGGAAAGCAACCAGACGATAGGTCTCTAGCCCATCAGATCGAGAAAAGAACTCTGTCCTACGCATTAATAAACAACACATTGTACAGAAGGTCTTTTAATCAAATGTGGCTAAGGTGCCTAAGCGGGTCCGAGGCCCGTGAAATTGTTAAGGAGGTGCATTCAGGACTGCGTGGCGCTCACCAATCGGGTCCGAAGATGAAAATGAAAATTAAAAGACTAGGGTACTACTGGCCCTCGATGATGACCGACTGCATGAAAATCGCCAGAGAGCTGTCACCAATGCCGAGTGCACGGAGTGGTTCTACACCAACCTCCAAATGTGCTACATCCGACAATTGCATCGTGGCCATTTGAATGTTGGGGCACAGATATAGTGGGTCTGATAGAATCACCATCTTCAAAAGGACATCGCTTCATTCTTGCGGCTACAGATTACTTTTCCAAGTGGGCGGAGCGGTTCCACTTAGAGAAGTGAAAGCACACCACGTGCTACGGTTTTCGAGAACCAAGTTGTCTACCATTTCGGAGTGCTCGCGCGAGGATCATCTCGGATAATGGGTCGGCATTCGAAGCACGCAAATCAACAGTTTTGTCAAGAGACACGGAATCGACTGGCGATACTCAACAATTTACTACCCAAGAGCAAACGGCCTCGCTAAGGCTTTTAATAAAACTCTCGTTCAAATTTTAAAGAAAACTTTGGACGATAATAAGAGAAATTGGCACGAGAAGTTGTTAGAAGCCTTATGGGCCTACCGGACAACCTTCAGAACTCCTACTCAAGCTACACCTTACGCTCTAGTGTATGGGTCCGAGCGAGTGTTACCTTTAGAGGTTCGGCTTCCTTCACTCGGAATTGCGAGTTGCAAACAAGATCACGACGAGAAGAGAACGCCAAATTACGACTAGAAGAATTAGAAAGCACTGGAAGGGAAAAGGCTTGCGGCGCAACGAGAATTTAGAACTATACCGAAGCTAAGATGGTTCGAGCCCATGACAAAGCTGGTCCGCCCGAGAACCTTGAAAGTTGGTGACTTAGTTCTTGTTCTCAAGAGACCTATTCTTGCACATCGCAAGATAGGAGGAAAATTTGAACCCACTTGGGAAGGACCGTTTGTGGTTGAAGCGGTATACTCGGGAGGTTCCTACCGGCTAGTGAATTGCCGGGGAGAACGACATATGCTTCCGATCAACGGACGATACTTGAAAAAGTATTACGCTACACGATGTTTCGAAGGAATAAATTCTTCATCCCTAAGAAACACGGGCGAAGTAATTACTTATGATTGGGTCCGAACCCAAAAATAATAAAATGTGCTAAAATAAATAAAATCATGATAATAAAGTTTTCCTTGTTTTCTTTTCCAAATCAAAATCTCTTTCCTAATCTTATCCCGCTTCATTCCTGTTAAATTTTAAAATATAAGATAAATAAAAAAAATGTCTTTAATAAACATTTTCTTAATGTTCTTGTTCTTAGTACAGCCCCTAATTTTTTTCCTTGTCTTTTCGCAGGGAAATGTCGAACGGGCGGTTGATCCTGAACTTTAAGAATGGCGTAAGCCTTGCACTCGATGAAAAGAGGGTGAAAGATGGAGTGATAATTGAGATTGACTCGGATTTCGTACCGGCGGAGCCTACGGTACGAGGAAAGTGAGCCGGGTCCCGGTTGACCGAGAAGAGCTGCCGCGGGCGACGGTGATGAAAGTGGGTGGCCCGAGCCACCGATCCGAGCGACGAAGAAAAGAAAGGCAAACATTGAAGAAGATAAGAAAATGAAGTACGTAGTCGCTACGGCGAGAGGGCGAGCTTGTCGGCGCCGCGCCCACAAAGATTCAAGAAGTTCGAAGAGCTACTCTCACAGACAACGCAATGAAGAAATAAGAATCGCCGTATCCGTAAGATGTTAACAAAACTAGGCTGCGGACCGGCGCGACGAGACAATTGCTAATGCCGGTACATACGCTTCGAGGACACCGGTTCACCGAGAACCCGAAGAAAGGAGGCCGGCTCCTAGGATAACGAAAGGACCAGGGAAATCTCACGAAGATCGGAAGAAAGAAGGCTACCACGCTACCGGATAGAACCACCGGTAATGCATGACCTTGTTGCGAGTAGCAACCCCGGGGATGTCCGATGAGACATCATCCCCGAGGAGTCGAGGTATGCGGGGAGAACGTGAAGGGATTGAACCATATATCCCACAATATGTCACCGGGCCTCGCCATGCGCGATCATTCCGGAATACGAGCTGGAGAGAATGCGGAATGTTGAAAAGAAAACCTTTGAATACTTCGAGAGAATTAGAGGCGAGAAGAATCAATATACTAGAGGGCCTCGAGCTACATACGGACGTGTTCTCGGAGTATGAACAACGGCAAATTGTGGATTGCATCCGGGATTTGAAAAGAATGGGCCGAGCGAGGCCGCCCGAGGGAAAACACATACTCGGAACCCCGGAGATGGATGCCGGGGAAGGGAAGAATCACAATACAATGTGGATCTTTGTTACAACTTTGCGGAGGACGGGAAGGGAAACCCACGGGAATACTCCGTCATGGGCAAGTGGATCCGATGCCATTAGTCATCAAAAGAATGGTAAAGAGATTGATAACATGGAGGGTGCTGCCGGCAGATTGCATACCCAATAGGCTGCATTATTAACATCTACGAGCGGGGTGATTGCATACCCCCACACATAGATCACCACGACTTTGTCGGACCTTTACTGCACATTCTCTTTCCGAACGAGTGTAACATCATGTTCGGATCTGACCTCCGGATAGCGAGGCCCGGGTGAGTTCCGAGGGCCGGTGAAGATACCTTTACCGGTAGGTTCCGTCATGATGCCGAAGGGAAACGGAGCGGATATCGCTAAGCATTGCATACCGGGAGTACCGAGTGAAGCGGATCTCGGTTACTTTCGGGAGGATGGACGATAGGAAGACACCTTACTATTTCCAGCCAGATCCGGAGCTAGAGAGCCTCCGGCCTTACGAGCTGTGAGTTACATGGAAAATATCACACCTCCAATGTACATCTATACGGCATCCTTGCCAAGGATGGCTTGGAAGGTGATGTTATTGACCATGTACCTCACTATTCAGACATGGATTTCTAACAGATACCCTTTTTTTTTATGGATCGACGAAGATCATACATAGTCCTTTTTGAGTCTACATGGATTGTATGAAATATATGTCAGATCAAGTTGTACAATGTATCTTTAACATGATTGGAATGAAAGTGACGATGTCACATTTTTGGCCTTCACCTCTTTTGTGCAAATTGACTGGGAAACGCCATTAAAGTTAAATGAACTTCGAACAAAGAACAGAAAAGAAATAAAAAAAAGAGAATAAAAGAAAACTTTCCTTAAAAAAAAATCTAAAAAATGACGAACACCAAATTCACATGAACATTAAATAAACGATAAAATAAAATTTGAATCATTAAAAGATAAACAAAATCAACATAAGTGTTAACTCAAATCTCAAATCAAATTCTCAATGAAATTTCAAATCCAATCTCGATCAAATTTCAAATTTTATCTTCCAAATTTCAAATCAAATCTTAAATCAAATTTCAATCGAGTTCAAACTCATCCTTCCAAATTTCGAATTCAATCTTTTGGGTCGAGGATTTTACATCCAAGACTGCATTGCCTTAGGATCCTTTCCCTATCGCAATGAAATACATCAAATTCAATCTTTTGGGTCGAGGATTTTATATCCAAGACTGCATTGCTTTAGGATCATTTCCTTATCGTAATGAAGTACATCAAATTCAAACTTTTGGGGCGAGGATTTTATATCCAAGACTGCATTGCTTTAGGATCATTTCTCTATCGCAATGAAATACATCAAATTCAAAATTTTGGGTCGAGGATTTTGCATCCAAGACTGCATTGCCTTAGGATCCTTTCCCTATCGCAATGAAATACATCAAATTCAATCTTTTGGGTCGAGGATTTTACATCCAAGACTGCATTGCCTTAGGATCCTTTCCCTATCGCAATGAAGTACATCAAATTCAAACTTTTGGGTCGAGGATTTTATATCCAAGACTGCATTGCTTTAGGATCATTTCTCTATCGCAATAAAGTACATCAAATTCAATCTTTTGGGTCGAGGATTTTATATCCAAGACTGCATTGCTTTAGGATCATTTCCCTATCGCAATGGAATACATCAAATTCAAACTTTTGGGTCGAGGATTTTATATCCAAGACTGCATTTCTTTAGGATCATTTCCCTATCGCAATGCAGTACATCAAATTCAATCTTTTGGGTCGAGGATTTTATATCCAAGACTGCATTGCTTTAAGATCATTTTCCTATCGCATTGAAGTACATCAAATTCAATCTTTTGGGTCGAGGATTTTATATCCAAGACTGCATTGATTTAGGATCATTTCCCTATCACAATGAAGTACATCAAATTCAAACTTTTGGGTCAAGGATTTTATATCCAAGACTGCATTGCTTTAGGATCATTTCCCTATCGCAATGAAATACATCAAATTCAAACTTTTGGGTCAAGGATTTTACATCGAAGACTGCATTGCTTTAGGATTCTTTCCCTATCGCAATGAAATACATCCAAATCAAATTTTTGGGGTTGAGGATTTTACATCCGAGACTGCATCGCTATAGGATCCTTTCCCTATCGCAATGAAGTACATGAAATTCAAACTTTTGGGTCGAGGATTTTACATCCAAGACTGCATTGCTTTAGGATTCTTTCCCTATCGCAATGAAATACATCAAATCAAATTCCTGGGGTTAAGGATTTTACATCCGAGACTGCACTGCTTTAGGATTCTTTCCCTACAGCAATGAAATACACCAAAATCAAACTCTTAAGGTTAAGGATTTTACATTCAATACCGCATTACTCTGAGATCTTTCCTCATTGTAATGATCCAATCCAATCGATTCAATTTTCTTTTGAGGTTGAAGATGTTACATCCAAAACCTCAAAATTCTAATTTTCATTTCAAATCAAATCCCTTCAAATTAATTTTGACAAACTTCAATCTAAATTGAATCTCCAAATTGAAATCTAAACTCACACATCGAAGCTTAAATTGAAACAAAATAAAATCTAAATTGAAATTCCCCCAGAGCATGTGATTTGGGATTCACCTCCTTTTCCTTTCCCCAGCAAGAGTTCAGGAATCTTCGGTTTCAGAAATATGCTTGACGCTCCCCAGCGGAAACTCTTCTACATCGTCCTAAGTTTGTCACTTGGACATCCGTGTTGGTTTTGTCGATCGCTTCGGTCAACGCCGATACGCGCGGTGTGCTCCGTCAGCTCACCACACCTATTGGGGTCCATTTGTTGACCTCATTTTTGATGAGGTCTTCTCTTCTTCCCTTTAGTACTTAGGATCTAGCCTTAGGCTTTTCCTTTGACTATCTTAGAGGACTAGAATTGGGACCCGCCACTTAGAAATTCAAACCACTTCTTAACTCCCTGCAAACTCCACAAACTTGACTATAGACCCCTAATCACCTAGAGGGTTGAAATCAAATGTGGAAGTTTAAAGGATGAGTTCCTATATGACTCTTCGGCCTTAGGACTGCCCTGGGTGGCCTGGTCTAGTGAGGGCAGACTTACACACACACTACACCTATACACTACACTTTCATACACATCCTAGAAGCACACCCATACCTAACTTGACCTCCTGACTCATGTAGGTGATTCACATGGATGGTCCTTAACCCCTAAGCCCTTGGCTAAGAGGGTTGGGAACAACATAGTGAATGCCTCAAATGAGTCCCTTCATGGCTCTATCGACAATTTTAAATTTTAAATTTAATTTAAACATATATATAATTTAGAAAGTAGTATTTGATTTTGAAAATAATTTTAAATTTGAAAATTTTAAGATATGAAATCAAACCGATCTCACATCCCAAATAGTTTATATAAACGAGCACCGCACCACAAACCGTGTATCTATCCCTAAGGATAAACACACTGCTTGATAGTGGGGCTCGATTAATGAAACTAGAAGATTTGTGACATCCGTTTGGTCTGCGAACCGATTTTATAAGCCGACAAATTCCCCTGCTTAATATGAAAGCATTAAACGGGGTTTATATTACCTGGGTTCTTTAAAATTCCCTATAAGGGCAAGCCCCTATAGTTAATTACATCTTAAGTGACGGGAATCACCTAAGAAAACTCTCGATAATAATCAATAATTCTGCTCTCAAGAATTTCAAAGTTTAAGATTTCAAAGGATTGAATTTTTGAAATTTCAAAAGGGATTAGCTCAAACTTGGAACATTTTGTTTTGGGAATTCAAAGGAAGAAAAGTAGGAGAAATAACAGATTCGAAGTGAACTTCGGTAATCTCCCGACTATCCTATTGTTTGGCTTGAATTTAGGAAAGTCCTAATATTTATTTTATGTTTTAATCTTGCCAATTTTAATTAATTAGGGCTTACATTTGTATGATAAAATCAAACAAATAGCCTCGAAGATGTGAGGGTTTATGTCTTATCGGACGACTACCTCAGAATCCTAAAACTGGTTAGGGCTTAATTTGCAGTGCAAATGCCTAACAAAAGGTTGATGATTTATGTTGCACTAGGCAAACTACCTCGAAATCCTATGGCTTGGTTGTTTAATTCTAAGAAAGTTTTTGCTGAAGTAGACTCGAGGTTTCGTCGATGACGATGGCCGTGCTGCCCACCATGCTCCGAGCTCCTTGTTGTTGCAGAGGTTTAGTTTTAGAAGTCATAAATCAGGGGATGAGAAAAGTGTTTTGGTTTAGAGAAGATCTTAATTTCCAAGTGTTTTTTTTTACGTTTTAATTAAAACAAATCTTAAAGTTGATTATAACGACACCGGTTAAGATCCCACAGTTCCATCCTTCGGCATCATTATTTTTATCGGATTCACTTAGTCCGGATGAATTTGCTAAACTCAACTGAATGAGTTCCACACTTTCATTTAGATCGTGGAAATCCCGTTAGCAACACGTAGGTTACATCATCCGAGGTATTCTCGATCATCCAACGGGACGTTTTAATTTAATTGTAATTGTAGTTTTGTGTTCCGTTTGTGATTAAATTTTGAGTTGTTTTATATTTTGAAATGTTGTGGTGGTGAATTTTATCTTGCAATGACTTTTAACTTAGTTTTGGTTTCAGTTTTAGGGACTATCCTAAAGGTGTGGGTTTTCATGCAACGGTTGTTTATCATGCAAGAAAAGTAAGTGCGATGCGATTAATGAAATTGCAATAATGTAAATTGCAAGAAAGTAAATTGCAATAAAATAAAAGCGTACCCGGAGGGTCTTCCAGTCATCCCAAGCTGCACTTAAAACACAATTAGAATATTTAAGCAAGTTCCTAGGTAAAGCTAAGGGAAGGGTTATGGTTTTCTACCAAGTTCCTAATCCTATAGCTAGTCATTTCCTATGACGTCTAGGTTCTTGTGTTTTGGTTTGAGGACGATTTTATTCATCAAAGAATAATTAAATTTAGTTGTTCTTATAAACATCCTATCATATCGAGGAAGTGCTTAAGACAAATCTTAAACATCTTTTCAATATTTCTAGGATTGTTTTAAGTCCAAATGAATTTAATTATATAAATGAATTAATCGTCCGAGGATTCAAATTTTTTTGTCTTGTTCAGTGAACTAGGACATTTGAATGTCCTATAAGTGAAGTAACATTTCATTTAATGTTCTGTTTAGGAGTTATAATGACCAAAGCTTTCGAGGGCAAATTGGTATTCAAATGATTTAATTTAGGTTAATGGGTTTAAATTTGGAATACTGTTCAAGTTATTTTTAGATTTATTTTGAATTCTTTATGTCTTTGGTGATGTTATATTTAATTCAACTTAATTTAATTTAATTTAATTCAATTGAGTTTTAATTTAATTTTAATTCAATTTAGTTTGATTTGATGTTAAATTAATTTGATTTGATTTGATTTAATTTTAATTTAATTTGATTTAATTTAATTTAATTTAATTTAATTTAATTTTAATTCATTTAATTTAATTTTTAATTTGGTTTAACTTAATTTAATTTGGTTTTATTAATTTAATTTAATTTAATTTAATTCATTTAATTTAATTTAATTTGTTTATTTAATTTAATTTAATTTAATCTTTAATTTAATTCAACTTTTAATTTTAATTTAATTTAATCCAATTTAATTTACTTAATTTAATTTAATTTTAAATTTAATTTTATTTTTAATTTAAATTGAAATTTTTAAAAGAGTTTAATAATTTAATTTTAGTTTAATGATTAAGTCTTTTAATATATTTTAAATTTGAGTTATCATTTTAATTAAGAATTGAATATTAATGAGATAATTAATTTAGGGATTTTTAAATTAAAGAATAAATCTCTTCCTAATAATATCCCTATTTTAATAATTCCAATTTTATTATTCTTCCAAATTTAATCAATTATTTAATTAAGGTTTAATTATTTTGAAATTGTTTAATGGGTTTCTACCATTTAATTATTTAAATTTCAATCATCCAAATCAGATTAGGATCAAATATTTTACTTATTAATTTTTTATTAAACCTAAAGTTTTAATTAAGGATTAAAAATTTTAATTACCACTTTACCCTTTAAGTTTAATAATTTCATAACTCACTAAATTGAACTCAAATGAACTTGAAATTTTTATGTGACTTCACTCATATGTCAATAAAGACATGAGAGGAGAAAATGTGATTTTTCTGTATTTAATTTATTTAAATAATTATTTTTGGTAGAAAATAGAGATTTCAAGGAAAATTTAATAACATGACCAAGGGAAAGTTTCTGTCCTTAAGAAAATTAGGGGACATTTCTAATGACCAGAGGACCACTTGAACCAATTTTGGTGATTTTTTGAATTATATTATTTTTATTATAATTATTTTAAGTTTTGGAGTGTTAATTAATTTAAAAATAAAATAAATGTTGAAAAATGAATTTTATATTTTTTAAAAATCTCTCTGATATCAAGGAAATCAGAGAATCAAATTTTACAATTTTCTGATTTTTCTATGATTTATTATAATTATTTTAGTGAAAATGTTCGAAAATACATTTTTTTTAATTTTAAAATTGCCCTAGAGCTTTAAAATTTAATATCTCACTAAATAGACCTAAGAAAAATATGGGGTTTGTTCCTAAGTGATTAAAATTCAAAATGTGACATTTTGGTGAATTTTATTATTTTTGTGATTTTTATTATTTTTTTAATTATTAAAATATTAAAATAATATTAAAAAATCAATTTTTTTAGAAAATTGAAATTTTAATTTTCTTAAATTCCTCTGATATCAGAGAGGCTCCAAAACCAATTTGGTGAATTTTTAAAAAATATTTTGAAAGTTATGAATTTTTGAAGTTTAAAATGACTAAATGGCTTAATCGACCCAATTAGTAGGGCTAACCAAGTCCAATTGACCTCAAATTTTTATGGTGGGTTCCTCTTATCCTGAAGGTCAGTGGAGAATTGATTTCAAGTCAATTTGATGTATTTTTAGATCTAATTAATTAGAGATCCATTTTGGGTGTTTAAGCCAATTAGGGTTGTTTTAAATGAACTAACTCAAAACCTATTTTTCCTAGGGTCCTCTGGTCATAAGGAACATCACCAAATTTTCCTAGAATTTATTTCACAACATGTCATTTATTGGAATTAAAATACTCAAAACAGTAACATGAATTTGAAAAATCAATAACTTTTCATAGGGATGGCCTCTGACTTTGGAAAATTCAGAGAATGTTCCCAAATTCAGAGGCTTCAAAAGCCCTATGGTCTCATACCATGGTGAGTTGTATACATGCATGGAGAATTAAAAATATGCAGAGAGTAAATAAATTATTAAAAATAAAATACTTGATAAAATTAAATAATTTCTTTTCCACATTATTCTCCTCTGTTCACTGAGCAAGAGGGTATTTTTATTTTATTTTTCTGATTTTTCTACACAAAGTTATGAATTTTTGAAGTTTAGGGAATTAAATAAATTAGAAAAATCCCTAATTTTCTATTTATCCACGCGGCGCCGCGTCAACCTCGGCAGCTCCGAAACGCCGCGTGGGGCGCTCCCATTCGACGCCACCATCTGACTCAGCGCTCCCGGGGCCCGCGCGCATCGTTCCGTCTTCGATCCGACGCGATCCCGGTCGTCCGTCCGCGCGTGTATTGGATGGAAGGCATCCGTTCATCGTCCCCAAGTGTCCTCGCCCGAGAGCCGTCCACACTAAATCCCTAATATCTCACTCGATACTCAATGGATTTTCATGTTCTTATGCTCTATGGATTCGTCTTGAAGAGACGAACACATCTATATGGTTATCATGCATTGAAATTAAAGAATTTGAAATGGAGAATCTCCAGAAGCTCGGGATGAAGAGTTAGCTCATACCTTTGCTCAGAGAAGTGTGGCTTCGATCTGAGGGTTGTTGCACCTTCGATTGGATCCTAGCAAGCTCCAGATGAAGTCTCCCAGTGCAGTGAATTGTCTAGGTATGATTCGACCACGGCCGATCACAAAGCTTGGAGGCTGGAGCAGCCGGGTGGCTCTGGAGATGGGGCTTTTGCTGGTGGACACCTTCCCTTGGTGCAGTGAAGGTGTAGAACCAATCAATTTGGGGATTGGCTCACTGTGGAGAAGTGTCCTGGTTTTTGGTGGAATTTCAGTTGAGAAATTGGATTTTGTCAGTGGGGATTAAGGCAAATTGACACTGGGGATCAACTGCTCTAAGGGTGGAGAAGGGTTTGGAACAATTTTGGTAGAGTTTCGGCAAGGTTTGTGCAACTCTCTTCTCATGGTCGTGAGGGGGTCGGGTTTAAATAGAGGTGGCTGGAGAGCCTCACAGGGATGGCCAAGGGTTGGGATCAGCTGCTCTAGTCATGGGAAGAATAACCATGGTGGCCATTGGGCATGGGGCAGCTCAGCAACGTGGAATTCCAAAGTTTGGCTCCTCCCAAGGTCTCGGCCATGGTGTTTTCCGGCGACCCAGGCGGGCTGGCCGGCGAGCATGGGTCACCCTCGAGGTCCAGGTGGGTCGGGGCTGGAGGTTTGTGCGGTCAATTGGCAATTGCCATGTGTAAAGGCTTCGAATTAAAATGGAATGGGGAAGGGGTCATTTTGGCTTCAATTTGGTCAATCCATTGGTTTGGGTTGGGTGCACCTCCCCATGGCCTGATTTTGGGCTGAGAGGATCGGTTAGGTCGACCAAGAGAGAATGGTATGGTCTCTATCCATGATGAGGTGGATAAACATGGTTTAGTGTGTGTCATGAATAAGGTTAAAAAGGCTTAATGAAAGATTAGGAAAGGATCCCCTCCTTTTACCATTAATGGCATGGTCACATGCTAAACTTTCATGGCTTCATATGGCTTGTGAATGGCTCATTCATGGCTCCATTTGGCTTGGGAAAAGTTTAGTCAACTTCATAAAAATGGATTTTAAGGATTTTGGACATTTTGGTGGAAAGTTGGATGAAGCTTTATTTAGAATTATTTGATCATTGTATTAGGACTTAGGGATGATTTTAATTGAATGCATGATGAAGAGAATTTGTCATATGGGCCTTAGATTGATTTTGCCCCTTTGGATTTTGGTGGAGATGGGCTTTAGGAAGGTTTAAGAAAGTGGGCTTTTGGTTTGGAAATAAATTTATGGATGGGGAATTTGTGAAGGATTGGGCCAAACAAATGTTGTTTTTAGCTCATGGATGAGTCATGAGTGACTTGAAGCAAATTGGGAGTGATTTGGGTTTGAATTTGGTTGAATTTGGGTTCTTTTGGTGAATGGGCCAACATAGGCCCAAGTGGGCCAAGTTGGGCCAATGTTGGGCTAGGGTTGAAATTGATGTAAAATAAATGTTGGGAAATGTTTATGAGAGTGTTTCAAAGAGGTTTTGACTTTGGTTGGGCTTTGATTTTGGGGTTTGGGCTCATTTAGGTTAGGTTTGGTTTTAGGTCAAAATAGGGCCTTTTAGCTTTGAGTTGAAGTTGAGTGGGGTTTGGGTCTAAATGTTGGGCAAATCATGTTAGTGTTTTGTTTGTGGGAATGTTAAGAAAGATTTGGAAAAGATTTGGGGTTAACTGGAGTTGAATTGGGTGAGTTTGGGTTAAGTTTGGGTCATGGGTCCAAATTGGGCTTTAAGGCCAAAAGTGAAATTGGATCCAAATGTCAATCAAATTGAACTTGGATTTGGTCTAGATTGGTATTGCAAATGTTGAATTGAAGTTTAGAATTGAATTGGACCAGAATTTGGGGCAATTGGGTAGGTTTTGTTTGACATTGGGTTTACTTTGGGTTAAAATGGGTCAAATTGGGGGTTTTGACAAAAGTAGTGTAAATTGACAAAATTGGCTCATGGTGTAGTTGGACAAAATGAAATTGGGAATATTTGGGATTTTCTGGAATTTTCTGGGAATTTTCTGAATTTTTGGATTTTTGGGTCAAGGGGGGTATTTTGGGTATTTGGAGGGTATTGGGAGGTATTTTTAGAATTTTTGGTATTTTTGGGTATGGATGATCAATTTGAGTGGTGTGGAAATATTCGGGATTGATTTTGGGGAATTTTGAGCAATTTAGGTGATTTTGCAAATTTTGGGTAGTTTCAAGGGCATTTGGTAGGTTAGACGGGTGTAGGGTCCCCGGGGTCAAAAATTGAAAATTTGGAAAATTGAAGATTGGGTGAATTTGAGTGGAATGAAGTCATTTTGGTTGAGCCATGAAGTCACATCAAGCTCACATGAGCCATGAAGGGACTCATTTGAGGTATCCACTATGTTGTTCCTAACCCTCTTAGCCAAGGGCTTAGGGGTTAAGGACCATCCATGTGAATCACCTACATGAGTCAGGAGGTCAAGTTGGGCATGGGTGTGGTTTTAGGAGGTGTGTGGAGGTGTAGTGTGTAGGTGTAGTGTATAAGTGTAGTGTGTGTTTAAGTCAGCCCTTCACCAGACCAGGCCACCCAGGACAGTCCTAAGGCCAAAGAGTCCTATAGGAACTCATCCTTTAAACTTCCACATTTGATTTCAACCCTCTAGGTGATTAGGGGTCCACAGTCAAGTTTGTGGAGTTTGCAGGGAGTTAAGAAGTGGTTAGAATTTCTAAAAGGTGGGTCCCAATTCTAGTCCTCTAAGATAGTCAAAGGAAAAGCCTAAGGCTAGATCCTAAGCACTAAAAAGGAGAAGAGAAGACCTCATCAAAAATGAGGTCAACAGGCTCATGTGGACTTGATGTGGCTTCATGGCTCAACCAAAATGATTTCATTCCACTTACATTCACCCAATTTTCAATTTTCCAAATTTTCAATTTTTGACCCCCGAGACCCTACACCCGCTTAGCCTACCCAAAGCCCTTGAAATTACCCAAATTTTTCAAAATCACCTAAATTACCCAAGATTCACCAAAATCAATCCAAAACATTTCCACACCACTCAAATTGATCATCCATACCCAAAAATATCAAAAATTCCAAAAATACCTCCCAATACCCTCCAAATACCCAAAATACCCCCATTGACCCAAAAATCCAAAAATTCAGAAAATTCCCAGAAAATTTCAGAAAATCCTAAATATTCCCAATTTCATTTTGTCCAACTACACCATGGGCCAATTTTGTTAATTTACCCTACTTTTGTCAAAACCCCTAATTGGACCCATTTTAACCCTAAGTGAACCCAATGTCAAACCAAACCTATCCAATTGACCCAAATTCTGGTCCAATTCAATTCTAAACTTCAATTCAACATTCCCAACACCAATCTAAATCAAATCCAAGTCAAATTTCATTGACATTTGGATCAAATTTCACTTTTGGCCTTAAAGCCCAATTTGGACCCATGACCCAAAACTAACCCAAACTCACCCAATTCAACTCCAATTAACCCCAAATCTTTTCTAAATCTTCCTTAGCATCCCCACAAGAAAAACACTAACATGATTTGCACAAAATTTAGACCCAAACCCCACTCAAATTCAATCCAAAGCTAAAAGGCCCAATTTTGACCTAAACCCAAACCTAACCCAAATGAGCCCAAACCCCAAAATCAAAGCCCAACCAAAGTCAAAACCTCTTTGAAACACTCCCATAAACATTTCTCAACATTAATTTTACATCAATTTCAACCCTAGCCCAACATTGGCCCAACTTGGCCCACTTGGACCTATATTGGCCCATTCACCAAAAGAGCCCAAATTCAACCCTATTCAAACCCAAATCACCCCCAATTTGCTTCAAGTCACTCATGATACATCCATGAGCTAAACCCAACAATTGTTTGGCCCAACCTCTTTACAAAATTTCATCCCAAAATCCATTTTAAAATTCAAAAGGCCCATTCCTTAAACCATCTTAAAAGCCCATCTAAAACCATTTCAAAAAGGCCCAAAATTGGTCCCAAAGCCCACATGATATTTCTCTACATCATCCATTCAATTAAAATCATCCCTAAGTCATAAACCAATGATCAAATATTTCTAAATGAAGCTTCATCCAAATTTTCACCAAAATATCCAAAATTCTTAAAACCCATTTTCATGAAATTGACTTGACTTTTCCCAAGCCAAAGGTGAGCCATGAAGCCATGCATGAGCCACATGGAAGCCATGAGAGCCTCTTTACATGTCACCATGCCATTAATGGCAAGAAGAGGGGACCCTTTCCTAACCCTTCATTAAGCCTTTTTAACCATACTCATGTCACACTCTAAACCATGCTTTGCCACCTAATCCTTGATGGAGACTCCACCACACATGGGAGGTTGACCCACCTGATCTCCTCAGCCCAAAACCAAGTCTTGGGGAGGTGCACCCAACCCATTTGCATGGGTTGACCATTCTAAGCCAAAATGACCCCTTCCCCTTTCTACTTTGATTCAATCACTTTACACATGTCAAACCTCGATTGAATGCACCAAATCCCGGCCACGACCCACCTGAACAAGATGGTGACCAATGCACGGCCGGCCAGCCACCGAGCCGCCGGAAAACACCATGGCGAGAGCTCACATGTGAGCCCAACTTGGAATTCTCACTGCTGAGCTGCCCCATCCCCGGTGGCCATTGGAGCTCGTTCTTCTCTTGCCGAGAGCAGGTCGATCCCAAGCCTTAACTCTCCCTAGGAGGCCCTCCACCCTCTCCTATTTAAACACCACCCCTCTCGGCCATGAGAGGTGCTCTGAAACAAACCTTAAGGAAACTCTGCCAAAATTGTTCCAGACTCCTCCCCATACACAGAGCACTTGATCCCCACTGAGATCCCCCTGTCATTTCTTCTCTGTGAGCTCAATTTCATAGTTGAAATCTAGGCCCAAAACCATGACACTTCTCCACAGTAAGCCAATCCCCAAATTGATTGGTTCTACACCTTCACCGGACCGAGGGAAGGTGTCCACCGACAAAAGCCCCATCTCCGAGGCCACCCGGTTGCTCCGGCCTCCAAGCTTTGTGATCGGCGTGGTCGAAATCCTACCTAGGCAATTCACCGAGACCGGGAGACTTCATGCGGAGCTTGCTGGGATCCGATCGAAGGTGCAACAACCCTCGGATCGAAGTCGCACTTCTGCGAGCAAAGGTATGAGCTAATTCTTCATCCCGAGCTTCGGAGATTCTCCATTTCAAATTCTTTAATTTCAATGCATGATCACCATATAGATGTGTTCGTCTCTTCAAGACGAATCCATAGAGCATAAGAACATGAAAATCCGTTGAGTATCGAGTGAGATCTTAGGGATTTAGTGTGGACGGCTCTCGGGTGAGGACACTTAGGGACGATGAACGGATGCCGTCCATTCAATACACGCGCGGACGGACGGCCAGGATCGCGTCGGATCAGGAGACGGTACGAGAACCGCGGGGCCCAGGCTGCTGACTCAGATGGCGGTGTCGAATGGGAGCGCGACGCGTGTGCGTTCGGAGGCTGCCGAGGTTGACACGGCGCCGCGTGGATAAATAGAAAATTAGGTTTTTTTTTTTATTTAATTCCCTAAACTTCAAAAATTCATATCTTTGTGTAGAAAAATCAGAAAAATAAAATAAAAATACCCTCTTGCTCAGTGAACAGAGGAGAATAATGTGGAAAAGAAATCATTTAATTTCATCAAGTATTTTATTTTTAATAATTTATTTACTCTCTGCATATTTTTAATTCTCCATGCATGTATACAATTCACCATGGCATGAGACCATAGGGCTTTTGAAGATTCTGAATTTGGGAACATTCCCTGAATTTTCTAAAGTCAGAGGTCATCCCTATGAAGAGCTATTGATTTTTCAAATTCATGTTACTGTTTTGAGTATTTTAATTCCAATAAATAGCATGTTGTGAAATAAATTCTAGGAAAATTTGGTGATGTTCCTTATGACAAGAGGACCCTAGCAAAAATAGGTTTTGAGTTAGTTCACTTAAAACAACCCTAATTGGCTTAAACACCCAAAATGGATCTCTAATTAATTAGAGCTAACCATACATCAAATTAACTTGAAATCAATTCTCCACTAACCTTTAGGATTAGAGGAACCCACCATAAAAATTTGAGGCCAATTGGACTTGGTTGGCCCCACTAAATGGGTTGATTAAGCCATTTAGTCAATTTAAACTTTAAAAATTCATAACTTTCAAAATACTTTTTAAAAATTCACCAAATTGGTTTTGGAGCCTCTCTGATATCAGGGGAATTTAAGAAAATTAAAATTTCAATTTTCTAAAAAAGTTTATTTTTAATATTATTTTAATATTTTAATAATTAAAAAATAATAAAAATCACAATAATAATAAAATTCATTAAAATGTCAAATTTTGAATTTTAATCACTTAGGAACAAACCCCATATTTTTCTTAGGTCTATTTAGTGAGATATTAAATTTTAAAGCTCTAGGGTAATTTTAAAATTAAAAAAATGTATTTTCTAGCATTTTCACTAAAATAATTATAATAAATCATAGAAAAATCAGAAAATTGTAAAATTTGATTCTCTGATTTCCTTGATATCAGAGAGATTTTTGAAAAATATAAAATTCATTTTTCAACATTTATTTTATTTTTAAATTAATTAACACTCCAAAACTTAAAATAATTATAATAAAAACAAAATAATTCAAAAAATCACCAAAATTGGTCCAAGTGGTCCTCTAGTCATTAGGAATGTCCCCTAATTTTCTTAAGGACAGAAACTTTCCCTTGGTAATGTTATTAAATTTTCCTTGGAAATCTCTATTTTCTACTAAAAATAATTATATAAATAAATTAAATACAGAAAAATCACATTTTCTCCTCACATGTCTTTATTGACATATGAGTGAAGTCACATAAAAATTTCAAGTTCATTTGAGTTCAATTTAGTGAGTTATGAAATTATTAAGCTTAAAGGGTAAAGTGGTAATTAAAATTTTAATCCTTAATTAAAACTTTAGGTTTAATAAAAAATTAACAAGTAAAATATTTGATCCTAATCTGATTTGGATGATTGAAATTTAAATAATTAAAGGGTAGAAACCCATTAAACAATTTTAAAATGATTAAACCTTAATTAAATAATTGATTAAATTTAAAAGAATAATAAAATTGGAATTATTAAAATAGGGATATTATTAGGAAGAGATTTATTCTTTAATTCAAAAATCCCTAAATTAATTATCTCATTAATATTCAATTCTTAATTAAAATGATAACTCAAATTCAAAACATTAAAAGACTTAATCATTAAACTAAAATTAAATTATTAAACTCTTTTAAAAATTTCAATTAAAATTAAAAAATAAAATTAAATTAAAAATTAAATTAAGTAAATTAAATTGGATTAAATTAAATTAAATTAAATTAAAATTAAAAGTTGAATTAAATTAAATTAAATTAAATTAAATTAAATAAACAAATTAAATTAAATTAAACGAATTAAATTCAATTCAATTAAATTAAATTAAATTAAATTAAATTAAATTAAACTAAATATATAAATTAAATTAAATTAAATAAAATAAAATAAAATTAAATTAAATTAAATTAAATTAAATTAAACTAAATTAAATCAAATCAAATTAAATTAAAATTAAATCAAATCAAATTAATTTAATGTAACATCAAATCAAACTAAATTGAATTAAATTAAATTAAAACTCAATTAAATTAAATTAAATTAAATCAAGTTGAATTAAATATAACATCATCAAAGACGTAAAGAATTCAAGATAAATCTAAAATAACTTGAACACTATTCCAAATTTAAACCCATTTAATGGAAATTAAACTAAATCACAAACCATTTGAACACCAATTTACCCTCAAAAGCTTTAGTTATCATAACTCCTAAACAGAATATTAAATGAAATGTTACTTCACCTATAGGATATTCAAATGTCCTAGTTCATCGAAAGCAAGATAACAAAACTTGAGATTCTTGGACGATTAATTCATTTGTATAATTAAATTCATTTGGACTTAAAACAATTCTAGCAATATTGAAAAGATGTTTAAGATTCTTCTTAAACACTTTCTCAATATGATAGGATGTTTATAAGAACAATTGAATTTAAATGTTCTTTGATGAAGAAAATCGTCTTCAAACAAAAACACAAGGAATCTAGACGTCATAAGAAATGACTAGCTATAGGATTAGGAATTTGGTAGAAAACCATAACCCTTCCCTTAGCTTTACCTAGGAACTGGCTTAAATATTCTAATTGTGTTTTAAGTGCAGCTTGGAATGACGGGAAGACCCTCCAGGTACGCTTTTATTTTATTGCAATTTACTTTCTTGCAATTTACATTATTGCAATTTCATTAATCGCATCGCACTTACTTTTCTTGCATGATAAACAACTATTGCATGAAAACCCACACCTTTAGGATAGTCCCTAAAACTGAAACCAAAACTAAGTTAAAAGTCATTGCAAGATAAAATTCACCGCCACAACATTTCAAAATATAAAACAACTCAAAATTTAATCACAAACAGAACACAAAACTACAATTACAATTAAATTAAAACGTCCTCTTGGATGATCGGGAATACCTCGGATGATGTAACCTACGTGTTGCTAACGGGATTTCCCACGGTCTAAATGAAAGTGTGGAACTCATTCAGTTGAGTTTAGCAAATTCATTTGGACTAAGTGAATCCGATAAAAATAATGATGCGGAAGGATGGAACCGTGGGATCTTAACCGGTGTCGTTATAATCAACTTTAAGATTTGTTTTAATTAAAGTATTGAAAACACTTGGAAATTAAGATTTTCTCTAAACCAAAACACTTTTCTCATCCCCGATTTATGACTTCTAAAATTGAACCTCTGCAACAACAAGGAGCTCGGAGCATGGTGGGCGGCACGGTCATCGTCATCGGCAAAACACGAGTCTACTTCAGCAAAACTTTCCTAGAATTAAATAACAAAGCCATAGGACTTCGAGGTAGTTTGCCTAGTGCAACATAAATCCTCGACTCTTTGTTAGGCACTTGCATTGCAAATTAAGCCCTAACTAGGTCTTAGGATTCAGAGGTAGTCGTCGGTACGACAATAAACCCTCACATCTTCGAGACTTATTTGTTTGATTTTATCATACAAATATAAGCCCTAATTAATTAAAATTTGCGAGATCAAAACATTTAAATAAATATTAGGACTTTCCTAAACTCAAGCCAAACAATAGGTTAGTCGGGAAATTAACGAAGTTCGCTTCGAATCTGTGATTTCTCCTACTTTTCTTCCATTGGATTCTCAAAACAAAAAATGTTCCAAATTTGATCCATTCCCTATTGAAATTCCAAAATTCAATCCCTTGAAAACTTAAACTTTGAAATCCTTGAGAGCAGAATTATTGATTATTATCGAGAGTTTTCTTAGGTGATTCCCGTCACTTAAGATGTAATTAACTATAGGGGCTTGCCCTTATAGGGAATTTTAAAGAAACCAGGTAATATAAACCCTGTTTAATGCTTTCATATTAAGCGGGGAACTTTGTCGGCTTATAAAATTGGTTCGCGGACCAAACGGATGTCATGAAATCTTCTAGTTTATTTAATCGAGCCCCACCTTGAGCGGTGTGTCCATCCTTAGGGATAGATACACGGTTTGTGGTGCGGTGCTCGTTTATATAAACTATTTGGGATGTGAGATCGGTTTAATCTCATATCTTAAAACCTCCAAATTTAAAATTATTTTCAAAATCAAATACTACTTTTCAAATTATTTATTTAAATTAAATTAAAAATTCGCCGACAATTTCTGTAGGCGACTTCTTTTTAAAAATACAACACACCAACCTAAAAATATGCCGACAACGCCATAACCCTTATCATTATAAGATTCCACTGGAATGAGCAAATAATCATACAGAGTCAGAGGTTCGAGGGATTTCTCCCCCGAATCGGAAACAACCATCCTAGGATAAGCAGCCCCTAGCCTAGCCTTAAGAGCCTCGGTCTTTTCTTCTTCATCAATTTTCTTCTTTTCTTCAATCGTCTCTTGTTGAGGTGGTTCTTCTATTGCAAGTGATAATGCCGACTTGACAGTTTTGAACTCTGAATTGAGGCTCGCACCGAAGTGGTTTGGATGCGATCCAAAATCTTCTTCGAAGACATTGTCCAAGTGGTAGTCCATCCATCATCAGTCGCATAGGGATTTATCAGAACAATGAGTTCTATCGAGATAACATTGACGGAACCTCCTTTCTGGGGTTCCTTCATGTATTCCTTAGGGATTGTTATATTCCCTTTTCGAAGATTGTCGTTGAGCCAACTTTTGAAGGTAATGCAATCTTCTATCTTGTGTCCAAGCATCCGGTGGTAAGGGCAAAAGTTGGGATGACCTTTCTTGTAGACTTTTTCTGGTCTCTTAGGTTCTGGCAGTTGGAAATCTAGAGTCTTCATCAGACTGCGGAACATTTTCGGCACTGCCTCATTCTTGAACGGATACTCCCTGCTCAGAAGCTCCCTTAACGTACGTTGTAGACGAGGCGGTTGTTCATACTTGTTGAGATGAGTGATAGTCGGGTCGGGGTTCGCTGGTAATTCCGTTGAGTTTGTTGTGGTCGTTCGGCGGTATTTGTATTGGCCGCTTGCCTTTATCGACTCGCTGCGACGATCCGGGCTTCTTTTCAAAAGTTTTCACAGAGCTTCGTTTGTCTCGTTTTGTCGGTGAAACTTAATTGCTTCGCCTCCTCTTGCAAGCTTCCGGCCTTGCTTAACAACTTCTCAAAAGTCTTAATAGTAAATCCCTTGAGGAGAAGTGCTATCGGGCCATGAATGCTCTTAAGTAAAATGCCGATCGCATGCTTGTTCTTGTAGTTGTGGCTCACACTTCATACTTAGATTCCTCCATCGAAGTATGTAGTCCACCAAAGTTTCGTTCGGCTTCTGCTTCTCTACCACTAAATCACCTATAGTGATGTGGTGCTGAGCTCCGACAAATCATTTGATGAAGAGGTTCTCTAATTCTTAAAATGTCTTCACCGAACCGTTCGGTAATTCTGCATACCAATCAAAGGTGATCCCCGACGAGTCGTCGACAAATTGTCGGAAGAGTAAAGCATCACTTCCGCCGGCATTGCAACAGTACGGCACGAAAATGTGCAATATGTTGTCGGGGGTTTCCGGTTCCATCAAAGGTCTTGAACAGAGGTGGTACGAAGCCTTTCGGGTATTGGATAGCGTCGAATTCTTCAGGGTAAGGCCTACCCGTCCGAATGGATGTCCCACTCTTTGACTGTGTCAAGGCTTCTCGCACCTGCTGTTCCACCATGCTCTTGATATCTTTTTTTGGAATCATGTTTTTTGTTGCATCCTTTTTTAATTGATCATCCCCATTGACGGATGTAATCTCCTTTCCTCTGTCTACAATGTGAATAACTTCTGGGGGAGTTTCTCTTTGGGGTTGAACCTGACTCTGGAGAGTGGCTAGGGCTGCAGCCATTTCTTCCATCATTTTTGCCATTTGGGCGATCGTATCATCTTTCTCTTGAAGCTGCATCCTCAGGGTTTATATTATCGACAAATCCCCCTGCTTAATATGAAAGCATTAAACAGGGTTTATATTACCTGGGTTCTTAAATTTCCCTATAAGGGCAAGCCCCTATAGTTAATTACATCTTAAGTGACGGGAATCACTTAAGAAAACACTCGATAATAATCAGTAGTTCTGCTCTCAAGAGTCTCAAAGTTTAAGTTTTCAAAGGATTAAATTTTAGAATTTCAATAGGGAATGGATCAAATTTGGAACATTTTCTTTTGGGAATTCAAAGGGAGAAAGGTAGGAGAAATTACAGATTCGAAGCGAACTTCGGTAATTTCCTGACTATCCTGTTGTTTGGCTTGAATTTAGGAAAGTCCTAATGTTTATTTAATGTTTTGATCTTGCCAATTTTAATTAATTAGGACTTATATTCGTATGACATGATCATACAAATAGCCTTGAAGATGTGAGGGTTTATGTCATATCGAATGACTACCTAAGAGTCCTAAGATCGGTTAGGGCCTAATTTGCAATGCAAATGCCTAACAAAAGGTTGAGGATTTATGTTGCACTAGGCAAACTACCTCGAAGCCCTATGGCTTAGTTATTTAATTCTAAGAAAGTTTTGCTGAAGTAGACTCAGGTTTTGCTGATGACAATGGCCGTGCTGTCCACCATGCTCTGAGCTCCTTGTTGTTGCAAAAGATTGTAACCAAAAGAGAAGAGAGGAGTTTGGTTTGACATTGGGTTCACTTTGGGTTAAAATAGGTCAAATTGGGGATTTTGACAAAAGTGGGGTAAATTGACAAATTTGGCCCATGGTTTAGTTGAACAAAATGAAATTGGGAATATTTGCGATTTTCTGGAATTTTCTTGGAATTTTCTGAATTTTTTGATTTTTGGGTCAAGAGGGGCATTTTGGGTATTTGGAGGGTATTGGGGGTATTTTTGGAATTTCTGGTATTTTTGGCTATGGATGATCAATTTGAGTGGAGGGAAATGTTTAGGAATGATTTTGGGGAATTTTGGGTAATTTAGGTGATTTTGTAAATTTTGGGTAGTTTCGGGCCTTTGGTAGGTTAAGCGGTCCGGAGTCCCGGGATCAAAATTGAAAATTTGGAAAATTGAAGATTGGGTGAATGTAAGTGGAATGAAATCATTTTAGTTGAGCCATGAAGCCATATCAAGCCCACATGAGCCATGAAGGGACTCATTTAAGGCATTCACTATGTTGTTCCTAACCCTCTTGCGCAAGGGCTTAGGGGTTAAGGACCATCCATGTGAATCACCTTCATGAGTCAGGAGGTTAAGTTGGGTATGGGTGTGGTTTTAGGAGGTGTGTGAAAGTGTAGTGTACAAGTGTAAGGTGTGTGTAAGTCAGCCCTCACCAAACCAGGCCACCCAGGGCAGTCCTAAGGCCAAAGAGTCTTATAGGAACTCATCCTTTAAACTTCCACATTTGATTTCAACCCTCTCGGTGATTAGGGGTCTACAATCAAGTTTGTGGAGTTTGCAGGGAGTTAAGAAGTGGTTTGAATTTCTTGGTGGTGGGTCCCAATTCTAATCGTCTAAAATAGTCAAAGGAAAAGCATAAGGCTAGATCCTAAGTACTAAAGAGAGAAAAGAAGACCTCATTAAAAATGAGGTCAACATATGGATGTTTTTATAACTATGCCAAACATAGAGATGGGAATTCTACGGAATCTTACGATATGAACGGGTAGATCTAGTGCCCATTATAATCATTCAGATCATCAAACAACTAGTAGCTTGGGATATAACGACACCCAATTGTATTCTTGGTAGATGTATCATCAACATTTATAAAGAATGGGACTGCACCCCACCTCATATTGACAGTCATGATTTTGAAAGAACTTCTTGCACACTATCACTATTAAACATATGTGATATCATGTTTGGAAGAGAAATCCAAATTATAGGATCAGGGGAGTTCCATAGTTCTTACCAAATTCCCCTTCCACAAGGATCAGTCCTAGTCTTATAAGGAAATGAAGCTGATGTTGCCAAACATTATATACCAAGAGTCAGCAGAGAACATATCTCTATAACATTATGAAGAATGTGCCCTGAAGAGCTTCTGATTTATTACCAGCCTATACTAGTGCTTGAAGGATTGCAACCCCTGAAACTACCATGAACCCGTGAAGATTCAAGCACTTGAGACATGCTTGATGGAACTTGTTTCCGAAAATATTTTGGAATGCTAGATTAGGTCTAGTAGCATCCAAGGTTATGAAGATGACATAAAGGCAATGTGACAACTTTTGACATGATATTTTCCTGATGGCTTGTGCTATAATGTTTTTCCTGTAACATATGATGTACTGCTAACTTCCTTTATCGATACTTTTGTCAATGAACATTATCTTTGATAATGGGATAAAATCTTAAAAAAAATCCCCAGCTGTCGATGATGCTTGTGCATGTCCAAAAATGCTAGAATAAACATTAAAAATTATGAATGGCATAATTCAGAGTAAAAAAAAATTTATGAACAACATAAGACTTACATTTCGACTTATAAAGTCAAATCCCCAATGGATATGTTCCTCTTTATGTGCTTTTCGCACATAACTTTAGCTACCGGATGTAAGGCCTTCCTGACACAAAATTATAGCTTTCCTATAGCTCTTTCCTTGGGATAGGATATAAGTCTCCAAGCATTCCATCTTAAAAATGACAATACCAACATTTTACATCTCTAAGAGATAGTGTAAGACATCCTTAGATGGAATATGGCGTCTATTCTCTTTTGCTATTGGATGTATGGCCTTTATAACATGGAATTATGGCTTTCCTCTAGCACATCTATTGGGATAGGATATAAGAATCCTAGCATTCCATCTTAAAACAAAAAAAATTCTGACATTTGACATCTCGGAGAGATGGTATAAGACCTCCTTTAATGGAGTATGACGTGTACTCTCTCTCCTGTTACTGGATGTAAGACCTTCCCAACACAAAATTATGGCTTTTCTTTAGCACTTCCTTTGGGATAGGATATAATTCTTCTAGAATTCTATCACAAAACTGACAGAACCGACATTTGACATCTCTAAGAGACAGTATAAGACCTCCTTTAATGGAGTATGGAACCCACATTTCTTTTGGCTATTTAATGTAAGCCTTTCCTGACACAGAATCATGACTTTCACATAGTCATGTCACTCCTCTATCCACTAAAATACCTAACGTGGTATAACCTTATCATTTCCAAAACTATTGACAAACTAACAACTCATAGGTAATTTTTATTTTCAGTCAACGCCAATATGTGCGGCATACTTATTAAGTATCCTACACATATTGGGGGCCCATTTGTTAGCCTCACTTTTATGAGGACCCCAAGTTAACACTCACAGACAAGAAAAGTCTTGAGTCATTTATAATGGTTCAAGAGCTCCAGACACCTTTTTAAAGATTTAATGATCACATGATCATTAAATTCATCCTAGAAGTAGGTCTAGCAATATTTACCCATTTTAATTCATCTAGGGTACCCTAAAAACCTAAAATGGGATTGACCATACTACATCTTTTTGGGATCAAACCATGATGACATCCCAAAATAATCAGATCAGCAATGACAACCCTGATTTGATCAAAACTTGGCCCAAAGGTCACCACATAGAATATCTGGTCAACCCTAAGACCAAATTGGTCAAACTTGGTCAAAATGGCCAATTTTGAACCCATTGACCACCACATTGACCATTTGGTCAACCATGAACCTAAATTTATCAACCTTAGTCAAAATGATCAATTTTGGACTCAATGACCACCACATTGACCATTGTTTCAACCATATACCTAAATTGGTCAAACATAGTCAAAATGATCAAATTTGGACTCAATAACCACCACATTGACCATTTAGTCAACCATTGACCAAAATTGGTCAATGTGGGTCAAAATGGATAATTTTAAACCCAATAACCACCATATTGACCATTTAGTCAACCATGGACCTAAGTTGGTTAAACTTGGTTAATATGATCAATTTTGGACCCAATGACTACCCTATTGATTATCTGGTCAATCTAGAAACCAAATTGGTGAAAATTGACCCCTTTATCAATTCAAAACACCAAAAAGGATTAAACATGACCATTTGGTTAACCCAAAACACTAAAATTTGTCAAAATTATCAAATCAAGCTATTCAATAAACCCTAATGACTCACTCAACCATAACATGGTCAAGTAAGTCACCCCGGTCAACTTTGTACCTAAATTGTTCAACCATGGTTACCATGGTCATCCTTAGTCAAACTAGTCCAACCTTACCATTTTTGGTCAAAATTTGGCCTTTTCATTAAATTGTTTTATTCTCTTATTAATTAACAATTTAATTAACCAAAAAGAATGAAATTAATGTTTATTAGACCTAGGATTTAAATTTAAAACTAGGGTTTAAGCCCATGGCAAGACAAACCCATGACAACCCTAAACCCATGCTTTGTACTTAAACCCTAAAAACAATTCATGACCTATTGATATTGGGTCACAACCCATTAAATACCCACCATGACATGAATGACTTATTAAAAAACCTACAAGCCACTATTGTTTACCAAATCAAAGCTCATCATGAAAGGAGGGATATGTGTCATTCCTCCCTAAATTCAATGCATGACATATATGCTTAGGTGGAGGGGAGTATAACCAACCTCACTCCCCATCCAATGGAAGAGCAACCTTACTCAAAACCTTCTCCTCACCAAAATTGAGCTCATGATAACTTAGCCATGAAAATGAAGAAAGTGGAAGCTTTGTGTCATTCCATTTCAAGCTCATCGAATGACTTGTAAGATCACATGGGGAAGGTCAATCCAACTGATTTTAAGAGCCTTATCCACCTCAGAAACCAATCATTGGAGATGGACCAAACTAGGGCAATTCAATATCTCCATTTTGAAGCTCATAATGAAAAATATGGGGAAGTTCACCCATGGATATCTCCAGCCAGGAAACTTATCCTTATGCAATCATGGGGTTGTTACCTTCTTCCCCAAGCAAACCTAAGCTTAGCAATGGCCATTCATGGCTATATATAGGGCTAAACTGTGAGTTCCCATAGAGTGGAGAGACCTACCCACAATCAATAATTCCCAAAACCCTCAATACCGAACTTGCTCCCTAAACCCTAAGAAGTTGAATCCTCATAGATTCGGCTCTTGGAACCCATTGACCTGCTCCGATTTTATGCCCAAAAAATAAGAAAAGTTTTTGGGTTAACATAAAACCTCTCTAAACTTCAATTAAACTATACCTACACCATCCCTGAGCTGTACGAAGAAATTTCCAATCCTGTGAGCCCTGACTTATTCCAAGATCATGTCGTGAGCCCATTTCAATGAAGTCATACCTTCACCTGATTTCACTTCAATTTGAGCACACTAGGAGATTCACAAGGACCCATTGATTGTTTCTGTCAAGCTTGATAGAGGCTACACCTCATGAAGGCTAGGTATGACCATTTTAAGCTAAAGTTTTCTTGGGGTTGGAAAATTATGAAGAAGATCATTTCAAAACAATCACATAACCATTTAGATGTGATCTCCTTGCTTCAATGAAGCTTTTGAATTAAATTTCATCAATATCTATTTACAAATGACAGAGATCGTAGGGTTTTAAAATGAATGTTTCACGGGATACAACAGGTTAGGAAAGATGACAAGATGTTGTGCATTTCTGTGTATTGAAAAAAGAGTACTGATCTAGTGGAACCGCGGATCCGTCCATATGAAATAGACAGAACCGTAGGCCACGTAAGCTGCAGCATATAAATCCCCACCAATAAAACAGCGCTGAGTGGAGATTCGACATCTCTAAGGATGATGCAACTTTAAATATACTATAAAATACAAGAATTTGATACCACCTTTTAGAATATTTAATTTCCAGCAAATGACTTCAAAAACTTGATGTGCGAGGTTTACTTTTATAATTTTATATTTAGATTTTATTATTGTTAAAGTCACAATTTTATACGCATGTATACATATTGTTCAAGTAATACAGGGCTCTAGTGGAGTCCTGGTTATCGATCTCACAGGGATAGTGAAATAAAAAGTAAGAGATATAAGTAATATTTTGAAATTTTCAAAAGCAATTTATATATACTATTTTTTTTAATATATATTCAAATTTAATTAAATAATAATTTTTACTAAAAGAAAGTAAGCAATAAGCAGGAAAGTAAAGCAGTAATTAAAATTCAATGCAATTATAAAAACGACTTTCTCCTTTTTCAACTAATCCAAGAATTATAGATTAATTATCTTTTGTAAGGAATTAGGATTATGGTATTGTGCCAAATAGAAGCATTCCTATTCTTTATCCTTTGGTCAAGGTGCAAAGAACATTGACTAATCTATAGTTAGGCTCAGGATGTTTTATTAGTAGAATGGGTTAATCTTGGCTCACACTACTAGATATCCAAGGGTGGCTATGGTCGGCCCTACTAACGACCCGTTACCTTTCTATATACCAAATTATTAGAATTTAGTATGTCACTCTAAAATATAATTAATTTTACGCCCAATAAATAATATCTTCCTATTTATTTGCACTTCACCTTAAACAATCTGCGTATAGCCTACGATTACCTAAGGATTCATGTGATATCTACTAGTTAAGAATTTATCTACAAATAGGTCTCAAAATTCTTCAACAGGTTTTAACAAATTAAATGGCCAATTTAAAAAGTAAACTAAGATCAGGTATTAATATCATCACAATGTTTTAAAATATTTTATATTTAATACTCCTACAAAATTTATTTAATTTATAATCTTTTTATAGTTGAAAGGAGAAAGATAACTAACTACTCAAAACTCACTGAAATAACACAATAAAACATATTAATAAAACTTTGAACCACAGTATAAATACTTATTTGAAGTGTTCCTTCAAGAGATCCGCTGACTTCTACTGACTCCAAAGCAATGATGAAAGACTCCAACAGCAATAACACACAATAAACAATCAAAATAAACTCACTAGATATAAAATAAAGTGGCACCCTAAGTATGGAAGAGACTAAATAAAACTAGAGATGAGAGAGAAGATGGTAAAATGGGTATGTGTACTAAGAGGGGGGAGGGTTTGGTTCAATTTTCTCTATAGAATGGGCTCCTATTTATAGAGCTCTGAATTTGACCAGGGGTTGCTTAAGGCACCTCTTCAAAATTCATCCAAATTCAATGTATCTTCTAGAAGGTAACCATCGCGCCTAGGCGCCGGACTCCGTGACCAGGTCTTTCGCACCTCTTCACTTTGGGTCACACCTCTTCGCGATCCAGACTGTTTCCTTGTGTCCAAATACATTGTATCACATGTCATATATATTAGGAGTAGCTTCCAGTCTTCTAGAAGCTTCAATAACCACTTAACACCATCAAAATAACTACCCAAAGTTATTAAAAAAACTTAACAGCGTTTGTATCAAACTGGCGCTTAGGCGCCGGACTATGGCGCCTAGGCGCCAGACTAATGTTTCCAAAATTTTGCTCCATAAGCTCCATTTTTGCTTCATTTTGCTCCTTTATCCTTCTTTTTCTTTCTTGGACTCTTTTTTAATCATCTACATCCAAAAACCTGAAAATACTTTCATTAAAGCATAATATCCTTAAAAATTGAATCATAAATAAGGCATAAAAATGGGTATTTTTTAGGTAGATCAAATTCCCCCAAACATAAATGTTATTTGTCCTCAAGTAACCCTTTTAATTATATAAAATAGATAACATTTGGAATGAAGTTAAAATATTTAAGATTCCTTATATTTTTTGGTTTTATAAATGCTTTAGCAAATCACTAACTAAATTTCACGAATTAAATTTAATTTTAAGAATTTAAGAACATTTAACTACCAAATCATAAGACCTCCAATTTTTCATTTATTTCAAGAATAATTGTAGTTTATCATATCAATGTCACATAGAATATTTACAAGAAGAAGATTTTCATGAAATAATTTTCTAGTAAAAATATATGTACAAGAAACATCACAATAAACAACACAAGAAACAAGAGACATACTCTAAAAACATAATCAACAATATCTTGAGATAAGTCAAACTACTAATCAATGTCTGTAGCTTCATGATCATCATCACCAAAAGAGAACTCCATATCGTTAGGATCAACATAGGGTGAAAATCTAGGACAATTAGGGAACTGAACATCATGCACCACCCTTAAGAAATCTCACTAAAGACTCTGAATACTCAGCATCGAAATCACTCTTTCTTTGTGTATACTCAGAAAGATGATCAATCTTCTTGTCTACCATATCTACTCTACAGTGAGTTAAGAATAACTCATGCTGCTGCTCTATGAACTCATCATGCATGGTTTCCCAAAAAGTAGATGATGTCTCAGCAGAAGTAGATGGTCTAGAAGTAGAAGCTCTACCTGAAGTATGTAATGAACCAGTAGGTGCAGTAGAAATCTTACCTCGCAGTCGATCATAAATGTTGATGCTTTCTCTTCCTATAGGCTTCGTCGACTTGAGCTTTTCCTAAGAAAGCTCAGTAATTACTCCAGCACTTTGACATAGAGAATAGATCAGAGATGGAAAACCAAGTCCAATAGATGTGCTAGAATAAGCAGTAGTCCCCACAAAATCATAAATAATGCTCCCTAAATCAATAAGCTTCCTCTCTTGAAAGCAGTAGTTTAGAATAGCTCTATCTCTGGTAACTTCACTCAGATGATTGGATGGAAGGAGACGAGCAGAAATAAAGTAGTGACATGCCTTGGAAACACCATTAAGCTTAGAAGTTAAAAAATTTACACTTTTTCTGTTCCGAATCTTCCAGGCTCAAATACTATCAGTCAGGTAAGCAATGATCAAGTCCAAATCTCCCTCAGATGGAGATAAACCTGAGTAATAACACTCTATGTTTGGTGGCAGGCCATAGAAAATGTTGATGTGTTCAGCAGTGTATCCTACTCCAACTCCTCGAACGAAAATCTCGTATTCTTCCACATCCACGAAATTAGCATAAAATTCTTAACCACCGGGATAACGACAACAGCAGTGAAATAGCAGAATTGTTGCCAGTTGAGTGCAACAATTGTTTCCTCAATTCTTCCTCCAAGATTATAAAAACTTCGCTCCGAGATAAACTTTCGAGTCGTAGCAATATCATTGTATCGGAAGTATGCAGCAGCAGTGAAGAACTTGCTACGATCAAAATTTTCTCATTCCTTTCCTCGCTTAGATTTAGGTGCCATCTAAACGTGAAAGAAAAATGCGAAATAAATTCAACGGATCTAGGAAAATAAACTAAATTAAGCTTTTCAAACTTGAAAATGCATAAAAATTTAGGGATTTAACTAAAAAAAATCAAAATTTTTCTCAAAATTGGTTTTTCTAAAAGAGAGCAAAATCCATGGTGAAAATAAAAAATAATGAGTTTAGAATGTATATCTGACCTCGAGATAAAGAAATCGTGTGATTTCAAGCCAAAAAACTTGAAAATCCAGCTCTAAATGGGATCTCTAGGTGGTATTTTCGCGAAAAACTGTGGAGAAGGAAGCTTAGGCGTCAAAAATGGCGTGGGGGGTTTAAGAAGATGAGTTTTCGGGTTCAGGTCGAACCGGCGCCTAGGCGCTGAATTCTGGCGCCTAAGCGCCAGACTCGCCTTTCCAAAAATTTTATTTAAATTAAATATTTTCCACCAAATCTTATCAAATTTGAATCCTAATTACTCTTCTGAGAGTATTAATCCATTTTATAACCTTCAAATATTTTCACGATCAATTTAAAATGATAGGTTAGATCCACATAAAATGTATCCAAATTCTTCAATTCTCAATCCTAATATCCATTCCAAATTCAATAACATTCAGTGCAAGACTTGTATCAAGGTTCATTGTTTTATAAATAACACAAACAACAACATATTCAATGCAAACATTCAAATCCAATAACACACATTGAACAATTTAAGCAAATACACAAATGAGATATTCAACACACTAACACAAGACTCGATC
Source organism: Papilionanthe hookeriana x Papilionanthe teres (assembly GCA_022702705.1). NCBI lineage: Eukaryota > Viridiplantae > Streptophyta > Magnoliopsida > Asparagales > Orchidaceae > Papilionanthe > Papilionanthe hookeriana x Papilionanthe teres. The sequence continues at coordinate 129,183,029 of CM040428.1, read as the reverse complement.
ACACCTATAACACATATAGAATCTATTTAAAACCGATCTTCAATTACCATCTCTTTCGCAATGAAGTTCGTTAGGACCGAAGAGATAGAACACCAATGCCCTTGGAAATTCCAAAGCCATCTTTTCATCAATCCACTTGTTCTTTGCGTACATTTCTTCTAGAGCGTCATGATAGGCAGCCATATGATCAGATTGAAGTTTAGTTTGCCATTCCAAGTGTTCGTATTGGTGGTACATCTCACGGACATGATTACCAATACTTTGAAGTTTTGCTTCAATCTTATCCATTCAACTTAACATTTTTTCTAGACTAACAATAATAAAACCATTAAATTAAGGCTGAGGTTCTTTAGGAGATTTTTCTCTTACCTCATTTCCATGATTTCCTCTATCCATTTCCTCCAAATCCTTCCTAACTCTTCCAAAATGAATTGCTCTGGTCGAAATTAGTGTTTCTATAGGATTGGGGGAAAAAATAGGCTACATATAAAGAGATTTCGTGTGAAAAACTGAAGAATTTTGGGTTTTCCACGATATGTAAATGCGGCTCTTAGGCACCAGAATCTGGCGCCTAGGTGTCGAATTATCGATACGCTAGTTATTCTGGCGCTTAGGCACCAACTTTTGGGGCCTAGGCACCGGAACCTTGATTGACTCTGATTCGCCTATCGTCAAATTTTGCAAAGTTTTAGTCATAAAAATAGGTCTAACAAATGAGTATGATCAATACACAAACACAATTATGAAAAATTCAAATCACATACAATCACACACGAAGGTTAACTTGATCTCCTTTTTACTCACATTTGACATGGAGTGGTCCAAGTCCAATGTCTATATACTTCAAGAAAATGTTTAGCTTAAGCTAATAAAGACTCGTTAGCCTTTAGCTTAAGCCAATAAAGACTCGTTAGCCTTCTATTTCTAGAAGTTATATACAAATTCAGTCAAGACCTAGGCATAACCTTACAATAATAATTAAACTCAAACTAATAAATATAGGTTGCCTCCCACAAAGCGCTTGGTTTAATGTCGTCAATTTAACCTAATTAATTGAGTTAATCAGATAGACTCAACTCATAAGCCTCTTTGTAATTTAATTTTATTTCTCCCATATATGGCTTTAGTCTTAATCCGTTAACTTTATATACTTTTCCAGTTTTGGGATCTTTAATATCCGCAGCTCCATAAGGATATACTTTCTCAATTATAAATGGTCCCATCCATTTAGATTTTAATTTTCCAGGGAAAAGTTTTAAACGAGCATTAAATAATAATACTTCTTGTCCAGGCTCGAATATTTTCCTTGAAATCATTTTGTCATGCAATTTCTTCATTCTTTCCTTATAAATTCTTGCATTTTCATAAGACTCATTTCTAATCTCTTCCATTTCATTCAGTTGTAATAATCATTTTTCTCCTCCATTATTCAAATTATAATTGAACTCCTTTATTGCACAATAAGCTTTATGCTCCAGTTCAACAGGTAAGTGAAAATGTTTACCATAAATTAACCGATAAGGTGACATTCTGATAGGTGTCTTATAAGCTGTTCTATAAGCCCATAATGCAGAATCAAGTCTATCAAACCACTCAGTTCTTTTAGGATTAATAGTCTTTTCCAATATTCTTTTAATTTATCTGTTTAACACTTCAGCCATTCCACTTGTTTGAGGATGATAAGCAGTTGCAATTCTATGCTTAATTTTGAATTTCTCCAGCAACGATTGAATTCTTATATTTCTGAAATGACTTCCCCCATCTGTGATAATTGTCCTAGGCATTTCAAATCTTGTAAAAATCATTTTTTTAAAAAAATTTCGAAACACTTTTGGAATCACAGTTTGGTAAAGCTACAGCTTTAATCCACTTTGAAACATAATCAACTAATAATAAAATATAAATCTTTCTAGATGATGGTACGAATTTTCCCATAAAGTCTAAACCCCATACATCGAAAATTTTGATTTCTAATATAAAGTTTAGAGGCATTTCATCTTTCTAGATATATTTCCCATTCTTTGACATCGATCACAAGTTTTCACATAATGTCCAACATCTTTAAATAAAGTAGGCCAATAAATTTCAGAATTTAAAATTATAAATGCAGTTTTATCCACTCTAAAGTGTCCTCGAAATTCAGAATTGTGAAATTTTTGAATAATTGAAAATGTTTCTTCATAAGGAACACATCTTCGAATCACAGAATCTCTTCCTAATTTAAATAAATGAGGATCTTCACAAATATATGATTTACAATCATTCTTGAATTTCTTAATGTATTTACTCTTTATCCCATATTGTAAAATATTGCTAACCAAGCAGTTAAATATATCTGCATACCAAGGCATTTGTAATCCTTGAATGACATATAATTGCTCATCCGAAAGTCTCTTATTTATATTTTCTTCATAAATCTTCTAATTATTATTTTTGATTCTTGATAAATGATTGACCCACTTTTAATATGTATGTAATTTATGTTTATAGCAACAACACCAAAAACTTGATCCCGCTTTAAATATAGATATATGATTTAATGTATAATGTGGATTCTACGCAAGTATACGTATCGTATCAAGTAATACAGGGCTCTAGTGGAGTCCTGGTTATCTATCCCACAGGGAAGTTTTTAACAAATTTGTTATCAGTTAAATTAAAAGGAATTACTTACTAATATAGTAAACGAAAATTAAAAGTAAATATCGTAAACTAAAGTAAACTAATGCTTGAAATAAGTTGATTTAAATAATTCAGAAAAAGTATCCTTCTCCTTGTTTTTTACAAAATTAAGTGAATGATGAATTTAAATAGAATTTTTAAATTGTATTGTGACAAATAGGAGCATTCTTATTCTTTACCCTTTGGTCCAGGTGCAAAGAACATTGACTAATCCTATGTTTGATTACTAAATCGTAGCTGAAGTTTGGGAGGATACTTGTTGCTACTTGAGCTCCACGTTCCCCTCACTGAGGGCTAACATCTACACTTCGGCTCTCGAAACAGTAGGACCGAATTGAATATTTTAGTTACGTCGCACTAAAATGTCCGATTCTACGTCCAGATAATTAATATTTCTCTATTTATTTGCACCCGCCTTCCAAGGCTTTTGACTTCCCTGAATATTAGATGTAATTTTTACTATAGTTGATAATTCAACATATTTTAACAACTCAATTGGCCAGATTGAATGTAAATTAAGTTTTAAGTAAAAATTATCATAATTTATTTTAATATATTAGGTGCTTTTATTTAATTTCATCAATCCGCATAATTTTCATAAACAAGGAGAAAGACTAAGAAAACTAATCAGAATGCATGGGAATAAAACAAATCATGGATTTCATTTAAAGTCAACAATAATAAACAAAGATACTTATCTTAATTTCCTTCCCAAGCAGACTCCTTGAAGTTCCTTTGACTTTTCCTTCTAGTACAACAAACTTCTAAATAGCACTCAAATAAACTAAAGAAACTCACTAAACACACTCAAACTTACTAAAATAGACACATAAAAGACTCTAGAGAAACTTTTGAAGACTCAAAAGACAAACTAAGACACTAGAATTCGGCCTCTATTTATAGAGTTAAGTAAAGGTCCAAGGGGTGCTTAAACACCTCTTTAAAAAGTGTCCAGGTTCAATGTATTTGCATTTTAAACCGGCTCGCCGTTGGCGGGAAACGACCTCACCGACAGTGGGGCTTCTAGAAGGTCTTCAAACCACACGATCTCACTGTCAGCGGGCTCGGGCTCGCTGTCGGCGAGGAAGTTATAATTCCTTCAGAAATTCTCTTCACGATCTTGCCGTCGGCGGGCTCGATCTCGCCATCGGCGAAGTAGTTATATTTGCATGAATTTCCTCCTTTTTGATCTAAATTAGCTCCATTTCATGCTTTTTGCTTCCATCACTTATAAATCTTCATTCCTGCAATAAAATAAAGAAAATATCTTTCTTTAAAGTGTAATTTTATCAAAAATAGATATGAATTTCTTAATGAATTTTTCTGTGATCAAAATCACCCAAACTTAATTATTACTTGTCCTCAAGTAATTTTAATACTAAATAAAAATAATGATTTCTAAAATAGAATTTTTCAATTCAGATAATATGAATTAAATTTAAATAATATTATAATAAAGTAAAATATAAATATTTCTGAGTGATTAAATCAACTTTATAGATATAAAATTATTTAGTTATCAGGTCTAAGATTTCTAGCTTTCTATTTATTTCAGGAATGACTATATTTAAAATTGTAAATTAGTTTAGATATTGAGATGATAGGAAGTTCAAGAAAACACTATTTAGTAAAGTACCAATCCATAAATATGAGTGATTAAGTTTTACTTTTTAGGTTGATTCCATTGAAGCCAATTTTTGATGAGGCATCTCCTCAAGCTTCTCCTCACTTATATTTTTCTTTTCTTTTCTTTCTTCGTTTCTTTTTTTTTCTTTTCTCTTTTCTTTCTTTTTCAAGTGAGGATTACTGTATCTGGATAGCACTTGTTAATAATTTTGAACTTCGATTTCTCTTCCTAAATTTGAAACTTAAAATATTTCTTTGCTTATATATATTTCATAGCCTTTACTTCATTGAGTTTCTTTCCTTTCTTTTTCACTTAAATACTTAAGAATTTTCAATTTTTAGAATATAGTTTCCCTTACTTTAAATAGTTTACTATATTTTTATTCCTTTTAACCAAATATCTTATTCCATAAATTAATTGAATTACTAGAAATATTTTCTTTAACTTTATATAATAATTAAATAAAGTAACTCATGTTTATTGAATTGAAAACTACTATAGAAAATCATTTAATAATAATTTTTGAAAGTAGAAATTGAGAACAATTTTAATAATTAAATTTGTATTTTTACCTTCCCCCAAACTTAAATTTTTCTATCTATACTAAATAGTGAAAAAGGGAAAGTGTAAGAAAATTCATCATACCTTTGAGCTTTAGGTATTTCTTTTCTTTGAAATTTTTTGCGAGGCTTTTTCATTACTTACGGAACACATCGTTGTTAGTATTCTTCCACATATAATATTTAAAAAAAGTGCGAGGGATGGAAATTTTAAAATAAGTATTAAACATAACAATTGAAAACTTAATCTATTACTATATATACATTTAACTAATCTATTTTAAAACATATTAAAACATCCTAAACAATGTTTAACATAAATCTAAACAAACTAAATAAACTGAACAAAGATTCTAATCTTACGCATCAAAATCCCAAGCTATGTCATCTCCACGATCTTCGAGTGAGAAGGTCGAACGAGACCAGTCTTGTGAATTTCGGGGGCACTAAGGAAAGACAACATCTAAATCACCACTCCTATATCGACGTTCAGCTTCATAGTATGCAATTTCATACTCTAAATGTCGCTGGAGATATTCGCTATCATAATCGTGTCTTCTTTCCAAGCCTCCGATCCTTTGGTCATATGCTCAGAATCTTCTTTCCATATTTTCTCCAAATAATTCAAAACTATTTCTACTCAGGGTTAATTCATTCATCAGATCTTGAAGGGTAGGAGTGGTGTACTGAGGGGGTTGATCATAACTAGTAGAGGGTATATCTCTACTCGAAGAAGGTACATAATCCATTGTTCCAGATCTCCATCTCTCATGGGATTCATAAATCTTAATATTGGTGGGAGTGATAGGTTTCATGGGCTCTATCCATTCCTCATTTTCTCTAGCCTCAACTCCAGAGAGTAAGCAGAGTGTAAAAATCAAACCAGGATGTCCCAATCCTCCTCCACTCTCACTTCGAGTAGTGGCTAAAATACTTTTATAAATAACATTTCCCACATTAATACTCTTCTCGTTCTGAATACAGAAATTCAGAACTGCTCTATCTCTTGTTACCTCACTATGGTGGTAGGTAGGTAACAAAGTAGAACAAATAAAATAATGCCAGGCTTTAGATGTTGCATTTAGCAGAGAAAAGGGAAGTTTACCCGTTCCCGCTGCTTTATCTTCTAGACTCCTTTCCCATCAGTGAGAAAGTTGATCACCTCTTCCAGTGGTCCTTCCATAGTTCCAAAAGTTTCATACTCGCTGGTGTAGGTGTCTCGTACTTCATAATAAGCGTTTATTGTAGCAGCATTGAAATCTACAAAAAATCCTCTAACCTTAACCGGTGCATCTTCAGCCTGTGTTAAATTTGTATAAAATTCCTTCACCACTTCCACAGCGGCTCTGTTGGTCACGTAACAGAAGTTTTCCCATCCTCGCTCCTTTATAACTCGCTCCACTTCTCCTCCAGGATTTTTGAAAGCTTGATCTTGTATGCACTTTCTTGCTTGAATGTTTTGAACGAGTTTGTGCTCTAGCATTAATGAATCGGGTTTCATCATAATCTGTTCATCGTTTTTGTCATGGAGCCATTTCTCGATCTGTGAAATTTGCAAAAATTTTAACTAAACTCCAAAATATTACTAAGAAGGCTTCCTACAACATCTAAAATCCATTTAAATCAATTTCTATGAAATTCTTCCAAGTATTTTCTCCACATTTCAGTTTTTTTCAAAATTCCACAATGTAGAAGAAATCCATGATGAAAATCAAAAATTTTTTGCATAGGAGTGAAGCTCTTACCAAAGGAAGATGAAATCTGGTGTCAAAAAGTGTTGAAATCGCCTTAAATCCGAGATCTCTCAAGCCCTTAGTCAGTTTTTTTGAAGTTTTGAGGAAGGGGATGATGAATAGTGTCGGTTGACTGGTCAAATATAGGTCTTTTAGAAATCTCACTGTCGGCGAGGTTTTTCTCGCCGTTGGTGAGCTAATTAATTTGATAAGGCAACAGTTTCGGGAAAAATCCGCCGTCGGCGAGATCGGTCTCGCTGTCAGCGGGTTTTCTCGCTGTCGGCGAGATAATTCTCGCCATCGGTGAGGTTCCAAAAATTTTAAATTTTGAAATTCGTCAATCATTTTCAACCTTGAATTGCCTTTAATCAATCTTCCGATCACTTAATTTAATAACAATACAAAGATTAGATACTTATACACACAAAAAATCACACAACACAAATAATATAACTTTATATATGAAATCCATGAAACTTACAATTTTCACACTAATAACTTTAACACATACTTAACTTAAATGTTCAAATCCATAATACTCAGCATCGCAATCCACACCACAACACTCTAAATGCTGAGACATAACAATTTACATAAAATGTCATCAAATTTGAGATGATCAAATCGAATTTCGACTCATAATAAAATCTAATTCCAAAACACACACACACATATATATACAAATATAACATAAATATAGAAATCTTTCCTACTCTTCAGTGTCTGTACTAACATCTTCTTTGATATTTCCGATGCGACGCAGGTGCACAAATAAACTGTAGAAAGGCCTGAAAGGGAATTCTGCAGTAGATTCTTCATTAATCCATCCTTTCTTTCTTAGTAGATGAATAAAACTGGCCTCTAGATGTCCAGTATGATCAAAGTGCTCCTTCATTCTCTAATCAATATGATCAAACATATCAGAGATATTGTCAATGGAATTCATCACATTTTGCAATTCTTTCTCCAGTCCTTTAATCTTCTTCAGAATGAAATTAGTCTTATTAGTAAAGGGCCTTACTAAAGGATTGTTCTGTGATGCTCTGTCAGAAATAATGGTAATTTCATCATTGTTATCCAAGGTGGGAAACATATTAGTAGGATCCAGTGGTTTCCATGGTAAAAGTACTTTTTCCAAAGCCTCATAAGAAACTTGGTAATGACTGCATAAAGCAAATATATTAGATGGGTATCCAAGTCCATGCACTGACCCATGCATAGTTAATCCCAACGTAGACTTTACTATTATTGATCCAACATCTATAGGTAATCCAATTTGAATACAATAGTTTAAAATAGCGCATTCCTTTGAAACTTTATTTACTCTCATGGTAGGTAATAATTTTGATGATATAAAGAAATGCTAGTGCTTCGAGACAGGTTTTAGAAGTGATGCAGAAAAACTGACATACCCGTCCTCTCGTAACAACCAATCATCTGGTTCGTCAGTCAGGTATATGTAGATCTCGTTCATATTGTATCTTGAAGGCACAAAGTTGGAATAATGACAAACAGAGGTATTCTCTATAGAAAACAATTCATTTACCCTTGAAGGAGTAAATGTTACCCATCTTCCTGTGACGTACACATTTCCATTGTTGATCGCATGTAAATTAGAGTAAACCTCTTTAACTACTGTATAACTACAGCTGATGCGTATAACAAAATACCTCTCAATGCCGCCGTGCGATCATTTCTTCGATTTTTGTAGTAGAATTCTCTACTCCTCTGTTGACAAATCCTCTTTCTTTAATAAGTCTTTTCTTCATCAATCCTTTGTTGAAGATACGCTGTGCCTCCGAACTGACGAATTTTCTTCGGTTGAAAACTTCAGTTTTTGTGGTTTTTAAGAATTTGGTGGCCATTTTGGATGGAAAGGATTGGTCTCTAGTCGTTTCTAAGGGAGAAAATGGTGTAAAATCAGATTTGGAATAATTTCTTACGAAGGAATTGCTTAGATCTGTCAAAAACCGCACGAAAAATCTTTAAGAAACCAAATTTTCAACTGCCTCGCCGTCGGCGGGAAGTTCCTCGCCGTCGGCGACTTAGTTATAAAACTGACTCAGGTCATGGCACACGATCTCACTGTCAGCGGGCTCGGGCTCGACCTAATTTAACTTTGTGATGATTCTAATAAAAAAATTGAGTAGTAAGATTTGTTTTAATAATATAAACTCACTAATTTGCAGATAATTAAAATAAAAGACTATTATGGGTTGCCTCCCATAAAGCGCTTGGTTTAACGTCGTCGGCCGACCTAATTTAGTTAGTGTTCGAGGTTGATTAAGCATTAAAACCTCTTTAAAATTTGGTCTTCTACCTTCGAAATATGGTTTTAATCTATGTACGTTTACTTTAAATCTATGTCTCGTTTTTGAATCTTCAATTTCTATAGTTCCATATGAAAATATTTGAGTTATGGTGAAAGGTCCTAACCATCGGGATTTCAATTTCCAAGGAAATAATTTCAATTTAGTATTATAAAGCAAAACTTCTTGTCCTGATTCAAAATTTCTCTGATTAATCTTCCGATCATGCCATAATTTCATTCTTTCTTTATAAATCCTATCATTATCATATGATTTGTTTCTTAATTTTTCCAATTCATTTAATTGCAACAATCTCTTTTCACCAGCTTCTTTCATATTATAATTAAATTCTTTAATCGCCCAATATGCTTTATGTTCTAATTCAACTGGTAAGTAGCAAGTTTTTCCATATATAAGCCTGTAAGGAGTTATTCCAATTAGAGTTTTATAAGTAGTCCTATATGCCCATAATGCAGTATCTAGTCTTATAGACCAGTCTAATCTATTAGGTTTTACATATTTTTCTAATATATGCTTAATCTCTCGATTAGAAACTTCAGCTAATCCACAAGTTTGTGGATGATAAGCAGTTGATATCTTATGCATAATGTTATATTTTTCTACTAGTTTGTGGATATATTTGTTTCTAAAATGAGTTCCTCCGTCAGTGATAATCACTCTCGACATTCCAAATCTAGTAAAAATATTTTTCATTAAAAATTTTGAAACACTTTTAGCATCACACCTAGGTAAAGCTTGTGCTTGAATCCATTTGGAAACATTATCAACAACTACTTAATATATATGAGTTTCCAAATGAAGGAATAACATGTCCCATGAAATCTAATCCCCAAACATCAAAAATTTCAACTTCTAATATAAAATTCGAAGGCATTTCATTTTTCCTTGATATGTTTCCTACTCTTTGGCATTTATCGCGAGTTTTTATATATCTATATACATCTCTAAATAGAGTAGGCCGGTAGAATCCGAGATTGTAGAATTTTATATGCTGTTTTATCTGTCCCAAAATGTCCTCCAAAATCAGAATGATGACATTTTTGAATAATTGGTTCAGTTTCTTCATAAGACACATCTTCTAATGATTAGATCCTTACGTTGCTTATATAAGTATGTTTCATCCCAAAAATATGTTTTAGTATTGTGAATGAATTTTTTCTGTTGTTGCAAAGTTAACATAGGTGGTATAATGTCACTTATAATATAATTTACTATATCAGCATACCAAGGTATTTTCAACTCATTAATATTATAAAGTTGTTCATCGGGAAAAGCTGTCTAAAATTTCATTATCAATATCGGATAATTCATGATTTTCTAATCTTGATAAATGATCTGCAATTTGATTATCAGTTCCCTTTTTGTTAATGATCTCAAAATCAAATTCTTGCATTAATAATATCCATCTGATTAATCTTGGTTTAGAATCTTTCTTTTGCATTAAATACTTAATAGCAGAATGATCAGTATGTACAATACATTTAATTCCTATTAGATAATGCCGAAATTTATTAAAAGCATGTACGACTGCTAATAATTTTCTTTCAGTAACTGTATAATTTATTTTAGCATCATTTAGAGTTTTACTAGCATAGTATATAACTTTGAAAATCTTATCATATCTTTGCCCAAGAACTGCTCCTATAGCATAATCTCTAATATCACACATAAGCTCAAATGGTTTCTCCCGGTTAGGTGAAACTATTATAGGTGCTGTAATTAATTTATCTTTTAATAATTCGAAAGCATTCAGGCATTCATTTGTAAATTCAAATTTCTTATCCTTTTCAAGAAGTTGGCATAGAGGTTTAGTAATTTTTGAAAAATCTTTAATATAACGTCGGTAGAATCCAGCATGTCCAAGAAAACTTCTTACCCCTTTCACCGTAGTTGGAGGTGGTAATTTAGCTATAACTTAAATTTTTGCGAAGTCTACTTCCATGCCTTTTACGAAATTTTATGCCCTAATACAATGCCGCTTTGTAACCATAAATTGACATTTCTCCCAATTAAGAACTAAATTAGTTTTCTCACATACTTCATATACTTTTTCAAGATGATTTGAGCATGTGTCAAATGTTGTTCCAAATATAGAGAAATCATCCATAAATACTTCTATTCCATTATCGATTAATTTACTAAATATAGACATCATACATCTACGGAATGTTGCGGGTGCATTACATAATCCAAAAGGCATTCTTCGAAAAGTGAAAGTTCCATAAGGACTAGTAAATGTAGTTTTATCTTGATCCTCGGGAGCAATTTGTATTTGATGATAACCGTTATATCCATCTAAGAAACAAAAATACTTATGTCAGCTAATCTATCTAACATACGAGTCTAGAAATGGTAAAGGGAAGTGATCTTTTCGGTGGTTGTGTTTAATTTTCTATAATCGATACATATTCGCCATCCAGTAACTTGTCTTATAGGGATAAGATCATTATTTTCATTAGCTTTGACGATCGAACCTCCTTTTTTAGGTACACGGTGAATTGGGCTTACCCAAGCTTGTCGGAAATAGGATATATAATACCATTATCTAACCATTTTAAAATTTCTTTCTTGACTACTTCTTTCATTATTGGATTTAATTTCCTTTGTGGATCTGCTTTAGGTTTATGTTCATTATCTAAAATAATTCTGTGCATACAAATTGAAGGACTAATTCCTTTAATATCTGCTAAAGTCCAACCAAAAATTTTTTTATATTTTTTAAATGTATCTAAAAGTTTTTGTTCTTGAGATTCATTTAATTCAGATGAAATAATAACTGGTAGAGTTGAAGAATTACCAAAGTAAGCATACTTTAAATGATTAGGTAACATTTTTAACTCAAGTTCAGGAGGTTTAGTAATTGATGGAACTATATTTTTTTTATTATTTTCTGTGTTATCCAAAAATTCAAATTTCTCTTGAATATAATCTAGTTCTTCATTTATTTCAGATTTTTTAATTAATTCAATATTTTTTTTTTCTAATTTTTCTTCATAATATTCCTTAAAATGTTCTTTCTGTAAATGATCGACTACTTCCATTCGAAAACACTCATCATCTTTTTCTAGCGCAGGATATTTCATTGATTTAGCAATATTAAAAGTAACTTTTTGGTCATTTACTCTCATAGTTAATTCTCTTTTACGAACATCGATCATAGCTTTTCCGTGGCTAAAAATGGTCTTCTTAAAATGATAGGAATTTCTTTATCTTCTTCCATATCTAGAACGATAAAATCTACTGATGAAGATAAATTTGTCCACTTTTACCAATACATCTTCGATAACTCCCATAGGATATGTAACGAACGATCGGCTAGCGAAGGATTCTTGAAGTAGGTGAAATTTCTCCAAATCCTAATCTTTTAAAAATTGATAGAGGCATTAGATTGATGCTTGCTCCTAAGTCACACAAAGCTTTTCCATAGAATTTTTCTCCGATAGTGCGGGGTATTGTGAAACTACCGGGATCTTTTAATTTTTCGGGAAGTTTTTCGAATAATAGCACTACACTCTTCACTAAGTGCGACCATTTCATTATCGGTAATTTTCTTTTTTTATTTAGAATATCTTTCATGAATTTTACATATTTTGGCATCTGTTCTAAAGCATCTACGAAAGGAATATTTATTGTTAATTTCTTTAAAATTTCAAGGAATTTAGCAAATTGTTTATCTTTTTTATGTTGAATTAGTCGTTGAGGAAATGGTGGTGGAGGTTTTTCAACGAAATTTTCATAGGTATTGAAGGATTTTCTAAGCTTGGATCTTGTTGATTCTTTTCCTTTTCAATTTCCACTTCCTCTTTTTGACTTTCAAGTTCTTTCTGAATTTGAGGTTCTAATTCTTTTCCACTTCGTAATTGTATCGCTTTAATTTATTCATTTCCCTTATCTTTGGGATTTATTTCTACATTACTAGGAAATGTTCCAGGTATTCTATTATTAAGTGCAGTAACAATATGTCCAAGTTGAGTTTCAATAGTTTTGATAGCTGTTCCTTGATTTTGTAATTGGTTTCCTTGTATTTGTAATTGATTTCCTTGATTTTGTAAATTTTGACCCATATTTAATATTAATTCTTCTATAGATAATTTCTTATCTTTAAATTGTGAGTTATTAAATCCAGGTGGATAATTAGATTTATAATTAGGATTTCCTTGATTAGATGGATTTTCTAATGGTTGTGTCATATTATTCATCCATGGTTGATTAGTTGTGTTATTATTCCAATTAAAATTAGGATGATTTTTCCATCCAGGATTATAATAATTTGCATAAGGATTATTGGGATTGTTGTTAATTGCATTAATAGCTTCATATTGAGATTGGGATTCTATAAGTTGTCTAGATGAATTTTCTTCTGATATAGTTGGAGAGTAATTCATTCCAAAATGATCTAATTTTTTAGATACAACACCAATTTGTGAGGATAACATAGATATTGCATCATAGTCATGAATACTAGTTATTTTTTTCGGATTCATTCTATCAGCAGGCCATTGAAAATTATTGGTTGTCATTTCTTCGATTAGTGCATAGGTTTCATCAAATGGTTTTGACATTAATGATCCTCAGTGACGGCATCGATGATTGATCATAAAGATCCTACTAATCCATTATAGAAAGTTTGGATAATTAACTGATACGGTAACGCATGATGTGGGCATTTCCTAAGAAGTTCTTTAAATCTCTCCCAACATTCATATATTGACTCTCCATCAGTTGACTAAATGAAGTTATATCATTTCTAAGCTTACGAGTTTTAGATGGTGGAAAATATTTGGATAGAAATTTTTGTGATAATTCTCCCCAAGTTTTAATAGATCCAGGTGCTAATGAATTTAACCACATTTTAGCCTTATCCCTTAAAGAAAAAGGAAAAAGTCTAAGTCTAATAGCATCGTTAGATACTCCTTCATATTTGAAAGTAGTACATAGTTCTAAAAAACTAGGAAGATGTAAATTAGGATCTTCAGTAGGTGAACCACTAAATTGATTATTTTGTACCATTTGGATAATTGGAGGTTTAAGTTCGAATGAATTAGCATCTACATCAGGGTTTTGAATAGTTAAATGAATTTCATCTAATGTAGGGTTGGCATAATCTCGTAATGGTCTTGGTTGATTGATATTTTCATTTTCAGGAATATTTGCCATTTGTGTTAAATTTAAAATTTCTCTTTTTTGTTTTCTAATTCTTTTAATTGTATGCTCTAATTCTGAATCGTAAGGTATTAAATTTTCGTTTCCAAATTTTTGCATACAATTTTATAAAATAGTTCGTTACTCTAGTAAATAATTTTTTTTTTACTTCCCCGACAAATGCGCCAAAAACTTGACCCACTTTTAATATGTATGTAATTTATGTTTACAGCAACAACACCAAAAACTTGATCCTGCTTTAAATATAGATATATGATTTAATGTATAATGTGGATTCTACGCAAGTATACATATCGTATCAAGTAATACAAGGCTCTAGTGGAGTCCTAGTTATCGATCCCACAGGGAAGTTTTTAACAGATTTTTTATCAGTTAAATTAAAAGGAATTACTTACTAATATAGTAAACGGAAATTAAAAGTAACTATCGTAAACTAAAGTAAACTAATGCTTGAAATAAGTTGATTTAAATAATTCAGAAAAAGTATCATTCTCTTTGTTTTTTAGAAAATTAAGTGAATGATGAATTTAAATAGAATTTTTAAATTGTATTGTGACAAATACGAGCATTCCTATTCTTTACCCTTTGGTCCAGGTGCAAAGAACATTGACTAATCTTATGTTTGATTGCGAATGCGGCTAAGTTTGGGAGGATCTCGTTGCCACTTTAGAGCTCCCATGTTCCCCTCACCGAGGGCTAACATCTACACTTCGGCTCTCGAAACGGTAGGACCGAATTGAATATTTTAGTCACGTCACACTAAAATGTCCAATTCTACATCCGATAATTAATATTTCCCTATTTATTTGCACCCGCCTTCGAAGGCTTTTAACTTCCTTGAATATTGGATGTACTTTTTACTATAGTTGATAATTCAATATATTTTAACAACTCAATTGGCCAGATTGAAAGTAAATTAAGTTTTAAGTAAAAATTATCACAATTTATTTTAATATATTAAGTGATTTTATTTAATTTCATCAATCCGCATAATTTTCATAAACAATGAGAAAGACTAAGAAAACTACTCAGAATGTATGGGAATAAAACAAAGCATGGATTTCATTTAAAGTTAACAATAATAAACAAAGATACTTATCTTAATTTCCTTCCCAAGCAGACTCCTTGAAGTTCCTTTGACTTTTCCTTCTAGTGTAGCAAACTTCTAAATAGCACTCAAATAAACCAAAGAAACTCACTAAACACACTCAGACTTACTAAAATAGACACATAAAAGACTCTAAAGAAACTTTTTGAATACTCAAAAGACACTTTTTGAAGACTCAAAAGACACTTTTTGAAGACTCAAAAGACACACTAAGACACTAGAATTCGGCCTCTATTTATAGAGTTAAGCAAAGGTCCAAGGTGTGCTTAAACACCTCTTTAAAAAGTGTTCAGGTTCAATGTATTTTCATTTTGAACTGGCTCGCCGTCGGCGGGAAATGACCTCGCCATTAGCGGGGCTTTTAGAAGGTCTTAAAACCACGCGATCTCGCTGTCAGCGGGCTCGGGCTCGCTGTCGGCGCTGTCGGCGAGGTAGTTATAATTCCTTCATAAATTCTCTTCACGATCTCGCCATCGGCGACCTCGATCTCGCCGTCGGCAACCTCGATCTCACCGTCGGTGACCTTGATATCGCCGTCGGTGAAGTAGTTATATTTGCATGGATTTCCTCCTTTTTGATCCTAATTCGCTCCATTTCTTGCTTTTTGCTTCCATCACTTATAAATCTTTATTCCTGCAATAAAATAAATAAAATACCTTTCTTTAAAGTTCAATTTTATCAAAAATAGATATGAATTTCTTAATAAATTTTTCTGTGATCAATGATCAACAATTTTGTTGTCAGTCCCTCTTCTGTTCACAATTTCAAAATCAAGTTCTTACAAAAGTAAAACCACTCTGATCAATCTAGGTTGAACATCCTTTTTAGATATTAAATACTTTATAGCAAAATGATCAGTATGCACGATACATTTTGTTCCAAGAAGATATGGTCTAAATTTATCAAAGGCATATACTATTGCTAAAGTTCTTTTTCAGTAGTAGTGTAATTTACTTGAGTTTCATTAAGAGTTGTGCTAGCATAGTATATCACATTGAAAATCTTCTCATACTTTTCTCCTAATATAGCTCCGATTACATAATCACTTGCATCACACATTATTTCAAAAGGTTTATTCCAATCAAGTGCGACAATGACAGGTGCAGTGATTAACTTTTCTTTCAGAATATTGAACGCATTCAGACAATCTTCATTAAATTCAAATTTAGCTTCTTTTTCCAATAAATGGCAAAGAGGTTTAGAAATTTTAGTAAAATCCTTTATATATCTCCTATAAAATCCAACATGACCCAGAGAACTTCTTACATCAGTAACAGTAGTAAGTGGTTGCAGTTCAGCAATAATTTTCACTTTTGCTTGATCAACTTCCATCTCTATTTGTGAAACTTTATGTCCAAGTACAATGCCTTCTGTGACCATAAATTGACATTTTTCCCAGTTTAGAACTAAATTTATTTCTTCACATCTCTTGAAAACTTTCGTTATATTTTCCAAGCAAGATTCAAAAGAAGTTCCAAAAACTGAAAAATCATCCATAAATACTTCAATTCCTTTATCAATCAAATCACATAATATTGACATCATACATCTTTGAAAAGTTGCAGGTGCATTGCATAAACCAAAATGCATTCTTCTAAAGGCAAATGTTCCATAAGGACTTGTAAATGTTGTTTTTTCTTGATCCTCAGGAGCAACAGGTAATTGATGATAACCAGAATATTCATCCAGAAAATAGAAATATGAGTGTCCAGTTTGTTTATCCAGCATTTGATCCAAGAAAGGTAAAGGAAAATGATCCTTTCTAGTGGTGTTGTTTAATTTTTGATAGTCAATGCAAATTCGCCATCTAGTAACTTGTCTTGTTGGGATTTATTCATTCTTTTCATTAACAATGACAGTTACTCCTCTTTTCTTCGGAACACAATGAATAGGACTTACCCATTGCTTATCCGAAATAGGATAAATAATTTCAACATCTAATCATTTTAAAATCTCTTTCTTTACAACCTCTTTCATAATTGGATTTAATCTTCTTTGGGATTAAATAGTGGGTTTACAATTTTTTTCCATTAAAATCCTATGCATACAGATTGAAGGGCTTATTCCTTTTATATCTGCAATAGTCCAACCAAAAGCTTTATTATTATTCTTCATAACTACTATTAATTTTTCTTCTTGATCTTTGCTTAATTCTGAAGATATAATTACAAGTAAAGTTAATGAATCTCCAAGAAATGCATACTTTAAATGTGCAGGTAACATCTTTAATTTCAGTTTAGGGGATTTTTTCAATTGAGGGTAAAAGTATAATATTTTTAGTTGTGTCTAAAATTTCTAAATTTTCTTGAAAATAATGAGCATCTTCAGATAAATTTTATTCATTTAATGAATCATCATATAACATAGATTCTTTATCTTTATCATCAGAAATGACCATACATTTTTTTTTATAATGCTTTTCAATCATAAATCAAAAATATCCATTTGATAGCATTTTTCTTTTTCAAGATACCTCATTGATTTCAAAACATTGAATGTTATCTCTTAATCATTAACTCTCATCGTTAATCCTCCTTTTTGCACATCAATCATAGCTCGACCGGTAGCTAGAAAAAGTCTCCCTAAAATGATAGGTATTTGTTTATCTTCTTCCATATCTAGAACAATGAAATCCACAGGGAAGATAAATTTATCTACCTTAACAAGAACTTCCTCTATAACTCCTTTAGGATATGTGATCAATCAATCAACTAACTGAAGAGTTACAGTGGTAGGAGAAATCTCTCCTAAATCTAACCCTCGAAAGATTGAAAATGGCATGAGATTAACACTAGCTCCTAAATGACATAAGGCTTTTCACAGAATTTTTCTCCAATAGCATATGGTATAGTGAAACTTCCAGGATCTTTAAGTTTCTGAGGTAATTTTTTCTGACTTATTGCACTACATTCTTCACTTTATGCAACAGTTTCAAAAGCTTCAAATTTTATCTTCTTGCATAAAATATCCTTCATAAATTTTGTATAGCTTGGCATTTCCTTCAAAGCTTCAGCAAAAGGAATGTTGATGGTCATTTTCTTAAAAATTTCAAAGAACTTAGAAAATTAATGGTCACGTTTCTTCTATTTAAGTCTTTGAGGAAAAGGTGGTGGTGGTCTTTCAACTCCCACTTCAATATGTACAACAGTCTGCTCTTTACTTGGAGAAAGGACATCTTTAGGTTTTTCAATCTCTTCAACTTCTTTATCTTTTTCAATCTCATTCAGTGTTTTCTCTTTTAATTTCTTTCCACTTCTGAGTTGTACAGCTTTTGCTTGTTCATGTTCTTTTCCGGATCCTTTAGGATTAATTTTGACATTTCTAGGTAGTGTTCCTTGAGGTGTGTAATTAATGAAATTAGCAATTTGACCCATCTGATTCTCAATATTACGAATAATAGTGGTTTGACTTTCTAGTTGATTGCTTAGTTGCAAGATCAATTCTTCTACATATCACTTTTTTTGTTGATTGTTATAACCAGGAGGATAAGTTGGTCTATAGTTTGAATTTCCTTGATTGTTCTAAATTGGATTAACTTAATGTCCATTACTCCATATAAAATTAGGATGATTTTTCCAACCAGGATTATAATAATTATAATAAGCGTTTTTAGTTTACTAGCAATAGCTTGCAAAGTTTCCATTGTTTGAGAATCATCAGAATTTGCAGAATTATCATTACATACATGCGATATATTAATAGCAAAATTATCTAATTTCTTAGATATCACAGCCACTTGTGAAGCTAAAATAGAAAAGGCGTCATTATCATGAATATTGGCCATTCTTTTAGGATTAACCCTTTCAGAACGCCATTGAAAATTGTTATTAGCCATTTCTTCAATTAAGGCGTAGGCTTCTTCAAATGTCTTAAACATTCAAGAACCACCAGCAGCAGAATCAATAATAAATCTAAGTGATCAAATAAGTTCATTATAAAATGTTTGAATAATTAACCAATGTGGTAAAGTATGTTAAGGAAATTTTCTTAATAGTTCCTTAAATCTTTTCCAAGCTTCATAAATTGTTTCTCCATCAAATTGAGTAAATGAAGTAATATCATTTCTCAATTTAGCAGTTTTAGAAGGAGGAAAATATTTAGCAAGGAATTTTTGTGTCATATCTGCCCATGTTTTAATAGAACAAGTTGCTAATGAATTAAGCCACATCTTTGCTTTATCTTTTAAGGAAAAAGGAAAGAGTCTAAGCCTAATAGCATCATCAGAAACATTATTATATTTAAAGGTAGCATAAAGTTCTAAAAAACTAGCAAGGTGTAAATTTGGATCCTCATTAGGTGTTCCTCCAAATTGATTGTTTTGAACCATTTGAATAATAGAAGGTTTAAGCTCAAAAGAATTAGCATCTACTGCTGGAATTTGAATACTAACATGAAGTTCATCAGCTGTAGGGTTTGCATACTCCTTTAAAGGTTTCTAAATATTTTGTTCATTAATTTCGATTGGATTTTGATTATTGTTATGTAAGTTAGCCATTTTTTGATGTTTTAAAATTTGTTTTCCTTTTTTAATTCTTTTCATTGTTCTTTCTAATTGAGAATCAAAAGGTAGTAATCCTTCAGATCCAGAACAACACATAAAAATTAAAAGAAAATATTTTTGTTTTGTTGTTTTTTTGTTTTTTTACTTTTTTTTACTTTTTATTTTAACCTATCCCTGACAACGAAGCCAAAAACTTGATGCGATGTGACTTTAAATATGCTTTAAAATATAAGAATTTGATACTACTTTTTAGAATATTTAATTTCCAGCAAATGGCTTCAAAAACTTGATGTGCGAGGTTTACTTTTATAATTTTATATTTTGATTTTATTATTATTTAAAGTCATAATTTTAAATGCAAGTATATGTATCGTTCAAGTAATACAAGGTTCTAGTGTAGTCCTGGTTATCGATCCCACAGGGATAGTAAAATAAAAAGTTAGAGATATAAGTAATATTTTTAAATTTTCGAAAGCAATTTATATATACTCTTTTTTTAATATATATTTAAATTTAATTAACTAATAATTTTTACTAAAAGAAAGGAAGCAATAAGCAGGAAAGTAAAGTAAGCAGTAATTAAAATTCAATGCAATTACAAAAATGACTTTCTCCTTTTTCAACTAATCCAAGAATTATAGATTAATTATCTTTTATAGGAAATTAGGATTAAGGTATTGTGCCAAATAGAAGCATTCCTATTCTTTACCCTTTGGTCCAGGTGCAAAAAACATTGAATAATCTTTAGTTAGGCTCAGGATGTTTTATTAGTAGAATGAGTTAATATAGGCTCACACTACTAGATGTCCAAGGGTGACTATGGTCGGCCATACCAGTGACCCGTTACCTTTCTATAAACCAAATTATTAGAATTTAGTCTATCACTCTAAAAACTAATTAATTTTGCACCCAATAAATAATCTTCCTATTTATTTGCACTTCACCTTAAACAATCCGCGTATAGCCTGCGATTACCTAAGGATTTATGTTATATCTACTAGTTAAGAATTTATCTCCGGATAGGTCTTAAAATTCTTCAACAAGTTTTATCAAATTAAATGAATAATTTAAAAAGTAAACAAAGATCAGATATTAATATCATCACAATATTTTAAAATATTTTCTATTTAATTCTCTTACAAAATTTATTTAATTTATAATCTTTTCATAGTTGAAAGGAGAAAGACAACTAACTACTCAAAACTTATTGAAATAACACAACAAAACATATTTATAAAACTTTGAACCAAAGTACAAATACTTATCTGAAGTGTTCCTTCAAGAGATCCGCTGACTTCTACTGACTCCAAAGCAATGATGAAAGACTCCAATAGCAATAACACACAATAAACACTTAAAATAAACTCACTAGATACAAAATAAAGTGGCACCCTAAGTATGGAAGAGACTAAATAAAACTAGAGATGAGAGAGAAGATGCTAAAATGGGTATGTGTACTAAGTGGGGGGGGGTTTTGGTGTGATTTTCTCTGGAGAATGGGCTTCTATTTATAGAGCTCTGATATTGACCAGGGGTTGCTTAAGGCACCTCTTCAAAATTCATCCAAATTCAATATATCTTCTAGAAGGTAATCGTCGCACCTAGGCGCCGGGATCTGGCGTCTAGGTGCCGGACTCCTTGTCAAGGTCTTTTGTACCACTTCACATTCGGTCGCACCTCTCCGTGATCTAGACCTTTTCATTGTGTCCAAATACATTGTATCACATGTCGTATATATTAGGAGTAATTTCCAGTCTTCTAGAAGCTCCAATAACCGCTTAACACCATCAAAAAAACTGCCCAAAGCCATCAAAAAAACTTGACAGTGTGTGTAAAGAGCAGGCGCTTAGGCGCCGGACTATGGCACCTAGGCACCAGGCCAATAATTCCAAAAATTTGCTCTATAAGCTCCATTTTTCTCCATATTGCTCCTTTTTCCTTCTTTTTCTTTCTTAGACTCTTTTTTTAATCATCTACATCCAAAAACATGAAAATACCTTTCATTAAGTCATAATATCCTTAAGAATTGAATCATAAATAAGGCATAGAAATGGGTATTTTTTAGGTAGATCACATTGGCACCTAATTAGATAAGTAGGAAATTAGGAATTTAATCAATTCCAAAAATACTTGAAACCTTTAAAAATCTTATCTTGACAAAAAAAAAATCACAAAAATATGATAAAAATACCCCTGGATTCAGGAGAACAAGGAGAAAATTAAAAAAAATTGAAATTACTGAATTGTATTTATGTTTTAATTAATTAATTATTCTCTAGATTAACTTAATTATTGAAATTTAATTATAAATCTATAAATTTTGAAAATTTCAGAAATTGATCCTTTCATTCATGTTAATAATCTAGGATTTTTTCAAGTATAAGAGAAGTCTCTATCATGAGATATCCAATTTTCAAGCTTGCTTTGTGATTATTTTCAAAAATAATTACAATAATTAGAAAACTGGAAGAAAAAATTTGAAAATGAATGAAAGAGTGAGGGTGATGAATTTGAACCCCAATATGACATTTTCTAATCTTTGGAAAATTTGAAATGACATTTTAAGCTTTTTAGAGTAAATTTTGTAAAATTAAAAAATTATAAATTAAACCCTAAAGCTTCTATCTTTTATAAAAAAGAAAATTAGGATTAACTATAAATCAGTTTAAACTTAAGATGAATCCCTAAGTTTAGTAAGGTTAGGTTTAAATATAACTTAAACCTTTAAAAACCCTTATTAAGCATAATCACCTTAAACTTTAATAGCATTCAGTTTAAGTCAAATCAAACCCTAATTAGGTCTAATTCATTATTAGGCATAAAAAACATACGTAAATCTTAATAAAATTAGATTTAAGACAAATTAAATCATAATTACTCCTAACCCTAATCATGTCTAACTAATGCAATTAAGCCTTACCTAAATTAGGTTTAATTAATCCTAAACTATAATTAGGCCTATCCCTAATTAGGTCTAATTAGTCCAATTAAACCTTACCTAAATTAGGTTTAATTAACCTTATATTATAATTAGATCTAACCCTAACTAGGTCTAATTCATTCAATTAAATCTTACGTAAATTAAGTTTATTTAACCTTAAACTGTAATTAGACCTAAATAGGTCTAATTAATCCAATTAAACCTTACCTAAAATAGGTTTGATTAATCCTAAACTATAATTAGGCCTAACCCTAATTAGGTTTATTTAATCTAATTAAACTTTAACTAAATTAGGTTTATCTAACCTTAAACTATAATTAGTCCTAACCCTAATTAGGTCTAATTTATCTAAGTGTACTTTATCTAAATTAGGTTTAATTAACCTTAAACTATATTTAGACCTAATTTGGTCTAATTAATCCAATTAAACCTTGTTTCAATTAGGTTTAATTAACGTTAAACTATAATTAGACCTAACCCTAAATAGGTCTAATTAATCAAATTAAAACTTACCTAAATTAGGTTTAATTAACCTTAAACAATAATTGGACCTAACCCTAATTAGAACTAATTAATCCAATTAAACCTGACCTAAATTTGGTTTAATTAGTCTTAAATTATATTTAGACCTAACCTTATTTAGTTCTAATTTATCCAATTAAACCTTAACTTAATTAGGTTTATTTAATCTTAAACTATAATTAGATCTAACTCTAATTAGTTCTAATTAATCAAATTAAACCTTACTTAAATTATGTTTTACAAATCTTAAACTATAATTAGATTTAACCTTAATTAGGTCTAATTAACCCAATTAAAGCTTACCAAAATTAGGTTTAATTAATCTTATACTATAATTAAATGTAGCCTTAATTAGGTCTAATTAATCTAATTAACCTTACTTAAATTATGTATAACCCTAATTAGTCGTAATTAAATTAATTAAGCCTTACTTATATCAGGCTTAAACCTTACTTATGTTCAACCTAAGGTAAAACTAAAATACTTATTAAACCTTACAAAACCCTCCAACATATGCCATAGGTTCAACCTATATTGAACCTAAGTCAACATTTATCTTAGGTTAAACCTACATTGAACCTAAGTCAACATATACCTTGGGTTCAACCAACATTGAACCTAAGTTAACCTATACCTTTGGTTCAACCTACTTAAACCTAAGTCAACATATACCTTAGTTTCAACCTACATTGAACCTAAGTCAACCTATACCTTAGGTTCGACCTACATTGAACCTAAGTCAACTTATACCTTAGGTTTGACCCACATTGAACCTAAGTCAACATATACCTTAGGATTCAACCTACATTGAACCTAAGTCAAACTATACTTTAGGTTCAACCAACTTTGAACCTAAGTCAACAATACCTAAGGATTCAACCTACATTAAACCTAAGTCAACATATACCTTAGGTTCAACCTTTATTGAACCTAAGGCAACATATACCTTGAATTCAATCTACATTGAACATAAGTCAACTTAGACTTTAGGTTTAATCAATATTTAACCAAAATCAACCTATAAGTTCAACCTAAATTGAACCTAAATCAATTTAAATCTTAGGTTCTATTTAAATTGAACCTAAATCAACTTATAGGTTTAATCCAAATTTGAACCCAAATTAACTCAAATCTTTGGTCCAATCCAAAATTTATCTTAAATCGACTTAAACCTTAGATTCAACATAGATTGAATGTAAGGCAACCAAAATCTTAGAACCTAAATCAAAACAAGTCAACTTAAACTTTAGGTACAATTTAAATTAGACTTAAAACAGTTTAAACATTAAGCAACATAAACTTAAAACTGCTAAGCAATATTGAACTTTTTGTTCAACCTGAATCATCTTATGTTTTTTTTTTTGGGTTTTACCTAAATACCTGAGGTTGTACCAACATCGAACCTAAACCACCTTATTCTAGGTTCTACTTAAATTAAACCTAAATCATTTTATAACCAAAAATTAATAATTGAAAATAATGATCTTGATCGGATTATTCAAAATGAAATAAATGAAAAAATAACCAAATTTAATCAGTTAGTAAATCATATACAATCTAAATTATTTCAACCATTAAAATCTTACAAAAGAAACTAAAACTTAAATGAAACCATAATCAACAAAGATCACTGAATGCAACTTCAAAACATAGTATGTTTTAATTTACGAATATTTCTTGGACAAAGCAATCCGTCGTTGTTAACAAGAATCTTCTGGTCCTGGATTAAACACCTTTTGGACTAAGTAGATCGAGGCATCCGACGACCCAGGGACAGTGGAGCTATGAACATGTTGACAGGGTTGTCAAAAAATTAAAATTTAACCAAATAAATCAACAATTTAAGAAATAAAATTGACATTATTTCTTTTATAAATCTAACACTGTTTTCCTTGTATGTTGAAGACAAGTTCCATTTTACATTTACTTTACATTTTATTAGGATGTGAAAACTTAATTTTGTAGGTGACATTCTAAAGACGGGAATCCTAGAATCCTTTAAATAGCTTTCTTTCAGCTTTTATTAGAATCTATTTCATCAGCCCTTTATTTCTTCTCCATGCTTCTTTATATCTCAGAATCCTCTGCATAACCCAAGAGATAAAGAATAAATGGAGATTAGGGAAATGTAATAGATAAACATAGTGGTGGCTCCTTAACTTCGACAACAGCATCGACAAACATTCTGACATTCATAAATGACCCACGAGAGAATTGGCGGTGCCGGCGGCGAAAATCATCCTAGGTTTTATCAGACCTCAATATAAAATAAACCTTATATTTCTCCCCATAAAATAGGGGGTAACACCTTATTTTCTAGATATATAAATTTTGAAGATTTTCTTTATCCAAGTGATAAAATCCATTTTAAGGTAATATTAACATTATTTGAAAAATATATCATTATTTAAATGACTCATCTGATTATTTTGATAAAAATCTTTTGAGAGCTATTGGGGATATCCAACCCATCAGTAAGAAAAATATCCCACCAATCTAATGTGGGAGCTAATCATAGGAGAAGGCAAATCGAGAGGACAATATTTTAGACCGAAGAGAGAGTGATTTGATTGAAATTTATTTTCCAATTTTTTGATATTTTTGTTTTGAAGTTAAGATGTCTCTTTTGGACATTTATTCACTTTCATTTAAAGGGCATCAATTTATATTAGAGTACTCTGTTTGATTGCTAGTACATACCTTTGATAGATGATGTGGGAATCTTAACATTCCTCGATCAAGAGTTATAAAGATCAACCATATCAATGTTTTGCCAGAGAAGAATGTATTTGAGTTGATGTCCTTCTAAGTGGAGGAATCACCTTCAAATTAAAATTACCAACAATTTTTATCTTCTTCTTCAAGAGTTAGGATTTGTTCTTAAAAAAAATATCTTCATTTAGAGGAGAGTCAGTAAGTAGTGGATGTGTTGTTACAAAATTGGCTAAAACCCAACCATTGATTTTAAATAAAAGAATGGATTTCATATCCAATTAAAATCAAATAATTGACCATCTTGCTCTCCTTTTAGGTATTGTTGCACAAGTTATTAAATACTACAAAGGATTAAATATAGAGATAAAATTGATTTTATGATAGAGCATGTAATGTTTTAATATTTTAAAACAAAAAATTTAAGGCTAAATAATGCTTTTTAACTGAGGATAATTCTTGTTGGTTGGATTAGTCAATAAATGAAGTAATATAATGCATTTTCTTTTTTTTTGTCGAATTAAATTCAACTAATAAGCACCTTAGGATATTTTTAAAGTGGCTGTATATAATATTAACGGTCATCCTAGAATGGGTACTACTAATACAGCAGGTGTTATTAAAAATTATTTTTTATTTTAAAATGCATTTTCACATTTTTTTCATTCCAAATGAATTTAACATTTTTTTTAATCAGCACTAAAAACTGTTAAGATCTGCCAACGAGGTTAGAGATAAAACGTCTTAGATACACAAACCTACCATAAAATGTCCATAATGATGTTATGTTTATAGGCGATAATATTTCTAATTTCACCTTAATTGTATATAGATCTATCAATATCTCATAATATAATACAAAAAATCAATTGGTTTTCTTAGAAGTTACGCAAGAAGTGCATTTCAAGTGTTTCATCTTAAGATGACATATATGTAATCATTCAAATACAGTTCTTGAATCAAATGATAAATCATCTTTTTTTTTACTTTTGATTACCATGTTGTCAATATAACATTCAACTTGTTGGTGTATATTCTTATCAAAGATTTTAGTCACGACTCAACCATTGGTAGCACCGACATTCTTCAGACAAAAAAGCATGATTTTAA
Organism: Papilionanthe hookeriana x Papilionanthe teres; assembly: GCA_022702705.1. Taxonomy (NCBI): domain Eukaryota; kingdom Viridiplantae; phylum Streptophyta; class Magnoliopsida; order Asparagales; family Orchidaceae; genus Papilionanthe; species Papilionanthe hookeriana x Papilionanthe teres. Next base: position 129,156,040 of record CM040428.1, on the reverse strand, counting down.
AGTAAATTCTAATCAATGTATAGAATGTAATACTCTCATATTTTTTTAGTGATATTGTTTTCGTTATAGCTTTAAGAGCCGTCTATTAATGAGAAAGTTGTGAGTGGGGAAGTAATCTCTACTGTTAACTTTGTTATGGGTAGTGGAAATTAATCTTTTTGGACATGTTGTATTTCAGTCTCAAAAGTCCATGTCGATCGTTAAATTGGACGGTGTCGACACCAAAATTGGTATCCGTCACTCTATTTAATATATTTAATTTAATTTAATATATATAATTTGTAGAATTAATATTTTTTTGAAAATATGAAATCATACTGACCTCATACGTACGATAGTTTAAGTAAAAGAGCACAACATTGAAATCTATGCATCTACCCCGAGTAAAAGACACATTGCTTGATGATAAGAAACATTACTTAATGATAAGGCTCAATTAAATAAACTATATAGTTTATGACATTTGTTTGGTCTGTGAATAATTTATGTTGAACAAAAAGTTCCTCTATCTAATATGAAAGATTAGATAGGGTTTAAATTAAACTGGGTTCTTAAAGTTCTTTTTAATGACAAGCCCCTATAAAAAATTACATCTTAGACGGGTTAAGGATTTATGTCGTACTCGATGAACTATCTCGAAGTTCTATAGCTTGTTGTTAATTCTAGGAAAGGATTTTCTATTGAAGATTCGTTTGCTCTCTCGAATATGTTCTCTTGCAATTCCTCATCATGTTGCCCACATTGTTTGCTCCAAGCTCCCTGCTAAAGTAGCGGTCCTATGACTAAGGTTAAAAATGTTTTACCATTTATATTTCAATGTTTAGTTTTGTTGTTATTTAACTTTTATATTAAGGGGAGTGTTTTAATTTGATTAGAGAGACACTAGTTAGGATCCCACAGTTCCCACAATCTAGCACCACTATATTCTTTTAGATCTACTTAGTCTAAACAAGTTGTTAAACTTCTCTAAACTGGGGAAATCTCATTAGCAGCCATAGGTTGCCTCCTCTGACGGATTCCCGTAATCCAAAAGGGGTGTTACTTTATTATGTCATTTTTTTGAAAATGTAGTTTAAATTTTGAAAGTGTATTTTTTTTGTTCTTATTATTGGTATTGGATTTTCATTCAGAGTTTGTTTTCAGTTTTTCATGTAAAGTAAACAAACGCAGGTAAGAAAGTGCAGCAAAGTAAGCTCAAAGGAAATCTCAATACACCAAATTTAAAGGCATACCTGGCATCTTCTCATGCATCCGATGAAATGATAGTATTTGTAGCATGTGTGTGTGTGTGTGTGTGTATACATATAATATATATATATATATATATATATATATATATATATATATATATATATATATATATATATATATATAAGATGGTGGTAGCTCCTTTGCTCTGCTAGGGTTTGGTCGGTGATGGCTTCCACGGGTAGCGAGCTGGGCACTTTGGCGGATTCTCCAAGGTTTGGGAGTGCTTGTTTGGTTTTCAAGTTAGCCTTTTCTAGTGGTGGTAGGTGGTCGGTAAGGCTCTTTCAAGTGTTTTTGATCTTTCCCGGGCAAAGTTTTTGAATTGTTACTGTTCCATTGGTTGGGTTCAGTTGCTTACAGTCCCTTCCTCCCAGTGTCTTTTTCTTTTTTGTGTTCTCTGATGTTACTTTAGCTCTGATATTCTGCTATCATGGTTGGGGTTAACATCTCCAGCTCTTATGCATCTGCATTAAGTAAAGGCCTGCCTTCTACTAAAGCTGCAGAAAAATTACTCTTCCCCCAAAATTTACATGATGCAGCAGCTGGGAAATCTGATTTCCCTTTCATTAGACCTCTTGGCTCTAAGGAGGGCGGACCGACCATTATTTTCACTACTAAGGAAATGGTATCTCTTGCTGAAGCAATTAAATTCTCCATTGTGGGTCAATTCCAATATGGCCATCCTAAGATGGAATTAGTCAAGAATTGTTTTGAGCAGATCCCCTTTGTGGGACAATGGAAAATTGGTGTGATGGATGACAGGCATCTCCTTATCAGATTATCCAGAGAAGAAGACTATGCAAGATTAATTGGAATGCAGACTATGCAAAATGCTAACACGCATATGAAATTTATCAAATGGTACTATGGTTTTGATCCAGCAAAAGAACCTCCACTTAAACTTATGTGGTTTAAATTTCCTAATCTGCCTATTGAACTGTATCACACTAATGCTCTATTTCAGATTAGTAGAGCATTAGGTACTCCCCTAAAAGTTGACCCCTCCACTTCTGATTTGGGGAACATTCATGGAGCTAGAGTGCTGATTGAGAGAGATGTCTCTCTCCCTGAGTTAGATAAATTGTGGATTATCATCTCAGACAGTGGTGTGGGATTTTGGCAAGAAGTCCAAATGGAAACCAAACCAGTTTTTTGTAAACACTGTAGAATGTTTGGTCATTTAATGGAGAATTGTTACAGATTAAAACCCCCTTTCAAAAAGCTAGTCAAATCCTGACCTATAGTGCAACGGACCAAAGATACTTGTTAAAGGAAATTCCATAGAAGAACCTATTGCTCTAGACTCTTTGGTTGATGACTCCAGTTTGCACAGAGAAGTTAACCCAGAGAATTTTTCAGAGGATCTAATAAACCCTGCTCAAGAAGATACCCCTACATTACCCCCTGAACTCCCAGTTAAAGCTACAAAATACTTACACAGTCAAGATAGCATTGAAGAGGACATTATACCCTCCACAGATATAATAACAACATCCCAGAACAATATTAAAGCTTCCTAGCAGGAACAAAAGACAAAAAAGAAGAAAAAGGTGTTGTCTGAACTTCAGAAACTGACCCAAGGTGGGGACAGTATCACCATCCCCCTTGATAATAGAAGTGATAGAACTAGATCTAGATCCAGATCTGCTCCAGCTCACTCCCCACCCCAGCCTAAACCTCCAGATGTTTAAATTTTTATGTTGGAACATTAGCGGTGTGGCCCAACCCTTATCACCTAAAAGGCTATTGCATCTCTTTAAGAAACACCAACTTTGGGGTATTGTGCTCTTGGAACCAATGGTACACAAAAACAAATCCAAACACTTTTCCGAGTTTCTTAGTTGTTCCATTTTTACTAACTCCTCAAACAAAATGCGGGTTCTCGGCGAGCGGGAACTTCATTGCAAAGTTATTGTGGACCATCCTCGATTGGTTCATTTACACTTGTACGATTAATGGAATTACTTTTGCTACTACTTTTGTATATCTTGGTTGCACTAAAACGCTAAGAAGAGAACTGCGGCGGGAAATCCATCTTCTCGGCTCGAGGGAGAATAACGATTGGATTGTGGGTGGAGACTTCAACAATATTTCTTCTGCTATAGAAAAATCTGGTGGCAGACCTTCTAATCTCAACAAACTCACTGAGTTTAATGATAACATCCAGAGAGCTAATCTTTTTGATTTGGGGTTTCAAGGGAACCCTTTTACTTGGAGGAGGGGTAAAATTTGGGAAAGATTAGATAGATTCCTGCCAAACAACTCTTGGCACCAAACATTTCTTCATACAACCATTTCCCATCTTAATTTTGCTAGGTCTGACCACAGACCATTACTTATTTCCATTACTACTCCCCCCACTTAACCGGTTCCCCCTTTCGATTTCTGAATTTCTGGTCTTCCCACCCTCAATTTCAATCAATTATCTCTAAGCAGTGGACTGGTTGTCCCCATTCCAACCCTTTTATCAGACTTCAGAATCTTTAACTGAAATTGGTTGTTGTCCTCTCTCACTGGAGTTGGGAGACTCTTGGTGACATCACTCAAAATATTGTACAGGCTGAGAAGGATCTCTCTTCTTTGGAAGTTGCTGCCCTTACTGATGAAACTAGATACTGCTCAAGAACATTTACTTACTCTTATTGATTGGCAGGACCAATTCCTTAGACAAAAAGCTGCTACTTCTAAATTCAAAGATGGAGATAGGAACACTAAATTTTTTCATGCATGGATTAAATTCAAAAGGAAATGTAATGCTATTCATTCCATATTAAATGATCAAGGTCTTCTACTGAATGAGGAAGCTGCTATTGCCAATGATGCTGTCAAGTATTATCAGGAACTTCTTACTTATAAGCCGGGCAGCAGATCTCCTATTGATGATAGCCTGTTTAATAAAGAATATAATTACACTCAGTCTCTCCAATTAGCTGATATTCCCTCACGTGAGAAAATTTGGGTGGCAATTAACTCTATTAACAGCTCTAAAACGAGCGGGATCGGATGGGTGCTGTGTCGACTTCTATAAAAAACCCGGAACACTTGCAAAGCCGAGGTTACCACTTGCTATTCAAAGCTTCTTTTACTGGAAGGGATATTCCCCAATATTTCCATGCATCTACTATTGTTCTTGTGCCTAAGACCAATGCCCCCAAGTGCTGGAACCACTATAGACCAATTAGCCTAACCACTGTTATCAGTAAGGTGATCAGTAAAATCTTGGTAGGCATATTACAACCTCATCTTGCTCATATTATCAGCCCCAACCAATCAGCTTTTGTTAAAGGCAGATCTATTGCTGATAATGCCCTCCTTGCTCAAGAACTTTTGTTAGATTTGGACAGATCTTGTAGGGGTGGTAACTTGATTTACAAACTAGACATTAAAAAGGCTTATGATACTATTGATTGGAACTTCATTCTTCAGGTGCTTAATGCTAGAGGTTTTTCTTATGCTTTCTGTTTACTCATAATGAGATGGCTTCAGAATAATAACCACTCAATCCTCATTAATGGTAAATGCTGGGGAGATTTCAGAGCTACTAGAGGGCTTAAACAAGGAGATCCACTCTCTCCCACCATTTTTATCATTGTTATGGACTATCTTTCTAGGCTGTTGGATACTTCAGTCTCTAACCACCCTTATGCTCAATTTCACCATAGGTCAGATATTAACATCTCTCACCTTTTATATGCTGATGACCTAATGATGTTTTCCAGAGCTTCTAAAGCTACTGTCAATAAGGTGATGAACTGCCTCAACAAGTTTCAACAGATTTCTGGCCTTCATTTCAACAAAAACAAATGTGAATTGCTATTCCCCAACAACGTCCATCCTAACATTATCCACTGGACTACCGAATTCACTGGTTTTGTCAAAACCAGCCTTCCCATAAAGTACTTGGGGGTTCTTCTTATCAAAGGCAGAACTAAACAAACTCATTTTAAGGAGATCATTGGCAAGCTGAACACTCAGCTCTCAAGTTGGTCCAATTCCTTCCTCTCATCTGGTGGCAGAATTACACTTCTGAATAGCATGTTAACCTCTTTCCCTTCTTATATTTTACAAATGGCTTACTTGAAGAAAAGTTCCAAGATTCAGATTGAGAGAATCTTTAACAGATTTCTTTGGTCTGGTCAAAGAAAACAATTTCATTGGGCTAGCTGGCAAAGGGTAGCCTTGCCTAAAGTTGCTGGTGGTTTAGGTTTTAAAGGCTTGAAACATCTACAACAAGTTAATTTTTGTAAGCTATGGATCCATTTCAGGGAGTAGAATTCTCTTTGGGCTCAATTCATGAAAGGGAAATATTGTAGAAACACTCATCCCTTATCCTCTCAAATCAAAATAGGTATATCTATAATCTGGAAACATATGCTCATTAACAAAGAAACTGCTGAATCTCTCATATACTGGGAGTTGGGCAAAGGTGACATCCTGTTTTGGCAGGATAATTGGTGTCAAAGGGAGATTTTGGTTCCCCTCCCCAATATTAACAAAGATTACTTCCCTATTTCCAGTTGTTGGGACAACATGAATTGGTGAATTCCTAAACTGAAACTTTTACTGGCTGACTCTGTTGTGGATCAGGTGGCTCAAATCCCTTTTGATAGGAATCAACTTGATAAACTCAGATGGATAAATGGTAAAAGTAGCAGCATTACCAAACATATTTATTCTAGTATCAACTCTTGGAGTCAGGTCAGTTGGGGCAAAACTATATGGAACAAATATCTTACTCCCTCCATGTCCTTCCTCATTTGGAGAATCTTCCATGGGCTTCTCCCAACTAATGATATTCTAAAACTCAAAGGTTTGAGAGGCCCTTCCAAATTCCTCCTCTGTGCTGTAAATTCTGAAACTCTGAATCATCTCTTTTTTAATGCTCCTTCTCTCGGAAGGTTTGGTCGGGTACGATCGGCAAATTGAACATTAACCGGCTTCGTTAGATTGGCAAGATTTTACTTGCTTCTGGAATTCTGGCGAAAAGCTAAAGTCGGGGAGATCCCTTGTATTGTGGCTTGGTTCATTTGGATTCACGAAATGTGGTTAAGTATGATGGGGTGCTTAATAAAGCTAATAGGGTAGTTACCCACTGCCTCTCTTTTATCTCAAAATTGATTTCTGTTAAAAATTTTCCAAACATCCTACAGCCATCCTTCTCTTCCAATAGACCTATTCTTCACAAAATCATTAAGATCTTTTGGAAAGCTCCCAGCCCTCCTTTTATTAAAGTCAATACTGATGGTGCCTTCACTAATCAGTTTGCAGGCATTGGAGGCATTATCAGGGACCATCTCGGCAAAGGTTTGCTTTTCTTCCGAGCTCCTACTACTGCTGGTCGATCCATTGGAAGCTGAATTGGTCTGCTCTTTTTGGGCTCTTCACATTGCTACACTCTTTCAGTGGTCATCTATCATTGTGGAGGGAGACTCTTCTACCTTATTACAGTACTTTCAGAATGACCTTCCCCCTCCTTGGCACCATTCCACTTGGGTTTATAAAATCAGATCTTTGCTGCCCCAGCTTACTATTCAGTTTAATTTTATTTTCAGAGAAGGTAACAGACCTGCTAATTGGATTGCTAAAAGAGCCTTATCTTCCCAAGAGATAATGGTCTCTTCTACTCTACCTCCCCAGCTTCATCATCTCATCCAGGCTGACTCTTTCCAAGCTCCTCATTTCAGAATTTTGGAGTAATGTCCCAGCTATTGTTACTCTCCCAGCATCTGCTAAAAGCTATTTATAGTTACTGTTGGTGCATTTACTGTTCTTTTATTTGGTTGTTTTCTTTTTAAGTTTTCTTCTGGGCTGATTTTGGGAGAGGCCATTTACTTTCTATTTTATTTTCACTTACTTAGTCTCCTTTCTTTTTTTGGTGTGGAGTTGTAGTGGGTTATTTCTTCCCTGTGGGATCTCTTTTTGTAACTTCACACTTTTAAATCAACATGTAGGGAGCCAAGAGTAGCTCCTTCCCCAAATATATATATATATATATATATATATATATATATATATATATATATATATATATATATATATATATATATATATATATATATATATATATATGGCGGCTGAGGGAGCTGGTGCTCTGCCAGGGTTTGGCCCCTGGCTATGGCGGCTATGAGCTGGACGGCACTGGTGGCTCTTCCCCCTGTGACTCCAAGGTTTGTTCTCAGGTGTGACCTTGCTGCTAGGTCTTTTGGGGGTCTCATTTTCCACTTTGGTGTTTCCCGGGCTGGTTATATTTCAAATCTCTGGTGGTGGTTACTGTTCCATTGGCTGCCTTTTTGGATTTTGGCTTTGCTTTTGTCACCTGTTTTGTTCTTGATTGCTCTCCTGACTAGTTCACTTCTGTTCTGGTGTGCTTTTCCTGGTCTTGGTTTGGTCTTCCGATCTCTCTTCTGGGAGTCCTTCTGGTTTAGGTGGTGTGAACCATGGAGTCTCATGCTGCCAAGCCTTTCCCCATTGATCCAAGTACTAATATTATGTGGGCTAAGGCCACATATGCTGGAGTGGTGGGAAGGGGACAACCTTCTCACAAAAAATTTGACCATCTTGTGTTCCCACAAACCATGCATGACACTGCTGCAGGAAAAGGGAACTCCCCTTTTATTCGATCTGTAGGCAGTAAGGATGGACAACCTGTAGTTTTTTTTTTCTAAAAAGGACATGCAATCCTTGAATGAGACAGTGAAGTATTGTCTTATTAGAAAGTTCCAATTGGGACACCCCAAAATGGAATATGTTAGGAAATGTTTTGAAGAGCTCAATTTGGTGGGAAGCTGAAAACTAGGATTGATGGATGGGAGGCATTTGCTTATTAGGCTCTCTAATGAAGAAGATTATGCAAACATTTTTGGGAAGAAAACAATCTTGATAGCTGGCACATCCATGAAGATATTGAAATGGACCCCAGATTTTGATCCCCTAAAGGAACCCCCAATTATCCCTATGTGGTTCAAGTTCCTAGAATTGCCTTTACAATTATACAACCACAATGCTCTTTATAATATCAGCCATGCCTTGGGACTACCTTTAAAGACAAATACCCACACCTTTGATATGGCTCGACCAGCTGCTGCCAGGGTGTTGGTTGAAAGATATATAACATTGCCTGAGGTGCAGAGAATATGGATAAGGACTAATGAAGACAACCCTGAGGAAGGTTTCTGGCAAGCTGATGAAGTAGAATTTAAGCCTCATTACTGCAAACACTGCAGAATGTTTGGCCATCTGATAGAGCAATGCTACAGGCTACACCCCCCATCCAGAAAGAAACAACCTGGATTCAATAAGGTGATAAGCACTAATCCTGAGGTGGAGCAGCCCAACTTGGAATTAAATGCTGAAGTAGAAACCCAGATGGAACCTCATATTAATCCTGTGCTGAATGATGTTGCTCATACAAATCTGATTGAACCTCAAGATGAACACCAGGCCACTATTGGGGAACGAACTGATCCTGCTGCTGAAGCTGATAGGTCTAGATATTTCTCCTGTAACAATGCAGGTAGTGACTGAAAAAATGACTGAGGAATGGCAGACACAAAAAAGTAATAAAAGAAAGAAGGGCAAATCTGAACTACAAGGGCTACTTGATGCCCATGCTCCAGGAGATCCACCAGATAAAGCTAGTTCTTCCCCTCTTCCTAGGACTAGGAGGAAAGGGAAAACTCCTTCTCAAGGATGAATTTTATGTGTTGGAATGTTAGGGGGGCTGCCCATCCAACCTCCCCGAGTAGAATTAAACAGCTTGTTAAACTTCATAATTTGTGGTGTTTTGCTCATTTGGAACCTTTGGTTCAAAAAAATATAGATAAAACTATTAAGCCTTTCAAGAGATTCTCTTATTTTGCTAATCAAAACAACAAAATTTGGGTATTTGTTAGAAGAGAACTTAAAGGGTCCTTATTGGTGGACCATCCTCAATTTCTACATATGCACTTTTATGTGAATAACCAGGTGGGCTACGCAACCTTTATATATGCGAGCTGTGCTCCCACCCTGCAGCAGATTTTGTGGACTGATCTCACTGCCATTGCTAATAATATGAACTCCTGTTGGTTATTAGGAGGTGATTTCAACTGCATTAACTCAGCTGCTGAAAAGAAAGGGGGCACTGCTCCAATCAGAACCTCCATGGACAGGTTTAACCACTTTATTGATATGGCAAGAGTCATTGACTTGGGCTTCACTGGTCCCACATTCACATGGAGGAGAGGTAACACTTGGGAGAGACTAGACAGAGTCATGGTCAACTCCAAATGGCTACAAACATTTCCATTTACCTTTGTCGAAGCATTTGTACATGGTTTGTTCTGATCGTAGACCTCTCCTAATATCTATTTAAAACTCTAAAGGCAAAGCTGGTGGTCACTTCAGATTCCAAAACATGTGGACTTCTCATCCTGATTTCTTGACTGAGCTGGAGAAAGTGTAGCACCCTCTTGTGGGCCATACTCCTTGGGGAACTCTTTGGGCTCTATAAAAGCTGAATACCCAACATCTTAAAAAATGGAACTGGGATACATTTGGGAATATCCATGTGAATCTTCAACAAGCTGAGGCTAAGGTGGAAAAAATTGAGGAGGGCTTCTCTAAAGGGGAATATAGTGAATCTGATTTATTTTTCTGCATCTGAACAACTTCTCACGCAAGTCAGATACCAAGATGAATTCTATAAGCAAAAGGCCAGTTCACCTAAATTTGTTGATGGGGATAGAAATACAACCTACTATCATGCTTTTATCAATTTAAGAAGAAAGTGTAATATGATTCTTAGCATCACTAATGCCGATGGAGTCACCCTTACTCGCTGCGAGGACATTGCCGGGGATGTCGTGAACCATTTCAAAAATCTATTTAATCGAGTGCACAATTCCAATACTCCCATTAAACATGATTTATTTACGGATCATTTCCATCTGTGTGCGGGAGCTAAACCTAATTGAAATACCCGATGATTCGAAATTAAAGTCTGCTCTAAATTCAATTGATGGCAAAAAAGTTTCGGTCCCGATGGGTTCACATCCAATTTTTACAAATTCAAATTGGGCCACGATTGGGATAGATGTCATTCATGCTGTCCAGTCCTTCTTCCAAGGATTTGACCCTCCACAATACTTTTCAGCCTCCACTATTGTACTCCTGCCCAAAAATAAGATAAGAAAGACTTGGGGAGACTACAGGCCTGTGGTTCTAACCACTGTCATGTCCAAACTGCTGAGCAAAATTCTTGTCACTAGACTTCAACCATACCTCAACACTCTTGTCATGGATAACTAAGCAGCATTTGTTAAGAATAGAACCATCTCAGACAATATACACTTGGCTCAAGAACTGCTGCTAGATTTAGACAGAAAATACAGAGGTTATAATATTATTTTCAAACTGGACATCAAAAAGGCATATGACTCTATTAGCTGGGACTTCATCCTTAAAGTGTTAAGAGCCAGGGGCTTCCAACAAAATTTCATTAACCTCATCCACAGATGGCTTAAATGCAATGTTCATTCTGTATTAGTGAATGGGGAGGAGCATGGCTTCTTTAGTGCAACTAGGGGCATCAAACAAGGTGACCCACTATCCCCCACTATTTTCATCCTAGCCATTGATTACCTTTCCAGACTCCTGGAACAAGCTTTCTCACAAGCCCCTCACATCAACTACCACCACAAGTCAAACATCAGAATAAGTCACCTTGCATATGCTAACGACTTTATCATCTTCTCTAGGGCCTCTAAAGCTGCTATTAAGACAGTAAACAAAATCTTACAGCATTTCACTAAGGTTTCTGGAATGGAATTCAACCTCCAAATATGTCAATTCTTCCCTAGTAAACATCTCAGTTGCAGTCTTAAAAGGTGGATCTCTGATTACACAGGCTTCAACTCAGCTTCTTGTCCTATTCATTACCTTGGTGTTCAATTGATTAAAGATATATGTAAACAAACTCAATTCCAAGAGAGCATTGAGAAAATTCAAGCCCAGATTTCCAACTGGTCGAATTCTTTCCTCTCTAACGGGGGAAGAACCACTCTCCTCAAAAGCATCTTAACTTCCCTTCCTTCCTATACATTATAGATGTTCACCATGAAGAAAAGTACTAATCAACTAATTAGCAGGATGTTCAATAGATTCTTGTGGGCCGACCAACATAAACAAATTCACTGGCTTCCTTGGCAGTAAGTATGTAAACCCCTCCAGGCTGGGGGTCTTGGCTTCAAGAGTTTTGATCAGTTGGGTCTCATCAATCTTTGCAAGTTATTGATAAGATTCAGAGCTAAGAGTTGCCTTTGGGCTAAATTCCTGCATGGCAAATACTGTAGGACTGAGCATCCCACTGTGGTTCTGGCTAAATTGGGGGATTCCAGACTATGGAAAGCTATGCTGAAAATTAAGGAAAAGGCTGAACAAATGTTTATTTGGGAGCTGGGTGAAGGTCAGCTTAACTTTTGGCTTGATCAATGGACTTGGGAAGGTAAGAAGTTGGCTACAGGTACCATTACAACCATGCCTAATAGCTGTGTCAACACTTTCTGGATTGATAACCAGTGGAACTACAGCCTGCTTAGAAACATGCTCTCTTCGATCGGCTCCAAGCGATTATGACTACCAGAATTCAACCTGAGCATAAAGACAAATTAATTATCAAGAACCATAGCTCTCAAAAAGTGTCTGCCTTCATGTATCAACAAATATACCCAGCAAGTAAAATTTCTTGGGGCTCTGAACTGTGGGGTAAACTACTGTCTCCCTCCATGTCCTTCCTTTGTTGGAGAATTAGACACCTCCTTATCCCCACTGATGACATTCTCAAACTCAAAGGCCTTAGGGGACCTTCCTGTTGCCTGCTTTGTAAAAATGCTGAAGAAACAGTCCATCACCTTTTTTTCCAATGTCCCTTCTCCCAGGCAGTTTGGAAGGCACTGATATGCAGATTAAATCTGGATACTCTTAATTTAAGCTGGTCTCTTTTATTTCAGTGCTGGAAGGACTGGAATAATGCCATGTTACTGGTGATTCCATTTTTAGTTGTTTAGTTTATTTGGATGAACCGGAATAAGGCTAAATTCAGTGAAAACTATTCTTCTGCACTAAAGGTGGCAGCAAATTGTTTAACATACATTCAAAAACTTATCAAATTTTAGAATTTTAAGGATATCTGCAATGTGAATATTCTAGCCACCAGGAGGATGTTCACTACTGTTATCTGGAATCCCCTATTGATCATTGGGTGAAGGTAAATACTGAGATGGATGTTCACTGCTGGGATTGGGGGTTTTTTTAGGGACTGTAGAGGAAAATGTCTTCTTTTCTTCCACTCCCCCTTTGCTTCCATGGATGCAATAGAAGCTGAGATGGCTACCATCTTCTGGACTATTATGATTGCATAATCATGTCATATTACCAAACTCCAAGTGGAATATGACTCCCACAGCTGTATTCAATACCTCAGCTCCCATGCTACAGCCCCTTAGTACATCCAGAGATGGTTGTAGAGAATGAGAAGGTTCACCATGGGTATGGATGTAACTTTTAATTTTATAGCTAGGGAGGGTAACTCCCGACGACATTGGCTAGCTTCCCGGAGTCGGTACCAGGATTCGGTCATTATCAGCTCTCACCCTCCCACCCCTCTTTCTTTGTTGTTGCATGGAGATTTGTTAAAACTCCCATATGCAAGATGCTAAGATTTTAAATGAGTTAAGTTTTAAAAAGAATCTTGAACCATAACATGGTGGAACCCTAGAAGGTTAAAATGATTTTCTTCATCAAAGCATAATAATTTCAAATGTCCTTCAAAACATCCAAAAGATCATTTAAGTACCTAAACTACTTCTAAAAAGTCTTTGAATCATTTCAAGTTCTTTTGAACCTATTATGTTGATATATCATTCATCCACAGTCAAATGGAGGTTTGGTGGTAATATTTTTTGACCTGTGCTTAATGAAGTTTGATATTTTAATTGTCCGTATGAGCGGAGTAACAAGACTTTAACTTGACATTTTATTTTAGGAATTATGTGGGTGGATGCCTTAAGGGCAATTGAAGTTATTTAAAGGTTATTCACTCTTGTAATTTAAGTTAGGTAGATAGTGTTTTCAAAGTATTTACAATCAAGTATGTTTTCTTTTCTAAACCTCATTAAGCAAGCTAGATTAAACCCAACTCACTACAAAGCCCTTAATCTTCTATTTTACAAATAAGGGAATATTAGGTGGGTGAATATGATTCATATTAAAAGATTGTATTATCATTCAACCATTGAATAGGGATTTTGAATTAATGAATTATAATCTTCCTAGATCAAAACCCTCACCGCAGGATCATTTGATTTTAATTAATTTCTAAATCATAATAAATTAGGAAATTACAATTTTACCCATGTTATGGAAAAGCGGTGAGTTACTTTCTACCTCTTAACCCCACATCTTTCAATAATCAAAGAGAGCTACCTAAAAACAACATTACCCATCTACCCTTCAGTTTGACCTAAATATTGTTTATAGGTAAAAATTTCATAATTACCATTTTTCCCTTAATGAACTTTCCACTTCATAATTCCTTAAATTTAACTCAAATGAACTTCAAATTTTTATGTTACCCCACTCATGGATCAAATAAAATTTCAGAGAGGAAATTATTATTTTTTTTTAATTTTTAATTAATTTATAATAATTATTATAGTCCAAAATTAATGAATGTCCAGGTTAATTCATTTAGTCAACCAAAATAAGTTTCCATCCTTAGGAAAATTTTAGGAGGTTTACCTAGCTCAAACAACCTCTAAAAATAATTTTCAAGATTTTTAAATTATATTTTTAATTATTATAATTATTTGTTGATTTTAGTGGTTAATTTAATGGAAAATATATTTTAATCTTTAAAATGTTTTTTTATTTTTTTCATTAGTCCCTCTAAGTTTAGAGAACAAAAAGAAACTAAGCTTAATTTTTGTTATTTTTATTTCATTTTTTATAATTATTTTAATGAAAAATTAGTAAAAATATATTTTTAGGAAATTAAAATACAAAGTTATATTTAGAAGATTAGAAAAAAATATTTTATGTCTTCCCAAGTGGCTAAAAAAGAATTATTAATTTAAATATTTCATTTTTTTTATATTTTAATTTATTTAAAATTTAAAAAATAGCTAAAAAAGAATTATTAATTTAAAATGTGATTTTAGTTTTCTTGAGTGCCCCTAGTCACAAGGATTACTCCAAACCAATTTACATATTTTTATAATTTTTAGATTAATTTATAGAATTATTTTAATCAAAAAGTCATATTTACTTAGAAATTTCATTTTATATTTAAAGCCTTTTAATGGCTTTGAAATTTTTACAGGAGCCTTATGAAGTGAAGATCTTTAATTTGGCCCAATTTTACAATTATTTGAATTATTTTATGTTTTCTCATTTTTTTGGAACTTTTTACAATTTTAAATTAGGAAAATAGATTTTGGATTTTGATGCAGACTTTTTATATTGCAAGAACTTATGAACTCAAATTTATATATATTTATAATGATTTTTGTAAAGTCCAAACTTCAACGCAAGTATACGTATCGTATCAAGTAATACAGGGCTCTAATGGAGTCCTGGTTATCGATCCCACAGGGAAGGCACGTTCCTTACAATAAATAGCATATTACTGAAATCCAATACTCAAATCGTAATTAAAGTTTAAGTTTACTTCTACTAACAAGATGCAGAAAGCAGTAACAATTTAGCAAACTACAATTACATCTAATATCATTAAAACATAATTAACTAACACACGCACTAAGCTTGTATTGAAAGGTTTTGATATATATATATATATATATATATATATATATATATATATATATATATATATATATATATATATATAGTATCTTTCCTCTTGCAACGAGTATATGATGTGTGAATGATATGGAATGTTTATTTATTGTGTTGTGTCAGATAGGAGCATAATGTTTCTTTACCCTCAAAAGAGTACCTCCTCTTCCAAGCATGAAAAGAACATTGACATATCCTAAATTCAGTCACTAAATATAAGGCTAGGTTGGGAGGATACCGGCTGTCACTACGGAGCTCCCACTCACCCTTCACCTGAAGGCTAACCTTCGACTTTAGTTACTAATCTTAGGACCAAATTAGGGATCTCAGCCTGTCACCCTGAAACCTCCAATTTGAAGTCCATCAAAACACATTTCCCTATTTATTTGCACTCAATTCCCATGAACTACACAATTCATCCACGGACATTGAATAAATTCTTCATTATTATTGTAGGACCCTAAATACTTTTAGAGTTATTGTTCAACAACAGATTTTAGCAATTGAATTGGCCAGATAGAAAAGTAAATTCAGTTTGAAATGAAAAACCATCACACTTTCTTCAATACTTTAAAATCACTTCAAATCCACATCATCACATCATCACATCTCTATGCAAGAAGAAAGACAAAGGAGACTACTAAGAATTCATAGAGAAGACACAATAAAACATGGATTTTATATATAATAGAAAAGTCATACAAACCACAAAAGCAAATACAAGTTTTCTCTTTCTCTTCTCAACCAAATCCCTTGAAGTTCCTTTGAATCCTTTTTTTCTCTTCTTTGCAACACTCAATTCCCTCTTTAGAATGGAAAGAAAGAAGCAATCTCTCACTTTACTCCGTCTCCTTCACTCCTTAGAGAAGAATCCCTCTTAAATTCTCACTTCTACACTCTTCTCTTCTAAACCCTTACACTCAACACACTCATACATACTAGAACTCTCACTTTTTCCCCACTAGAACCTCTCAAATCCTCTCTAATCCTCTCTAATTTTTTCTGAAAACAGTTACATATATGTTAGAAACAAAATTCCAAGAGTTTCTTTAATCATCCCTTCAAAAAGTCACCAAAACACTCTAAATTTGAATTGCACCGACATTGGACTCCATCGGCGCTCTATCGTCTGAATATTTTCTGGAGCTCTCTGGAAAATGGCTCCGGCGACACCCATTCTGCAAAAAATCATTAAAAATACCTTTCTTTAAAGTGCAATATCACAAAAAATAGGTAAAATTATATAGCAAAAATAGTATATATTTTTGGTGCATCAAAATCTCCCAAACTTAACTATTACTTGTCCTCAAGTAATCCTTTTACTACATAAATATATAACTCAAGGAAATGTATTATTTACCTGAAGGGCACTAAATTTTTTCATTCAAAAGAATATATTGGTAAGACATTTAGAAAGAAATCCAGTAACTCAGGTCAACACTACAAGTATAAGAATATTCAACAATCAAGTCTAAGGGTTCTAGTTTTCTATTTATTTCAAGATAAATCATAATTTGTCACATTAAGAGTGCTTGAAAGACTATGTGAAAAAGGAGTTCATGCAAACTTCATTAGAATGTAGGCCAATACTTTAAGCATAAATTCAGAAATGAAATCAAGTTCTCCCTTTAGGGTGACTCAAGTGAAGCCAATTTTTTATTAGGCATCTCCTCAAGCTTCTCCTCATAAATATTTTTCTTCCTTTTTCTTTTCTTTTTCTTCTTTTTTTTTCTCTTTAGGATTGTTTTTCAATCCTTCTTTTCTTTTTTTTTTACTTTTTCTCTTTTTTTTAATGAGGATTATTATATCTGGATAGCCTTTAATGATTTTGAACTTCACTTTCCTCTTTATAAAGTTCAAACTTGAAACACCTCCTAACTTTATAATTAGGTATGAGTTGTATTATTCATCATAAAGTCACAATCTCTTCTTAACACACAATACTTTAATTCTCTTAACATTTCAAAAATATGGTTTTCTTTACATTAAATAGTTAACTATAATCAAATCCTTTCATATCAAATATCCTACCCTTATAAAATTAACCATTATTACTAAAAACTTTCATGCAATCCTTCCATAATATTCAACTGAAATAAAAAGTTTTAGTTATCTAAAGTGAGGTTCAACTACCAGAAGTTATGCTAATAATTTTTGAAAATATAATAATTGAGAACAAATAAGAGTTAATATTTTTCTAACCTCCCCCAAACTTAAATTTTTCAATAAATTTGAAAAAGTAAAGAGTAAGAGAAACTAACCTTTTTGTGTTGGGATCTAGAAATCTTCAACAGTTATCTGGTATTAGTCAAAAATTACAGCTAACGGGTATGAAACAGTTAGTAACAGTGATAAAAAAGTTTTTAAACATTTGTAGGGTGAAGAGATATTAATTTTAAACATCTAAATATCCAACAAAACACCAAAACTACTAAACAAACTATTACAAAGACTACACAGTTCAGTTAACAATTTCAACTTTTCATTACAACATAACAATACATCAACAGGTTTAAACATCACATGGATAGTAAATAACTACTAAATCATAAAAAGAAACACTACTCATAACAAGAAAAATAGAAACAGAAACAGAAAAAATACCAATCTTCATCACCAGGTTCATCAGCAGGTGATCCAAGAAAAAAATACCTATTTTTATGCCTTGATTTTTATTAAATTTTAAGGATATTATGCTTTAATGAAAGGTATTTTTGTGTTTTTGGATGTAGGTGATGCAAAAATGTTCAAGAAGGAGAAAAATATGAAAAAGGAGAAAAAAGGAGCAAAAAATGGAGCCAAAATGCAAAATTATAAAAATTACTGGCCTGGTGCCTAGGCACCAGAGTCTGACGCCTAAGCGCCAGCTCGATACAAAAAATTGATAAGTTTTTTATGACTTTTATGCGGTTATTTTGATGGTGTGAGCAGTTATTAGACCTTCTAGAAGACTGGCAGTTGTTCCTGGTTTATAGGACATGTGATACAATGTATTTGGACGCTTCAAAACGGTTTTAATCTCAAAGAGGTGCAATACAAAGTGAAGAGGTGCGAAGAACTGGACGCAGTATCTGGCGCCTAGGCGCCAGACACCTTCCAAAATATTCATTGAATGTGGACACATTTTGAAGAGGTGCCTTGAGGCAACCCTTGAAGCCTATAAATAGGAGGGTATTCCTTTAGAGAAAAACGCCTCATCTACCCCTCCCTATCTAGAGTCTAATCTAGAGAGAGAATTAGAGAGATCATATTAGGGCCACCTTTTTACTTTCCTTCAAAAATTAGTGAGTTTATTTTAGATTTTTTATTCAGAGTTTGAAAGACTTGGTGCATCTATAGTTCATTCGTTGTGGAGTCAGTAGGAATCAGAAGTTCAGTAGGAGAAACATCTAAGATAAGTATTTTTATTTTGATTCAAAGTTTAATTATTATGTTTTGTTATTTCATTTAAATGTGTTCTGAGTAGTTACTTTACTTTCTCATTTCAATTATGAAAAGATAAATAAGATAATACAAAATTCGTCGGAGAATTAAAAATCAAATATTTTCAAATCATTGTGATGATATTAATACCGGTTCTTAATTTACTATTTAAATTGGCCATTTAAATTGTTAAAACCTGTTGAACAGTTTTGAGACCTAGAAGGAAATAAATTCTTAACTTGTAGATATAACATGAATCCTTCGGTAGTCGAAGGCCTTGTGCGGGTTATTCAAGGTGAAGTGCAAATAAATAGGAAGATATTATATAATGGGCGAAGAATTGATAAGTTTTTAGAGTGACAGACTAAATTCTTGTGATTTGGTTTATAGAAAAGGAAAGGGTCACTAGTAGGGCCAACCATAGCCACCCTTGGACATCTAGTAGTGTGAGCCTAGATTAACTCATTCAATTAACAATACATCCGGACCTAATCTATAGGCTAGCCAATGTTCTTTGCACCTGGATCAAATGGTAAAGAATAAGAATTCTTCTATTTGGCAAAATACCATAAATTTATATTCTCCACAAATATTATCAATATCTTAGAAAATCTTGGATTAATTGAAAGGGAGAAAGTTGCTTTCTTATTGCTATTTACATCAATTAATTTATTCCTGTTTAATTATTGCATCTAGTAAATTAAAAATTATAAAAGAAAGACTTTAAAATAAAAATATTTAAAGGTCTATAACTCTCTCCTTGTGGGATCGATACTGGGGTCTTTGTTTCAAAGCCCTATATTACTTGAAACGATACGTATACTTGCGTAGAACCCCTAGTGTGTAAAATATTTTCCATAAAATTATATTTATATACACTAGTTGCTATTATTATTTATAACATATATTTTTGAAAGCATTAATTAGTACGTTGATCTTCAGAGGACTTCGGGTCAAGTTTTTGGCTCCTTTGTCGGGGAAGAAGATTTTAGTACGCATATATTTATATCGGGTCAAGTTTTTGGCACAGTTGCCGGGGAGAGCAGAGGCAAACTTTTAGATTTTTAAGTTTTTTTATTCATTTTTCTTTATTAAAAAACAAAACAAATATATATATATATATATATATATATATATATATATATATATATATATATTCCAAAAGACTTGCCTAGCAGGCAAGAAGTATATTAATTTCCATCATCAGTACAGCTGTGTTCTTACAAAAGGAAGGCCTAGCCTATCCCCATGCATCAAAACCGCAAGGGAAGAGGGAGGTGTAGTTTCTACCAAAATTTCACCTTTACAATAACCCTGAGAGGCAAGCCAGTGTGCAGGGGCATTACCCTCCTTAGGTATATAGGAAAATATTACATTTTTACTCTCAACCAAACCCTTCACTCTATTCAACCATCTCTCGAATGTACCATGGAGCAACTTCAGTCCCCTGCAGGAAGCTAATGCAATTGGAAGAATCAGATTCCACAATCAGTAACCTCACATCACAGATCCTGGCAATTCTAAGGGCCCAATAGATGGCCACCATTTCAGCTTCAAGAGCATCACAAGCATCAATAGGAGAATAGAAGAACAATAGACATTGCCCCACCCCATTTCTAAAAATGCCACCAATCCTGAACTCTACCGAATTTTATAGCTACCATCGCATTTACTTTGATCCAAGGTGAAGGGGGAGGGGACCAACCAGCTACCAGAGAAGAAGAGGAAGAAAATCCAGAACCAACTTGGCAGATATCTCTGAATTTGTGGTATTTGGTGAGTTTCTTAAAGTAAGTTAAACAATGAGCAGCAACAAGGGAAGCTCGGGACAGAACACCCTCAAACCCGACCTTATTTCGCCCATCCAGATAAACCAGGCCACAACACAAGGAACCACCAGGAGATTCTCCTTATGCCAGTCCCTCCAGCACAACAATAGATCAAGCCAACTTAAATGCAAAGTTTCCACCTGAATCCTGCTAATGATATGAGTCGAGACCTCTTGAGAGAAAGAACACCTAAAGAACAAATGGTCCCTAGATTCTTCCTCCTGCATACATAATTGACAGCAGGAAGGCCCTCTAAGTCCCTTTAATTTAAGGATATTATCAGTAGGTAGTAGCAAATGCCTTACGCTCCAGCAAAAGAAGGACATGGATGGTGACAGCAGCTTGCTCCACAGCTCAGGTCCCCACCTAATGTGATCCCAGGAATAGAATTTCTGAAAAATAAAGGACACCAGCTTTTGTTGGTGTTGTTGTTTGGTGATAAGCTTATCTCTTTTTTCAGGATGAAAGGGAGTCAAGAGAACCTGCTGTAGCTGGTCAAATGTTAAGATGTTCCTTAGAATTCTGCAATTCCATTGGTTCTCAGACCAAAAGGTATTAACATAACATTTAGAAATAGAAGGTCCATCAACATTGTGAGGAAAAGTGAGTTTCTCCCCTTCCCACACCCAATTATCTAGCCAAAAATTGACTTGTCCCCACCCAGGCTCCTGCGATAAAGGTCCGTTTCGGCCTTATCCTTGACCTTCAGCAATTCTTTCCATAATCTAGAGTCCACCAGTTTGGGCACCACCAGAGAAGGATGATCCTTTCTACAGTATTTTCCATGCATATACTGAGACCAAATGGTATCATTTTCCCTGAATCTAATCCACAGTTTACATAAATTTATGAAGCTAAGCTGTTCAAAGCTTTTAAACCCCAGCCACCCAGCATGAAGGGGTTTACAAAGTCAAGTTTCGAGATAACCAATGGATCCGCCTATGTTGACTGACCCATAGAAATTTATTGAAAATTCTGCCAATGCTTCTTTGTGTGCTCTTTTTCATGATAAACATCTGTAGAGCATAGGAGGGGAGGGCAGTTAAAATGCTCTTCAGTAAAGTTAGCCTCCCCCCATTTGACAGAAAAGAATTAGACCACCCGTAAATTCGAGCTTTGATTTTCTCGCAGTTTCTTGAAATTGAGTATGTCTTGATCTTCCCCTAATCAAATGGACTCCCAGTAGTCGATAGGCAAATTAGTAGATCGAAAACCCGTGTATTCAAGCAATCCGAGTTCTCATCATAAGGCTAACATTAGAACTGGGGTAGAAATGACATTTCTGAAGATTAAGCTCCAAACTAGAAACCTCCTTGAAGTGTGCTAGTGTTTTAATTACATTTTTAATAGCAGCTTTAGAAGAGTTAGAAAAGATAATGATATCATCAGCATAAGATAAATGGCTTACAATAAAATTGGACCTGTGATGGTAGGCTGAGCTTGGTGTTTGGGTAAACACAAAATCTAATAATCTGGATAAGTAATCAAATGCAAGGATAAAAATGGTAGGGGAGAGAGGATCTCCTTGCCTGATACCTCTAGAAGCACTAAAGAACCCATGGCATCTACCTTTCACCATAACAGAATGAGCATTATTGCTCAGCAACATATGGATGAGCTGAACAAAACCTAGCTGAAAACCCCTAGCACATAAGGTTTGGGTGATAAACCCCCAACTGATAGTATCATATGCTTTTCTTATATCCAGCTTGAGTATAACATTTTTGCCTCTACATTTCTTATCTAAATCCAACACCATCTCTTGGGCCGGCAAGATTTTATCTGAAATTGATCTGCCTTTCACAAATGCAGCCTGACTGGAGCAGATTAGGAGATTCAAATGTGGCTGCAGTCTTGCCATGATGATTTTACTGATAATTTTGGACATTACAGAAGTAAGGCTAATAGGTCTGTAGTCTCCCCAAGATTTTCTCAACTTATTTTTTGGGACTAAAACAATAGTAGAGGCAGAAAAATACCTTGGAATATCAATACCCTGGAAGAAATCTTGTACAGCTTGAATTACCTCCTTCCCAACTACTGTCCAACCAGCTTTATAAAACTTGGAAGAGAAGCCATCCGGTCCTGCAGCTTTAGCACCATCAATGGAGTCTAATGCATTTTTTATCTCCTCTTCCCCAGGGATGTCCACTAAGTTAAGATTCTGAACATAAATGCACTGGTTCTGTAGCAAATTATTATAAATAGGGGTAGAGCATCTATTGGGTTGGGTAAAAATTTGAGCAAAGTGATTAACTGCATCCAAAGCAATATCTTCGACATTATGGAGCAAAGTTCCAGCCTCATCAGTGATGGAAAGAATCATGTTACACTTCCTCTTATACTTGATGAATGCATGATAATAGTTAGTGTTTCTATCCCCTTCAATAAATTTGGCAGCAGCTGCTTTCTGTTTATAAAAATCCTCCTGGTACCCGACTCGGACCAAGCAATCGATCATGAGCATTATAAAGAGCGACTTCACTACACACTCCATTAAGAAAACCAGCTTCAGCAGCAGCCACATCCTCTTCAGCCTTCTTAAGATTTTCCTGTACATTCCCAAAAACTGTCCAATTCCATTTTCTGAAATGCTAAGCAGTGATTTTATGAAATTTCCAGAGATTACCCCAATAGGAGCCTCCCATGGGAGAGACCCACACCTTCTCAAGTTCGACCAGAAAATCTGGGTGCTTAGTCCACATGTTTTGAAATCTGAACATACCTCCAGTATTATTATCGGTGTTGTTAATAGAGATGAGCAATGGTCTGTGATCAGAGCCAGCCATGGATAGATGAGTAACAATGGTATAGGGAAATTGCTGAAGCCAAGAGGAATTCCCCAGCATTCTATCAAGTCTCTCCCAGGGTCTTCCCCTTCTCCAGGTGTAAGCTGGACCACAAAAGCCCAGATCAAAGATAGCAGCATCAGCAATAAATTGATTAAACCTATTCATGGAAGCCAAGCTAGGAGAGGCACCACCCTTCTTTTTTGCAGTAGAAGAAAGGCAGTTAAAATCCCCACCAACAAGCCAAAAGGAATTAATGCTGGGTGCAATGTTGACCAGGGTTATTCCAAAGATTCTGCTGATGTACAGGAGCAGAGCTAGCATAAATAAATGTGACAAAACCAAAATGGTCACCAATAGAAACTTGAATATGCATAAACTGTTGATGGTCCACCAAAATAGAACAATGTAGCTCCTTTCTAGCAAATACCCAGATCTTATTACTCAAATTAATCCAACAGTGGAAATTAGGGAATTTTTTAATAATGCTGTGAGTGTTTTTATTAACCACGGGTTCAAGTAAAGCAAAACACCATAGCTTATAATATTTAACCATATATTTAATTCTACTAAGAGAGGAGGGATGAGCAGCCCCTCTTATATTCCAACACGTAAAAATTAATCATAGTAAAAGATTTTTCCCTTTTCCCCTAGTCCTAGGGGCAGAAGAGGGGCTGTCAGGAGGATCACATAAGGGTTGGGATTCCAGCAGACTTTGTATCTCTGATTTGCTTTTCTTTCTTTTACTGTTTTTCTGAATTTGCCATCCAGACTTCAATTCTTCATTCACCACTTGAATCTTACACCCAGATAAGTCCATTTTATTCTCCACTTCCCTGGTTACCCCAGGGAGAGGATTAATTTCTATATTATTCATGTCTTGTGTAGAGACACCACCCTCCACAGCACCTTCTTGCTCCTTCACTGTCTGCACATCCTCTTTTCCCCTTCACAGTCAGCACTTCCTCTTTCATCCCTAGGAGGATCAAGATTAACAACTTCCCTGGTGACAGTTTCAGCAATCAAATTTTCCTGCTCATCCCCTGGAACCAAGTTAACCTTCTGCTTACCAAAAGATTTCTTTTTGTTGGGAGGATGGAGCCTGTAGCAATTTTCCATCTCATGGCCAAACATTCTACAATGCTTGCAGTAAAATGGTTTAAATTCTAATTCCACCTCCTGCCAGAAACCCTCATCTGGTATATCCTCATCAGTTCTCACCCACACTTTATTAATATCTTGGAGTGTAATGTCCCTTTCCACTAAAACCCTTGCTGCAGCTGGTCTTGCCAGATCAAAAGTGTGTGTATCTGTTTTTAAAGGGGTTTCCAGGGCTTGACTTATGTTAAAAAGAGCATTATGATCATATAGTTGGATAGGTAGATTAGGTAGTTTATACCACATGGGAATAATAGGTGGCTCCTTTAGTGGATCAAATTCAGGAGTCCACTTTAATAGCTTCATGTAAGTACCAGCAATTAGGATAGATTGTTTGCCAAAAACCTTTGCATAGTCTTCCTCATTAGAGAGTCTAATGAGCAAGTGCCTACCATTCAGCAACCCAAGCTTCCAGCTGCCAGCAAGGTTTAACTCCTCAAAGCTCTTCCTTACATATTCCATTTTTAGATGTCCCATCTGAAACTTCCCAATCAAACAGTACTTAATGGCATCATTCAGACACTTCATGTCTTTTTTGGAGAACAAGACAGCAGGCAAGCCATCCTTGTTACCAACAGGATTAATGAAAGGGGCATTTCCCCTACCAGCAGCAGTATCATGCAATGCTTGGGGAAAAACCAGATGATCAAAGGTTTTGTGGGCAGAGTTCCCCATTCCCACAACCCCTGCATAAGAGGCTTTAGCCCACATGGCATTAGTTGCAACATCAATAGGGTATGGCCGAGCAGGGTTAGCCATAGATTCAGAACCTCAGAACCAGCTTCCAGTAGAGAGTAGAGTTTAGAGGAAACCAAACCAGCAGAATCCAACTACAGCAAAAGAGAGTCCCTCCCCCACACAAAACCAACCAATGTAACAGTAAAAATTTGAAAAACTTCCAGCCGGGAAAGAAAAAACACATCCAAACAGACCAAAAAGCCCAAGGGAAGCCACACCAAGAAGCAAAACCGAGGAGAAGAACCTACCAAGCTCCATCCAAAACTCCAGTCGCCAAGAGCAAACCCTAGCAGAGCACCTCCCTCCAAACCGAGCCGCCATTTGTATATATATATATATATATATATATATAATATTTATTTTAATTCTTGCTAATTGACTTTTTATGTGTAGTTCTAGATCTGACGGATTATTACATTTATATTCTGAATTAGAAATAATTGTTAGAAGAATTAAAAAAGGAAAACAAATTCAAAAATTTTAAGAAATGACTAATTTACAAAACAATTTACAAAATCCAATTGAAATTAATGATCAAAATGTTTATAAACGATTAAGGAATTATGCTAACCCTACAGTTGATGAACTTCATAGTAGTATTCAAATACCCACTGTAGATGCTAATTCTTTTGAGCTTAAACCGTGTATTATTGAAATGGTTCAAAACAATCAATTTGGTGGAACACCAAATGAGGATCCAAATTTACACCTTGCTAGTTTTTTAGAACTTTGTGCGACCTTTAAATATAACAATGTTTATGATGATGCTATTAGGCTTAGACTCTTTCCTTTTTCTTTAAGAGATAAAGAAAAGATGTGGCTGAACTCAGTAGCAACATGCTCTATTAAAACATGGGCTGAAATGGCACAAAAATTCCTTGCTAAATATTTTCCTCCTTCTAAAACTGCTAAATTAAGAAATGATATTACTTCATTTAGTCAATTTGCCAGGGAGACAATTTATGAAACTTGGGAAAGATTTAAAGAACTATTAAGAAAATGTCCTCATCGTGCTTTACTTGATTGGTTAGTTATTCAAACATTTTATAATGGATTAATTGGATCTTTAAAATCAATTATTGATGCTACTGCTGGAGGTTCTTTAATGTCTAAATCATTTGAAGAAGCTTACACTTTAATTGAAGAAATGGCTAACAATAATTTTTAATGTCCTCCTCAAAAGGATTAATCCTAAAAGAATGGCAAGTATTCATGATAATGAAGCCTTTTCTATTTTAGCTTCACAAGTAGCAGCAATGTCTAACAAATAAGATAGTTTTGCTATTAATATATCACATAATAACTCTGCTAATATTGAAGATTCTCAAACTATTGAAACTTTACAAGCTATTGCTAGTAAAAATAATTCTTATTCAAATTATTATAATCCTGGATGGAAAAATCATCCTAATTTTAACTGGAATAATTCAGAACAACAGGGTAATAATTAATCTCATCCCACTGGAAATTGGAATAATCAAGTTAATTCAAACTATAAACCACCTGGATTTAACAATCAAAAAAAAAAGTTATCTATAGAAGAATTAATTTTACAACTAAGTAATCAATTACAAAATCAAAACACTACTATTTGTAATATTGAGAATCAAATGGGACAAATCGCTAATTTAATTAATCATAGACCCACAGGAACACTTCCTAGTAATGTTGAAATCAATCCAAAAGAAACTGGAAAAGAACATGAACATGCTAAAGCTATATAACTTAGAAGTGGAAAGGAATTAAAAGAAAGAATGCAGAACGAAATTGAAAATGAGATTGAGGTTGAAGAGATTGAAAAATCTAAAGAAAATCCTCCTAATAAATATCAAACTGATATTTCTATTAATATGAAAGTTGAAAAACCACCACCACCTTTTCCTCAAAGACTTAAACAGCAGAAGCTTGATCATCAATTTTCTAAGTTCTTTGAAATTTTTAAGAAACTTACTATAAACATACCTTTTGCTGAAGCTTTGGAACAGATGCCAACTTATGCAAAATTTATGAAAGATATTTTAAGTAAGAAACAAAGATTTGAAGTTTTTGAAACTGTTGCATTAAGTGAAGAATGTAGTGCAATAATTCAAAACAAATTACCTCAAAAACTTAAAGATCCTGGAAATTTTACTATACCTTGTGCTATTGGAGAAATTTTTTGTGGAAAAGCTTTATATGATTTAGGAGCAAGTATTAATCTCATGCCATTTTCTATTTTTTGAAGGTTGAATTTAGGACTCCCACCTCTGTAACCCTTCAGTTAGCTGATAAATCTATCACTTATCCTAAAGGAGTTATAGAGGATGTTCTTGTTAAAGTTGATAAATTTATCTTCCCTGTAGATTTCATTGTACTTAATATGGAAGAAGATAAAGAAATTCCTATTATTTTAGGGAGACCTTTTCTAGCGACCGGACGGGCTATGATTGATGTACAAAAAGGAGAATTAACCATGAGAGTTAATGATCAAGAGATTAAATTTAATTTCCTTAAATCAATGAAGTACCCTGACAAAGAAAATTGTCATCGAATGGAAATAATTGATTATTTAATTGAGAAACATTATCAAGAAAAATGTAAAGTCATTTCTGAAGAAAAACTTGAATTATTAACCGATGAAGATGAAGAACTAAAAGAAGAAAAAACTTATATATTAAAGATAATTGGGAAACTTTGGACAGAACTCAAAATGATATACTTTTACCCTCAATTAAAAAAACCCCTCAACTGGAATTAAAAATGTTACCTTCACATTTAAAGTATGCATTTCTGGGAAATTCATTAACTTTACATGTTATTATTTCTTCTGAGATAAGTAAAGATCAAGAAGAAAAATTGATAGGAGTGATAAAGAATTATAAGAAAGCATTTGGTTGAACAATTGCTGACATAAAAGGAATAAGCCTGTCCATTTGTATGCATAGAATTTTAATGGAAGAAAATTTTAAACCTACTATTGAACCGTAAAGAAGATTAAATCCTATCATGAAAGTGGTTGTTAAAAAA
Source organism: Papilionanthe hookeriana x Papilionanthe teres (assembly GCA_022702705.1). Taxonomy (NCBI): domain Eukaryota; kingdom Viridiplantae; phylum Streptophyta; class Magnoliopsida; order Asparagales; family Orchidaceae; genus Papilionanthe; species Papilionanthe hookeriana x Papilionanthe teres. The sequence continues at coordinate 129,128,016 of CM040428.1, read as the reverse complement.
GAAATTGTTAAATGGTTAGGTGATGGTATTATCTATCCTATTTTGGATAGCCAATGGGTAAGTCCTATTCATTGTGTTCTAATGAAAGGAGGACTAATTGTCATTGTCAATGATAAAAATTAACTAATTCCTACAAGACAAGTTACTAGATGGCGAATTTGCATTGATTATAGGAAATTAAATGACGCCACTAGAAAGGATCATTTTCCTTTTCCTTTCTTGGATCAAATGCTTGATAAATTAGCTGGACACTCATATTTCTATTTTCTGGATGGATATTCTGGTTATCATCAATTACCTGTCGTTCCTGAGGACCAAGAGAAAACAACATTTACAAGTCCTTATAGAAAATTTGCCTTTAGAAGAATGCCTTTTGGTTTATGTAATGCACCTGCAACTTTTCAAAGATGTATGATGTCAATATTTTGTGATTTGATTGACAAAGGAATTGAAATATTCATGGACAATTTATCAATTTTTGGAACTTCTTTTGAATCTTGTTTGGAAAATATTTCCAAAATTCTGAAAAGATGCGAAGACACAAACTTAGTTCTTAACTGGGAAAAATGTCAATTCATGGTCACAAAAAGCATTGTACTTGGTCACAAAGTTTCACAAAAAGGGATGGAAGTTGATCAAGCAAAAGTGAAAATTATTGTTGGATTACAACCACCTACTACTGTTACAGATGTGAGAAGTTTTCTAGGTCATGCTGGATTTTATAGAAGATATATAAAGGATTTTTCTAAAATTGCTAAACCTCTTTGTCATTTATTGGAAAAAGATGCTAAATTTGAATTTAACAAAGACTGTGTTAATGCTTTTAATATTTTAAAAGAAAAATTCATAACTGCACCTATCATTGTTGCCTCTAATTGGAATAAATCTTTTGAATTATTGTGCGATGCAAGTGATTTTGCAATTGGAGCTGTATTGGGACAAAAATATGAGAAAATTTTCAAAGTTATATATTATGCTAGTAAAACTCTTACTGAAACTCAAAGAAATTACACTACTACTGAGAAAGAGCTTCTATCTATAGTATATGTCTTTGATAAATTTAGACCTTATATTCTTGGTACTAGATGCATAGTTCATGCTGATCATTCCGCTATTAAATATCTAATGTAAAAAAAGGATGCTAAACCTAGACTAATAAGATGGGTTTTACTTCAACAAGAATTTGATTTTCAAATAGTGGATAGATTAGGAATGGACAAGCAAATTGCTGATCATTTATCTAGAATTAAGAATGATGTTATTACTGAAGAAAAATATAAATGAGAAATTTCCTGATGAACATTTATATGTTATTCAAGGATACCAAACACCTTGGTATGCGGATATAGTTAATTATTTAGTTAGCAAAATTCTACCTTATGGATTGGATGAAAAATTTATTAAGAAATTTTAAAAAGATGCTAAATATTATATTTGGGAAGATCCTCATTTATTTAAATTAGGAAGAGAATCTATAATTCGAAGAAGAGTACCTTATGAAGAAACTTTTGCTATTATTCAAAAATGTCATGATTCCGATTTTGGAGGACACTTTGGAATAGATAAAACTGCATTTAAAATTTTAAATTCAAGATTTTATTGGCCTACTTTATTCAGAGATGTGAGACATTATGTTAAAACATGTGATCGATGTCAAAGAATGGGAAATATATCCAAGAAAGATGAAATTCCTTTATACTATATATTGGAAGTTGAAATTTTTGATATATGGGGTTTAGACTTTATGGGACCATTTGTACCATCATCTGGAAAAATTTATATTTTATTAGCAGTTGATTATGTTTCAAAGTGGATTAAAGCTGTAGCTTTGCCTAACTGTGACTCCAAAAGTGTATATAAGTTCTTAAAGAAGATGATTTTTTCAAGATTTGGAATGCTTAAGGTTATTATCACAGATGGTGGAAGTCATTTTAGAAATATAAGAATTCAATCATTACTGCAAAAATTTGGAATTAAACATAATATTGCAACTGCATATCACCCACAAACAAGTGGAATGGTTGAAGTATCAAAAAGAGAAATTAAAAGAATTTTAGAGAAGATTGTTAATCCTAAAAGAACTGATTGGATTGATAGACTTGATTCTGCATTATGGGCTTATAAAACAGCTTATAAGACACCAATCGGAATGTCACCTTACCGGTTCATTTTTGGAAAACACTGTCACTTACCTGTTGAACTTGAACATAAAGCTTATTGGGCGATAAAGGAGTTTAATTTTGATTTGAAAACTACAGGAGAAAAATGATTATTGCAATTAAATGAGATGGATGAAATAAGAAATTAATCATATGATAATGAAAAAATTTATAAATAAAAAATGAAGGTATTACATGATAAAAAGATTTCAGGAAAAATATTTGAGCCTGGACAAGAAGTATTGCTATTTAATACTCGTTTAAGACTTTGTCCTGGAACATTGAGATCAAAATGGATAGGACCATATATAATTGAAAAAGTATACCAATATGGAGTTGTGGATATTAAAGACCCCAAAATGGGAAAAATTTTTAAAGTTAATGGATTAAGATTAAAGCCATATTTTGGAGACATTAAAAAGATTTATAAAGAGGCTTATGAAGGAAGTCAACATGATTAAAGAATTACTTAGGTTGGGCTGACGATGTTAAACCAAGCGCTTAATGGGAGGCAACCCATAGATTTTATTTTTAGTGTGTTTTTACATTTTTAAAGTATAGTTATGCCTCGGTCTTGACTAATTTTATATAACTTCAGAAAATTAAAAATTATCGTGAAGTATATAAAGTTTTGACTTTCGATCACTCCATTTCATATGCGAGTAAAAAGGAGATCAAGTTAAACTTCATTGAAATTATGTATAATTGTGTTATTGAGATTGTTCTGATCTTACCATTATAATTTACCTATTTTTTGAGAACGAAACCTTAAAATTTGATGTTAGGCGAAACGGAGTCGAACATGGTTCTGGAGCCTAGGCGCCAGAATTCAGCGCTTAAGCACCAAAATAAGTTGTGTGTCGATGGGTCCAGTGCCAAGGTGCCAGATTTGGAGCCTCATGTAAAAACCGAAAACATTCCGTTTTTCACACGATTTTCACCTTTAAATTAACCCATCTTCATCCCCAATCTCTACGTAATCATAATTTTGACCCACACACTCTATTTTTGAGAGATTAGAGAGGATTTTTGAAGAAATGTAGAGGAGAAATCTTGGAGAAGAGACTAGAGACAAAGGTCCAAAAGATCCTCAACCCTACTTCAATGGTTTCATCGCTGTAAGTTTAGAGAAAATTTCTAGTCGTCTTGATAAATTTGAAGCAGATTTCAAAAGCATTGGAGATCGTCTTCAAGAGATGTATCATCAGATTGAACATCTGAAATGGCAAGCGAAATTCCAATTTGATCATCTAACGGCTTATCAAGATGCTTAAGTGGAGATGTATGCGAAGAACAATTGAATCGACGAGAAAATGGCTACGGATTTTCCAAGAGCATTAGTGTTCTTCCCAAGTGGCTGAATAGTTTTCCTTGCCAAGATAATGGAAATTAGATAGTGATTTGGTGAGATCGTGATTTATCTAGTGCGTCGTTGTATCGATTTAGTGAATCGATTGTGTTTGTTTGTGTATTTGCTTTCATGTTCAATGTGTGTTGTATTTGTTTTCAAATTGTGTTGTTTGATTGTGTGTTAGGACTTGAATCATTATATTATACTTATCTGAAGTGTATTGAGCCAATATTGAAGATTATAAATGGAAATTAGAGGAGTTTGATTTAAACCTTGTGTTTGATTGGTGGATTTAATATTTAATTTTTAAAATTTTTGGAAAATGTTTTGGAAGTTAGAAACTGAAGCCCTACTCTAATATGAGTAATTGGAAGTTGAATTTATGAATTTTGGTGAAAAATAAAATTTTTAGAGTGATTTTTGTGAAAGGCGAGTATGGCGCCTAGGTGTCAGAATTCAGCGCCTAAGCGCCGGTTCGGCCCACTTACCCGAAAAACACCATATAAACCCCATTAGCCATGGATGACGCCTAAGCTTCATCTCCTTTCCTATTTTCATAAAAATACATCTCTTAGATCCATTTTGAGGTCAAAACATCAAGTATTTGGGTGTGAAATCACTTGATTTCTTCGTCTCATGGTCAGATCTACACTCTAATCCCTTTATTTTCGATTTTCACCATAGTTTTTCCTATGTTTTGCTAAAAATCAAAATTTTGAGAAAAGTTTTGATTTTTAGGTATTCTATTTGGATTTTTTTTAAACTTATTTTAAGTTTCTTAAACTTAAAAAGAGTTTAAATATTTGATTCCTAAATTTATTCTTATTTTCCTTCACGTTTAGATGACACTGAAATCTAAGCGAGGGAAGGGATGAGAAAATTTTAACAATAGCAAGTTCGCGACTGCGGCAACGCATTTTCGATATCACGAATTTGCGAAGTCGAGAAAGTTTATCTCGGAGCGAAGCTTTTACAATCCGGGGGAAATAATTGAGAACACAATCGTTGCGCACAACTGGCAACGATTCTGTTATTTCACTGTTGTTGCTGTTATACCATCGTTCTCGAATTTTATGCTAACTTTTTAGATGTGAAAGACTACGAAGTCTTCGTCAGAGGTATTGGAGTAGGATTTACTCTAGAGAGGATCAATGTGTTTTATGGATTGCCACCTACCATCGAGTGCCACTATTCTGGATTATCTCCATCTGAGGGAGATCTTGAGATGATTATTGCTTATTTGACTGACGGCACTGGAGCCTGGAAGATCCGAAATGAAAAATGGTTAAATTTCAAATCCTACAAATTAAATGGTGTTTCAAATGCTTGGCATTATTTTAATTCTGCTAGACTTCTACCTTCCAACTACCTGAGTGAAGTCACCAGAGATTGAGCTATCTTAAACTATTTCATTCAGGAGAGGAAGCTGATAGATGTTGACAGTATTATTTACGATTCTATGGAGTCTATTGCTAGATCTAGAACTTCTGTGGGACTGGGATTCCCATCTTTGATCTATTCTTTATGTGTTAGCAATGGAGTCACTGCTGATATTTCTGAGGAGAAGCTGAAGTCTACCAAGCGAATTGGGCAGGAGAGTGTTAGTATCTATGATCATCTTCGAGGGAAGAGATCGACCGCTCCTTCTACTTCTGCACACACTTCAGGTAGATCTTCCACTTCCAAACCATCTACTTCTACTGCTGAGACACCATATAATTTTTGGGAATCGATGCATGATCAGTTAATAGAGCAGCAGCATGAGTTATTTCAAACTCACTGCAGAGTTGATTCTATTGATAAGAAAATTGATCATTTATTTGAGTATACCCAGAGGAAGAGTAGTTGCGATGCTGAGTATGATGAAGCTCTCGTTAGATTCCTCAAGGGAGAGCACGATGTTCAGTTTCCTGCCATTCCTAATTTCTCACCATATGTTGATTCTAAGGATGTTGAGTTTTCTTTTGGTGATGATAACGATGCTGAGGCTACAGACAGTGATTAGTAGCCTGATTTACCTCTGAATTGTGCTAAGTCTGTTGTTAGTTTAGTTTTTTTGCTAGTATTGATTGTTGTTTGTTGTTTGCTAGTTTAGATTTGTTTATTTACTTTGTGTGGATTATTGGATGTTAAGACTGTTGTTTGAGTATTTTTAATGTATTGTGTTTAATATTGAAATTTAGATAAATTTATGTTTATTCCTATTTCAGCTTACTGTTTAGTAGTTAGTAATGTTGTTCTGTTTTTTTAAGTAGTATAGTCATTTAATTTAATTATTAATGAGCCTGCTTACTTTTATACCTGCTTCATTATTTCAGTATTATTCATAAAAGCATGTGTGGAAGTACATTTTTCTTTCTAGAATGTTTTTTTTACATACTTATAAAAATTCCTTTTAAAATTATGTTTTTCATTCTAGCATACTTTAGAAAAGAAAAAAAAATTTTCATGATAGACCAAAACATAAGTTTGGGGGAAAGGGAAAAATACATTCAAATTTAAATTTTATTTCTCCTTAAAGAACTAATATTTTCTTAAAATAAAAATTTTTAACATAACATGAGGAATGAAGAATCTATTTAAGATCACTTAAATTTTTGAAATAATAAATAATTTAGTGGACTTAACCAAAAATTTTAATAACTTCGATTGATTTTAAAAATAGAATTATTAAACTTAAAGAAGAATAAGATTAAGAAAATTTTCTATTCATAGTAGAGATAATTGAATTTTAGAAGTATTAAGAAATCAAAAATTATAACTCGAAAAAGAATAGATTGAAATTCTTTTTGAAATCTATTTATGTTATAATAATTAAGTTAAAATGCATAACTTTGAAAATATAAGTTAAGGATAGTGAAGTTCAAAACCATTAATAGGCTATCCAGATACAGTAATCCTCACTTTAAAAAAAAAGAAAAAGAGAGGTGAAGTTTGAGGAAATGCCTAATAAAAAATTGGCATCACTTGAATTAACTTATAAAAAGAAAACTGATTACATTTATTACTTAATTTTTATGCATGTATTTTTATTAGAAAAGAATTTCATGAAGATCTTTTTCTTGGGAACAATTTATGTGATCTTAATATAATAAACTACAATTATTTTCGAAGCGAATGACAAATTCTTGAAGTCTTATGATTTGGTAGTTAGAATATTCTTTAAATTCTTAAAATTAAACATAGTTAGTGAAATTTGGTTAATGATTTACTAAAGCCTTTATAATATAAAAAATCATAAGGAGTCTTAAATAGTTACCTTTTTATTCTAAATGTTTCACATTTTATATAGTAAAAAGGGTTACTTGAGGACAAGTAACGTTTAAGTTTGCGGGAGTTTGATCCAAGAAAAAAATACCTATTTTTATGCCTTGATTTTTATTAAATTATAAGGATATTATACTTTAATGAAAGGTATTTTTTATGGTTTTGGATGTAGGTGATGCAAAAATGATCAAGAAGTAGAAAAATATGAAAAAGGAGCAAAAAGGAGCAAAAAGGAGCAAAAATGGAGCCAAAATGCAAAATTGTCAAAATTACTGGCCTGGCGTCTAAGCGCCAACTCGATACAAAAAACCGTTAAGTTTTTGACAACTTTTGGGCAGTTATTTTAACGGTGTGAGCGGTTATTGGACCTTCTAGAAGACTGGTAGTTGTTCCTGGTTTATAGGACATATGATACAATGTATTTGGATGCTTCAAAATGATTTTAATCGCGAAAAGGTGCAATCCAAAGTGAAGAGGTGCGAAGAACTGGACACGGTATCCGGCGCCTAGGCGCCGGACACACCTTCTAGAAGATTCATTAAATATGGACACATTTTGTAGAGGTGTCTAAAGGAAACCCTTGAAGCTTATAAATAGGAGGGTATTCCCTCAGAGAAAAAACACCCCATCTACCCCTCCCTATCTAGAGTCCAATCTAGAGAGAGAATTAGAGAGATCATATTAGGGCCGCCTTTTTACTTTCCTTCATAAATTAGTGAGTTTATTTTAGAGTTTGTATTCAGAGTTTGAAAGAGTTGGCGCATCCGTAGTTCATTAAGCTGTGGAGTCAGTAGGAATCAGAAGTTTAATAGGAGAAACATCTAAGATAAGTATTTTTATTTTGATTCAAAGTTTATTTATTATGTTTTGTTATTTCATTTCATTGTGTTCTGAGTAGTTACTTTATTTCTCCTTTCAATTATGAAAAGATAAATAAGATAATACAAAATTTGTCAGAGAATTAAAAATCATATATTTTCAAAACATTGTGATGATATTAATACTGGTTCTTAATTTACTATTTAAATTGGCCATTTAAATTGTTAAAACCTGTTGAAGAGTTTTGAGACCTTGTGACCTAGAAAGAGATGAATTCTTAACTTGTAGATATCACATGAATCCTTGGGTAGTCGAAGGCCTTGTGTGGGTTATTCAAGGTGAAGTGCAAATAAATAGGAAGATATTATATAATGAGCGTAGAATTGATAAGTTTTTAGAGTGACAAACTAAATTCTTGTGATTTGGATTATAGAAAAGGAAAGGGTCACTAGTAAGGCCCACCATAGCCACTCTTGGACATCTAGTAGTGTGAGCCTAGATTAACCCATTCTACTAACAATACATCCGGACCTGATCTATAGGCTAGCCAATGTTCTTTGCACCTGGATCAAAGGGTAAATAATATGAATGCTTCTATTTGGCACAATACCATAAATTTATATTCTCCACGAATATTATCATTATCTTAGAAAATCTTGGATTAATTGAAATGGAGAAAGTTGCTTTCTTATTGCTATTTACATCAATTATTTTATTCCTGTTTTATTATTGCATATAGTAAATTAAAAATTATAAAAGAAATACTTTAAAATAAAAATATTTAATGATCTATAACTCTCTCCTCGTGGGATCGATACTGGAGTCTTTGTTTCAAAACCCTATATTACTTGAAACGATACGTATACTTGCGTAGAACCCCTAGTGTGTAAAATATTTTCCATAAAATAATATTTATATACACTAGTCTCTATTATTATTTATAACATGTATTTTTGAAAGCATTAATTAGTACGTTGATCTTCAGAGGACTTTGGGTCAAGTTTTTGGCGCCGTTCATTTTAGTACGCATATATTTATATCGGGTCAGTAGGACCAGGTCTATACGGTGTATAGCTGAGGCAAGTAGGGAATATCACATCTGTCTCCCCCCTCATGAATCTGACCTGGGCATCATGATAGGCAATATTGAACTCATCTCTTCTTCTCATATAATCTTCATCCAGATCACTTCTAGCCTCAAACAAATCCATCCTACCATTGAGTCTATCCATACTAACACTCTGTAATCTTAGCTGCTCCATAATATCGGACGATGTAGGGGGTTCAAACGTAGATGGAATGTCATAAATCGTAGTAGGAATATCAGTACTCCTACTCTCATCTTGTTCTCCCACATGAGACTCATAAGCACAAATGATAGTCTTTGTAATTGGTCTCAGTGGTATAGCTACCTCTTCAGAACTATTGAACTCTACTCCATACTGTGCACACAGGGCATGAACTAGGGTAGGATGTCCTAATCCTACAGTGGTCTCACCTCTAGTAATAGACTGAATGTTCTTAAAGACAATATCTCCAATATTAATCTTCTTCATATTCTGAATACAATAGTTCAGAATTGTTATATCCCTTGTAACTTCACTGTGGTGATAAGAAGGTAACAGTCATGTAGAAATGAAATAGTGTCAAACATTAGATGCAACATTTAATTTGGAAGCAGGGAAGTTAATCATCTGTTTTTGACTTACTTTCCATTCCCCTTTTCCTTCTCTCAGAAAAGCAATTAATTTATTCGTGTTTGCCTCTCGAGTATCAAAATTTTCATATCCACATACAAAAGGTTCCCAAGTCTGATAAAATGCATTGATACGCTGAGGGGTAAATTTAACCATTTTTCCTCTAACTAGCATATACTCTGTCTCAGTCCAGGGCACATTAGCATAGAACTCTCTAACAACACCCAAAACAGCATTTGCAGTAAAATAACAAAATCTCTCCCATTTTCGATCGACAATTAACTGTTCAATAGAACCACCAGGATTGTTAAAAGCTCGATCCTGAATACTTTTTATTGTAAAGGTAAGAATTAAAACGAAATTGTGCTTTATCAATGACAAATCTTTCTTCATAATAATCAAATTTTCTCTTCCCTTTACTCATCCTTGGAGCCATGTGAATTTCTAAAAATTCTAGTAAATTCTAAATCCACAATGTAACAAACTCCAAATACTATTCTAAACAAGTAAGAGCAATTTTCATCATAGGAAATCTCAAAATTTCTTCAAAAATTTCAAAATTCCAATCTAAGCAATGTAAGAGATTCCTATGGTGAAAATAAAAATTGTTAACTTAAAGTGAAGCTCTTACCGAGGGAAGTATAGATCCATTCTCGAAATACCTTGAAATCCCTTCAAATCCAACATCTAGCAAGCCCTAGGATTTCAAAGTCTCAAAAATGGAGGAGGAAAATGAAAGCAATGAAAAAAATAACGGGTCCCAGGTTCAAAATTGCGAAATAAGTGGGTTTTGACCTTTTTCTGTATTTGAGAGCCGGCGGCGCTCGATATGGCACTGGAGGCGCTCTATTTTTTTAAATTGGCCAAAGTCTCTGGATTTGGGCGCCTGCAGTGCCAGTGCAAAAAATTTTTTGGATCCAAAATTTTTTTCGAAATTTCAATTGTTTCATCCTCCACAATGACATTTAATACTTCATTAAGCATCTATTTCATCACACAAGCAATAACTAACACAATTCTTACGCAAACAACACAAAACATCATTTCTATATATAAAATTCACATTACAGCATAAACACTAATATGTTCATCAAATCAAACCAACAACTCTTAGATTTTTAGTGTTGCAAGTACACTATGATAAGCAGACACTAAAATATAAGCACACACAATGAAATTAAGCATAGAAAATACAAATGCAAACTACAAAGCAAAGCAAAGAAAATACTAAACACACCAAACAAAATTAAGTAAAGTAAAGCAAACACACATTAAACATAAGCAGAATCCAGTAGTCATTCCTCATCAGTCTCAGAACTATCTTCCTCTCTGATATCTCCAATAGATTGGTGATGCACGAACAAATTGTAGAATGGATGAAATGGGAATTCATCAGATGAATCCTCAGAAATCACAACATTCTTCTTCATGAGATTAATCAAGCTCATCTCAATCAGACCAGTGTGATCAAATTGTTCCTTCATACTCCTGTCTGTATGATCAAATAAATCAGAAATATTATTAATAACATTCAAAACATTCTGTACCTCTTTTTCCAACTGCTTGATTTTCTTTAGTATCACTCTGAAACTTTCAGGAAAGTAAGGCTGAATGGGTTGTTAAGTCTGAGTTGGTTGATCATCAAGCAGATCCATATCACCTTCATCACCTACTGTTTGGTAGTCATAAAGATTAGTTGGATCAATAGGCCTCCAAGGAAGAAGAACATTTTCCCATCTCTCATGCCGAATTTGTGATTGACTACACAATAGAAATATGTTGGATGGGTATCCAAGCCCATATTTAGATCCATGAACAATCAATCCCAAAACTGATTTCACAATTATATTTTTAATATCAATCAACATTCCACCTTGAATACAAGAATTTAAAATAGCACTTTCCTTGGTTACTTTACTAATCTTCAAAGTTGGAAATAACTTCGCCGAAATAAAATAATGCCACTGTTTTGACACCAGATTTAAAGATGCAGAGGGGAAACTAATATATCCATTGTCTCTTACTTACCAATATGCATTTTCATCTATTAAATAACGATACACATCATTCATATTATCGCTTGTTGCATAAAAATTGGAATAGTGGCAGATAGGTTCATTCTCAATCATAAAGAGATCATTAATTCTCACAGGAGTGAATTGCACAAACCTTTCTCAGACATAGACGAATCATTGATTAATCCCGTGAAGATTTGCATAGAATTCCATCACAACCGGAATGACTACGGCAGCGGTAGTGTAACATATCACTTCCCAACATCTTTCCTTTATTATCTCTTCAACTCTTGTAGTAGGATTATCCATACCTCCATTAATAAAGCCTCTTTCCTTGATAATCCTCCTCTTCATCATCACCTTATTGAATAATCGCTGCGCCTCGAAACTGATAAACTTCTATCAGCTGAAAACGCGAGATCAAGGGGTTTTTATGGAGTAGAAATCCATGGGATGCAAATTGGGAAAGGAAATTTTCATTTTTCATGAGTTTGGAAGTTTAAAATGGAGTTTAGGGAGTTATAAGGAAGAAGATCCCGCTCAAAACTGCCAAAAATCGCATTTTAAAACTCCAAAACCGTCAATAGGTTTTGGGCGTCGGCGGTGCTCGATAGGATGTCGGCGGCGCTTAGGCACCGGCGGCACTCAAGCCTGAAATTCTACAAACATCTCTGTATTTGGGAGCCAGCGGCACCCATTCTTGTGCTGGTGGTGCTAGTGGTAAAAAATTTCACCGAACTTCTTTTGGCACAAAATATTCCAATATCTCAATTTGATCCAATATTTATCAATTTTTAAAATTATTTATGAGCGATTAAGGTTCCAAAATAACTATCTAAAAGAACAATTATAACAGACGAGCAAACACACCATAAAGATACATGTGAGTTGCCTCACATAAAGCGTTTGGTTTAACTTCGTCAGCTCGACAAACCATTCAGTTCATCGAGATGACTGAGCATTAAACCTCATTGAATTCAGGTTGAAACTCGTCAAAGTAAGGCTTTAATTGATGCTCATTAACCTTGAAAGTCTTTCCAGTATCAGGATCCTCAATATCAACTGCTCCAAAAGAACGAACTTTTACAACTATAAAAGGTCCCAACCATCTAGACTTGAGCTTCCTAAGAAATAATTTTAACCTTGGGTTGTATAACAAAACTTTCTGTCCATATTCAAATTTCTTTTTCAATATCTTCCGATCATGCCATAATTTCATTCTCTCTTTATAAATCTTGTCATTGTGATAAGATGCATTTCTAATTTCTTCCAATTCATTCAATTGCATAAATCTCTTCTCTCCAGCATTTTTCAAATTAAAATTGAACTCTTTTATCGCCCAATATACTTTATGCCCCAATTCAACCAGTAAATGGAAAGTCTTATCAAACACTAGTCTATAAGGAGACATTCCAATAGGGGTCTTAAAAGCAGTCCTATAAGCTTATAATGCAGCATCTAATCGAGTAGACCAATCTAATTTGTGATAATCCACAGTTTTCTCCAAAATTCTTTTAATTTCATGATTAGACACTTCTGCTAAACCACTAGTCTGGGGATGATAAGCAATAGAAATTATATGAATAATATTATATTTCTCAATCAATCTCTTAATTTGACTATTCCTGAAATGGGATCCAACATCATTTATAATCACTCTCGGTATTCCATTTCTTTAAAAATTTTGAAACACTCCGAGCATCACATCTAGGTAAAACAATAGCTTCAATCTATTTCAAGATATAATTAATTGCAACCAGTATATATAAATTTCCAAATGATGGAGTAAATGGTCCCATAAAATCTAATCCCCGTACATCAAAAATTTCAACTTCCAAATTATAGTTTAAAGGCATTTCATTTCTTCTAGAGATATTACCTACTCTCTGACATCGATCACATGATTTAATATATTTGTATACATCCTTAAAAAGAGTAGGCCAATAAAATCCAGATTGTAAAATCTTAAAAGCTGTTTTATCAACACCGAAATGACCTCCAAATTCAGAATCATGACATCATTGAATAATTAAATTAGTTTCTTCCTGTGGCACACATCTCCTAATAATCAGATCCTTACACTGTTTATATAGATAAGGCTCATCCAAAAAATAAAATTTTGCATCATATTTAAACTTCTTTTGTTGTTGTCTTGTTAAATCATGTGGTATAATATCACTCACAATATAATTCACAATATCAGTATACCAAGGAAAACGTCTTCCCATAATAGTATAAAGTTTTTCATCAGGGAAAGTTTCTGTAACTTCCTTCTCAAATTCAGATAATTTATCATACTCTAATCTCGACAAATGATCAACTATTTGGTTATCAGATCCCTTCTGATTAACTATCAGAAAATCAAAATCTTGCAGAAGAAGTATCCATCTAATCAATTTAGGTTTGTCATCCTTCTTTTGCATTAAATATTTGATAGTTGAATGGTCTGTATGCACAATACTTTTAGCTCCAATTAAATAAGGTTTAAACTTTTCAAAAGCAAATACAATAGCTAATAACTCTCTTTGAGTAGTGGTATAATTAATTTGAACTTCATTAAGAGTTTTACTAGCATAGGAAATGACATTGAAAACTTTATCATGCCTCTACCCCAACGCTACTCCGATCACATAATCATTAGCTTCACAAATAAGTTCAAATGGTTTCTCCCAATCAGGTGAAACAATTATAGGTGCAGTGATTAATTTCTCTTTCAATAATTCAAAAACACATAAACATTCATCATTAAAATCAAATTTTCTATCATTTTCTAGAAGTCGGCACAAAGGTTTAGTAATTTTAGAAAAATCTTTAATATATCCCCTGTAAAATCCAGCGTGTCCCAAGAAACTCCTCACCTCTCTCACGGTAGTAGGTGGTGGCAATCTCTCAATAACACTAATTTTAGTAGGTTTGACCTCCATACCATATTCAGAAATTTAATGCCCAAACACAATGCCTCTTGCAACCATAAATAGACATTTCTCCCAATTCAGAACTAAATTTGTTTTCTCAAAAAGCTCCAAAACGTTTGCTAAATTTTCCAAAAAAATTTCATATGAAGTCCCGAATATAGAGAAATCATCCATAAAAACTTCTATTACATTATCTATCATACAGGTGAAAATAGACATCATACATCTTTGAAACGTTGCATGTGCATTACAAAGTCCAAAAGGCATTCTTTGAAAAGCAAAGGTTCCGTAAGGGCTAGTAAATGTTGTCTTCTCTTAATCCTCAGGTGCAATAGGTATTTGATGGTAACCAGTATATCCATCCAGAAAGTAGTAGTACTTGTGTCCAGCAAGTCTATCCTGCATTTGATCGAGAAAAGGAAGAGGAAAGTGATCTTTTCGGGTGGCGGCATTTAATTTCCTATAGTCAATACAAATTCGTCATCCATTAATTTGTCTTTTGGGTATAATTTCATTACATTCATTCACTTCAACAATCACTGCTCCCTAGTTTGGTACACAATGTATTGGACTCACCCAAGCACTATCCGAAATAGCATAAATAATTCCAACATCCAGCCATTTTAAAATCTCTTTTTTAACTACATCTTTCATTATTGGATTCAATCTCCTCTGCAGATCAACTCTCTCTTTATGTTATTCATCTAATAAAATCCTGTGCATACAAATCGAAGGACTGATTCCTTTAATATCCGCTAAAGTCCATTCAAAAGCCTTCTTATATCTTTTTAAAATTTCCAACAATTTTTGTTCTTGATATTCATTTAACTCTGAAGATACAATAACTGGTAGGGTAGATGATTCTCCTAAATAAATATACATCAAATGATTAGAGAGAATTTTCATCTCAAGTTTAGAAGGATTTATTATAGATGGAATTAAGCTTTTATCTCCACCTTCCATAGTGTCTAATACTTCAAATCTTTCCTAAACATACACCAAAACTTCATTATTCTTTTTATCTGAATTTTCTTCATTTTCAATTCCTTCTTCAAAAATATTTTCATACTCCGCTTCTTTTTCAAATATATTTTCAAAATAATCATTACTCAAATATTCACAGACCTCCATCCTAAAATATTCATTATCTTTTTCCATTGAGGGATACTTCATAGATTTCAAAATCTTAAAGGTCACCACTTGATCATTAACCCTCATAGTTAATTCTCCTTTTTGAACATTAATCACTGCTCTCCTAGTAGCAAGGAATGGTCTTCCCAAAATGATTAGAATTTCTTTATCTTCCTTCATATCAAGTACAATAAAATCCACAGGAAAGATAAATTTATCCACTTTCACTAACACATCTTCCATCACTCCTTTAGGGTAAGTAATGGAATGATCGGCCAACTGAAGAGTCACAGATGTAGGACAAATTTCTCCTATTCCTGACCATTTGAAAGTTGATAAAGGAATAAGATTAATACTAGCTCCGAGATCATATAAGGCTCTTCCAAAAAAATTTTTACCTATAACACAAGGGATAGTGAAACTACTTGGATCTTTAAGTTTTTCTGGAAGCTTCTTCTGAATAATTGCACTACACTCTTCTCTAAGTGCAATAGTTTCATGATCTGTGAACTTTCTTTTCTTTTTAATGCTTCAACAAAAGGAATATTTATCGTTAATTTCTTCAGGATCTCCAAAAATTTTCCAAATCTGTTATCCTTGTTTTGTTGCTTCAATCTTTGAGGAAATAGAGGCGATGGTTTTTTAATAGTAATCTTCATTAATTCAAAAGGATATTCCAAGTCTGGATAAATCCTATTAGAACCTTTTCAAATATCCACCTTCTCCTTTTCTATTTGAACTTGTTTTTGTACTCTTGTCTCCAATTCCTTTCCACTCCTTAGTTGAATAGCTTTAAGTTGTTCCTTTTTTTGATCTTTTGGATTGATCTCAACATTACTTGGAAGCATTCCAGAAGGTCTATTATTAAGTACAGTGAAAATATGCCCCAACTGATTTTCAATATTTTTCATCGCAACACCTTGAGCTTGTATCTGATTTCCTATATTCAGAATCATTTCTTCAGTAGACAACTTCTTATCCTTAAATTGTGGGTTACTATTGAATCTAGGAGGATAAGATAGTCTAAAATTGGTATTTCCTTGATTGTACGAATTTCCAACTGGATTTATAGAATTGTTCCCCCAATGTGGTTTAACATTATCGTTGTTATTATTCCAGTTGAAATTTGGGTGATTCTTCTAACCAGGATTATAATAATTCGAATAAGGATTATTAGTTCTATTAATAGCATTCAAAGTCTTGTAAAGTGTTTGAGATTCTATTATCTGTCCAAATGAATTTTTCTCTAACACTTGGGGTGGTTAAGAATAATTCATTTTATACTGATCTATTTTCTTAGAAAGGGCTGTAATTTGAGAAACTATCATAGTCATCATATTTGAATCATGAACACTAGCTACTCTCTTAGGATTTACCCATTCAGAGGGTCATTGAAAATTATTAGTAGCCATTTCTTCAATTATTGTGTATGCTTCATCAAAAGATTTTGACATTAACGATCCACCACCAGCAGCATCTATAATCAGTTTCAATGATCCCACTAATCCATTGTAAAATGTTTGAATTATTAACCAGTCTGGTAAAGAATGATGTGGGCACTTCTTAAGAAGATCTTTAAATCTTTCCCAAGCTTCATATATTGATTCCTCTTTAAACTGAACAAAAGATGTGATATCATTTCTTAGCTTAACAGCCATTGATGGAGGGAACTATTTTGATAGAAACTTTTGAGACAGTTCTCCCCAAGTTCTAATAGATCGAGGTGCTAATGAATTTAACCACGCCTTAGCTTTATCTCTTAATGAAAAAGGAAAAAGTCTAAGTCTGACAACATCACTCGAAACTCCGTCATATTTAAAAGTAGCACACAGTTCTAGAAAACTAGCGAGATGTAAATTTGGATCCTCATTAGGTGTTCCTCCAAATTGATTATTTTGTATTATTTGGATAATAGAAGGTTTAAGCTCAAATGAATGAGCAGCAACATCAGGATTTTGAATAGTCACATGAATTTCATCTATTGTTGGATTAGCATAATCTCTTAAGGGTCTTGGCAAATTTTCAAAATCATTTCTCTGATTATCTTGATTATTCGCCATTTTGCAAGGATTCTCAGTTTGTTTTTGTTGTTTTCTAATTTTTCTAATAGTACGCTCTAACTCCAAATCGTAAGGTACTAAACCTATAAATCCACTACTACGCATATAAAATCACACAAATACTCTAAAAAATAAACAAACACACAATTACACACTACAAAGTAAAGGTTTTCAGTTACTATATTATCAATAGATACCATTTATACCTTCCCCGACAATGGCGCCAAGAACTTGATGAAAACTTCTTATATTGCAAGAACTTATGAACTTAAATTTATATATATTTATAATGATTTTTGTAAATTTTGAAACTTTAATGCAAGTATACGTATCGTATCAAGAAATACAGGGCTCTAATGGAGTCCTGGATATTGATCCCACAGGGAAGACACGTTCCTTACAATAAATAGCATATTACTGAAATCTAATACTCAAATCGTAAATAAAGATTAAATTTACATCTACTAACAAGATACAGAAAACAGTAAAAACTTAGCAAAATATAATTACTTCAAATATCTTTAAAACATAATTAACTAACACACACATTAAGCTTGTTTTGAAAGGTTTTGATATATATGAAAAGTATCTTTCCTCTTGCAACGAGTATATGATGTGTGAATTATATGGAATGATTATTTATTGTATTGTGTCAAATAGGAGCATAAATATTTCTTTACCTTCAAAAGAGTACCCCCTCTTCAAAGCATGAAAAGAACATTGACATATCCTAAGTTCACTCACTATATCTAAGGCTAGGCCAGGAGAATACCAGCTGTCACTACGGAGCTCCCACTCACCCTTCACCTGAAGGCTAACCTTCGACTTTAGTTACTAATCTTAGGACCAAATTGGGGATCTCAGTCTGTCACCATGAAACCTCCAATTTGAAGTCCATCGAAACACATTTACTTACTTATTTGCACTCAATTCCCATGAAATATGCAATTCATCCATGGACATTGAATGGATTCTTTATTATTGTTGTAGGACACTAAATCCAGTGTTAATATTCAACAATAGATTTTAACAATTCAATTGGCCAGATTGAAAAGTAAATTAAGTTTGAAATGAAAAACCATCAAAATTTCTTCAATACTTTAAAAGCACTTCAAATCCACATCATCACATCTTCACATCTGTATGCAAGAAGAAAGACAAAGGAGACTACTCAGAATTCATAGAGAAGACACAATAAAATATGGATTTTATATATAAAAGAAAATTCATACAAACCATAAAAGTAAATACACTTTATCTCTTTCTCTTCCGAAGCAAATCCTTTGAAGTTCCTTTAAATCCTTTTCTATCTTCTTTGCAACACTCAATTCCCTCTTTAGAATGGAAAGGAAGAAGCAATCTCTCACTTTACTCCTTCTCCTTCACACCTTAGAGAAGAATCCCTCTCAAATTCTCACTTCTGCACTCTTCTCTTCTAAACTCTAACACTCAACACACTCACACACACTAGAACTCTCACTTTCTCCCCTCTAGAACCTCTCCAATCCTCTCCAATCCTCTATAATTTCATCCAAAAACTATTATATATATATATATATATATATATATATATGTGTGTGTGTGTGTGTGTGTGTGTGTGTGTGTGTGTGTGTGTGTGTGTGTGTGTGTGTTAGAAACAAAATCCCAAGAGTTTCCTTAAGCATCCCTTCAAAAAGTCGCCAAAACTCTTCAAATTTGAATTGCACCGATATTGGGGGCCCAATCGGGTGCCGGCGGCACTCTATCATCCTAATATTTTCTGAATCTTTCGGGAAAAATAGTGCCGGCGGCACCCATTTTGTTGCCAGCGGCACCAGAAGCTGTTTTTCTCCAAATTCGTTCCTTTTCGCTCCAAATTCGTTCCTTTTCACTCCAAATTCATTCCTTTTCGCTTCTTTTCGCTTCAATCACCTAAAACCATCAAGCCTGCAACAAATCATAAAAAATAACTTTTTTAAAGTGCAATATCACCAAAAATGGGTAAAATTATATAGCAAAAATAGTATATATTTCTGGTGCATCAGATTTTCAAAATTAAAATTTTATTTTTCCTAAGTTCCTCTGACTAAAATGAAACTACCAAACTAACTTTAATAATTTTTTTACCTCTATTTCTAATTTTCATAATTTTTTGAAGTGAAAATATGTCAAATATTTTGAAATTAGGGCTTTTGACCACAGAGATGTCCTCTGACCTTGGATAATCAGAGAATATCTCTAAGCTCAATATAAACAAATCCTTCAAATTTTATATCTTTTTGTTTAATATTTAATTATTGATAATTAAAGTAATTTCTGGAGTATTAATTTTTTTAAAATAACATATGCAGCAAATATTTTTTATATCTTGGTTATAATATTCCACTCTATTTACTAAGCATAGGAGTATTTTTATTTTATTTTTATTAGTTTTCTACAGCAAGTTATGAATTTTTCAAAGTTTTTGAATTAATTTAAATCATAAGTAGGCTATTTTGTTTCTTATCCAGTTTAACCTGACTCAACCTCGATAGCTGCTAAGCGCTACACGTCACTACGCCACTGGATGTTGAATTCTAAGTCAGCGCGTTCATGCACCATCTCCTTATCTAGCTTGACCTGGAGCATCCATTCGATATAGACACGATCCAATGGCCCTGCATCTTTGTCCCCAACTGATATAAACATTTTCTAACCTTCAGATCTCACTCGAAACTCAACCAAATTGCATGGGGTCTTGTTCCTACATCTTCGTCTAGTCCGGACGAACACATCTATATGGTTTATCATAAATCAAATTAACATTTTCTTTACAAAGGCTCAAACCAAGCTCGGTTTGAGAGTGAGAGTTCTATACCCGAGCCCATGAGGTGTGGCCTCGATTGGGATAGTTCTAGCAATTCATTGTGACCTTATGAAGTACCTTCAAGTGTTAATTTGAGTTAAGTTTGTAGCTGTGTAAAAGCTTTTCCAACAAATTGCATGACCTTTATGAAACTCAAGTGTAGAGAGGTCAAAGTATGAGGATTTCAGTGGGTGTCCTCTTCGTTTGGACTGGAGGAAGCTCAGGGGTGGATCAATTTGGAGTTTGGAGGAGGTTTATGGTATGACAGAAAAGTGTCTTATTTTGAGTGATTTTTTGAGTGGAGAAATTGAGTTCAGACAGTGGGGGAGATGGCTGGAGAATTGTGAAATTGTACTTAGGAAGGTTTGGAGAAGCTTTAGAAAGATTTTGGTAAAGTCACTCCAAGGAATTAGATGGTCTCCTGTCTTAGTTGTGAGGGGGTGGTATTTAAATAGCCATGAAAGGGGTGGCCCATTGGGCTAGCCAATTGGTGCAAATGGCTGCTTCAGTGGAGGGTTGATTGGCGCAAGTAACTAATGGTGGTGAGCCACATTGGATGGGTGTAATTCGATTCAAATCATGGGGAAGGCTCTCTTAATCTGTGGTTTTCTAGTGACTAGTTGGGTGAGGAATGTTAGAAGGGTTTAATGGTAATGGGCTTGGGTCTTAGGAAGGCTAATGGGAAGGATCCCTTTAGTTTAGTCATTTTTGGGAGGAAAATCCCACATATTAGGGTACCCTCTGTCCATGACTCACCTAGGTTGGGCTAGATGGATCTTAGTTGGGTTTTAGGGTCCAAATGGTGGATTTGGTGACCAAGGTCTGGCAAGGCCAAGTGACTTATGGTGAATTTTAGGATTTGGTTCAAAATTATGGCTTAAGCTTAGACTTGGGTTTGGGCTTGGCTATGGTTTAGATTTAGGTCAACTAAAGGTTCAATTTACTGTAGAATTTTGTCATGAGCAGTTTGGGTATCAATTGGATGGGAATTGAGAGGTTAATGAGTTCAATTTGGGAGATTTTGAATTTTGGGTCAAAATTAAGGGTTTTTTATTTGAGTTGAATTTGGGCAAAGTTTTGGCTTGGTTATGGTCCAATTGAAGAATCAAATTTGTCTAAAAGTATGTCGTGAATAGTTTAGGATTTAAATTTGAGGGAATTGAATTCATTATGGAGTTCACTTTGATGGAATTTGGGGATATGTTCAAGTTGGGGATTTTAAATTTGGATTGGAATATGAGTTTGAAATTGGGTTTGATTAAGCATGGATTTGGTTTTAATTGAGCTTGGGTATGATGAATTTGATTTTGAACTTGAAATTAGGAAAGTTTGAAAACAATTTGGTGGAAATTGTGGATGATTTGGGGACTTTAGGCACTTAGGGGCAATTTGGAAATTTTGGCTAATTGATCCACTTTAAAAATACCTATTTTTATGCCTTATTTATGATTCAATTCTTAAGGATATTATGCTTTAATGAAAGGTATTTTTATGTTTTTGGATGTATGTGATAAAAAAAGAGTTCAAGAAGGAAAAAGGAGAAAACATGAGCAAAATGGAGCTTAAAAGCAAGGTTGCCAAAATTATAGGTCTAGCACCTAGGCGCCAGAATCCGGCGCCTAAGTGCAAGTTTGATACTGAAGCAGTGAAGAATTTTTGACAACTTTGGGCAGTTATTTTGATGGTGTTAAGCGGTTATCAGACCTTCTAGAAGACTGGAAGTTACTCCTAATACATAGGACATGTGATACAATGCATCTGGACATGGAAAAACAGTTTTAATCACAAAGAGGTGCGATCCAAAGTGAAGAGGTACAAAGACTTAGTCACGGACTCCGGCGCTTAGGTGCCACATCCCAGTGCCTAGGCGCCATAGTTACTTTCTAGAAGATACATTGTATTTAGACAAATTTTGAAAAGGTGCCTTAAGCAACCCCTGATCATTTTCAAAGATCTATAAATAGGAGTTAATTCTACAGAGAAAAGGCCCCCCTAGATCTCTAGCATTCGGAGATAGATTTAGAGAGTCACCATATTTTCTTCTTAAGTATTTAGTGAGTTTATTTTAGTTATTTTTAGTGTTACTACTCAATTCCTCGAGTAGAAAGTGTAAGTTTGTAAGTGTTTGTGTTGTTAAACTCTTTCATTTTGCATTGGAGTCAGTAGGAGTCAGCAGATCACTTGAAGAAACATTCCAGATAAGTATTTGTAACTTGGTTCAAAGTTTTATAAATATGTTTTGTTTTCTGAATTCAATGTGTTATGAGAAGTTAGTTTTCTTTCTCCTTTCAACTTTGAAGAGATAATAAGATATTTTAATTTCGTTAGAGAACTTAACTTAAAATTTTTAATTGTTGCAATGATATTAATACATGATCTTAATTTACTTTTTAAACTAGCCATTTGAATTGTTAAAACCTGTTGAAGAATTTTGAGACCTGTCCAAAGATGAGTTCTTAACTAGTAGATATCACATGAAGCCTTGGGTAATTGAAGGCCTTGAGCGGGTTATTCAAGGTGAAGTGCAAATAAATAGGGAGATATTATTTATTAGGCATAGAATTGATTAGTTTTTAGAGTGACAGACTAAATTCTAACAATTTGGTTTATAGAAAGGGAACGGGTCACTAGTAGGGCCGACCATAGCCACCCTTGGACATCTAGAAGTGTGCGCCTAGATTAACCCATTCTACTAATAATACCTCCTGAATCGATCTATAGATTAGCCAATGTTCTTTATACAATTGAGCGAAGGTAAAGAATAGGAGTGTTTCTATTTGGCGCAATACCATAATTTAAAGTTCTTAACGAATGATAATTATTCTTAAAAATATTGGATTAGTTAAAAAAAAGAGAAAGTTGTTTTATTTATACTTGCATTAACATTTTACTTTATTGTTGCTTATTTACATTTAGTAGAAATTTAATTAAAACTTAAAAATCTGAATTTTGAAAAGAAATAAAAATAATGATTACTTTTAATTTGAAAATCTAATATATTTCTTAAATTTAATTTTCACTTAATCTTCCCTGTGGGATCGAAAACCAGGACTCCAATAGAAATCTGTATTACTTGAAATGATACGTATACTGGCGTTTGAAATTATGACTTTTGAAAAAAATAATTATAAATATTTAAATATAAATTCATAGATTCCTGCATTCGTAAAGGTCGGTTTAATTTTTTGGCGCCATTGCTGGGGATTTATATCTTCTAGTAGTGGTGTCGAATTCCTATATTTTTAAGTATATTTAAAATCACAGTTCACTAATTTTGGTGGATTTGGGTGAAATTGAAGGTTTTTGGTGATTCAAATTAATTTTAGTAACATTTGGAGTGAATTTGGAGATTTTGGAAATTTTTGGGGCATGAGGGGTATTTTTGGTAATATTGGTAAATTTAAAGTTATTTTAGAGCATTTTGGGCAATTTAAGTGGTTTGGATTGGTTTGAAGTGATTTAAGAGAATTTTAGAATTTATGCAATTTTGGGAAAATTAGGGTTTGAGGGGTGTTTTGGTACTTTTATGAAAGTTTTGGGGCAAATGGTTAAAATTGAAAATTTTGCAAAATTGGGATCAATTGAGAATGTCAATCATAATGTTACCATTTTTGGGCCATAGGACCATGTCGACATATTTTTATGTTGAGTGTTGTATTTTTGAAAAGGGGTCGCCTACAGAAATTGTCGGCGAATTTTTAATTTAATTTAAATAAATAATTTGAAAAAGTAGTATTTGATTTTGAAAATAATTTTAAATTTGAAAATTTTAAGATATGAAATCAAACTGATCTCACATCCCGAATAGTTTATATAAACGAGCACCGTACTACAAACCGTGTATCTTCATGGATTCCAATTTCATGTACGGAGAATGGTTGTAAGTCACCTTTGATGCATTGTTCCCCTCCATCGTAGTATTTGATGCTCTGGTGTAGAGATGATGGTACCATCCGGTTTTCATGTATCCATGGTCGTCCCAGTAGAGCGTTGAACGACGTTTCTGAATCAATTATGTGAAATTTTGTGGTTGTCTTTGCCAAGTCACCGGTCTTCATTAGAAGTGTTATTGATCCGAGGGCTCTTTCTCCTTTCTGGTTGAATCCTCTTAATAATATTTTGTCGACTTCGAGCTTGCGAGCATCAATTTCCAAATATGCTAGTGTTCGAAGACTCATTATATTAATTGATGCTTCTGGATCCACCAATACTCCGGAGAGTGTAAACTTCCCAATTGTAACCGAAATGTACAACGGTCGGTTGTGATCTCGTCATCCCAAGTAATAGGTCATTGTCCGTGAAGGTAACACCTCGCTGTTCCTTTAACGAGCAAACCTCATCTAAGGAATCTACGGTCATTTGAGCTAAGAAAATTTCTGGATCAAGCAAGGCCATGATCAGAGCTTCTCTCATATCCTTTGACAAGATGAGAGCGTCATAGATGCTTAGTTTGGCCGGTAGTTTCCTAAGATGGGCTAGCACGTTGTAGTCAACTTTATTTCCATGTGTCTCGATTTCTTCCCGAATGGGTATTTCTTCTATGGGGGTTGGTTCTTCCTGAACAACCCCCTGCTTTCCTTCGTCCTTTGGACCCATTCTCGGAGGTAGAACTCTTCCACTTCTTAAGTTAACTTCTGTAATTTCTTCTGAATCTAGTATTGAGTTTCGTCGGTGTCTCCCGAATCGGAATGACGAGTTCTTCTCGGATTAGCTTCGCAGTCCGAAGGCTTTAACTCTATTGTGACTGGAGCTCCTCGAAATTCGCAAATAGATTCGTTGCTTGTTGAACTCTCGTAGCCTCCTTGATGGATGTCTTCTTCGTCATTGTGATCGTCGAGATTGTGTATGATTTGAGAATTGTCATTAGTATCGAAATCGACATTCGGATTGTCGCTAGTTACGTAATCATTAGAAACAGTCAAAACGTAGCCAACGCTATAACCCTTATCTTTATAAGATCCCACCGGAGTGGGCAGATAATCATACAGAGTCAGAGGTTCGAGGGATTTCTCCCGCGAATCGGAAACAACTATCCAAGGATAAGCAGCCCCTAGTCTAACCTTAGGAGCCTCGGTCTTCTCTTCTTCGTCGATTTTCATCTTCTCTTCAATTGTCTCTTGTTGAGGTGGTTCTTCTATCTCAAGTGATAGTGTCGACTTAACAGGTTTCGAACTCTGAATTGAGGCTCGCACCGAAACGGTTTGGATGTGATCCAAAATCTTTTTCGAAGACCTTGTCCAAGCGGTAGCCCATCCATCATCAGTCGCATAGGGGTCTATTGGCACAATAAGATCCGTCGAGATAACATTGACGGAACCTCCTTCCTAGGGTTCCTTCATGTACTCCTTCGGGATGGTTATATTCCCTTTCCGAAGATTGTCGTTGAGCCAACTTTTGAAGGTAATACAATCTTCTATCTTATGCCCAAGCATCCGGTGGTAAGGGCAAAAGTTGGGATCACCTTTCTTGTCGACTTCTTCCGGTCTCTTAGGTTCCGGCGATTGGAAATCCGGAGTCTTCATCGACCGCGGAACATTTTCGGCACTACCTCATTCTTGAACGGATACTCCTCGCTCGAAGCTCCCTTAATGTACGTTGCGGACGAGGCAGCTTGTTCATACCGTCGAGATGACCGGTAGTTGGGCTCGGGGTTGCTGGTAATCTCGTTGAGGTTGCTCGCGGCCGTTCGGACGATATTTTTATCGGTTGCTTGCCTTTGTCGACTCGCCGCAACGATCCCGGACTTCTTTTCAAAAGTTTTCACGGGCTTCGTTTGTCTATTTTGTCAGTGAAACTTAATTGCTTCGCCTCCTCTTGCAGGCTTCCGGCCTTGCTTAACAACTTCTCGAAAGTCTTAATAGTAAATCCCTTGAGGAGAAGTGCTATCGGGCCGTGAATGCTTTTTAGTAAAATGCCAACTGCATGCTGTTCTTGTAGCTGTGGTTCACACTTCATGCTTAAGTTCCTCCATCGAAGTATGTAATCCACCAAGGTTTCGTTTGGTTTCTGCTTCTCTACCACTAAATCACCTATAGTGATGTGGTGCTGAGCTCCGGTGAATCGCTTGATGAAGAGGTTCTCTAGCTTTGAGAACGTCTTCACCGAACCATTTGGTAATCTCGCATACCCGCCGAAGGCGATTCCCGACGGATCGCCGATGAACTCGTCGGAAGAGCAATGCATCGCTCCCGCCGCATTACAACAACCGGCACGAAAGTGTGCAACATGCCTGTCGAGGGTTCCGGTTCCGTCGAAGGTCTTGAACGAGAGGTGGTACGAAGCCTTTCGGGTATCGGACGGCGTCGAATTCTTCCGGGTAAGGCCTACCCGTCCGAATGGATGTCCCGCTCTTCGATTGTGCTAAGGCTTCTCGCACTCGCTCGTTCCACCAAGTTCTTGATATCCTTTTCGGGGATCATACTTTGTGTTGTATCCTTTTTCAGCTGATCATCCCCATTGACGGA
The DNA here is from genome assembly GCA_022702705.1 of Papilionanthe hookeriana x Papilionanthe teres. Lineage (NCBI taxonomy): Eukaryota > Viridiplantae > Streptophyta > Magnoliopsida > Asparagales > Orchidaceae > Papilionanthe > Papilionanthe hookeriana x Papilionanthe teres. The sequence goes on along the minus strand of CM040428.1, from coordinate 129,101,314 downwards.
TGTAATCTCCTTTCCTCCGTCTACAATGTGAATGACCTCTGGGGGTGTCTCTCTTTGGGTTTGCACTTGACTCTGAAGAGTGGCTAGGGCTACAGCCATCTCTTCCATCCTTTTTGCCATTTGGGCGATCGTATCATGTTTCTCTTGAAGCTGCCTCCTCATTACTTCCGACTCCTCTCTTTCTGCGGCTGCAGGAGCACCTTGTGAAGCTGACGAAGCTCGCGTTTCAACCATGTTAATTTTTGCATACTCATCATCCATGAACTCTGACGAGTCGATCTCATCTCCGAATTTTTCTTCTCTTTCTCTTGCTAATCACCGAATATCAGTTCTTAGCTTTTCCATAGCATCTTCTAGTGGTCTTTTCTGTGAATCCTCGCAGTTGTCATGTGATAACTGTCAGGTTTCCTTCTCATGAGTCCCTTTTACTGTAGTAGCACTTTCTTCGGATTCAAGTCTCCTGACGAGACTTTCCTTCTCAGGCTGTTGTTTCAATCTTAATTTTCCAGTAGTGGGACGCCATACCATCCTTCTAGCAGCAGAAGGTCTAGGACCAGATGGTCTGTCAGCCAAATGCTAGAAGGTGGTATCCTCCCTAATCTGTAGTCCTGAAACAACGACAAGCGGACTAGCTTTCATCCTTTTATTTGGCTTTTCTGCAATGATGGCAGGATCTACTCGCGGCCCAAGACGGGATTTGACTAGCACCCGCCCTATCCTTCTTAAAATTTCTGATACAGGGCACCTTTCCTTCTTTGCTAACTTCTCTATCAAAGTTTGCAGTCGAGTAAATGGCGTAGTTCTAGTCCTTTTCTTACGGCTATCATTGTAATATACGGGCTGAGGCAATGCGGCAGCAATCTTGTGAACAGTTTCTTCATCCTCTGCGGCGGAGAGGGGATGGAACTCGCTTCCTCCCAAAAGTGGTATGTATTCAGGCAGCGGTGTATATTCAGGCAGTTCCGGAATTTCCTCCAGGAAAGCAACTTCAGCAGCTCTGGCTTCTCTAGCGATCCTTCTACTTTTGTTCCTTCTTTGGGTCCGTGTTAGTAATGGAATTCTCGAGCTGGACCCGATTTCAAAAACAGAAGGTCTCACAGGAAGATCTGTACTCTCCACGGTGACAGGTTCACCATAGTTCTGGATTTCTTTCCCCTTTAATTTGGCAGAAGCCGGGGTAGGTGCAGAGACAACTAGACCAGGGGGGTAGCAACAACAGTCCTTCTGTGGATAGCAGTACTCCTCTCAGTTGGAATCTTTTGCAGAGGAGGGAATTCGTGAGTTGACTTGAGGTTGAACTCAATCAATGGCTTCTCAGTTTCTGATACTTTGCTTGTGAGTGAAAAGAGAGTGACGTCGGGGATTTTGATGTCGGTGTCCCCGAATCCTTGTCCGAATCGAATGATTTCATTATCGGGCGGTTCGTCCTCGAACACGGCCGAGTCCAGATCAGTTGACGAAGGAGAAGATCGGTTTTGGGGCTTCCATTTCGCAGTGCGCATTCCAAATGTTAGTCCTCAAATCGTGCTTCTTCTTGCCGTAAAACTTATGATGAAAAAGAAAGAGTCCGAACACATTTCTGTTTATCTTAGTGTATTTGTGGTATTAAAGGAAAATTGTCTTTTCGGAAAGATTTGTTCGTTAGGAAAGAGAATTATTAAAAGAAGGAGAGTTGTAGGAAGGGTAAAAGGAATTGATTAGGAACTGGAAAAGGAAGAGAAAGTCTTGCAGAAACTTCTCGACCCACACGACCGCTCCTAAACTAATACCTATCGGCGGTCCACCCCACCTCGTAAATGAGGTAAAAGGATCTCGGAACCTCTCTGTTTAGGGGTGTCTAAACAAGTGGCTCCTAAATCCGAGAGAATGTTGGCTATACTTGTTCAAGGTAGAAATGAACATAGTATTCCAACGGAAAGAAGGGTAGTTTCATCCACTAGGAACATGGATACACTACCGATTTTTGAAAGCAGAATTGTCTGATTAAAATGGAGAGAGGAATTGTCCCCAGCGGAGTCGCCAGAAGTTGTCGGCATATTTTTATGTTGAGTGTTGTATTTTTGAAAAGGGGTCGCCTACAGAAATTTTCGGTGAATTTTTAATTTAATTTAAATAAATAATTTAAAAAAGTAGTATTTGATTTTGAAAATAATTTTAAATTTAAAAATTTTAAGATATGAAATCAAACTGATCTCACATCCCGAATAGTTTATATAAACGAGCACCGCACTACAAACCGTGTATCTATCCCTAAGGATAGACACATTGCTTGATGGTGGGGCTCGATTAAATAAACTAAAAGATTTGTGACATCCGTTTGGTCTGCGAACCAATTTTATAAGCTGACAAGTTCCCCTACTTAATATGAAAGCATTAAACAGGGTTTATATTACCTGGGTTCTTAAAATTTCCTATCAGGGCAAGCCCCTATAGTTAATTACATCTTAAGTGACGAGAATCACCTAAGAAAACTCTCGATAATAATCAGTAATTCTGCTCTCAAGAATTTCAAAGTTTAAGTTTTCAAAGGATTGAATTTTGGAATTTCAATAGGGAGTGGATCAAATTTGGAACATTTTATTTTGGGAATTCAAAGGAAGAAAAGGTAGGAGAAATCACAGATTCGAAGCGAACTTCGGTAATTTCCCGACTATCCTATCGTTAGGCTTTGAATTTAGGAAAGTCCTAATGTTATCTAACATTTCAGTCTCGCCAATTTTAATTAATTAGGACTTATATTTGCATAATGTAGTCATGCAAATAGCCTCGAAGATGTGAGGGTTTATGTCGTATCGGACGACTACCTCGGAGTCCTAAGACCAGTTAGGGCTTAATTTACATGACAAGATCATGCAAATGCCTCACAAAAGGTTGAGGATTTATTTTGCACTAGGCAAACTACCTCGAGGTCCTATGGCTTGGTTATTTAATTCTAAGAAAGTTTTGCTGAAGTAGACTCAGGTTTTGCTGATGACGATGGCCATGCTGCCCACCATACTCCGAGCTCCTTGTTGTTGCAGAGGTTTAGTTTTAGAAGTCATAAATCAGGAGATGAGAAAATTTTTTTGTTTAGAGAAATTCTTAATTTCCAAGTGTTTTTTATGTTTTAATTAAAACAAATCTTAAAGTTGATTATAATAACACCGGTTAAGATCCCACGGTTCCATCCTTCCGGCATCGTTATTTTTATCGGATTCACTTAGTCCAGATGAATTTGCTAAACTCAACTAAATGATTTTCACACTTTCATTTAGACCGTGGGAAATCCCGTTAGCAACACGTAGGTTACATCATCCGAGGTATTCCCGATCATCCAACAAGACGTTTTAATTTAGTTGTAATTGCAGTTTTGTGTTCTGTTTGTGATTAAGTTTTGAGTTGTTTTATATTTTGAAATGTTGTGGCGGTGAATTTTATCTTGCAATGACTTTTAATTTAGTTTTGGTTTCAGTTTTAGGGACTATCCTAAAGGTGTGGGTTTTCATGCAACAGTTGTTTATCATGCAAGAAAAGTAAGCGCGATGCGATTAAATAAATTGCAATAAAGTAAATTGCAACAAAATAAAAGCGTACCTGGAGGGTCTTCCCGTCATCTCAAGCTGCACTTAAACACAACTTAGAATATTTAAGCATTTAAAGCAAGTTCCTAGGTAAAGCTAAGGGAAGGGTTATGGCTTTCTACCAAGTTCCTAATCCTATAGCTAGTCATTTCCTATGACGTCTAGGTTCTTGTGTTTTGGTTTGAAGACGATTTTCGTCATCAAAGAACAATTAAGTTCAATTTTTCTTATAAATATCCTATCATATTGAGGAAGTGCTTAAGAAGAATCTTAAACATCTTTTCAATATTGCTAGAATTGTTTTAAGTCCAAATGAATTTAATTATACAAATGAATTAATCGTCCGGGAATTCAAGTTTTGTTGTTATCTTACTCAGTGAACTTGGACATTTGAATATCCTATAAGTGAAGTAACACTTCATTTAACATTCTGTTTAGGAATTATGACAATAAAAGTTTTCGAGGGCAAATTGGTGTTCAAATGGTTTGTGATTTAATTTAATTTCAGTTAACGGGTTTAAATTTGGAATAGTGTTCAAGTTGCTTTATTTTTATTTTTGAATTTCTTTATGTCTTAGGTGATGTTATTTTTAATTTAATTTAACTTTAATTTAATTTAATTTAATTTGGTTTAGTTTTAATTTTAATTTTAATTTAATTTGTTTTAATTTTAACTTGATTCCATTATCTAATTTAATTTAATTCAATTTTAGTTTGATTTGATATGATTTAATTTAATTTAATTTAACTTGATTTAATTTAATTTAATTTAATTTGATTTAATTTCCTTTAATTTAATTTAATTTGATTTAATTTAATTTAATTTAATTTAAATTAATTTAGATTTTAATTTAATTTTATTTTTAATTTTAATTTAATTTAATTTAATTTGATTTAAATTAATTTGATTTAATTTAATATGTTTTAATTTAATTTAATTTAAATTTTAATTTAATTTTATTTTTAATCTTAATTGAAAATTTAAAAGAGTTTAATAATTTAACTTTAATTTAATTTAATGGTTAAGTCTTTTAACATTTTAAATCTTAAATTTGAATTATCATTTTAATTGGGGATTAAATATTATTGAGATGATTAATTTAGGGATCCTTAGATTAAAGAACAAATCTCTTCTTAATAATATCCCTATTTAATAATTCCAACTTTATTATTCTTCCAAATTTAATCAATTATTTAATTAAGGTTTATTTTAATTATTTTTAAATAGTTTAATAGGTTTCTACCCTATAATTATTTAAATTTCAATCATCCAAATCAGATTAAGATCAAATATTTTACTTTTTAATTTTATTAAACCTAAAGTTTTAATTAAGGGTTAAAATTTTAATTACCACTTTGCCCTTCAAGCTTAATAATTTCATAACTCACTAAATTGAGCTTAAATGAACTTGAAATTTTTATGTGACTTCACTCATATGCCAATAAAGACATGAGAGGAGAAAATGTGATTTTTCTATATTTAATTTACTTATGTAATTATTTTTTGTGGAAAATAGGGATTTCCAAGGAAAATTTAATAATATGACCAAGGGAAAGTTTCTGTCCTTAGGAAAATTATGGGACATTTCTAATGACCAGAGGACCACTTGGACCATTTTTGGTGATTTTTTGAATTATATTATTTTTATTATAATTATGTTTAGTTTTGGAGTATTAATTAATTTAAAAATAAAATAAAGGTTGAAAAATGAATTTTATATTTTTCAAAAATCTCTCTGATATCAAGGAAATCAGAGAATCAATTTCTACAATTTTCTGATTTTTCTTTGATTTATTAGAATTATTTTAGTAGAAATGCTAAAAAATACATTTTTTTAATTTTAAAATTACCTTAGGGCTTTAAAATTTAATATCTCACCAAATAGACCTAAGAAAAATATGGGTTTTGTTCTTAAGTGATTAAAATTCAAAATGTGACATTTTGGTGAATTTTATTACTTTTATGATTTTTATTATTTTTTTTAATTATTAAAATATTAAAATAATACAAAAAATAAACTTTTTTATAAAATTGAAATTTTAATTTTCTTAAATTTCCCTAATATCAGAGAGGCTCCAAAAACAATTTTGTGAATTTTTTAAAAGCATTTTGAAAGTTATGAATTTTTTAATTTTAATTTTGGTTAAATGGCTTAATCAACCCATTTAGTAGGGCTAACCAAGTCCAATTGACTTCAAATTTTTATGGTGGGTTCCTCTGATCCTAAAGGTCAGTGGAGAATTGATTTCAAGTCAATTTGATGTATGATTAGCTCTAATTAATTACGGACCTATTTTGGGTGTTTAAGCCGATTAGGGTTATTTTAAATGAATTAATTCAAAACCTATTTTTCCTAGGGTCCTCTGGTCATAAGAAACATCACCAAATTTTCCTAGAATTTATTTCACAACATGCTAATTATTGGATTTAAAATACTCAAAATAGTAACATGAATTTGAAAAATCAATAACTTCTCATAGGAATGGCCTCTGACTTTGGAAAATTTAGGGAATGTTCCCAAATTTAGAGGCTTCAAATGCCCTATGGTCTCATGCCATGGTGAATTTCCTATATGCATGGAGAATTAAAACAATTCAAAAGGTAAATAAATCATTAAAAATAAAATACTTGATGGAATTAAATGATTTCTTTTCCACATTATTCTCCTCTGTTCACTGAGCAAGAGGGCATTTTTATTTTATTTTTCTGATTTTTCTACACAAAGTTATGCATTTTTGAAGTTTAGGGAATTAAAAAATCAGAAAATACCATATTTTTTATTTATCCGAGTCGGCGCCGCGTCAACCTTAACATCTCTGAAGTGCCGCGTGGCGCTTTACGATTCGACGCCGCCATCCGACTCAGCCCTCTGGGGGCCCACTGTATCGTTATGTCTCCTCATCCGGCGCGATCCTGGCCGTTCGTCCGTGCGTGTATGGAATGAACGGCATCCGTTCATCGTCCTCAAGTGTCCTCACCCGAGAGCCGTCCACACTGAAACCCTAAGAACTCACTCATTTCTCAACGGATTTTCGTGTTCTTATGCTCTATGGATTCGTCTTGAAGAGACGAATACATCTATACGGTGATCATGTATTGAAATTAAAGCATTTGAAATGGAGAATCTCCGAAGCTCGGGATAAAGAATTAGCTCAAACCTTTGCTCAGAGAAGTGTGGCTTCAATCTGAGGGTTGTGTCACCTTCGATTGCGTCCCAGCAAGCTCCAGATGAAGTCTCCTGGTCTGGTGAATTGCCTAGCTATGAAAGTGACCACAGCCGATCACAAAGCTTGGAGGCTGGAACAACTGGGTGGCCTGGAGATGGGGCTTTCAGTGGGAAACTTCTCCTCTTGGTCTAGTGAAGGTGTAGGGCCAGTCAATTTGAAGATTGGCTCACTGTGGCAAAGTGTCCTGGTTTTTGGGTGAAATTTCAGTTGAGAAATTGGGTTCTGTTGGTGGGGATTAGGGCAAATTGACACTGGGGATCAACTGCTCTAAGTATGGAGTAGGGCTTGGAACAATTTTGGCAGAGTTTTGGCAAGTTTTGTGCAACTCTCTTCCATGGCCGTGAGGGGTCGGGTTTAAATAGAGGTGGCTGGAGAGCCTCACAGGGATGGCCAAGGGTTGGGATCAGCTGCTTAGGTCAAGGGAAGAACAGCTGCATTGGCCACTGGGGATGGGGCAGCTCAGCAGGTGAGAATTCCAAGTTTGGGCTCACATGTGAGCTCTCGGCCTGGTGGTTTCCGGCGGCTGTGGTGGCTGGCCGGCCAGGGTCAGGTCACCCTCAAGGTCAGGGAGGTCAGGGCTGGGTTTTAGTGTAGGCAATTGGCAAATGCCATGTGTCAAAAGCTTGATTTAAAATGGAATGGGAGAGGGCCAATTTTGGCTTGATTTGGTCAAGTCCACCCTTTGGGCTTGGGTCACCCTTCAAGGTGGCTTTGGGTGTTGTGAGGAGTCAAAGGAATCAGCTGGTTTGACATTGAGAAGTCCTTATCCAAATATATTTGGATTAAATTTGGGTTAAGGGGAATCTTGGTTAAGGCTAATGACTTTAGGAGATTAAGGAAAGAGTCTCCTCCTTTTGCCCAAAATGGCATGGTGACATGTAAAGAGGCTCTCATGGCTTCCATGTGGCTCATGCATGGCTTCATGGCTCATCTTTGGCTTGGGAAAAGTTAAGTCAATTTCATAAAAAAGGGTTTAAGAAAATTTTGGTATTTTGATGGGAATTTGTATGGGGCTTAATTTGGAATAGCTTCATGATGAATTTTGAAACTTAGAGATTGATTTAATTGAAATATGGTGTAGAGCAATTGTCATATGGGTTTTGGATTGATTTTGGCCCTTTGAATTTTGGTGGAGATGGGCTTTAGGAAGGTTTCATGTAAGTGGGCTTTTAAGTTTAAGAATGAATTCATGGATGGGAATTTTGTAGAAGTTTGGGCCAAATAATTGTTGGGTTTGGTTTAGGGATATGTCATGAGTGATTTGAAATGAGTTTGGAGTGATTTGGGTTTGAATTAGGTTGGATTTGGGCCTCTTGGTAAATGGGCCAATGTAGGTCAAATTGGGCTAACTTGGGCCAATGTTGGGCTAGGGTTGAAATTGATGTAAAATAAATGTTGGGAAATGTTTATAGGAGTGTTTCAGAGAGGTTTTGGCTTTGGTTGTGTTTTGATTTTGGGGTTTGGGCTTATTTGGGTTAGGTTTGGGTTTAGGTCAAAATTGGGCTTTTTAGCTTTGGGTTGAATTTGAGTGGGGTTTGGGTCTAAATTTTGGGCAAATCATGTTAATGTTTTGTTTGTAGGGATGTTAAGGAAGGTTTAGAAAAGATTTGGGGTTAATTGGAGTTGAATTGGGTGAGTTTGAGTTAAGTTTGGGTTATGGGTCCAAATTGGGCTTTAAGGCCAAAATTGAAATTGGATCCAAATGTCAATAAATTGGACTTGGATTTGGTCTAGATTGGTGTTGGGAATGATAAATTGAAGTTTAGAATTGAATTGGACCAGAATTTGGGTCAATTGGATAGGTTTGGCTTGACATTGGGTTCACTTAGGGTTAAAATAGGTCAAATTAGGGATTTTCTGGTGTAGTTGAACAAAATGAAATTGGGAATATTTGGGATTTTCTGGAATTTTCTGGGAATTTTCTGAATTTTTGGATTTTTGGGTCAAGAGGGGTATTTTGGCTATTTGGAGGGTATTGGGAGGTATTTTGGAATTTTTGGTATTTTTGGGTATGGATGATCAATTTGAGTAATGTGGGAATGTTTGGGATTGATTTTGGGGAATTTTGGGTGATTTGGAAATTTTGGAGGATTTCAAGGGTTTTGGGTAGGCTAGGCGGGTGTAGGGTCCCGGGGGTCAAAAATTGAAAATTTGGGAAATTGAAGATTGGGTAAATGTGAATGGAATGAAATCATTTTGGTTGAGCCATGAAGCCATATCAAGCCCGCATTAGCCATGAAGGGACTCATTTGAGGCATTCATTATGTTGTTCCTAACCCTCTTAGCCAAGGGCTTAGGGGTTAAGGACCATCCATGTGAATCACCTTCATGAGTCAGGAGGTCAAGTTGGGTATAGGTGTGTTTTAGGAGGTGTGTGAAAGTGTAGTGTATGAGTGTAGTGTGTGTGTAAGTCGGCCCTTCACTGCACCGGGCCACCTGTAGGCGGTCCTAAGGCCAAAGAGTCCTATAAGAACTCATCCTTTAAACTTCCACATTTGATTTCAACCCTCTAAGTGATTAGGGGTCTACAATCAAATTTGTGGAGTTTGCAGGGAGTTAAGAAGTGGTTTGAATTTCTAAATGTTGGGCCCCAATTCTAATCCTATAAGATAGTCAAAGGAAAAGCCTAAGGCTAGATCCTAAGTACTATAGAGAGAAGAGAAGACCTCATTAGAAATGAGGTCAATAAACCAAAGGTTTCCCATTTTGGATCCTCCATGTGTTGGTTCTAGTCAAATGCTAAACTAGGGTTAAAGGTTTGCACGACCACCCACAAGAGTTTCCAAAAGAGTAGGGAACTAGGCTAAATGTGATTGGTTTAAGGTTTTGGGTTGTTTGTGAAAGTGAGGAGTTGTGTGTGAGCTAGGTCGACCAAGGCCACACCACCCAAGGCTATCTCTAATGCCCGACAGTCCTTTGGGGACTCTTCTTGAGTTCCCTCATGCTTGGCTCCATCTTACTAAGTTATAGGGGTTAGAACCAAACATATGGAACTCTAAGAAGAGTAAAGAAATGTTATATAATTTTTAATGGGGCAAGGTTCCTTCACTAGTCCTCTAGGATAGTCAACAGAAAAGTCTTGTTGCTAGATCATAGGCTTCTAAGGAAGAAAGGCTATACCTCAACAAAAGTGAGGTAAATAAATGGACCCCCAATAAGTGTGACGTGCTAGATAAGCACACCACACGAATTGCTGTTGAATAAAGATATTAACAAAACCATAAAAATTGCGAAAGCCATTATGCTTAAAGCAGAATGCATAATCAAGTGAGGAGAGTTTCCGCTGGGGAAAGAGTACGTGTAATTTCAAATTGTAGCTGTGAATTCAATTTAAAATTTTAGAATGATTTTTGTATTTTATGTCCCGATTTCCTTTTTCATTTATTTTTGGTAAGGGGTGTTTTATGAATTTATGGAGGCAACCATCGGGATCCCTTGTCGAAAACCTGAAAGTCGGGGCTAGCGTAGTTCTCAGAGAATAAGTTTGTTTTTATTTCAATTTGAATTTCAATTTTAATTTCGACCTTGGATTTTAAATTCTAACTTTGGATTTTACATTTTAATTTTGAGTTTTGTGAAAAATTCATGAAAAGCAATATGAAATTTCGTGGAACTTTGAAGGACTCGGATGATCTTGCACCGACCTTGAAATTTGAAGGAATCAAACGAACTTGCACCGTCCCTTAAATTTTGTGGAGGTGGAAAAATTGTGGAATGGAAGTGAAAGTTTGTGGAAATTTATACAGATTCAAACAACCTTGCAGCATTCCTAAAATTTCATGGAGGTGGAAAACTTGTGGAAAGTGTGCGGAAACTTGTGGAATTCTAAGGCATTAGAAGATCTTGCATCGACCGTGGAATTTCATGAAGATAGAAAACTCATGGAAAGAGTGCAGAAATTTGTGGAATTAGAAGGCATCAGACGACCTTTAAAAGAACCTAGAATTTCATGGAGATGGAAAATTTGTGGAAAGAATGCAAAAACTTATGGCATTTGATGGCTTCGGACCACCTTGCACCGACCCAGTAATTTCATGGAGATGGAGAACTTATGGAAAGAACACAAAAACTTATCGAATTTGAAGGCATCAGATGACCTTGCATCAACTCTGAAATTTCATGGAGATGGAAAACTTGTGGAAAGAATGCGTGTGGAATAATAAGGCATTGGAGGACCTTTGGACTGACCATGGAACTTCATAAAGATGGAAAACTTGTGGAAAGAATGCTAAAACTTATGGAATTTGAAGGCATCAGACGACCTTGCACCGACTCTGGAGTTTCATGGAGATGGAAAACTAGTGAAAAGAATGCAGAAAATAGTAGAAGATCTGGCTCAGTTCATCACACAATAAAAAATAATAGCCCCTATGTCAATAGACTTTCCTTGATGAATACAATGGTTTAGAACAACTCTCTCTATTGTAACTTCAATAACATGACTTGAAGGCAACAATTTAGATGCAATAAAATAATCCCATACCTTGGAAATGGCATTCAACTTAGAGGCCTGAAATTTTACTTTTATTTCATTCGTTATCTTCCACAAACCTCTTCCATTAGTCAGAAAAGATATTATCTCATTTAATTCTCCCTCAGTGGGATGATAATTAGCATAAAAACAAAACTTTTCAGGAGGCAAGTGGTCGAAGACTTTGATTACCCTAGGTGAAAAATGCACTTGTTCACCTCGAAAAATCATCAAATTCTCTTTTGTTGCAGGCACGTTCGCATAAAAATCTCTAACCACAGAAACAACAGCGACAGTGGTGAAGTAACAGTAATTCTCTCAATTCCTTCAAGTAATCATCTCCTCAATAACTTCTCCTAGTTTACTAAACACACGTTCAAGAATCCTCTGCTCTCGCACTAATAAACTTGTTGGAATCAAATCTTACCTTCTTTTTTGAAAGGTTTGACTTTGGAGCAATCTCTAAAAAAATTGCAAAAATTCACTATAAATTCTAAAATCAAACCAAACTTGCTAATTTAACTTCCAAAGGTAATTTCAGCTAACTCCAAGCAATTTCTCATGCTTTTCTTCAAATTTCACCATGAATAGTGATTTTAAGATTTTTCAAAAATGTATTCAATATACATGGTGAAAATAAAAAAATTTTACTTAGGAGTAGTGCTCATACCTCAAGGAATTCAAATCTAACAAATCTCGTTGAAATCAACTCTTAATTGATCCAACCTAAAGATGCCCTAAATCCTTTTTTGTGATTTTGAGAGGTTAAAGGTGATGGGAGGTGTTTAAAATGTCAATTTTCCGGTTTTTAACTGCAGACAAATGATTTTTGCGAACCGGCGCCTATGCGCAAGGCATACGGCGCTTAGCCATGAATTATGGTGCTTAAGCGCCGAAGTTCTGGTGCTTAGGCACCAGTGCCCTCATTTTCACAATTAATTTAAAAGTGTACTAAACCTATTGGTTAATCACCCTAAATCACTTCAAATAATCATTTATCCCCCATAAACTTTTCTAATACTCCAAATAAACTTAAATTTCCATCGATTCCAAAAACATTTCACACAAACACAAACTTACATTTAATTAAAAACAACCACACTTAATACAAACTAAAAATTTATATCCAAACACTTTGGATGAAATTTCCCAATACAAAAAGATTCAAGTACATAAAAATAAAGATAAATTTACATCATTAAGATGTAACAAACTAACATTAAAGTTCAACAAAACACAAACATAAAACACTAGATACAAAAAACTTAACACATAAAAACTACAACACTAGACTACACTCAAATTTAATTCCAATCTCCATTCGGTGGAATATATCCAGAACCACCATTAGTTCCATTTGAACCATCTGGAATATAAATATGATAAAACGGGCAATGCTTGAAAACTCTCACATCTTCTTCTTCTAACCATTTGTTCTTCAGAAAAATCTCCTTATCCGCTTCTTCCACATGACTTGTATGATTGAATTACATTTTAAGTTGTCATCCATTATGTGCTAAATGAGCATTAGTTTCATTTACCTTTACTTCAATTGATTCCATAATGGCTATAATCTTCACAATCCTTTCTACAATACCTTGAATACTAACTGTTAGGAATCCGTTGAATAACTCTTGCGCACTTTCACTAATTAACTTCTTCTTGTTGGCTTCCTCCTTCTTCTTAATTTCACTCTCCCAAGAAGACATTTCTGAACTCAAAATACTCTTCTTAAGACACAGGAATGAAAATAGGAACTAGGGCAAGTGTTTCTCTTAATTAGGGCATTTTTATAGAACCTCATTTATCACGTTTTTCATAACTGCGGCGCTTAAGCGCCAACCAGGCGGGGTTTGCCAAATGTCTAAATTTTTCATTCTAACTCCTTTAAGTCATCAATTAATATCAAATAAACACCACTATAACTAATCACTCCAAAATACTACCACAAAATCATGAAAACAAACCAAACAAAGCACACAAAGCAAACATAAAGCAAAGCACACCGATAACTATGGGTTGCCTCCCACAAAGCACTTGGTTTAATCTCAGCAGCCTGACATTCCCATGTACTTATTTTAAGTGAGCCAACATCAGATTCTCATCAGGTTTAAGTTGATCGACTGAAAAATAAGGTTTAAGTCTATGACCATTAACTTTGAATATTTTTTTTGTCTTAGGATCTTGAATATCCACAGCTCCATAAGAATAAACATTTATCACAATAAATGGACCCATCCACTTGGACTTAAGTTTTCCAGTAAAAATTCTTAATTTGGCATTATATAGTAAAAATTTTTGTTTTGGCTCGAGATTTTGAGTAAGAATCTTCCTATAATGTCATTACTTCATATTCTCTTTATAAATCTTAGCATTTTCATAAGATTCGTTCCTTATCTCTTCAAGCTCATTTAATTGCAATAATATCTTCTCTGCAACATCCTTTAAATTATAATTGAACTCTTTAATAGCCCAATATGCCTTATGCTCAAGTTCAACTGGTAAATGACAAGCTTTTTAAAAAATTAGCCTATATGGGGACATTTCTATAGGAGTTCTGTAAGCTGTCCTATAGGCCCACAAAGTATAATCCAGTTTAATTGACCAATCCTTTCTGTTTGGATTAATAGTCTTTTTCAATATTCTTTTAATTTCACGATTAGATTATTCAACCAAACCACTTGTTTGCGGATGATAAGCAGTAGCAATGTGATGGTTAATATGATGTTTCTTTACTAACTTCTCAATAATCGTATTTCTAAAATGACTTCCCCCATCGATTATGATTACTCTTGGTATTCCAAATCTGCAAAATATATTCTTTCTTAAAAACTCTGCAAAACTTACAGCATCACATTAAAGTAAAGCAATAGCTTCAATCCATTTGGATACATAGTCTACTGCTATCAAAATAAAAATTTTTCCGAAGATGGTGTAAATGGTCCTATGAAATCTAATCCCCAAACATAAAATATTTTAACTTCCAACATATAAATGAGGGGCATCTCATTTCTTCTAGAAATATTGTCTACATGCTAACATTGATCAAAATTCTTAATATATGCATTAACATCATTAAAATTTGTAGGCCAGTAAAATTCAGATTGTAAAATTTTATAAGCTGTTTTATCAACTCCAAAATGTCCCCCCATAATCAGAATTATGACATTTTTGAATAATTTCATAAGTTTCTTCTAAAGGTACACATCTTCGAATGATCAGATCCTTTCCTTGTTCATATAAAAATGGGTCATCCCAAAAGTAAGTTTTAGCATGAAATAAAAATTTCTTCCTCTCCTGGTATGTCAAACCATATGGTAAAATATGACTAATAATAAAGTTTACAATGTCGGCATACCACGGAATACACCACTAATTAATAGTGAACAATTTTTCATCAGAAAAGGTTCATTAATTTCTTCAGTATCACTGAGAGATTTTGTAGTTTCAAGTCTGGACAGATGATCAGCAATTTTATTATCAGCACTCTTCCTATCTATTATCTCAAAATCAAATTCTTGTAGAAGAAGAATTCATCTAATCAATCTCAGTTTTGCATCTTTCTTCTTCATTAAATAGTTGATAGCAGAATGTTCAGTATACACCACATATTTAGTTCCAATTAAATATGATCAAAATTTATCAAAAGATAATACTATAGTTAATAACTCTTTCTCTGAAGTGGTATAGTTAATTTGAGCTTCATTAAAAGTTTTACTAGCATAGTAAATTACTTTGAAAATTTTATCATATTTCTAACCCAAAACAGCACCAATAGCATAATTACTAGCATCACACATTAATTCAAGTTTTTTTTCCCAATTTGATGAAATTATAATAGGTGCAATGATTAATTTTTTTTTTAATATTTCAAAAGTATTTAGGCATTAATCATCAAAATAAAAAATTACATCCTTTTCCAATAAACAGAATAAGGGTTTTGAAAATTTTGAAAAGTCTTTAATATAATGCCTGTAGAATCTAGCATGTCCCAGAAAACTTTTAATTCCCCTTACATTAGTTGGACAAAGTAAATTAGAGATAACTTGAATTTTTGCAGGATCTACCTCCAAACCTTTTTCTCATATTCGATGTCCTAATGCAATTCCTCCTGCTACCATAAATTGACATTTTTCCCAATTAAGGATCAAATTAGTTTCTTCAAAGCATTTTAGAACTTTAGATAAATGTTTTAAACATGATTCAAATGAACTTTCAAACACTGAAAAGTCATCCATAAAAATATTAATCCCTTTTTCAATTAAATCATAAAAAATAGTCATCATACGTCTCTGAAATGTAGCAGGGGCATTACATAAACCAAAAGGCATTCTTCTAAAAGCAAACACACTATAAGGACTGGTAAACATTGTTTTCTCTAGATCCTCAGGAGAAATTTGAAATTGGTGGTACCTATTATATCCATCCAGAAGACAAAAGTATTTATGCCCAGCTAGTCTATCCAACATCTGATCTAGAAATGTGAGTGGAAAATGATCTTTCCTTGTAGTAAGATTTAATTTTCTATAATCAATGCATATTCGCCTCCATGTAACTTATCTTGTTGGTATAATCTCATTATTCTCATTAACAATCACAGTTACTCCTCCTTTCTTAGGAACACAGTGAATAAAACTAACCCATGCACTATCTTAAATAGGGTAGATAATCCTAGTATCCAACCACTTTAAAATTTCTTTCTCAATAATATCTTTCATGATAAGATTCAATCTCCTTTGAGGATCAGCCTGAGGTTTGCAGTTATCTTCAATAAGGATTATATGCATACTAATTGAAGGATTGATTCATTTAATATTAGTTATATTCCATCCAAAGGCTTTCTTGTACTTCTTCAAAACTTCAAACAAACTCTCTTCTTCTTTTTTAGTTAATTGAGGGGAAATCATCACTAGCAAAGTTGAGGACTTGCCTAAACATTATACTTGAAATGATCAGGAAGCATCAATAACTCAAGTTCAAGAGGTTTTCAATTGATGGACCAAAAGATTCATCTTTCTTAGTCATGTCCAAAAGTTCAAAATTTTCATGAACATAATTTAGATCTTCCTTATGTTCCAATTCTTCTCTTTCAGATTTCTCTTCATAAGTTGACTTGAAATGACATTCACTCAAATATTTGATAGCATACATCCTATAATGTTCATCATCTTTACTTCTTGCAGGATATTTCATTAATTTTGAGATGTTGAATGTAATAGTCCGATCATTAACTCTCATCGTTAATTCCCCTTTTTCCACATCAATCATGCTCTGCCTGTGGCTAGGAAAGGTCTTTCCAAAATTATGGGTAAATTTTTACCTTCTTCCATATCCAGTGCAATGAAATCAACAGGAAAGATAAATTGATCCAATTTTACCAAAACATCTTCTATAACTCCTTTAGGATATGTGATCGAATGATCTGCTAATTGCAAAGTTACAGAAGTTAGAGTTATTTCTCCTAATCTCAGTTTTTAAAATATTGATAGAGGCATAAGGTTAATTCTTGCACCCAAATCACATAAAACTTTTCCATAAAATCTATCTCTGATTGCACATGAAATTGTGAAACTACCAGGATCTTTAAGCTTTTAGGATGCTTCTTCTAAATTACTACACTACACTCCTTACTAAGTGCAACTGTCTCATTTTCTTCAAACTTCCTTTTATTGTTGAGAAAATCATTCATAAATTTCACATAGCTTGGCATCTATTCTAAGGCTTCAGCAAATGGAATGTTGATTGTAAGCTTCTTAAATATCTCCAAAAACGTAAAAAATTGCTTATCCAACTTTTACTGTCGAAGTCTTTGAGGAAATGGAGGTGGTGGTTTTTCCAAATCATCCTTAAGTGGAGAAAAAGGTCTTTTCGAATCTTTTGGAGCATCCTCTTTTGGTTCTTCAATATCTACTTTCTCTACTTCAATTTCTTTTTAAACTCTTCCTTCAAACTCTCTTCCACTTCTCAGTTAAATTGCTTTTACATGTTCTTTATTCTTATCTCTTGGATTTACTTTAGTATTACTAGGAAGCATACTTTGGGATCTATTACTTAATGAATTCGCAATATGTCCCAATTGATTCTCAATATTTGTAATTGTAGCTTCTTGACTTTACAATTGATTTCCCATTTGTAACACCACTTTTTCAATAAACAACTTCTTCTCCTTAAATACTGAAGCACTGTTAAAACCTGGATGATATGTGGGTTTATAATTATTATTCCCTTGGCTTTTCCAGTTCCCTAATGGGTTTACTTGGTTGTTCCCCCATTGTTGATTACTACCACCGTTATTATTGGTATTCCAGTTAAAGTTTGGCTGGTTCTTCCAATCTGGGTTATATTAATTAGAATAAAGGTTATTAGGCTTACTTATAGCATTCAAAGTTTCTGGAGAAGTATAAGAATCAACAATTTGACCTAATGAATTTTCTTCAATGATGGCAATTGGCTGAGAAAAATTCATCCGAAATTGGTCTATCTTCCTTGAAATTGCAGGAACTTGATTTGCTAACATCGCAAAAGCATCATTCTTATGAATATTGGCTACCTTTTTAGGATTTAACCTTTTAGAAGGCCATTAAAAGTTATTAGTAGTCATTTCTTCAATCAAAGCATAAGCATCAGTAACATGTTTAGACATCAGTGATCCTCCTGCAGCAGCATCGATAATAGATTTAAGAGATCCAACTAATTCATTATAAAAGGTTAGAATTATTAACCAATCCGGTTTCGAATGATGTGGGCATTTTCTGAGGAGATCTTAAATCGTTCCCATACCTGATATATAGATTCACCTTCAAACTGAAAAAAAGATGTGATATCATTTCTAAGCTTTGCAGTCTTTGATGGTGGAAAATATTTAGCAAGGAATTTTTGTGCTAAATCACCCCAAGTTCTGATAGATCCAGGTGCTAACGAATTTAACCATATCTTAGCTTTATCCCTTAATGAGAAAGGAAAAAATCTAAGTCTAATAGCATAATTTGAAACACCATCATATTTAAAAGTATTACACAACTCTAGAAAGTTGGCAAGAGGTAAATTAGGATCTTCAGTTGGTGCTCCCCCAAACTGATTATTAGACACCATTCGTATAATAGCAAGTTTAAGCACAAAGGAATTAGCAGCTACAGTAGGGTGTTTAATACTACCATGAAGTTCATCCACTGTAGGGTTAGCATATTTTCTTAAAGGTCTAAATTCTTGATGCATGTCAACATTATGATTTTGATGATTTGTTATTTCTTGAATATTTTTATCTTTTTCAGAATTTTTAATTTTTTTGATAATTTTTATGGTTCTTTCTAACTCAGAATCGTAAGGCACAAGTCTCTCAGATCCTGAACTACTCATACAATGATAGATAAAATAAAACAAAACACACTAAAAAAAATCAAAGAAAAGTAAAAAATTTTTAAATTTTTCTTAATTTTCTTTAAATGAAATTTTAATTAATTTCCCTGGCAACGACGCTAAAAAATTGATCCCCGAATATTTATGTTAATGATTTAGATAGGAAATTTATGATTTATAATATGAGATATTACACAAGTATATGTATCTTTTATCAAGTAATATAGAACTTTCTGATTAAGCCCTGAGATATCGAACGCACAAGGAAATGACTAAAACTTTAAAGAAATAAGAAAAATAACTTTTTACTTTTTCAAATGATTTTCGTAAAATATGTTTTAAGATACAAAGTTTGAAAAGTTTTTTTTTGATATTTTTAATAAAAAGTTAAGCGGGAAATTAAAATTATCAATACTCTAAACACGACATAAAAACTATAAGAATCAAGTATCTTTTTCCTTCTTCAATGAATCAGTAATAATAATGGATATTTTTGTTGTGGAAGTATTTAAATGTATTGTGCCAAATAGGAGCAATTATATTCTTTACCCTTACTTGGTTCTATAAAGAAAATTGGTTAATTTGAAATTTTGTAGATGGGTTAGGCAAGGAAGATTCCAGCTCTCACTCTAGAGTTCCCTCTATTCCCTCCACCTGGGGGATAACATCTCATAAAAAAAATTAAAATAACAAACCAAATTAGGGTGCTTTAGACAGTCACTCTAAAATCCTCTAATTTTACTCCCCAATAAAACATATCTCTCTATATATTTGCATTTAATCATACGAACTATAATTCTCACCCATATAATTGCATGTGATTCTTTCCAATTGTTGATTGAGATAATACCACATTTGTTCTTACATAATCTCACAACAAATTTTAACATCTTAATTGGTCACATCAAGAAGTAAATTAAGTAAAAGGAATTGAATATGATAATTTCTTTCATCATTAAAGACTTATACTTTCCACAACATACTTCCATAATTTAATTACTTCATCATCCAAGAAAGAAAAAGATAAAGTAAACTACTCAAATTTCATGGAGAAAACACAAACACAAATTGATTTGAAAGCATAAACCGTAATGAAAACACAACAAATCTTAAAAATAAAGTATAAAAATAAAGTAAATATGACCCACTTTTAATATGTATGCAATTTATGTTTATAGCAACAATACCAAAAACTTGATCCCACTTTAAATATAGATATATGATTTAATGTATAATGTGGATTCTACGCAAGTATACGTATCGTATCAAGTAATACAGGGCTCTAGTGGAGTCCTGGTTATCGATCCCACAAGAAAGTTTTTAACAGATTTGTTATCGCCTAAATTAAAAGGAATTACTTACTAATAAAGTGAACGGAAATTCAAAGTAACTATAATAAACTAAAGTAAACTAATGCTTGAAATAAGTTGATTTAAATACTTCAGAAAAAGTATCCTTCTCCTTGTTTTAGAAAATTAAGTGAATGATGAATTTAAATAGAATTTTTAAATTATATTGTGACAAATAGGAGCATTCCTAATCTTTACCCATTGGTCCAGGTGCAAAGAACATTGACTAATCCTATGTTTGATTACTGAATCTGCGGCTAGGCTGCGAGGATACTGGCTGCCACTTCAGAGCTCCCACGTTCCCCTCACTCGAGGGCTAACATCTACACTTCGACTCTCGAACAATGAGGACCGAATTGAGTATTTTAGTCCGTCACACTAAAATATCCAATTCTACGCCCGATAATTAATATTTCCCTATTTATTTGCACCCGCCTTCCAAGGCATTTGACTTCCCTGAATATTGGATGTAATTTTTACTATAGTTGATAATTCAACATATTTTAACAACTCAATTGGCCAAATTGAAAGTAAATTAAGTTTTAAGTAAAAAAATTATCACAATTTATTTTAATATTATATTATGTGCTTCTATTTAATTTTATCAATCTGCATAATTTTCATAAATAAGGAGAAAGACTAAGAAAACTACTCAGAATTCCTGGGAATAAAATAAAGCATGGATTTCATTTAAAGTTAACAGCAATAAACAAAGATACTTATCTTAATTTCCTCCCGCGAGACTCCTTGAAGTTCCTTTGACTTTTCCTTCTAGTACGACAAACTAAATAACACACAATTAAACTAATGAACTCACTAAACACACTCAAACTAAATTAAACTCACACAAATGACATTTAAGAAAATGAAAAGATACTAAGACTCTCTAAAATAGACATATAGAAGACTCAAGAGACACACTTAGACACTAGAATTTGGCCTCTATTTATAGAGGTAGGCAAAGTTCCAAGGGGTGCTTAAACACCTCTTCAAAAAGTGTCCAGGTTCAATGTATATGCATTTTGAACTAGCTCGCCGTCGGCGGGAAACAACCTCGCCGTCAGCGGGGCTTATAGAAGGTCTTCAAACCGAGCGATCTCGCTGTCGGCGGGCTCGGGCTCGCTGTCGGTGAGGTAGTTATAATTCCTTCAGAAATTCTCCTCACGATCTCACCGTCGGCGGCCTCAATCTCGGTGTCGGCGAAGTAGTTATATTTGCATGAATTTCCTCCTTTTTGATCAAAATTTGCTCCATTTCATGCTTTCTGCTTCCATCACTTATAAATCTTTATTCCTGCAATAAAATAAAGAAAATACCTTTCTTTAAAGTGCAATTTTATCAAAAATAGATATGAATTTCTTGATGTGTTTTTCTGTGATCAAAATCCCCCAAACTTAATTATTACTTGTCCTCGAAGTAATTTTAATACTAAATAAAAATAATGATTTCTATAATATAATTTTTTAATTCAGATAATATATGAATTAAATTTGAATAACATTATAGTAAAGTCGAATAGAAATATTTCTAAGTAACTAAATTAACTTTATAGAGATAAGATTATTTAGTTATCAGGTCTAAGATTTCTAGCTTTCTATTTATTTCAGGAATGATTATATTTAAAACAGTAAATTACTTAAGATATTTAGATGATAGGAAGTTCAAGAAAACACTATTTAGTAAAATACTAATCCATAAATATAAGTTTAGAAATATAATTAAGTTTTACCCTTTAGGTTGAATCCATTGAAGCCAATTTTTGATAAGGCATCTCCTCAAGCTTCTCCTCACTTATATTTTTCTTTTCTTTTCTTTTCTTTTCTCTTTTTTTTTCTTTTTTTTTTCTTTACTTTTCTTTTTCAAGTGAGGATTACTGTATCTGGATAGCCTGTTAATAATTTTGAACTTCAATTTCTCTTCCTAAATTTGAAACTTAAAATATTTCTTTGCTTATATATATTTTATAGCCTTTACTTCATTGAGTTTCTATTCTTTCTTTTTCACTTAAATACTTAAGAATTTTCAATTTTTAGAATATAGTTTCCTTACTTTTAAATAGTTTACTATATTCTTATTCCTTTTAACCAAATATCTTATTCTATTAATTAATTGAATTACTAGAAAAATTTTCTTTAATTTTATATAATAATTAAATAAAGTAACTCATATTTATTGAATTGAAAAACTATGATAGAAAATCATTTAATAATAATTTTTGAAAATAGAAATTGAGAACAATTTTAATAATTAAATTTGTATTTTTACCTTCCCCCAAACTTCAATTTTTCTATATATGCTATATAGTGAAAAAGGGAAAGTATATATTAAAATTTCATCATACCTTTGAGTTTTAGGTATTTCTTTTCTTTGAAATTTTTGCAGGCTATTTCATTACTTACAGAACTTGTACTATTAGTATTCTTCCACATATAATATTTTAAAAAGAAAGTGCAGGGATGGAAATTTTAAAATAAGTATCAAACATAACAAAGAAAACTTAATCTATTACTACACATATATTTAAAACTTAAACAATACATTAAAGAAAGACTAATATCCTATATATAAAAATTTGCAACTAATTTAACACACATAAGAAATCTAATATCATAGCTCAAGCAAACAAACAAACATATCAAGTCAAAAGTCCATAGAAAGTACTGAAATATTACACACAGAATAATAAAGTTTGCAAAACACAAATCTAAACAAACCAAACAAACTAAATAAAAGCTCTAATCTTCTACATTAAAATCCCAAACTATGTCATCTCCCTGATCTCCAGGCTGAGAAGGCTGAGCAGGCTGGTACTATGAATAACGGGGGCACTCAGGAAAGACAACATCTAAATCACCACTCCTATATCGACGCTCAGCTTCATAGTATGCAATCTCGTACTCTGAATGTCGCTGGAGATATTCGCTTATCATAATCGTGTCTTCTTTCCAAGCCTCGATCCTTTGATCTATATGCTCGAATCTTCTTTCCATATTTTCTCCAAATAACTCAAAACTCTTTCTACTCAGGGTTAATTCATTCATCATATCTTGAAGGGTAGGAGTGGTGTACTGAGGGGGTGGTTCATAACTAGTAGAGGGTATATCTCTACTTGAAGAAGGTACATAATCCCTTGTCCCAGATCTCCATCCTTCGTGGGATTCATATTTTTTATATTAGCTCTAGCGAGGGGTTTCATAGGCTCTATCCATTCCTCATCATCTCTTGCCTCTACCCCAGATAATTGGCAAAGTGCATAGATAAGATCAGGATGTCCTAGTCCTCCTCCACTTTCATTTCTAGCAGTGGCTAATATGTTTTTATAAATAACATTTCCCACATTAATACTCTTCTGGTTCTAAATACAGAAATTCAGAACTACTCTATCTCTTCTTACCTCACTATGGTGGTAGGTAGGTAACAAAGTAGAACAAATAAAATAATGTCAGGCTTTAGATGTTGCATTTATCATAGAAAGAGGGAAGTTTACTCGTTCTCGCTGCTTTATCTTCCAGACTCCTTTCCCATCAGTGAGAAAGTCGATCACCTCTTCCAGTGGTCCTTCCATAGTTCCAAAAGTTTCATACTCGCTCATGTAGGTGTCTCGTACTTCATAACAAGTGTTTATTCTAGCAGCGTTGAAATCTACAAAAAATCCTCTAACCTTAACCGGTGCATCTTCAGCCTGTGTTAAGTTCGTATAAAATTCCTTCACAACTTCTACAGCTGCTATGTTAGTTACGTAGCAGAAATTTTCCCATCCTCGCTCCTTTATAACTCGTTCCACTTCTCCTCCTGGAATCTGGAAAACTCGATCTTGTATGCACTTTCTTGCTTGAATGTTTTGAAAATATCTAGTTTGTGCTCTCTCATTAATGAATCGAGTTTCGTCATATTCTATTCGTCATTTTTGTCGTGGAGCCATTTCTCGATCTGTGAAATCTACAAAAATTTTAACTAAACTCCAAAATATTACTAAGAAGGCTTCCTACAACAACTAAAATCCATTTAAATCAATTTCTATGAAACTCTTCCAAGTATTTTCTTCACATTTCAAAATTTTTCAAAATATCCCAATGTAGAAGTAATTCATGGTGAAAATAAAAAATTTTTGTATAGGAGTGAAGCTCTTACCAAGGGAAGATGAAATCTGGTGTCAAAAAGTCTTGAAATCGCTTCAAATCCGAGATCTCTCAAGCCCTAGGTCAGTTTTTTCAAAAATTTAAGGAAAGGGATGATGAATAGTGTCGGTTGACTGGTCAAATATAGGTCTTTTCACGTTCTCGCTGTCAGCGAGGTTTTTCTTGCCGTCGGCGAGCAAATTAATTCCATAAGGCAAAAGTTTCAGGAAAAATCCGCCGTCGGGGAGCTCAATCTCGTTGTTTTCTCGCTGTCAGCGAGGTCCCAAAAATTTTAAATTTTTGAAATTCGTCAATCATTTTCAACCTTGAACTGCCCTTAATCAATCTTCTGATCACTTAATTTAATAATAATATGAAGATTAGATACTTATACTCTCAAAAAGTCACACAACACAAACAATATAACTTTATATATGAAATCCATGAAACTTACAAATTTCACACTAATAATTTAACACATATTTAACTTAAATGTTCAAATCCATAATACTCGGCATCGCAATCCACACCACAACACTCTAAATGCTGAGACATAACAATTTACATAAAATCTCATCAGATTTGAGATGATCAAATCAAACTTCGACTCATAATAAAACCTAACTTCAAATCAAACACATATATATATATATGAATATAACATAAACATAGAAATCTTTCCTACTCTTCAGTGTCCAAACTAACATCTTGTCTGATATTTCTGATGCGACGCAGGTGCACAAATAATCTGTAGAAAGGCCTAAAAGGGAAATCTGCAGTAGATGCTTCATTAATCCATCCTTTCTGTCTTAGTAAATGAATAAAACTAGCCTCCAGATGTCCAGTATGATCAAAGTGTTCCTTCATTCTCCAATCAATATGATCAAACATATCAGAGATATTGTCAATGGAATTCATCACATTTTGCAATTCTTTCCCCAATCCTTTAATCTTCTTCAGAATGAAATTAGTCTTATCAGTAAAGGGACTTGCTAAAGGATTGTTTTGTGATGCTCTGTCAGAAATAACGGTGATCTCATCATTGTTATCCAAAGTGGGAAACATATCAGTAGGATCCAGGGGTTTCCATGGTAAAAGTACTTTTTCCCAAGCCTCATAAGAAACTTGGTACTGACTGCATAAAACAAATATAGTAGATGGGTGTCCAAGTCCATGCACTCGACCCATGCACGATTAATCCCAATGCAGACTTTACTATTATTGATCTGACATCGATAGGTAATCCAATTTGAATACAATAGTTTAAAATAGTGCATTCCTTTGAAACTTTATTTACTCTCATGGTAGGTAATAATTTTGATGATATAAAGAAATGCAAGTGCTTTGAGACAGGCTTTAGAAGTGATGCAGAAAAACTGACATACCCGTCTTCTCGTAACTCCCAATAATCCGATTCATCGGTCAGGTATCTATAGATTTCGTTCATATTGTATCTCAAAGGCACAAAGTTAGAATAATGACAAACAAAGGTATTTTCTATAGAAAACAATTCATTTACCCTTGCAGGAGTAAATGTTACCCATCTTCCTCTGACGTAGACATTTCCATTGTTGATCGCATGTAAATTAGAGTAAAACTCTTTAACTACTGGTATAACTATAGTGGATGTTGTATAACAAAATACCTCCCAATGTCGCTGTACGATCATTTCTTTGATTTTTGTAGTAGAATTCTCTACTCCTCTATTGACGAATCCTCTTTCTTTGATAAGTCTTTTCTTCATCAAGCCTTTGTTGAAGATTCGCTGTGCCTCCGAACTGATGAATTTTCATCGGTTGAAAACTTCAGTTTTTGTGGTTTCTAGGAATTTGGAGGCCATTTTGGATGGAATGGATTGGTCTCTGTTCGTTCCTAAGGAAGAAAATGGTATAAAATCATATTTGGATTAATTTCTTATGAAGGGATTGCTTAGATCCGTTCAAAACCGCACAAAAAATCTTAAGAAACCAAATTTTCAACTGCCTCACCGTCGGCGGGAAGTTCCTAGCCGTCGGCGACTTAGTTATAAAACTGAATGAAGTAATGGTCCACGATCTCGCTGTCAGCGGGCTCGGGCTCGCTGTCGGTGAGATTCGTAAAAATCGCTCGTTTTCGCTCTGGTCCGAATATTTTCTGATCTCATCCAATAGGTTCAATTTTTGTGATGATTCTAATAAAAATTTGAGTATTAAGATTTTTTTAATAATATAGACTCACTAATATGTAGAAATTTAAAAATAAAATACTACTATGGGTTGCCTCCCATAAAGCGCTTGGTTTAACGTCATCAGCCCGACCTAATTCAGTTAGTGTTCAGGTTGACTAAGCATTAAAACCTCTTTAAAATTTGGTCTTCTTTTTTCGAAATATGGTTTTAATCTATGTCCATTTACTTTAAATCTATGTCCTATTTTTGGATCTTCAATTTCTATAGTTCCATATGAAAATATTTGAGTTATGGTGAAAGGTCCTAACCATCGAGATTTCAATTTCCAAGGAAAAAATTTCAATCTAGTATTATAAAGCAAAACTTCTTGTCCTAGTTTAAAATTTCTCTGATTAATTTTCTGATCATGCCATAATTTCATCCTTTCTTTATAAATCTTATCATTATCATATGATTCATTCCTTAATTCTTCCAATTCATTTAATTACAATAATCTCTTCTCACCAGCTTCTTTCATATTATAATTAAATTCTTTAATCGCCCAATATGCTTTATATTCTAATTCAACTCGTAAGTGGCATGTTTTTCCATATATAAGCCTGTAAGGAGTCATTCCAATCAGAGTTTTATAAGCGATCATGTATGCCCATAATGCGATTGTACTAGTCTTATAGACCAGCTCGATCTATTAGGATTTACAGACTTTTCTAATATACGCTTAATTTCTTGATTAGAAACTTCAGCTAATCCACTAGTTTGTGGATGATAAGCAGTTGATATCTTATTCATAATATTATACTTTTCTACTAGTTTGTGAATATTTTTGTTTCTAAAATGAGTTCCTCCGTCAGTGATAATCACTCTCGACATTCCAAATCTAGTAAAAATATTTTTCATTAAAAATTTTGAAACACTTTTAGCATCACACCTAGATAAAGCTTGTGCTTCAATCCATTTGGAAACATAATCAACAACTACTAATATATATGAGTTTCCAAATGACGGAATAAAAGGTCCCATGAAATCTAATCCCCAAACATCAAAAATTTCAACTTCTAATATAAAATTCATAGGCATTTCATTTTTTCTTGATATGTTTCCTACTCTTTGGCATTTATCGCAAGTTTTTATATATTTATATACATCTCTAAATAGAGTAGGCGAGTAGAATCCAGATTGTAGAATTTTATATGCGGTTTTATATGTCCCAAAATGTCCTCCAAAATCGAGTCATGACATTTTTGAATAATTGGTTCGGTTTCTTCATAAGGCACGCATCTTCTAATAATTAGATCCTTACATTGCTTATATAAGTATGGTTCATCCCAAAAGTATGATTTAGTATCGTGAATGAATTTTTTTCGTTGTTGCAAAGTTAACATAAGTGGTAAAATGTCACTTATAATATAATTTACTATATCGAGCATACCAAGGTATTTTCAACTCATTTATATTATAAAGTTGTTCATCGGGAAAAGCTGTCTAAAATTTCATTATCAATATTAGATAATTCATGATTTTCTAATCTTGATAAATGATCAGCAATTTGATTATCGGTTCCCTTTTTATTAATTATTTCAAAATCAAATTCTCGCATTAATAATATCCATCTAATTAATCTTGGTTTAGAATCTTTCTTTTGCATTAAATATTTTATAGCGAGAATGATCGGTATGCACTAATACATTTAGTTCCTATTAGATAATGCCGAAATTTATTAAAAGCATATACAATCGCTAACAATTCTCTTTCGATGAATCGTATAATTTATTTCGAGCATCATTTAGAGTTTTACTAGCGTAGTATATAACTTTGAAAATCTTATCATATCTTTGCCCAAGAACTGCTCCTATAGCATAATCACTAGCATCATACATAAGCTCATATGGTTTCTCCGAATTAGGTGAAACTATTATAGGTGCTGTAATTAAATTATCTTTTAATAATTTAAAAGCATTCAGGCATTCAGTTGTAAATTCAAATTTCTTGTCCTTTTAAAGAAGTTGGCATAGAGGTTTAGTAATTTTTTAAAAATCTTTAATATAACGCCTGTACAATCCAGCATGTCCAAGAAAACTTCTTACCCCTTTTACTGTAGTTGGAGGTGGTAATTTAGCTATTACTTGAATTTTTGCAGAGTCTACTTCCATAACTTTTTCCGAAATTTTATGCCCTAATACAATGCCGCCTGTAACCATAAATTGACATTTCTCCAAATTAAGAACTAAATTAGTTTTCTCACATACTTCAAATACTTTTTTAAGATGATTTAAGCATGTGTCAAATGTTGTTCCAAATACAGAGAAATCATCCATAAATACTACTATTCCATTATCAATTAATTTACTAAATATAGACATCATACATCTTTGGAATGTTGCGGGTGCATTACATAATCCAAAAGGCATTCTTCGAAAAGCGAAAGTTCCATAAGGACTAGTAAATGTAGTTTTATATTGATCCTCAGGAGCAATTTGTATTTGATAATAACTGGTATATCCATCTAGGAAACAAAAATACTTATGTCTGGCTAATCTATCTAACATCTGGTCTAGAAATGGTAAAGGCAAGTGATCTTTTCTAGTGGCTGTGTTTAATTTTCTATAATCAATACAAATTCCCCATCCAGTAACTTGTCTTATAGGAACAAGATCATTATTTTCATTAGCTTTGACAGTCACCCTTCCTTTTTTAGGTACACAGTGAATTGGGCTTACCCAAGCACTGTCAGAAATAGGATATATAATACCATTATTTAACCATTTTAAAATTTCTTTCTTGACTACTTCTTTCATTATCGGATTTAATCTCCTTTGTGGATCTGCTTTAGGTTTATGTTCATTATCTAAAATAATTTTGTGCATACAGATTGAAGGACTAATTCCTTTAATATCTGCTAAAGTGCAACCAAAAATTTTCTTATATTTTTTTAACGTATCTAAAAGTTTTTGTTCTTGAGATTCATTTAATTCGGATGAAATAATGACTGGTAGAGTTGAAGAATTACCTAAGTAAGCATATTTTAAATTATTAGGTAACATTTTTAACTCAAGTTCAGGAGGTTTAATAATTGATGGAACTATTATTTTTTCAGTATTTTCTGTGTTATCCAAAAATACAAATTTCTCTTGAATAAAATCATTAAAATATTTTTTTTGTAAATGATCGAGTACTTCCATTCGAAAACACTCATCATCTTTTTCTAGCGCTGGATATTTCATTGATTTAGCAATATTAAAAGTTACTTTTTGGTCATTTACTCTCATAGTTAATTCTCCTTTCTGAACATCAATCATAGCTTTTCAAGTGGCTAAAAATGGTCATCCTAAAATTATAGGAATTTCTTTATCTTCTTCCATATCAAGAACAATAAAATCTACAGGGAAGATAAATTTATCCATTTTTACTAATACATCTTCAATAACTCCCTTAGGATATGTAACGTAACGGTCGACTAACCGAAGAGTTACTGAAGTAGGTGAAATTTCTCCCAATCCTAAACTCTTAAAAATTGATAGAGGCATTAGATTGATGCTTGCTCCTAAGTCACACAAAGCTTTTGCATAAAATTTTTCTCTAGTAGCGCAGGGTATAGTGAAACTACCAGGATCTATTAATTTTTCAGGAAGTTTTTTCTAAATAATAGCACTACACTCTTCACTAAGTGCAACCATTTCATTATTAGTAAATTTTCTTTTTCTATTTAGAATATCTTTCATGAATTTTACATAGTTTGGCATCTCTTCTAAAGCTTCTACGAAAGGAATATTTATCGTTAATTTCTTCAAAATTTCAAGGAATTTAGCAAATTATTTGTCTTTTTTATGTTGAATTAGTCGTTGAGGAAATGTTGGTGGAGGTTTTTCAACAGAAATTTTCATTGGTACTAAAGGATTTTCTAAGTTTGGATCTTGTTGATTCTTTTCTTTTTCAATTTCCACTTCCTCTTTTTAACTTTCAAGTTCTTTCTGAATTTGAGATTCTAATTCTTTTCCACTTCGTAATTGTGTCGCTTTAATTTGTTCATTTCCCTTGTCTTTGGGATTTATTTCCACATTACTAGGAAATGTTCCAGGTATTCTATTATTAAGTGCAGTAGCGATATGTCCAAGTTGAGTTTCAATATTTTTGATAGCTGTTCCTTGATTTTGTATTTGGTTTCCTTGTATTTGTAATTAATTTCCTTGATTTTGTAAATGTTGACCCATATTTAATATAAATTCTTCTATAAATAATTTCTTATCTTTAAATTGAGGGTTATTATTATTAAATCCAGGTGGATAATTAGGTTTATAATTAGGATTTCCTTGATTAGATGGATTTCCTAATTGTTGTGTCATATTATTCATCCATGGTTGATTAGTTGTATTATTATTCCAATTAAAATTAGGATGATTTTTCCATCCAGGATTATAATAATTTCCATAAGGATTATTGGGTCTGTTGTTAATTGCATTAATTATTTCATATTGAGATTGGGATTCTATAAGTTGTCTAGATGAATTTTCTTCTGATATAGTTGGAGAGTAATTCATTCCAAAATGATCTAATTTTTTAGATATAGCAGCAATTTGTGAAGCTAACATAGATATTACATCATTTTCATGAATACTAACTATTTTTTTCAGATTCATTCTATCAGCAGGCCATTGAAAATTATTAGTTGTCATTTCTTTGATTAGTGCATAGGCTTCATCAAATGGTTTTGACATTAATGATCCTCCAGCAGCAGCATCGATGATTGATCTTAAAGATCCTACTAATCCATTATAGAAAGTTTGGATAATTAACCAATCTAGTAACGCATGATGTGGGCATTTCCTAAGAAGTTCTTTAAATCTTCCCCAAGATTCATATATTGACTCTCCATCAAACTGACTAAAAGAAGTTATATCGTTTCTAAGCTTAGCAGTTTTAGATGGCGGAAAATATTTGGATAGAAACTTTTGTGATAATTCTCCCCAAGTTTTAATAGATCCAGATGCTAACGAATTTAACCACATTTTAGCCTTATCCCTTAAAGAAAAAGGAAAAATTCTAAGTCTAATAGCATCGTTAGATACTCCTTCATATTTGAAAGTAGCACATAGTTCTAAAAAACTAGCAAAATGTAAATTAGGATATTCAGTAAGTGAACCACTAAATTGATTATTTTGTACCATTTGGATAATTGCAGGTTTAAGTTCGAATGAATAAGCAGCTACATCAGAGTTTTGAATAGTTAAATGAATTTCATCTAATGTAGGGTTGGCATAATCTCGTAATGGTCTTGGTTGATTTATATTTTCTTTTTCAGGAATATTTGCCATTTGTGTTAAATTTATAATTTCTTTTTTTTTGTTTTCTAGTACGCTCTAATTCTAAATCGTAAGGTATTAATTTTTCGTTTCCAAATTTTCGCATACAATTTTATAAAATAAAATAGTCTGTTACTTAAATAAATAATTTCTTTACTTCCCCGGCAACGGCGCCAAAAACTTGACCCACTTTTAATATGTATGCAATTTATGTTTATAGCAACGGTACCAAAAACTTGATCCCGCTTTAAATATAGATATATGATTTAATGTATAATGTGGATTCTACGCAAGTATACGTGTCGTATTAAGTAATACAAGGCTCAAGTGGAGTCCTGGTTATCGATCCCACAGGGAAGTTTTTAATAGATTTGTTATCAGCTTAATTAAAAGGAATTACTTACTAATAAAGTGAACAGAAATTCAAAGTAACTATAATAAACTAAAGTAAACTTATGCTTGAAATAAGTTGATTTAAATACTTCAGAAAAAGTATCCTTCTCCTTGTTTTTAGAAAATTTAGTGAATGATGAATTTAAATAGTATTTTTAAATTCTATTGTGACAAATAGGAGCATTCTATTCTTTACCCTTTAGTCCAGGTGAAAAGAACATTGACTAATCCTATGTTTGATTACTGAATCTGCGGCTAGGCTGGGAGGATACTGGTCGCCACTTCGAGCTCCCACGTTCCCCTCACTCGAGGGCTAACATCTACACTTCAACTCTCAAACAAGTAGGACCGAATTGAGTATTTTAGTCTGTCACACTAAAATATCCAATTCTACGCCCGATAATTAATATTTCCATATTTATTTGCACCCGCCTTCCAAGGCTTTTGACTTCCCTGAATATTGGATGTAATTTTTACTATAGTTGATAATTCAACATATTTTAACTACTCAATTGACCAGATTGAAAGTAAATTAAGTTTTAAGTAAAAAAAATTATCACAATTTATTTTAATATTATATTATGTGCTTCTATTTAATTTTATCAATCCGCATAATTTTCATAAACAAGGAGAAAGACTAAGAAAACTATTCAGAATGCATGGGAATAAAACAAAGCATGGATTTTATTTAAAGTTAACAGCAATAAACAAAGATACTTATCTTAATTTCCTCCCCAAGCAGACTTGTTAAAGTTTCTTTGACTTTTCCTTCTAGTACAGCAAACTAAATAGCACTCAATTAAACTAATGAACTCACTAAACACACTCAAACTAAATTAAACTCACACAAATGACACTTAAGAAAATGAAAAGAGACTAAGACTCTCTAAAATAGACACACAGAAGACTCAAGAGACACACTTAGACACTAGAATTCGGCCTCTATTTATAGAGGTAGGCAAAGGTCCAAGGGGTGCTTAAACACCACTTCAAAAAGTGTTCAGGTTCAATGTATATGCATTTTGAACTAGCTCGCCGTCAGCGGGAAACGACCTCGCCGTTAGAGGGGCTTCTAGAAGGTCTTCAAACCGAGCGATCTCGTTGTCGGCGGGCTCGGGCTCACTGTCAGCGAGGTAGTTATAATTCCTTCAGAAATTCTCCTCACGATCTCGTCGGCGGCGGCCTCGATCTCGCCGTCGGCGAAGTAGTTATATTTGCATGAATTTCCTCCTTTTTGATCCAAATTTGCTCCATTTCATGCTTTTTGCTTCCATCACTTATAAATCTTTATTCCTGCAATAAAATAAAGAAAATACCTTTCTTTAAAGTGAAATTTTATCAAAAATAGATATGAATTTCTTGATGTATTTTTCTGTGATCAAAATACTTATCTGAAAATCCTCTCCACAAGACTCTAGAAGTTCCTCTGAAATTTTGCTTTACACAATACAACTCTACAGAGGTTAGCACCCAACTCTGATGACTCAAATACAAACTTTAGACTTCAATAAAAACTAGATACAAGGATGAAAGAAAATTGGTGAGAAGAAGGCTTCACACTAACCCCTTTTTCCTTTCTTACTCTCTACTCTCTACTAACAACTATAGAACTACACTGCACTAATTTCATACACTCTCCAGACTTCAAAAGACTCTCTAAAAAGACTCTAAAAAAAAGGCTCTCTAAAGGAAATATCTAAAAAGAGAACTCTCTTGCAAATTATGAGGCTTCATTTTAATAATTTTCCAAAAGGTGCCTTGGTGTCTCCTTAAATCATGTGCAAATTCAATGTATTCACCAAAAGATGCATCCCTTGAATCACATATGCTGCCCAAATGAAGTTAAGGAAGATACCACCAAAAGTTACTTCAAACACCCCTTGAGAATGGTGCCAAATTTGATTAAAATTTGATTTTTAACTGTGGAGCTTAAGCGCTGGCACTTTGGCGCCAGAGGCTAAATTTTTCAAACTTCATAATTTTACTCCAAATTTGATCTTCTTTGCTCCTTTCATCATAATTAATCATTTTCATCATACTTGAAAGAAAAACACAAAATACCTTCCATTAAAGTGCAATATCATCAAAAATAGGTATAAAAATGTTCATAAAAACACTATATATTTTAACTGTATCAGTATTCATGACTCGATAGCATTTCTCCTTAAGGGATTTACAATAAAGACATTCGAGAAATTTCTTAGTGAGGTGAGGAGTGTATAAAAGGAGGCAAAGCAGGTCAGTTTCTTGGAGAAGTCCGATAAGCTGAAGACAGTGAAAGCCTTCAAGAAGAAATCAAAAACTGTTACAGTGGTAGATAAGGGCAAGCAGCCGATGCAAATACAAATTAAACGACCTCAGGAAAATTACCAACTGTCTAAGCCAAGTTACCAATCGTCTCAGCAGTATAATCAGCAACCTTCTCAGCATAAATATCACCAAATAGAAGGAATGCATACCCTGATGGAGATCCTGAACAAATTATATCCTTATAAAGATGAAGATATAGGAAATTTGTTCGGTAGCTTAATCAAAATAGATGGATTCCAGTTGCCACATCCAAAAAATCCAGAAGAACTAGATAAGAATGATCATCCATTGTATTACCCTTACCAAAGTGTGCTTGGGCAAAAGATAGAAGATTGTTTCACCTTCAAGACCTGGCTAGAGAATAACCTCAGAAAAGGGAACATAGTTATCTCGAAAGAGCATATGAGAGGGCCCCAAGGAGGTTCTATCAATGTCATTTCGGCCGATCCTATTGCCCCGATCGACCTGTGCATGACTGATTGTGGATGGAGTACAATATGGATGAAATCTTCAAAGAAAATATTGAATCACATCCAAACATCTTCAGTACGCATCTCCATTCAGAGATTAAAACCTGTTAAGCTAGAGTAGCAATTGCAATAAAGGAGCCGCCCCAGAAGGAGAAGGACGAGGAGAAGATCACAGGAGAGAAGGATCAAGGTGCTAAAGAGTAGAGTAGGGATTGCATTTCCTAGAATGGTTGTTTCAGATTTGGGGGAGAAATCCCTCAATCCTCTGACTCTGAATGATTATTTTTTCACCCTTGTGAGGTACTATAATGAGAAGAGTTTTGGTGTTTGCTATGTTTTGACTGTTTCTAGCAATGACGTAACTAACGACACCCGATCTAACCTAGATCTTGATTTGATTCTAATAACAATTTTTAGATCATACAAAACCTCAACAGTGATAGGGAGGGTTACACCAATGAAAGCAGGTATGATAGTCTAAAAAGTGATGAAATCAGCTATGAGTTTCGAGGGTCCCTTATCGCAATTGAACTCGAATTCTCAGATTCCTTAGGAACTCTAGAAGAACTAGTCACTCTAGACTAGGAAGAGACACCAGCAAATTCAGTGCCAGATTTGGAAGAGATAACAAAAATCAATTTAAGAGGCAGAAAAGTCTTACACCCGATAATGGGTCCGAAGGATAAAAAAACAAATGGTTGCATAGGAAGAGCCAACCACATAAGAAATATCCATTCGAGAAGAGATTGAACAAACACGCAATAAAGTGGATTATAACGTGTTAGCCCATCTTCGGAGGTTTTAGGGTAAGTTAGGCATCAATGACGCTCTGGTCCTGTCAAAGGAGATGAGGGAAACTCTGATCAACGCTTTACTTGACCAAGAAATTTGCATAGTTCAAATGGCCAATAATTCCTTAGATGAGGTTTGATCATTGAATGAATAGTACAATGTTGCTTTTACGGCAACAACCTACTACTCGGTACAGCCAATCATAATCGACCTTTGTACATTTTAGTTACTATAGAAAATTCACACTCTCTAGGGTGTTAGTTGATCCAGGAGCATCAATCAATGTGATGAATCTACAAACTTTAGCATACCTTAAAATTGATGCTCACGAGCTCACAGTGGATAAGATGTTACTAAAGGGCTTCAATCAGAAAGGAGAATAAGCACTTGTATCAATAACACTAGTAATGAAAATTGGTGATCTAGCAAGAACAACTACAAGATTCCATATTTTCGATTCAGAAATGTCATTCAATGCCCTACTGGGTCAACCTTAGATCCATGAACACTGGATGGTACCATCGTCTCTACAGCAATGTAAAAAAACTATGAAAAATGTCAAGAATAGTGCATCAAGGGTGACTTGTAGCCATTTTCCATACACGAAATGGAAATTCATGAAGACGTTGCTTACTATGCACCTCTAAATAAAAGAACTTCTCCACAAATGCCATGCCAAATATAGCAAAAGAAACACAAGACGATGAAGATCCTCATATTCTAGTTCAGCAATTACTCATCACTCCCTTACGGTGAGATGGTAAAATTTTTTCAGAACTCGCATTCAGGTCGGGGATGAGGTTGAAAAAGGTACGATAGAATAATTGAACAAAAGAATCTGTTATCAATGTTTATTGAGAAGACTGTTCTGAAAAGAAAACAAAATCAAGAAGGAAGCGATAATGATAAATCAAAAGAAGCCCCAGTTCAAGATCTCCCTCGAAGATGAGAAGAAGGAAGAATACAAATCAATGTACGACTTGATAAACCAATCTTTATAGACTGTGGTCTTAACTCTGATCTACCCCAGTAATTTTGAGGGTCTAGTGTTCAAGGAAGTGCATGGTGGCAGTACTGAGCCAAATAAGTTTTACTACGATGCTTCCTCTTCTAACCTTGAAAATCATGTAAAAATAAAAGATATTTCTTCTTCTAAATTAATGGAACTACCTTTTGAGCGGTATTCTCCCTGTGTTCAAAATTTAATTCAACGTGGTGTCATTCCTAAACAGTGATCAAAAGAAAAATTCACTGTTTTAATAAGCTATGTAGAAATGTCAGTCGACCCTCCAAATAAAAACTGGGTCTTGGATTCGACACGATAGGGCCAGTTGATGATACAAAATTTTGCTTGGTTGTTACAAATAAATAATGCTTGGAAGCTTCAAACTCAAAGATCTACCAGTTAAAGATTCTCCACCTGAGTTTGATGAAGAAATTAAATCCATGATCTACGATTTAACCGAAGTTAACTTAGGAACTAGTGAAGAGCCTAGACAAACTTTTATTAGCTTCTTACTCAATAAAGAAGATCTCGCGGATATGATCAATTTGTTAATGGAACTTAAAGGTTTTTTCACTTGGAGTTACAAGGAAATGCCGGGACTAGCTCCGGAAGTGGTTGTTCACAAGTTGGGAGTGGATCACACCACCAATCCATTCAAAAAAGCTTCAACTAGAATGCGTCGAGAAATTGAGCCAAAAGTTATAGCTGAAGTTAAAAAGCTAATAGATGCTAATTTTGTCCTTGATGAGCAATACCCAACTTGGCTAGCCATTGTGGTACTAGTTTGAAAGAAGAACGACCATATTCGAATATGCATGGATTTCAAGGATTTGAATAAAGCATGCCTAAAGGATGAATTCCCGCTACAAATTCAAGAGTTGATGATTGACATTGTATCGATGCATGAAATTTTCTCGTTCATGGACAAATCATTTGGCTACAATTAGATAAAGATGGCACCGGAAGATTAAAACCTCACAGCCTTCAAACACCAATCAGAGTATAATGCTACACATAAATGTCTTTTTGATTGAAGAACGTTGGAGCAACATACCAGCAAGCAACAACAAAGATCTTTGAAGACCTCAATCATAAAAATGTTGAATGTTATGTGGATGATGTGGACATTAAGACAAAATTTAAGAAAGATCTCTTGTATGATTTGAGAATTATTTTTAAACGATTATGACAATTAAATCTTAAAATGAATCCCTTAAACCAAAAAATGCTTGATTTTACATATGCATTTTATATTTTATTTTAATGATATTGCACTTTAAAGAAAGGTATTTTGCAAGGTATTTTGCATGTTTGTAGTGTTAGGTACAAGAAATGGACTATGGAAGAAAAATAAGTAAAAAAGGTGCAATTTAGAACAAAAAACGAGCAAGAAAGCAAATTTTAGCCTAACACCTTTTAATATGTCTTTCTATGCTTAAACTCTTTTAAACTTCTTGCATATTTATAAATAAGATTACACTTTAAAGGAAGGTTGTTTTCATGCTTATTTTGTACGGCTATCTGTTAGTAATGCAATGAAACTGAAACAGGGCAAATCGGAGCTAAAATGGAGCCAAATAAAGCAAAATGATGCAGCAGCGCAGAGTAGGGTACCGGCCGCGCCTGATAGAGCGCTGGCCATGTCGGATAGAGCATCATCCACGCCAGAAACCTGAGAACCACAAATTTGGGTGCCGACAGTACCCAAAAATGGTGCCAACGATGCAAGGAGCAATTATTGGTCATATACAAATTTGGATACTTTTTGGAGGGTTTCTTGAATCACCTCTTGGGAAATTCGTCCTAACACTATATTAGAATGATTTTATGTCAAAAAAAGTGATAGGAAAGTTAAGGGAAAAGTAAAGAATGTTTAAAGATCTTAGAATAGAAGTATAAATGCAGATTTTTACATTTTTAAGAGATCGGTGAGGGGATCTATAGAGAATCTGTAAGGGTTTGTTCTAGTATTGTATGGATCAGCAGAAAACTTTAAGGAAGAGATTTTCATCCATCTTTCAAGGGAAAAAAGCTAAGTATTGTGTTCTTCGTTATCTTATGATTTTGTAAAAACTTATGTAGTGGATTTGCTTTGATGAAATGAGGTTTTCCGTTTTGTTTTCTTCGTGCTTTGTGATGTCTTTCTCTTACTCTTTTTTCTCATTTCAAAATAGTAGTATGAGAAGATTATGTCATTATTTTCATTATACTTTTCTTTTTAAATGAGTAGGATTCATGTTTAGGATTTTGGGATGCTTTCTAGAATAAGTTTTAATTATAAAGGTGATGGTTTTTACTTGCACTTCATTTACATTACAAAAAGAGCTCGTTGTAGTGTTAAAATTGGTTGTAATTGCATTAAGATCTGAGAGGGCGGTGTAATTCTTAACGAAGTGGAACCACATTCAAATTTCATGGATGGTGAAGTTGATGGGGGTTAAATGCAAATAAATAGGTAAATAAACTTTGATCGGTGTAGAATTGGATATTAAAATCCCCAATTTGGTCCTAGTATTTGGAAACTAAAGCTAGAGTTAGCCTTCAGGAGAAAGGAAGTGGGAGCTCAGAATTGAGAGCCAGTATCCTCCCAGCCTAACCACAGATTTAGGGACTAAACCTAAGATTAGCCAAAATTTTTTATGCACACGGAAGAGGGTAAAAAATAGGATTGCTCCTATTTGGCACAAAAAATATTTAATGCATCTCATTCATTTACATTATCCAATTCACTATATAAGAATAGAAGATTTTATTATCTCAAAATTCTCCAAACCAACTTATCCAGAAAGGGTTATCTTTAGAAGTAATATTTGCAATTAGGAATAGTTATTGTCCTTACTTATAATCATGTGCATTAAGGACTAGTTGCTAAATAAAATACCATTTTAATTGACATTCCAGTCTAAGGCCTAATAGTAGTAGACTAGAACTTTGACTAAGGACCCCTTACCTCATTTCCCTATGGGATCGATAAACGGGCCTCCATTAGAGCCCTGTTTTACTTGATACGATATGTAAACTTGCGTAGAAGAAAAATAGCACACGTTGGGGGTGCATCATGAGTCTTAATTGATCATACAACAGGTAGTCGGGCAGTACAAAATTTTAAAAACTAGAATCAAGAAGTATTTTCATTGTACCATGAAGTTGTTGGAGCAGATTCCAAACGTAACACTATACAATATTCCCATAAAAGAAAATGCCCTCATAGATGCTTTAGCCCGACTTGCAAAAGAATTTTCTTACCTACAGGTTGAATCCATTCTAAAATATATAATATTTTTATGAACATTTTTATACATATTTTTTATGATATTTCACTTTAATGAAAGGTATTTCGTGTTTTTCTTGTAGGTATGATGAAAATAAATAATTATGAAGAAAGGAGCGAAAAAGGACCAAATTTGGAGAAAATTTATGAAGTTTGGGAAATTTGGCCTCTATCGCCTAAGCACCAAAGAGCCGGCGCTTAAGCTCCACAGTTAAAAGTCAAATTTAAATGAATTTTGACACCATTTTCAAGAGGTGTTTGAAGCAACTTTGGGTGGTGACTTCCTTAACATCCTTTAGGAGGCAAATTTGAATGAAAGGATGCATTTTTTGGTGGATACATTGAATCGGGACATGATTTGAAGAGACACCAAGGCACCTTTTGGAAAATTATTAAAATGAAGCCTCATAATTTGCAAGTGTGTTGGGTGTGTTGTTATTGTGGTATTGAGAGTGTTATTATTCAATGTGTTTTATTAGAGTGTGTTAAGTTTTAGAGTTCTTCTTTTCTATAGTTGAGAGTAGAGAGTAAGAAAGGAAAAAGGGTTTGTGTGAAGCCTTCTACTCACCAATATTCTTTTATCTTATATCTAGTTTTTATTAAAGTTTAAAGTCTTTATTAGAGTCACAAGAGTTGGGCTCCAACCTCTGTAGAGTTGTATTGTGGAAACCAAAAATTCCAAAGGAACTTCCAGAGTCTAGTGAAGAGGATTTTCGGATAAGTATTTATCTTTGTTTTTACATTTTGTTTTTAAGTAAGATTGTTGTGTTTTAATTATGGTTTATGCTTTCATATCAAGTTTTGTTTGTGTTTACTTTATCAAATATGAGTAGTTTAGTTTATATTTTTATTTCTTAGATGATGGAGTAATTAAATTATGGAAGTTATGTTCTGGAAAGTATAAGCATTTAATGTTGGAATAAATTGTGATGATTCAAATCCTTAAACTTAATTTAATTCTTAATTTGGTCAATTAAGATGTTAAAATTTATTGTGAGATTATGTAAGATCCAATGTGGTATTGTCTCAAACAACAATTAGAAAGAATCACATGCAATTATATGGGTGTGAAATGAAGTTCATATGATTGAATGCAAATAGATAGGGAAATATGCTTTATTGGGGAGTAAAATTAGAGGACTTTACAGTGAAAAGCTAAAGCCCCCTAATTTGGTTTGTTATTTTAAATTTTTTATGAGATGTTAGCACCCAGGTGGAGGGAATAGATGTAACTCTAGAGTAAGAGCTGTTATCTTCCCTGTTAAACCCATCTATAAAATTTCAAAATTTCAAATTAACTAATTTTCTTTATAGAACCAAGTAAGGGTAAAGAATATAATTGCTCTTATTTGGCACAATACATTTAAATAC
Organism: Papilionanthe hookeriana x Papilionanthe teres; assembly: GCA_022702705.1. Lineage (NCBI taxonomy): Eukaryota > Viridiplantae > Streptophyta > Magnoliopsida > Asparagales > Orchidaceae > Papilionanthe > Papilionanthe hookeriana x Papilionanthe teres. Next base: position 129,060,155 of record CM040428.1, on the reverse strand, counting down.
TTCCGCAACATAAAATTCCATAATTATTACTGATTCATTGAAGAAAGAAAAAGATATTTTATTTTTATAACTTTTATATCGTGTTTAGAGTATTGATAATTTCATTTCCTACTTAAAATTTTTATTAAAAATATCAAAAACAACTTTTTAAAATTAAAACCTTAAAACATATATACAAAAATTAATTAAAAAAGTAAAAAGCTATTTTTCTTATTTCTTTAAATTTTACACATTTCCATGTGGGTTCGATATATCAGGGCTTAATCAGAAAGTCTTATATTACTTGATAAACGATACCTATACTTGCGTAGAATGTCATATTATAAATCATAAGCATAAATATGCGGGCATCAAGTTTTTGGTGACGCTACCGGGGAAATTAATTAAAATTTAATTTAAAGAAAATTAAGAGAAATTATTTTTTTTTACTTTTTTTTGCTTTTGTTAGTGTGTTTTATTTTATTTTATTTATCATTGTTTGTGTTGTTCAGGGTCTGAGGAACTTGTGCCATGCGATTCTGAATTAGAAAGAACAATCAGAAAAATCAAAAAAAATTAAATATTCTGAAAAATATAAAAATATTCAAGAAGTGACAAATCGTCAAAATCAAAATTTTGACATCCATCAAGAAATTAGACCACTAAGAGAATATGCTAACCTTACAGTGGATGAACTTCATGTTAGTATTCAACACCCTATTATAGCTGCTAATTCCTTTGAGCTTAAACCAGTTATTATCCAAATTGTGTCTAATAATCAGTTTGGGGAAGCACCAATGGAAGATCTTAATTTACATCTTGCCAACTTTCTAGAGTTGTGTGCTACTTTTAAAAATGATGATGTTTCGGATGATGCGATTAGACTTAGACTTTTTTCCTTTCTCACTAAGGGAAAAAGCTAAGATATGGTTAAATTCGTTAGCACCTGGATCAATCAGAACTTGGGGTGATTTGGCACAAAAATTTCTTGCTCAATATTTTCCACCATCAAAGATTGCGAAGCTTAGAAATGATATTACATCTTTTTGTCAGTTTGAAAGAGAATCAATATATGAAGCATGGGAATGATTTAAAGATCTCCTCAGGAAATGTCCACATCATTCAATACCAGATTGATTGATAATTCAAAATTTTTATAATGGATTCGTTGGATCTCTTAGATCTATTATCGATGCTGCTGCAGGAGGATCACTGATGTCTAAATAGTTTACTGATGCTTATGCTTTGATAGAAGAAATTGCTACTAATAAATTTTAATGTCCTTCTGAAAGGTTAAATCCTAAAGAGGTAGCCAATATTCATGAAACTGATGCTTTTGCGATGTTAGCAAATCAAGTTGCTGCAATTTCAAGAAAGATAGACCAATTTGGAATTAATTTTTCTCAGCCAATTGCCATGATTGAAGAAAATTCATTAAGTTAAATGGTTGATTCTCATAATTCACCAGAAACTTTGAATGTTATAAGTAAGCCAAATAACACATATTCTAATTATTATAACCCAGCTTGGAGGAATCATCAAAACTTTAACTGGAATACAAATATTCAGGGTGGTATTAATCAACAACGGGGAAACAACCAAGTAAACCCATTAGGAAACTGAAACAACCAAGGGAATAATAATTATAGACCAACCTATCCTCCAGGTTTTAACAATGCTTCACAATTTAAGGAGAAGATGTTATTTATAGAAGAAGTAGTTACAAATGGGAAATTAATTGTAAAGTCAAGGAGCTATAATAAGAAATATTGAAAATCAATTGGGACGGATTACCAATACATTAAGTAATAAATCCCAAGGTATGCTTCCAAGTAATACTGAAGTCAATCCAAGGGATAAAAATAAAAGCATGTAAAAGTAATTCACTGAGAAGTGGAAGAGAGTTGGAAGGTAGAGTTCAAAGAGAAATTGAAGTAGAGAAAGAAGAGATTGAAATAATAAAAGAGGACGCTAAGAAAAGTTTGGAAAGACCTATTTCTCCACTTAAGGAAGATTTGGAAAATGCACCACCTCCATTTCCTCAAAGACTTTGTTAGAAAAAATTGGATAAGCAATTTTCAAAATTCTTGGAATATTTAAGAAGATAACAATTAATATTCCATTTGCTGAAGCCTTAAAACAGATGCCAAGCTATGTGGAATTTATGACGGATATTCTCAACAGAAAAAGGAAGTTTTAAGATAATGAGACAGTTGCACTTAATGAGGTGTGCAGTGCAACAATTCAGAAGAAGCTTTCTGAAAAGGTTAAAGATCCGGGTAGTTTCACAATTCGATGTACAATAAAAGATAGATTTTATAGAAAAGCTTTATGAGATTTATGTGAAAGCATTAACCTTATGCCTCTATCAATATTAAAACGACTGAGATTAGGAGAAATAACACTAAGCATTAACCTTATGCCTCTATCAATTTTTAGTGTTTGGTAGTTCATTTGAATCATGTTTAAAACATTTATCAAAAGTTCTAAAACACTATGAAGAAACTAATTTAGTCTTTAATTAGGAAAGATGTCAATTTATGGTTACAGGAGGAGTTGTATTAGGACATAGAATATCAGAAAAAGGTTTAGAAGTAGAACCTACAGAAATTTAAGTTTTCTGAGATAAGCTGGATTCTATAGGCGCTATATTAAAGACTTATCAAAAATTTTAAAACCATTATGCTGTTTATTGGAAAAGGATGTATTTTTTTAATTTTGATTATGAATGCCAAAAAGCTTTTGAAACATTAAAAGAAAAATTAATCAGTGCACCTATGATAATTTCACTAAATTAGGAAAAACCTTTTGAATTAATGTGTGATGCTAGTGATTATGCTCTTGGTGTTGTTTTGGGTCAAAAATATGATAAAATTTTCAAAATAATTTACTATACTAGTAAAACTTTTAATGAAGCTCAAATTACTTATAACACTACTGAGAAAGAGTTATTAGCTGTAGTATTTGCTTTTGATTAATTTTGATCATATTTAATTGGAATTGGATGTGTATTACATACTGATCATTCTGCTATCAAATATTTAATGAAGAAGAAATATACAAAACTGAGATTGATTAGATGGATTCTTCTTTTGCAAGAATTTGATTTTGAGATAGTAGATAGGAAGGGTGTTGATAATCAAATTGCTGATCATCTATCTAGGCTTGAAACTAAAAAATCTTTTAGTGATACTGAAGAACTTAATGAAAATTTTCCTGATGAAAAATTGTTCACTATTAATGAATGGCAAATTCTGTGGTATGCCGACATTGTAAACTTTATTGTAAGTGATATTATACCATATGGTTTGACATACCAGGAAAAGAAGAAGTTTTTATCTAATGATAAAACTTATTTTTGGGATGACCCATTTTTATATAAACAAGGAAAGGATCTGATCATTCGAAGTTGTGTGCCTTTAGAACAAACTTATGAAATTATTTGAAAATGTCATAATTCTGATTATGGGGGATATTTTGGAGTTGATAGAACTGCTTATAGAATTTTACAATCTGGATTTTATTGGCCTACAATTTTTAAAGATGTTAATGCATATATTAAAAATTGTGATCGATGTCAGCGTGTAGGCAATATTTCTAGAAGAAATGAGATGCCCCTCAATTATGTTGAAAGTTGAAATATTTGTTGTTTGTGGATTGGATTTCATGGGACCATTTACACCATCTTTCAGAAAGATCTATATTTTAATAGCAGTAGACTATGTTTCCAAATGGATTGAAGTTGTTGCTTTACCTCAATGTGATGCTTAAAATGTTGCAAAGTTTTTAATAAAGAATATATTTTGCAGATTTGGAATACCAAGAGTAATCATAATAGATGGGGGAAGTCATTTTAGAAATGTGATTATGGAGAAGTTAATAAAGAATCATCATATTAACCATCGCATTGCTACTGCTTATCATCTGCAAACAAGTGGTTTGGTTGAATTATCCAATCGTGAAATTAAAGGAATATTGGAAAAGACTGTTAATCCAAACAGAAAGGATTGGTCAATCAAACTGGATTATGCTTTGTGGGCTTATAGTACTGCTTACAGAACTCCTACAGGAATGTCCCCATATAGGCTAATTTTTGAAAAAGCTTGTCATTTGCATGTTGAACTTGAGCATAAAGCATATTGGGCTATTAAATAGTTCAATTATAATTTAAAGGATGTTGCTGAGAAGAGATTATTGCAGTTAAATGAGCTTGAAGAGATAAGAAATGAATCTTATGAAAATGCTAAGATTTATAAAGAGAAAATGAAGTTATGGCATGATAAGAAGATTCTTACTAAAAATCTTGAGCCTAGACAAAAAGTTTTGTTGTATAATGCAAGTTTAAAAATTTTTGCTGGAAAACTTAAGTCCAAATGGATTGTTCCATTTATTTTAATAAAAGTTTATTCTTATGGAGCTGTGGATATTCAAGATCCTAAGACTGGATAAATATTTAAAGTTAATGGTCATAAACATAAACCTTATTTTTCAGTCGATCAAATTAATTTTGATGAGAATCTGATTTTGGGTCACTCAGAATAAGTTCTGGGTATGTCAGGCTGAAGACATTAAACCAAGCACTTTGTGGGGAGCAACCCATAGTTATCGATGTTCTTTGTTTTATAGTTATCGGTGTGTTTTACTTTATGATTGCTTTTTGTGGTTTGTTTGGTTTATTTTTATGATTATGTGGTAGTATTTTTAATAGAATAGTTATAGTGGTGTTTATTCGACATTAAAGGATGACTTAAAAGAGTTAGATGAAAAATTTGGACATTTGGCAGACCTGTGCAAAAATGTGCACTGGCGGCTAAGTGCCGCCTGGTTGGCACTTAAGCACTGCAGATAAGAAAAGCATGATATATAAATTTCTAGAAGCTAAAATCGTGGGGAAGAAGTTTTAGGAGTTATTTTGGAGTTTTAAAACGTCTAGGGTCGGTTTTAACACTTCACATGTCTATAAAAAGGCCCTGAATTAAGAGAAACACTTGGCCAAGTCCATATTTCCATTTATGAGTCTTAAGAAGAGTATTTTAAGTGCAAAAATGTCTTCTTGGGAGAGTGAAATTAAGAAGAAGGAGGAATCTAACAAGAAGAAATTTAACAGTGGAAATGCGCAAGAGTTATACAACGGATTCCTAGCAATTAGTATTCAAGGTATTGCAGAAAGGATTGCAAAAATTGAAGCCAACGTGGAGTCAATTAAAGCAAAGTTAAATGAAACTAACACTCATTTAGCGCATATTGGATGGCAACCTTAAATCCAATTTAGTCATACAAGTCATGTGGAAGAAGCAGATAAGGCGATGTTTATGAAAAACAAATGGTTAGAAGAAGATGAAAGAGTTTTCAACCATCGCCCATTTTATTAGATCTATATTCCAGATGGTTCAAATGGAACTAATGGTGGTTCTGGATACATTCAACCTAATGGAGATTGGAATTAATTTGAGTATAGTCTAGTATTAAGGTTTGATCTGATAAGTGTTTAGTGTCTAGTGTTATATGTATGTGTTTTATTGAACTTAAATGTGTGTTTATTACATCTTAATGATGTAAATTTATCTTTGTTTTGATGTATTTGAATACTTGTGAATTGGGAAATTTCATCCAAAATGTTTGGATAAAAATTTTTAGTATGTATTAAGTGTGATTGCTTTTAATGAAAGTTTGTGTTTGTGTGAAATTTGTTTGGAATTGATGGAAATTTAACTTTCATTGCAGAATTATAAAAGTTTAGAAGGGAGAAATTTTTATTTAAAATAATTTAGGGTGATTAAACAAGAGGTTTAGTGAATTTTTAAATTAATTGTGAAAATAAGAATGTTGGCGGCTAAGCACCAGAATTCGCGGCTAAGCGCTGAACCTCACGCTTAAGCGCCGAACCTCACGCTTAAGTGTCGGTTCGTGAAAACTGATTTTCTACAATTAAACACCCAAAAATTTATATTTTTAACACCTCTCGTCACCCTCAACCTCTCAAAGTCGTGAAATAGGATTTAGGGCATTCTTAAGTTGGATCAATTAAGAGCTGATTTCTACAAGATTTGTCATAGTTGAATTCCTTGAGCTATGAGTACTACTCATAAGTAAAAATTTTTTATTTTCACCATATATTTTGAGTACATTATTGAAAAATCTTAAGATCATAATTTATGGTGAAATTTGATGAAAAGCATGAAAAATTTCTTGGATTTAGTGGAAATTACCTTTGGAAATTAAATTAGCAAGTTTAGTTTGATTTTGGACTTTATGGTGAATTTTTGTGATTTTTTTTAGAGATGGTTCCAAAGTTAAAGCGATCAAAAGATAAAGTGATATTTGATTCCAACAAATTTGTTAGTGCAAGATCTGAGGATCGATATGTCAAGTACTGTCGTCACATAAATTGATTCTGGAACGAGTGTTTAGTAAGCAAGGAGACATTATTGAAGAACTGATTTCTAGAAGGAATTGGGAGAATTACTGTTGCTTCTCTGTTGTCGCTGTTGTTTCTGTGGTTAAAGAGTTTTATGCAAACTTGCCTGTAGCAGAAGAAAATTTGGTGATGGTTAGAGGTGAACAAGTACATTTTTCACTTGCGATAATCAATGTCTTTTACCACTTACCTCCTGCATTATTTTGTTTTTATTCTAATTATCATCCTACTGAAGGAGAATTAGATGAGATCATATCATTTCTGACTATTGGAAGAGGTTTATGGATGATAACAAATGAAAGAAGAGTAAATTTTTAGGTCTCTAAGTTGAATGTCATTTCAAAGGCATGTCATTACTTTATCTCATCTAAACTGTTACCTTCAAGTCATACTAGTGTAGTTACAAGAGAGAGAGAGAGCAGTTCTGAATCATTGTATTCAGTTGGAAGTCTATTGATGTAGGGGCTATTATTTTTGACTATGTGATGAACTATGCCAGATCTGCTACTACTTCAGGTATGGGATTTCCATCCTTAATTCATTCGATTTGTGAGTGATCTGATGTTAAGTTTGAAAAATATGTGGAAGTTCTTTAGCCTTTGAGACCTATTATCAGTGTAAACGTTGGTGCTTACACTATACATTCAGAGTTTGGCTAGAGAGGAGGATTTAGAACTTCCACCACTTCTGTTTCTGCTTCTGTTGCTTCTACTTCATGTGCCACTACTTCTAGAGCATCATCATTTAGTGATTCACAAACTAGACTATTGAAGAATATTTTGAAGAAAGTGAGTCTTAACAGAGAACATGTTAAAGATATGGATGGTAAAATTGAAAATATTGAAAGGTATATTGTTAAACATGATGAATATGAGGAGAATTAACAACAGTACATGGGTATAGTGATTAGAGATGATCATAGTACTAAGATGCCCCCTCATCCGTTTTATATACCTTGTGTCCATCCAAAGACTGGGATGAAGAAGATGACGATGAGGATGATGATTAGAGTTGTTGTGTTTAGTTTATTTTGTTTTGTGATTTCTTATATGTAGTTATGTTTTTATTTAGATATTTTTATATGTGATGTTATGTTTGATTGTTGTGTGATGTATTTATGATATGAACTCTGATTTTGTATAGAGCATAGTTGGACTATTTCTTTTTATGCACATTCAGATGTTTATGTTATAAAATAATGCTCTATGTTGTAATTTGTGATATGTGTGTAGTAATAAAAGTTTTAAATGTGTATTTAGTGATTAATTTTTTAATAGAGTATAAATTAATTACAAATTTGTTAGAAAATTTAGAACACTATTAAAAAAACCACTATTTGAAAATTGCATGTTTAAACTTTTCAAAATATACTACCAATTATTATCTAGTATTGTTGTAATTTTAGTTAAGTTAGTGTGTATTTTCTTTGAAAACCTCCACTACTGTAGAAGTCTTTTAAACTTTTTCTTCTATGAAAAACTTAATTTAGATTCTTTTTACTCCTGTTTATCTTTAAATATTTTATACTTGCATATTTAGGATATTGAAATTCTTGTAAACATGTTATTTTAGTTTTTTTAATTCTCACTCATATATCATTTCTTATGCTTAAATGTTTTTATCCCGACTAAAAAAAAAAGTAGGGGGGGATTTAAAAAAAACTAAATTTTTCAAAAACCTAAAATTTTTTTTGTTCTCAAGAATGCTTAAAATAAATTTGATTTTTGATTAAAAATAATTATGTATATGAAGTTATATTAGGGAAACAAAATTTTGAATATAGAAATGAATAAAAAAATAGTTAAAATTTATAGTAATAATTGAAAATTTAAAGTTAAAAGGTTCGTAATAAAGATGTGTTAAATATAGCTAAACTATCTTTGGTAAGAAATATTGTATTTTTGGATAAATAGAAGATTTGACTTTTATTTTTCAAAGCTTAAATTTCTTTTTTTGATGAATAATTTTCAACACTATTATTGTGATTTTTAAGTGAAAGATACATATCAGACCTTTTATTTTAAATCAAAGGGTGTAATTCAAATCATTAAAGGCCTATCCATATATAGTAATCCTATTCCTATAAAAAAAAAGAAAAAAAGAAAGAAAAAGAAAAAGAAAAAGAGAAGGAGAAAAATAGTGAAAAATAGTATATGAAAAAGAAGGAGAAGCTTGAGGATTTTAACGGAATCATCAAAAATTGGTTCCATACCTAAAGTTTAAAATATAAGTTTTGAGAAAATCTAACCTTAAGGTTATAATATAGTATGTAAAATTATTCTCAATTAAATTTTTTAAGTAAATAAAAATAAAAACTTTGAATCCTATATTTGAAAAATCTACAAGTATTTCTGAATTATATAGAAATATAGATTTTCATTATCCTTTACTTAAGAACCTTCTAAACTTTCAATTGGTTTTATTTTCTAAAATTTTTTCAAGATTGGATTATTTCATTTCTAGAAAAAAATTTTGAAACCTTCCTAAAGAAACTCATTTACATAATTTTCATGTTAAAATTTTTATGGTAAGAGTCACTTGAGGACAAGTAACATTTTAAGTTTGGGGGATTTTGATACTCCTAAAATATATAGTGTTTTTATGCACATTTTTATACCTATTTTTGATGATATTTCACATTAATGGAAGATATTTTGTGGTGTTTTTTATACAGGTATGATGAAAGGAACAAAAAAGGACCAAATTTGGAGCAAAATTATGAAGTTTGAGAAATTTGGCCTCTAGTACCTAAGCGCCAAAGAGCCGGCGCTTAAGCGCCACAGTTAAAAATTAAATTTAAATAAATTTCAGCATCATTTTCAAGGGGTATTTGAAGAACCTTTTGGTTGTGACTTCCTTAACATTCTTTGGGCGGCAAATTTGAATGAAGGGGTGTATTTTTTGGTGGATACATTGAATCGAAATATGATTTAAAGAGACACCAAGGCACCTTTTGGAAACTTATTAAAATGAAGTTTCATAATTTGCAAGTGTGTTGGGTGTGTTGTTACTGTAGTATTGAGAGTTTTATTATTCAGTGTGTGTTATTAGAGTGTGTTAATTTTTAGAGTTCTTCTTTTCTATAGTAGAGAGTAGGGAGTAAGAAAGGAAAAAAGGTTTGGTGGGAAGCCTTCTTCTCACCAATTTTCTTTTATCCTTATATCTAGTTTTTATTGAAGTTTTAAGTCTTTATTAGATTCACCAGAGTTGGGTGCCAACCTCTGTAGAGTTGTATTGTGGAAAGCAAAAATTCTAAAGGAACTTCCAGAGTCTGGTGGAGAGGATTTTTAGATAAGTATTTATCTTTGTTTTTACATTTTGTTTTTAAGTAAGATTGTTGTGTTTTCATTATGTTTCATGCTTTCATATCAAGTTTTTTTTGTGTTTAATTCATGAAATCTGAGTAGTTTAGTTTATCTTTTTCTTTCTTTGATGATGAAGTAATTAAATTATGGAAGTAATGTTGTGGAAAGTATAAGTGTTTAATGCTGGAATAAATTGTGATGATTCAATTTTTTGAACTTAATTTACTTCTTGATTTGGCCAATTAAGATGTTAAAATTTGTTGTGAGATTATGTAAGATCCAATGTGGTATTGTCTCCAGCAACAATTTTAAAGAATCACATGCAATGATATGGGTGAGAATTGTAGTCCATATGATTGAATGCAAATATATAGAGAAATATGCTTTATTGGGGAGTAAAATTGGAGGACTTTAGAGTGACAGGATAAAGCTCCCTAATTTGGTTTGCTATTTTAAATTTTGTTATGAGATGTTAGCCCCTAGGTGGAGGAAATAGAGGGAACTCTAAAGTGAAAGCTGTTATCTTCCCTGCTTAACCCATCTACAAAATTTTAAAATTTCAAATTAACCAATTTTCTTTATAGAACCAAGTAACGGTAACGAAGATAATTACTCCTATTTGGCACAATACATTTAAATACCTCCTCAACATAAAATTCCATAATTATTACTGATTCATTGAAGAAAGGAAAAGATATTTTATTCTTATAACTTTTATATCGTGTTTAGAGTATTGATAATTTCATTTCCTGCATAAACTTGTTATTAAAAATATCAAAAACAACTTTTCAAAATAAAAAACTTAAAACATACTTACAAAAATCAATTAAAAAATAAAATGTTATTTTTCTTATTTCTTTAAATTTTTACACATTTCCCTATGGGTTCGATATCTTGGGGCTTAATTAGAAAGTCTTATATTACATGATAAATGATATGTACACTTGCGTAGAATGCCATATTATAAATCATAAATTTCATATCTAAATCGTAAGCATAAATATGCGGGCATCAATAGTTCTGGGATGACAGGTCCTATCACAAATTGACATAGATAAATTGTACACACTTGGAAACGAAGAAACAATTGCAGCAGTTGAATAATATATAGAAGATTAGCGGCAGCCATTAGCATAATATTTACAAATGGGAAAGCTACCAGATGATAAATCAGTAGCACATCAGATCAAGAAAAGAACTCTATCATACGCCTTAATAGACAATGTCTTGTACAGAAGGTCTTTCGATCAGATTCAGGTGAGGTGTCTAGGTGGGTCCGAGACTCGAGAAATTGTTAAAGAGGTGCACGCAAAACTTTGTGGAGCTAATAAGTCAGGTCTTAAGAATGAAAATGAAAGTTAAAAGGTTAGGATACTTTTGGCCATCAATGATGGATGACTGTATGAATGGTAACCAAAAGTTGTAACCAGTGTCAAGTGCATGGGGCGGTCTACATCAACCTTTAAATGTGCTAGATTTGATGGTTGTGTCATGGCGATTTGAATGTTGGGGCATAGATATAGTGGGTACCATAGAACCACCATCTTCTAAAGGGTATCATTTTCATCCTAGTAGCAACAAACTACATTTCAAAATGGGCAGAAGTAGTACCACTTAGAGAAGTGAAAACACACCATGTGCTATAGCTTTTCAAGAATCAAGTCTTCTATCATTTTGTGGTATGACGCAGAATCATTTCGAAAAATAGCTTTGTATTCAAAAGAATAAAAATTAACAATTTTGTTGGAAGGCATGGGATAAACTGGCACTACTTGACAATTTGCTACCCAAGAGAAAACGTCTTGGCAAAAACCTTTAATAAACTCTCATCCATATCTTAAAGAAAACCTTAGATGAAAACAAAAGGAAATAGAACAAGCAGTTATTAGAAGCCTTATGGGCCTACAGAATGACCTTTAGAACTCCAACTCAGTCTACACCTTACGCTCCAGTATATGGTTCTGAGGCCGTGTTCCCTTCAGAGGTTCAACTACTGTCTCTCAGAATTTTTTTTGCCAACAAGATCACTATGAAGAGAAAGCTAGATTACGATTGGAAGAATTAGAATGCTTGTAAGGAAAATGACTTTCAGTACAACAGAAGTAGGAATTGTATCATTTCAGGATGATTCAGGCCCACGATAAACAAGTAAGCCTGAGAAATTTTAAAGTTGGTGACTCAGTGCTTGTTCTAAAAAGACCTATTCTTGCACACTGCAAGATAGTGTTGACCTCATTTTTGATGAGGTCTTCCTTTCTTCTTTTTAGTGCTCGGGATCTAGCCTTAGGCTTTTCCTTTGACTATCTTAGAGGACTAGAATTGGGACCCGCCTTTTAGAAATTCAAACCACTTCTAAACTCCCTGCAAACTCCACAAACTTGACTATAGACCCCTAATCACCTAGAGGGTTGAAATCAAATGTAGAAGTTTAAAGGATGAGTTCTATAGGACTCTTTGGCCTTAGGACCGCCTACAGGTGGCTTGGTGCAGTGAAGGGGCTGACTTACACATACACTTACATACACACTACACTTACACACTACATTTCCACACACTTCCTAAAACCACACCCATACCCAACTTGACCTCCGACTCATATAGGTGATCCACATGGATGGTCCTTAACCCACTAAGCCCTTGGGCTAAGAGGGTTAGGAACAACATAGTGAATGCCTCGAATGAGTCCTTTCATGGCTCATATGGGCTTGAAATGGCTTCATGGCTCAACCAAAATGATTTCTTCCCACTTGAATTCACCCAATCTTCAATTTCCCAAATTTTCAATTTTTGACCCCGGGACCCTACACTACTAAACTACCCAAAACCGCTGAAATTACCCAAATTTTTGCAAAATTTCCAAATTACCTAAAATTTTCCAAAATCAATCCCAAACACCTCCACATCACTCAAATTGATCATCCATACCCAAAAATACCAAAAATTCCAAGAAAACCTCCCAATACCCTCCAAATACCCAAAATACCCTTCTTGGCCTAAAAATCCAAAAAATTCAGAAAATTCCCAAAAAATTCCAGAAAATCCCAAATATTCCCAATTTCATTTTGTTCAACTACACCATGGGCCAATTTTGTCAATTTACCCTACTTTTGTCAAAACCCCCAAATTGACCCATTTTAACCCAAAGTGGACCCGATGTCAAACCAAACCTACCCAATTGACCCCAATTTTGGTCCAATTCAATTCTAAACTTCAATTCAACATTCCCAATACCAATTTAGACCAAATCCAAGTCCAATTTGATTGACATTTGGATCCAATTTCACTTTGGGCCTTAAAGCCCAAATTTGGACCCATGACCCAAACTTAGCCCAAACTAACCCAATTCAACTCCAATTAACCCCAAATCTTTTCTAAACCTTCCTTAACATCCTCATAAACAAAACACTAACATGATTTGCCCAAGATTTTGACCCAAACCCCACTCAAATTCAACCCGAAAATCAAAAAGCCCAATTTTGACCTAAACCCAAATCTAACCCAAATAGGCCCAAACCTCAAAATTAAAACCCAACCAAAGCCAAAACCTCTTTGAAACACTCCCATAAACATTTCTTAATATTTATTTTACATCAATTTCAACCCTAGCCCAACATTGGCCCAAGTTAGCCCAATTTGACCTACATTGGCCCATTTACCAAATAAACCCAAATTCAACCCAATTCAAACCCAAACCACCTTAAATCTATTTCAAATTATTCATGAAACATCCCTAAACCAAAACCAACAATTATTTGGCCCAACCTTTTACAAAAATTTTCATCCATGAACACATCCTTAAACTTAAAAGCCCACTTCCCTTAAACCTTTCTAAAAGCCCATTTCCTTCGAAATTCAAAAGCCCAAATCTACCCTAAAGCCCACATGACATCTCCATTTGTCATCCATTTAATTAAATCCATTACCTAAGTCCTAAAGTCACCATCAAATTATTCCAAATCAAGTTTCATACAAATTTCCATCAAAACATCCAAAATTCTTAAAACCACTTTTCATGAAACAAATCGACCTTTTCCCAAGCCAAATGAAGCCATGAACAAGCCATTCTCAAGCCACATGAAGCCATGAGGGCTTTGACTTGTCATTAGTCCATTTATGGCAAGAAGAGGGGTTCTTTCTTAAACCTCCTTTAACCTTTTTTTACCTTAATCATGTCACACACTAAACCATGTTTAGCCGCCTCATCATGGATGGAGACTTCACCACTCCTTCTAAGCTGACCTAAATGATTCCCTCAGCTCAAAATCGAGCTTGGAAGGGTGCACCAAGCCCAAAATGGTGGGTTGACCCAAACCAAGCCAAAGTGAGCCTTCTCCCATTCCATTTAAATCAAACTCCTTTACACATGTCAAACCTCGATGCTACACTAAACCCCAGCCACGACCCACCTGACCGAGATGGTGACCATTGCACAGCCGGTCGGCCACCGGGCCGCCGGAAAACACCATGGCCGAGAGCTCACATGTGAGCCAACATTGAAATTCTCACTTGCTGAGCTGCCCCATGCCCAGTGGTCACCATGGCTGATCTTCTCCTCACCGAGTAGGCTGATCCCGAGCCCTAACTCCCTCCGAGAGGCCTTCCACCCTCTCCTATTTAAACTCCACCCCTCTCGGCCATGAGTGGAGGCTGAAACAAAACCTTAAGGAAACTGCGCAAAATCACTCCGGATCACTCTCTACACATAGAGCACCCGATCCCCACTGAATTCCAGCTCCGATTCCTTCTAGGCGAGCCCGATTTTGAGCTCGAACTTTAGCCCAAAACCGGGACACTTCTCCACGGTGAGCCAATTCCCAAATTGATTGGCTCTACACCTTCACCGGACCGAGGGAAGGTGTCCACCACCAAAAGCCCCATCTCCGAGGCCACCCGGTTGCTCCGGCCTCCAAGCTTTGTGATCGGGCTTGGTCGAAATCATATCCGGACAATTCACTGGACCGGGAGACTTCATGCGGAGCTTCGCGGGACCCGATCGAAGGTGCAACAACTCTCGGATTGAAGCCACACTTCTACGAGCCAAGGTATGAGCTAACTCTTCATCCCGAGCTTACGGAGATTCTTCATTTCGAATGCCTTAGTTTCGATGCATGTTAGCCGTATAGATGTGTTCGTCTCTTGAAGACGAATCCATAGAGCATAAGAACATGAAAATCCATTGAGAATCGAGTGAGATCTTAGGGATTTAGTGTGGACGGCTCTCGGGTGAGAACACTTGGGGACGATGAACGGATGCGCGTCCATTCGATACACGCGCGCACGGACGGCCGAGATTGCGTCGGACCGGGAGACGGTACGAGAACCGCGGGGCCGGGCTGCGCGACTCGGGTGGCGGCGTCGAATGGGAGCGCGACGCGTGTGCGTTCGGAGTGCTGAGGTTTCGGCTGGCGCCGCGTGGATAAATAGATAATTAGGGTATTTTCTTATTTATTTAATTCCCTAAACTTCAAAAATCCATATCTTTGTGTAGAAAAATCACAAAAATAAAATAAAAATACCCTCTTGCTCGGTGAACGAGAGGAGAATAATGTGGAAAAGAAATCATTTAATTTCATTAAGTATTTTATTTTTTATGATTTATTTACTCTCTGCATACATTTAATTCTCCATGCATGTATACAATTCACCATGGCATGAGACCATAGGACTTTTGAAGCCTCCGAACTTGGGAACATTCCCTGAATTTTCCAAGGTCAGAGGCCATCTCTGTTAAAAGTTATTTATTTTTCAAATGCATGTTGCTGTTTTGAGTATTTTAATTCCAAAAATTAGCATGTTGTGAAATAAATTCTAGAAATATTTGGTGATGTTCCTTATGACCAGAGAACTCTAGGAAAAATAGGACTTGAGTTAATTCACTCAGATTAACCCTAATTGGCTTAAACACCCAAAATAGGTCTTTAATTAATTAGAGTTAACCAGGCATCAAATTGACTTGAAATCAATTCTCCACTGACCTTTAGGATCAGAGGAATCCACCATAAAAATTTGAGGTCAATTGGACTTGGTTAACCCCACTAATTGGGTTAATTAAGCCGCTTAGCCATTTTAAACTTTAAAAATTCATAACTTTTAAAATACTTTTTAAAAATTCACCAAATTGGTTTTGGAGCCTCTCTGATATCAGGGGAACCTAAGAAAATTAAAATTTCAATTTTCTAAAAAAGTTGATTTTTAATAATATTTTAATATTTTTAATAATTAAAAAATAATAAAAATCACAAAAATAATAAAATTCACCAAAATGTCACATTTTGAATTTTAATCACTTAGGAACAAATCCCACATTTTTCCTAGGTCTATTTAGTGAGATATTGAATTTTAAAGCCCTAAGGTAATTTTAAAAATTAAAAAATGTATTTTCTAGCATTTTCACTAAAATAATTATAATAAATCATAGAAAAATCAGAAAATTGCAAAATTTGATTCTCTGGTTTCCTTGATATTAGAGAGATTTTTGAAAAATATAAAATCCATTTTTCAACATTTATTTTATTTTTAAATTAATTAACACTCCAAAACTCAAAATAATTATAATAAAAATAATATAATTCAAAAAATCACCAAAATTGGTCCAAGTGCTTCTCTGGTCATTAGGAATGTCCCCTAATTTTCTTAAGGACAGAAACTTTTCCTTGGTCATGTTATCAAATTTT
This sequence comes from Papilionanthe hookeriana x Papilionanthe teres, assembly GCA_022702705.1. NCBI lineage: Eukaryota > Viridiplantae > Streptophyta > Magnoliopsida > Asparagales > Orchidaceae > Papilionanthe > Papilionanthe hookeriana x Papilionanthe teres. Next base: position 129,043,779 of record CM040428.1, on the reverse strand, counting down.
CCTTGAAAATCTCTATTTTCCACCAAAAATAATTATATAAATAAATTAAATACAGAAAAATCACATTTTCTCCTCTCATGTCTTTATTGACATATGAGTGAAGTCACATAAAAATTTCAAGTTCATTTGAATTCAATTTAGTGAGTTATGAAATTATTAAGCTTAAAGGGTAAAATGGTAATTAAAATCTTTAATCCTTAATTAAAACTTTAGGCTTAATAAAAATTTAACAAGTAAAATATTTGATCCTAATCTGATTTGGATGATTGAAATTTAAATAATTAAAGGGTAGAAACCCATTAAACAATTTCAAAATGATTAAACTTTAATTAAATAATGGATTAAATTTGGAAGAATAATAAAATTGGAATCATTAAAATAAGGGATATTATTAGGAAGAGATTTATTCTTTAATTTAAAAAATCCCTAAATTAATCATCTCATTAATATTCAACTCTTAATTAAAATGATAATTCAAATTTAAAATATTAAAAGACTTAATTAAATTATTAAACTCTTTTGAAATTTCAATTAAAATTAAAAATAAAGTAAATTAAAGATAAATTAAATTAAGATTAAATTAAATTTAATAATTAAATTAAATTAAATTAAACAATTAAATTAAATTAAATTAAACAATTAAATTAAATTAAATTAAATAATTAAAATTAAATTAAATTAAATAATTAAATTAAATTAAATAATTAAATTAAATTAAATTAAATTAAATTAAATTAAATAATTAAATTAAATTAAATCAAATCAAATTAATTAAACACCAAATCAAATTAAATTGAACTATGTTAAACTAAATTAAAACTCAATTAAATTAAATTAAATTAAATTAAATTAAATTAAATAATTAAATTAAATTAAATTAAATTAAATTAAATAAAATAATTAAATTAAATTAAATCAAATCAAATTAATTAAACATCAAATCAAATTAAATTAAATTAAACTAAATATAAAGCAACTTGAACACTATTCCAAATTTAAACCCTTTAACTTAAATCAAATCATTTGAATACTAATTTACCCTTGAAAGCTTCGATTATTATAACTCCTAAATGGAACATCAAATGAAGTGTTATCTCACTCATAGGATATTCGAATGTCCTAGTTCACTGAGCGAGTTAACAAGACTTGAAAACCTCGGACGATCGATTCATTTATATAATTAAATTCATTTGTACTTAAAACAATCCTCGAAATATTGAAAAGATGTTTAAGATTCTTCTTAAGCACTTCCTCGATATGATAGGATATTTATAAGAACAATTGAATTTGATTGTCCTTTGATGATGAAAATCGTCCTCAAACAACAAAAAACCCAAAGAAACTAGACGTCATAGGAGATGACTAGCTATAGGATTAGGAATTTGGTAGAAAACCATAACCTTTCCCTTAGCTTTACCTAGGAACTTGCTTAAATATTCTAATTGTGTTTTAAGTGCAGCTTGGGATGACGGGAAGACCCTCAGAGTACGCTTTTATTTTATTGCGATTTACTTTCTTGCAATTTACTTTCTTGCAATTTACTTTATTGCAAATGCACTTTACTTTTCTTGCATGATAAAACAACTGTTGCATGAAAACCCACACCTTTAGGATAGACCCTAAAACTGAAACCAAAATTAAGTTAAAAGTCATTGCAAGATAAAATTCACCGCCACAACATTTCAAAATATAAAACAACTCAAAATTTAATCACAAACAGAACACAAAACTACAATTACAACTAAATTAAAACGTCCCGTTGGATGATCGGGAATACCTCGGATGATGTAACCTACGTGTTGCTAACGGGATTTCCCACGGTCTAAATGAAAGTGTGGAACTCATTCGGTTGAGTTTAGCAAATTCATACGGACTAAGTGAATCCGATAAAAATAATGATGCCGGAAGGATGGAACCGTGGGATCTTAACCAGGTGTCGTTATAATCAACTTTAAGATTTGTTTTAAATAAAACATAAAAAACACACTGGAAATTAAGATTTTCTCTAAACCAAAACACTTTTCTCGACTCCCGATTTATGATTTCTAAAACTAAACCTCTCGCAACAACAAGGAGCTCGGAGCATGGTGGGCGAGCACGACCATCGTCATCAACGAAACCCGAGTCTACTTCAGCAAAACTTTCCTAGAATTAAAACAACCAAGCCATAGGACTTCGAGGTAGCTTGCCTAGTGCAACATAAATCCTCAACTCCTCGTTAGGCATTAGCATTGCAAATTAAGCCCTAACCGGTCTTAGGATTCCGAGGTAGTCGTCCGATACGACAATAAACCCTCACATCTTCTAGAGTTATTTGTTTGATTTTATCATACAAATATAAGCCCTAATTAATTAAAATTGGCAAGATCAAAACATTTAAATAAGTATTAGGACTTTCCTAAACTCGAAGCGAAACGATAGGATAGTCGGGAAATTATCGAAGTTCACTTCGAATCAGTGATTTCTCCTACCTTTCTTCCTTTGGATTCACAAAACAAAATGTTCTAAAAATTTGATCCATTCCCTATTGAAACTTCAAAATTCAATCTTTGAAAACCTTAAACTTTGAAATTCTTGAGAGCGGAATCATTGATTATTATCGAGAGTTTTCTTAGGTGATTCCCGTCACTTAAGATGTAATTAACTATAGGGGCTTGCCCTTATAGGGAATTTTAAAGAACCCGGGTAATATAAACCCTGTTTAATGTTTTCATATTAAGCGGGGAAACTTGTCGGCTTATAAAATTGGTTCGCGGACCAAACGGATGTCACTAATCTTCTAGTTTATTTAATCAAGCCCCACCATCAAGCGGTGTGTCTATCCTTAGGGATAGATACACGGTTTGTGGTGCGGTGCTCGTTTATATAAACTATTTGGGATGTGAGGTCGGTTTAATCTCATATCTTAAAACCTTCATATTTAAAATTATTTTCAAAATCAAATACTACTTTTCAAATTATTTATTTTAATTAAATTAAAAATTCGCCGACTGATTTACGTTAGGCGACCCTCTTCGAAATAAAACACGACCTAAAAATATGCCGACGGGATTTCGGCGACTCCGCTGGGGAGAATTCCTCTCTCCATTATAATCGAAATAATTCGCTTTCAAAAATCGGTAGTGTATCCATGTCCCTAATGGATCAAACTACCCTTCTTTCCGTTGGAATACTATGTTCATTTCTATCTTGAACAAGTATAGCCAACATTCTCTCGGATTTAGGAGCCACTGGTTTAGACACCCCTAAACGAGAGAGGTTCCGAGATCCTTTTACCTCATTTACGAGGTGGGGTGGACCCCCAATAGGTGTTAGTTTAGGAGTGATCCTTCGAGTCGGGAAGTCTTGCTTAAGACTTTCTTTTCCTTTCTCGAATCGGATTCCTTACCTTCTCTACACCTTTGAACATTCCGTTCTAAATAAACAAACCCTCCAATAAGTGATTCTTTTAACAAATGATTCTTTTTTATAAATACATGAACAAAGAATGAGTTCGGACTCTTTTCAATTCCTTTTCGTCCTAAAGAAAAGAAGCATAACTTGGGATCGACAACCGAATCTACCTTGCAGAAATGGAAGCCCCGAAGCCGATTTTCTCCTTCACCAACGGACTGGACTTCGGCGTCTATAAGGATGAAGCGCCCGACAATGGGGTCATCCGATTTGGACGAGGATTTGAAACTACGAACGTCAAGGTCACCGACGTCTCCCTCTTTGCACGCGACAAACAAGGTATCCGAAGCCGAGGAGCCACCGCTCGAGTTCGACCTTAGGTCGACCCAAGAGTTTCCTCCCCTGCAAAGGGTCCCGACTAGGAGAATGCTCGTCGTCCGCAGGAGGACCGTTCTCACTACCCCCATCTGGTCTAGTTGTTTCGCACCTACCCCGACTTCTGCCAAATCAAAGGGGAAAGAAATCCAGAACTATGGTAAACCTGTTACCGTGGAGGGTACGGATCTTCCTGTAAGACCTTCTGTCTTCGAAATCGGGTCCAGTTCGAAGATTCCTTCGCTGACAAAGACCCAAAGAAGAAATAGAAATAGAAGGATCGCCAGGGAAGCCAGAGCTGCTGAGATTGCCTTCCTGGAGGAAATTCCAGAGTTGCCAGAATATACACCGTTACCAGAATATACACCACTGCCTAACTACATACCACTTTTGGGAGGAAGCAGGTTCCATCCCCTCTCCGCCGCAGAGGATGAGGAGAATGTTCGAAAGATTGCTGCCACATTACCACAGCCCGCATACTACAATGATAGCCGCAAGAAAAGAACTAGAACTACGCCGTTTGCTCGACTGCAAACTTTGGTAGAAAAGCTAGCAAAGAAGGAAAACTGCCCCGTATCGGAAATTCTACGAAGGATAGGGCGGGTGCCAGTCAAATCCCGTCTTGGGCCCCGAGTAGAACCCGCCATCATGATAGAAAAGCCAAGCAAGAGAATGAAGGCTAGCCCGCTCGTCGTAGTATCGGGATTACGGATTAGGGAGGATACCACCTTCCGGCATTTAGCAGATAGACCATCCGGTCATAGACCTTCTGCTACTAGAAGGATGGTGTGGCGTCCCACTACGGGCGATTGAGGCCGAAACGAGCGGCCGAGAAAGAAAGTCTCGCCGGGAGGCTGGAATGCGAAGAAAGTGCTACTGCGATGAAGGGGACTCGTGAAAAAAGGACCCGGCAACCATCGCATGACAACCACAAAGATACACAGAAAGCTCCGCTAGAAGATGCCATGGAAAAGTTGAGAACCGACATCCGACGGTTGGCAAAAGAAAGAGAAGAAAAGTTCGGAGATGAGATCGACTCATCGGAATTCATGGACAACGAATATGCAGAAATCAACATGGTTGAGACACGAGCTTCATCATCTTCTCGAGGTGCTCCTGCGGCCGCGAAAGAGAGGAGCCGGAGCCGATGAAGAGACGGCTTCGGGAAAAGGACGACACGATCGCTCAAATGGCGAAGAGGATGGAAGAGATGGTCGTAGCTCTAGCCACTCTCCAAAGTCAAGTACTGACCACATGGAGAGACACCCCCGAAGTCATTCACATCGTAGACGGAGGAAAGGAGATTACATCCGTCAATGGGGATGACCAGTCGAAAAAGGATACAACACAAAGTATGATCCCCGAAAAGGATATCAAGAACTTGGTAGAACGGCGAGTGCGAGAAGCCCTAGCACAATCGAAGAACGGGACATCTATTCGGACGGGTAGACCTTACCCGGAAGAATTCGACGCTGTCCAATACCCAAAGGGCTTCGTACCACCTCTGTTTAAGACCTTCGACGGAACGGGAACCCCCGACGACATGTTGCACACTTTCGTGCCGGTTGTTGCAATGCGGCGGGAGCGATGCGCTACTCTTCCGACGGTTCGTTAGCGATCCGTCGGGAATCGCCTTCGGCCGGTATGCGGAATTACCCAACGGATCTGTAAAGACATTCTCAGAGCTAGAGAGCCTCTTCATTAAGCGATTTGCTGGAGCTCAGCACCACATCACTATAGGTGATTTAGTGGTAGAGAAACAAAGGCCGAATGAAACTCTAGTGGATTACATACTTCGATGGAGAAATTTAAGTATGAAGTGTGAACCACAACTGCAAGAACAACATGCGGTCGGCATCTTGCTTAAAAGCATTCACGGCCCGATAGCACTTCTCCTCAAGGGATTCACTATTAAGACTTTTGAGAAGTTGTTAAGCAAGGCCGGAAGCTTGCAAGAAGAGGCGAAGCAATTAAGTTTTGCCGACAAGACGGACAAGCGAAGCCGGTGAAGACTTTCGAAAAGAAATGCGGGGTCGTTGCAGCAGTTGACAAAGGCAAACAACCGATGCAAATACCACCAGAACGGCCGCAGCAACCACAACAAAATTACCAGCAACCCCGGTCCAGCTATCAGTCGTCTCCGCAGTATGAACAACCATCTCGTCCGCAACGTACATTGAGGGAGCTTCTGAGCAGAGAATATCCGTTCAAAAATGAAGCAGTACCAAAGATGTTCCGTAGCTTAATGAAAACTCCAGATTTCCAGCTGCCAGAGCCCAAAAGACCAGAGGAAGTCAACAAGAAAGGTGATCCCAACTTTTGCCCCTACCATCGGATGCTTGGGCACAAGATAGAAGACTGCATTACCTTCAAAAGTTGGCTCGACGACAACCTTCGGAAAGGAAATATAACAATCCCGAAGGAGTACATGAAGGAACCCCGGAAAGGAGGTTCCGTCGATGTTATCTCAACCGATCCCGTCATTCCGATAGATCCCTATGCAACCGACGATGGATGGACTACCGCTCGGACGAGATCTTCGAAGAAGATTTTAGACAACATCCGAACCGCTTCGGTGCGAGCTTCAATTCGGAGTTCGAGACCTGTTAAGCCGGTACTATCACTTGCGATAGAAGAACCACCTCGACGGAGAAAATCGAAGAGAAGAAGAAAATTGACGAAGAAGAGGGGACCGAGATTCCTAAGGCTAGACTAGGGGCTGCTTATCCTAGGATAGTTGTTTCTGATTCGGGGGAGAAATCCCTCGAACCTCTGATTTTGTATGATTATCTGCTCACTTCGGTGACATCATATAATGATAAGGGTGATGGCGTTGGCTACATTTTGACTGTTTCTAACGATTACGTAACTAGCGACAATCCGGGCGTCGATTTCGATACCAACAACAATTCTCGAATCATACATGATCTCGACGATCACAATGACGAAGAAGGCATCCATCGAGGAGGCTACGAGAGTTCAACAAGTAACGAATCTATCCGTGAGTTTCGAGGAGCTCCGAGTTACAATAGAGTTAGAGCCTTCGATTTGGAAGATAATCCGGAAGAGCCGGTTATTCCGATTCGGGAGGAGACACCGACAAACTCGATACTAGATTCGAAGAAATTACGAAGTCGACCTAAGAAGTGGAAAAGTTCTACCTCCAAGAATGGGTCCAAAAGACAAAGGAAAGCGGTGGTTGTTCAAGAAGAACCAACCCCGGCGGAAGACATACCCATTCGAGAAGAAGCCGAGACACGGGAGAACAAAGTGGACTACAACGTGCTAGCCCATCTTAGGAAACTACCGGCCAAGCCGAGCATTTACGATGCTCTCATCTTATCAAAGGAGATGAGGGAAGCTCGATCGAGGCCTTACTTGATCCGGAAATTTGCTTAGCTCAAATGGCCGGAGATTCCTTGGATGAGGTTTGCTCGTTAAAGGAACGACGAGGTGTTACCTTCACGAGACAATGACCTACTACTTGGGACGGCAGATCACAACCGACCGTTGTACATTTCGATTACTAATTGGGAAGTTTACGCTCTCCGGAGTATTGGTTGATCCGGGAGCATCAATCAATATAATGAGTCTTCGAACACTAGCATACTTGGAAATTGATGCTCGTGAGCTCGAGGCCGACAAAATGTTATTAAGAGGATTCAACCGAGAAAGGAGAAAGAGCCCTCGGGTCGATAACGCTACCGATGAAGACCGGTGATTTAGCAAAGACAACCGCAAAATTTCATATAATCGATTCGAAACGTCGTTCAACGCTCTCTTGGGCCGACCATGGATACATGAAAACGGGATGGTACCATCATCTCTGCATCGGTGCATCAAATATTACGATGGAGGGGAACGAGTGCATCAAAGGAGACTTACAACCATTCTCCGTACATGAAATTGGAATCCATGAAGATGCGGCTTATTATGCACCGCCAAAGAAAACAATCTTCTCCGGAGATACCATAACAAATGAAGCAAAGAAAGTTCGGGACAACGAAGAACACTGAAGTTCTAGTCCAACGATCACTCACCACTCCCTTCCGGCGAGATGGTGAAGGTTTCTCCACAACTCGCATCCGAGGTCGAGGCCGGGGACGAGGCCGTGGTAGAGACACTAGGACAATTGGACGGAAGAAACCAACCATCAATGTTGATTGGGATGATAGTTACGAAGAAGAAAAAGAAATCAAGCAAGAAGCGGCAACAATAAGTCGAAAGAAGCCGCAATACAAGATCTCCTCGAAGATGAAAAGAACGAAGAATACAAATCAATGTACGAGAAGATTAACCACTACGTACATACTATGACCCTAACTCCGATCCATTCTAATAAGATCGAGGGTATGGAGGTCAAAGAGGTACGTAGTGACGGTGCAAAGCCGATCAAATTCTACCGTGGTGCTTCTTCCTCCAAAACTGAAAATAATGTACAATTCGAAGATGTCACTTCATCGAATTAATGGAATTACCTTTTGAGTGGTACTCTCCCTGTGTTCAAAATTTAATTCAACGTGGTTTCTTACCTCGACAATGGACAAAAGGCCGATCACAACATTTTGAAAAGTTATGGAATAACTCCGGCCGTCCTCCGATTCAAAGTATGGACTCGGATTCGGCACGGTAGGGTCGGTTGACGATGTCGAATTTTGCTTGGTTGTCACTTGCAAATCCAATGAAAGCTGCATGGAAACTACGGACGAACTCGAAGATTTACAAATTGGAGACGCTCCACAGAATTCGAAGAAGAAATCAAATCTACGATAGATGAGTTAACGGAAGTTAACTTGGGTACTAGCGAAGAGCCTAGACCTACCTTTGTTAGCTCCTTACTCGACAAAGAAGACTCCGAAGAAATAATCAAGTTATTAATGGAATTTAAAGATCTGTTTTGCTTGGAGCTATGATGAAATGCCGGGATTAGCTCCAGAGGTTGCGGTCCATAAGTTAGGAGTGGATCCTACTGCATTCCGGTCGGACAAGGTCCCGAAGAATGCGTACGGAAATCGAACAACAAGTCATAGCCGAAGTTAAGAAGCTAATAGACGCTAAATTTGTCCGTGAAGAACAATACCCGACTTGGCTAGCCAACGTAGTGCCGATCGGAAAGAAGAATGGTCGGATCGGAATTTGTGTGGACTTCGGAGATTTAAACAAGGCATGTCCAAAAGATGAATTCCCTCTACCGATTCCGGAGCGATGATCGATATTGCTTCGACACATGAAATATTCTCATTCATGGATGGATCTTCGGGATACAACCGGATAAAAATGGCTCCGAGAAGATGAAAAGCTTACGGCATTCGAACGCCGATCGGAGTATTTTGCTACACGGTAATGCCATTCGGACTCGAAGAACGCAGGAGCAACTTACCAAAGAGCAATGACAAGAATTTTTGATGATCTCATCCACAATCAAGTCGAGTGCTACGTGGACGATGTCGTCATCAAAAGCAAAGTAAAGGAAAACCACTCTGTATGATTTGAGAATTGTTTTCGAACGATTAAGACAATTTAACCTTAAGATGAATCCCTTAAAATGCGCCTTCGGCGTCACCTCGGGAAATTCTTAGGATTCGTTGTCCGACATCGTGGAATTGAAATCGACCGGAGAAGATTAAAGCTATCTTAGAAATGCCGCCTCCCAAAACCTTAAAACAACTACGATCTTTTCAAGGGAAGCTGGCATATCTTCGACGCTTTATCTCGAACTCGTCGGGTAGGTGTCGGCCTTTCTCGGCACTAGTTAAAAAGGACGCCAAATTTATTTGGGAAGAGAAATGCCGAGAAGGCCTTCGAAGACATTAAACAATATTTAATGACACCTCCTGTCTTAGCGAGCCCAGGTCTCGGGTAGACCGGCGATACTTTACACCGCGGCTCTAGACGACTCCCTCGGAGCCTATTGGCCAGAGTCGATGATGAGGGTAAAGAAAATGCTCTTTACTACTTAAGCCGTCGTTTACTCCCGACGGAAGTAAGGTATCCCGCAATTGAAAAGCATTGTTTGGCCACGATCTTCGCCGCTCAAAAGCTCGGGCACTACATGCTTTCTCATAAGGTCAACTTGATTTCGAAGTTTAATCCATTGCAATACTTGATGACTCGTCCAACACTTTCCGGCGGACTTGCCGGATGGTCGATGATATTATTGCAATTCGATATAACTTTCGTGCCTCCGCGTGCCGTAAAGGGACAAGTCTTAGCGGACTTCCTCGCGGCACATCCTTTGCTGGCCGAATCTCCTCTCGATGATGACTTGCCGGACGAACAAATAATGAGCCTAGAAGACCACGATGATCGACGTTGGGAATTATATTTCGACGGAGCATCTTCGAGCACACAAAGACGAAGAATCGCAAGTGATAGTGCCGGTAAGGCGGGAATCGGGCTAATCTTTATAACACCGGAGCGGGGGATGTTAAGATACTCCTACCACTTGACGAGAACCGTGTACAAACAACGAAGCGAATACGAAGCCCTCATAACGGGATCTGGAATTAACCATTCGAATGGGGATAACGAGACATCAACATCTACGGGGATTCACGAGTTAATCATTCGACGGATCGCGGACAATACGGGATTTTTAAACCAAGACTCGAACAATACTTCCGGTATGCCATACGGTTATTGGAACAAATTCCAAATGTGACAATCTACAAAATTCCTAGAAAGAGAATGCTTTAGCGAGATGCTTTAGCCCGTCTCGCAAAAGAATTTGCACTGTTTGCAAGATGAATCGGTGGAAGTGTCGGTTCACGGACGTCGGGTCCTATCACGACTTGACATAGACATGATACACAAATCGAGAAAAGAAAAAGAATCGGTTGCGGCGGTAACGGAAAACACGAGAAGATTGGCGACGGCCATTGATGAACTACCTGCAAACAGGAAAGCTACCAGACGATAGGTCGCTAGCCCATCGGATCAAGAAAAGAACTCGTCCTACGCATTAATAAACAACACATTATACGGAAGGTCTTTTGATCGAATGTGGCTAAGGTGCCTAAGCGGGTGCGAGGCCGTGAAATTGTTAAAGAGGTGCATTCGGGACTCTGTGGCGCTCACCGATCGGGTCCAAAGATGAAAATGAAAATTAAAAGACTAGGGTACTACGGCCCTCGATGATGACCGATTGCATGAAAATCGCCGAGAGCCGTCACCGATGCCGAGTGCACGGAGTGGTTCTACACCAACCTCCAAATGTGCTACACCCGACAATTGCGTCGTGGCCATTTGAATGTTGGGGCACGGATATAGTGGGTCCGATAGAACCACCATCTTCAAAAGGACATCGTTTCATTCTTGCAGCTACGGATTACTTTTCCAAGTGGGCGAGAGCGAGTTCCGCTTGAGAAGTGAAAGCACACCACGTGCTTACGGTTTTCAAGAACCAAGTTGTCTACCGTTTCGGAGTGCCGCGCGGGATCATCTCGGATAATGGGTCGGCATTCAGAAGCACACAAATCAACAATTTTGTCGGGAGACACGGAATCGGCGGCGATACTCGACAATTTACTACCCGAGAGCAAACGGTCTCGTCGAGGCTTTTAATAAAACTCTCGTTCAAATCTTAAAGAAAACCTTGGACGATAATAAGAGAAATTGGCACGAGAAATTGTTAGAAGCCTTATGGGCCTACTGGGACAACCTTCGGAACTCCTACTCGAAGCTACACCTTACGCTGCGGTGTATGGGTCCGAGGCGGTGTTACCTTTAGAGGTTCGGCTTCCTTCACTCGGAATTGCAATTGCAAACAAGATCACGACGAAGAAAACGCCGGACTACGACTCGAAGAATTAGAAAGCTTGGAAGGGAAAAGACTTGCAGCGCAACGAATTTAGAACTATACCAAGCTAAGATGGTTCGAGCTCATGACAAGCTGGTCCGCCCGAGAACCTTGAAAGTTGGTGACTTAGTTCTCGTTCTCGAGAGACCTATTCTTGCACACCGCAAGATAGGAGGAAAATTTGAACCCACTTGGGAAGGACCATTTGTGGTTGAAGCGAGTATACTCGGGAGGTTCCTACCAGCTAGTGAATTGCCAGGGAGAACGACATATGCTTCCAATCAACGGACGATACTTGAAGAAATATTACGCTACCTGATGTTTCGAAGGAATGAATTCTTCATCCCTAAGAAACACGGGTGAAGTAATTACTTATGATTGGGTCCGAACCCAAAAATAATAAAATGTGCTAAAATAAATAAAATCATGATAATTAAGTTTTCCTTGTTTCCTTTTTCAAATCAAAATCTCTTCCCTCATCTTATCCTACTTCATTCCTGTTAAATTTCAAAATATAAGAATAATAAAAAATGTATCTTTAATAAACATTTTCTTAATGTTCTTGTTCTTAGTACAACCACGATCCTTTTCCTTGTCTTTTCGCGGGGAAATGTCGAACGGGCGGTTGGTCTTGAACTTTAAGAATGGCGTAAGCCTTGCACTCGATGAAAAGAGGGTGAAAGATGGAGCGATAATCGAGATTGACTCGGATTTCGCACCGGCGGAGCCTACGGTACGAGGAAAGTGATCGGGTCCCGGTTAACCGAGAAGAACTACCCGGGCGGACAGGTGATGAAAGTGGGTGGCCCAAGCCACCAATCCAACAACAAGAAAAGAAAAGCAAACACCGAAGAAGACAAGAAAATGAAGTCCGTAGTCGCTACGGCGGAGGGCGAGCTTGTCGGCGCCGCGCCGCGGAGATTCAAGAAGTTCGGAGGGCTACTCTCACGGCCACGCAACGAAGAAATAAGAATCGCCGCATCCGTAAAATGTTAACAAAACTAGCTGCGGACCGGCGCGACGAGACAATGTGCTAATGCCGGCACTCACATTTCGAGGACACCGGTTCACCGGGAACTCGAAGAAAGGAGGCCGGCTCCTAGAATAACGAAAGAACCGGGGAAATCTCCGGAAGATCGGAAGAAAGAAGGCTACCACGCCACCGGATAGAACCACCGGCGGTACATGACCTTGTTGCGAAGCAACCCCGGGGATGTCCCGACGGGCATCATCCACGAGGAGCCAAGGTATGCGAGGGGAACGTGAAGGGATTGAACCATATATCCCACAATATGTCACAAGGCCTCGCCATCGCGGATCATTCCGGAATACGAGCTGGAGAGGATGCGGAATGTTGAAAAGAAAACTTTCGAATACTTCGAGAGAATTAAAGGAAGAAGAATCAACATACTAGAAGGCCTCGAGCTACACACCGACGTATTCTCGGAGTATGAACAACGAGCAAATCGTGGATCGTATCCGGGATCCGAAAAGAATGGGCCGAGCAGGCCGCCGAGGAAAACACATACTCGGAACCCCGGAGATGGATGCCGGGGAAAGGAAGAATCACGATACAATGCGGATGCTTGCTACAACTTTGCTCGAAGACGAAAAGGAAACCCACCGGGAATACTTCGTCATGGGCGAGTAGATCCGATGCCATTAGTTATCAAGAGGATGGTAAAAAGATTGATAACATGGAGGGTACTGCGGCAGGTTGCATACCCAATAGCTGCATTATCAACATCTACAAACAGGGTGATTGCATACCCCCACATATTGATCACCACGACTTCGTCGGACCTTTCGCACGGTCTCTTTCTTGAATGAGTGCAACATCATGTTCGGATCCGACCTCCGGATAGCGAGCCCGGGTGAGTTCCGAGGGCCGGTAAAGATACCTTTACCGGTGGGTTCCGTCATGATGCTGCGAGGTAACGGAGCGAGATATCGCAAAGCATTGCATACCGGGAGTGCCGGTAGAGCGAATCTCGGTTACTTTCGGGAGGATGGACGACGACAAAATACCTTACCATTTCCGACCGGATCCGAGCTAGAGAACCTCCGGCCTTACGAGTCGTGAGTTACATAGGAAATATCACACCTCCGATGTACATCCAGTCGGCATCCTTGCCAAGGATGGCTTGGAAGGTGATGTTATTGACCATGTACCTCACTATTCGGACATGGATTTTTGACGAATGATTCTTTTGATGGATCAACAAAGATCATACACGATCCGTTTTGAGTCTACATGGATTGTATGAAATATATTCCAGATCGAGTTGTACGACGTATTTTCAACACGATTGGAATGAAAGTGACCATGTCACGTTTTTGGCCTTCACCTCTTTTGTGCAAATTGATTGGGAAACGCCATTAAAGTTAAATGAACTTCGAACAAAGAACAGAAAAGAAAAAAAAAGAGAATAAAAGAAAACTCTCTAAAAAAAAAAATCTGAAAAATGACAAACACCAAGTTCACATGAACATTAAATAAACAACAAAATAAAATTTGAACCATTAAAAGATAAACGAAATCAACACAAATCTCAAATTCAATCTTTCCAAATTCCGAATCAAATTTCAATCTTTTCAAACTTCAAAATCAAATTCCATCCTTCCAAACTTCAAAATCAAATTCTCGATCAAATTCCAAATCCACTCTCGATCAAATTTCAAATTTGATCTTCCCAAATCTCAAATCAAATCCTCAATCAAATTCCAAATTCAATCTTTCCAGGCTTCAAGTCTCAATCAAATTCAAATTCAATCTCTATCAAATCTCAAATCCGATCTTCTAGATCTCACATAAAATTCAAACCTTTTGGGTCGAGGATTTTACATCCAAGACTGCACTGCTTTAGGATTCTCTTCCTATTGCACTGAAATACATCAAAATTCAAACCTTTTGGGTCGAGGATTTTACATCCAAGATCGCATCGCTTTAGGATTCTCTTCCTATTGCACTGAAATACATCAAAATTCAAAACTTTTGGGTCGAGGATTTTACATCCAAGACTGCACTTGCTTTAGGATTCTCTTCTATTGCCTGAAATACATCAAAATTCAAACTTTTGGGTTGAGGATTTTACATCCAAGCTACCTTTGCTTTAGGATTCTCTTCCTATTGCCTTTGAAATACACCAAAATTCAAACTTTTGGGTCGAGGATTTTACATCCAAGATCGCACTTGCTTTAGGATTCTTTCCTATCTGCATTGAAATACATCAAATCAAAATTCAACCTTTGGGTCGAGGATTTTACATCGAAGTACGCATTGCTTTAGGATCATTTCCCTATCGCAATGAAGTACATCACAACAAAATCAAACTCTTGAGGTCGAGGATTTTACATCCAAGTACCTGCTGCTTTAGGATTCTCTTCCTATTGCCTTGAAATACATCAAAATTCAAAACTTTTGGGTCGAGGATTTTACATCCAAGACTGCACTTGCTTTAGGATTCTCTTCTATTGCACTTGAAATACATCAAAATTCAAACTCTTGAGGTCGAGGATTTTACATCCAAGCTGCACTTTTTAGGATTCTCTTCTGTTGCCTTTGAAATACATCAAAATTCAAACTTTTGGGTCGAGGATTTTACATCCAAGATTGCACTTGCTTTAGGATTCTCTTCTATTGCCTTGAAATACATCAAAATTCAAACTTTTGGGTCGAGGATTTTACATCCAAGGCTGCACCTTGCTAGGATTCTCTTCCTATTGCCTTTGAAATACATCAAAATTCAAACTTTTGGGTCGAGGATTTTACATCCAAGATTGCCATTGCTTTAGGATTCTCTTCTATTGCATTGAAATACATCAAAATTCAAACTTTTGAGTCGAGGATTTTACATCCAAGACTGCACTTGCTAGGATTCTCTTCCTGTGCCTTCGAAATACATCAAAATTCAACCTTTGGGTCGAGGATTTTACATCGAGACTCGCATTGCTTTAGGATCTTTCCCTATCGCAATGAAATACATCACATCGAAATCAAACTCTTGAGGTTAAGGATTTTACATCCAACACCGCTTTGCTGCGAGATCTCTTCTCATTGCAACGATTCAATCTAATTAATTCAATTTTCTTTCGAGGTTGGAGATGTTACATCTAAAACCTCGAAATCCTAATTTTCATTTCAAATCAAATCCCTCAAATTAATTTTGACAAAACTTCGATCTAAATTGAAACTCCAAACTAAAATTTAAACTCACACATCAAAACATAAATTGAAACAAAATAAAATCTAAATCAAAATTCCCTCAGATCATGTGATTTGGGATTTACCTCCTTTTCCTTTCCCCAGCGAGAGTTCAAGAATCTCCGGTTCCGAGAGATATACTTGACACTCCCAGTGAAACTCTTCTACTTCGTCCTAAGTTCGTCACTTGGACATCATGTGTTGGTTTTGTTGATCGCTTCGGTCAACACCAATACGCGCGGTGTGCTCCGTCAGCTCACCACACCTATTGGGGGTCCATTTGTTGACCTCATTTTTGATGAGGTCTTCCTTTCTTCTTTTTAGTGCTCAGGATCTAGCCTTAGGCTTTTCCTTTGACTATCTTAGAGGACTAGAATTGGGACCCGCCTTTTAGAAATTCAAACCACTTCTAAACTCCCTGCAAACTCCACAAACTTGACTATAGACCCCTAATCACCTAGAGGGTTGAAATCAAATGTAGAAGTTTAAAGGATGAGTTCCTATAGGACTCTTTGGCCTTAGGACTGCCACAGGTGGCTTGGTGCAGTGAAGGGGCGACTTACACATACACTTACATACACACTACACTTACACACTACATTCCACACACTTCCTAAAACCACACCCATACCCAACTTGACCTCCGACTCATATAGGTGATCCACATGGATGGTCCTTAACCCCTAAGCCCTTGGTAAGAGGGTTAGGAACAACATAGTGAATGCCTCAAATGAGTCCTTTCATGGCTCATATGGGCTTGAAATGGCTTCATGGCTCAACCAAAATGATTTCTTCCCACTTGAATTCACCCGATCTTCAATTTCCCAAATTTTCAATTTTTGACCCCGGGACCCTACACCTACTAAACCTACAAAACCTTGAAATTACCCAAATTTTTGCAAAATTTCCAAATTACCTAAAATTTTCCAAAATCAATCCCAAACACCTCCACATCACTCAAATTGATCATCCATACCCAAAAATACCAAAAATTCCAAGAAAACCTCCCAATACCCTCCAAATACCCAAAATACCCTTCTTGGCCTAAAAATCCAAAAAATTCAAAAAATTCCCAAAAAATTCCAGAAAATCCCAAATATTCCCAATTTCATTTTGTCCAACTACACCATGGGCCAATTTTGTCAATTTACCCTACTTTTGTCAAAACCCCCAAATTGACCCATTTTAACCCAGAAGTGGACCCGATGTCAAACCAAACCTACCCAATTGACCCCAATTTTGGTCCAATTCAATTCTAAACTTCAATTCAACATTCCCAATACCAATTTAGACCAAATCCAAGTCCAATTTGATTGACATTTGGATCCGATTTCACTTTGGGCCTTAAAGCCCGAATTTGGACCCATGACCCAAACTTAGCCCAAACTAACCCAATTCAACTCCAATTAACCCCAAATCTTTTCTAAACCTTCCTTAACATCCTCATAAACAAAACACTAACATGATTTGCCCAAGATTTTGACCCAAACCCCACTCAAATTCAACCCGAAATCAAAAAGCCCGATTTTGACCTAAACCCAAATCTAACCCAAATAGGCCCAAACCTCAAAATTAAAACCCAACCAAAGCCAAAACCTCTTTGAAACACTCCCATAAACATTTCTTAATATTTATTTTACATCAATTTCAACCCTAGCCCAACATTGGCCCAAGTTAGCCCAATTTGACCTACATTGGCCCATTTACCAAATAAACCCGAATTCAACCCAATTCAAACCCAAACCACCTTAAATCTATTTCAAATTATTCATGAAACATCCCTAAACCAAAACCAACAATTATTTGGCCCAACCTTTTACAAAAATTTTCATCCATGAACACATCCTTAAACTTAAAAGCCCACTTCCCTTAAACCTTTCTAAAAGCCCATTTCCTTCAAAATTCAAAAGCCCAAATCTACCCTAAAGCCCACATGACATCTCCATTTGTCATCCATTTAATTAAATCCATTACCTAAGTCCTAAAGTCACCATCAAATTATTCCAAATCAAGTTTCATACAAATTTCCATCAAAACATCCAAAATTCTTAAAACCACTTTTCATGAAACAAATCAACCTTTTCCCGAAGCCGAATGAAGCCATGAACAAGCCATTCTCAAGCCACATGAAGCCATGAGGGCTTTGACTTGTCATTAGTCCATTTATGGCAAGAAGAGGGGGTTCTTTCTTAAACCTCCTTTAACCTTTTTTTACCTTAATCATGTCGCACACTAAACCATGTTTAGCCGCCTCATCATGGATGGAGACTTCACCACTCCTTCTAAGCTGACCTAAATGATTCCCTCAGCTCAAAATCGAGCTTGGAAGGGTGCACCAAGCCCAAAATGGTGGGTTGACCCAAACCAAGCCAAAGTGAGCCTTCTCCCATTCCATTTAAATCAAACTCCTTTACACATGTCAAACCTCGATTACTACACTAAACCCCGACCACGACCCACTGACCAAGATGGTGACCATTGCACGGCCGGCCGGCCACCAGGCCGCCGGAAAACACCATGGCCGAGAGCTCGCATGTGAGCCGACATTGAAATTCTCACTTGTTGAGGCTGCCCCATGCCCAGTGGTCACCATGGCCGATCTTCTCCTCACCGGAGCAGGCTGATCCCGAGCCCTAACTCCCTCCGAGAGGCCTTCCGCCCTCTCCTGATTCAAACTCCACCCCTCTCGGCCATGAGTAGGGGCTGAAACAAAACCTTAAGGAAACTGCTGCCAAAATCACTCCGGATCACTCTCTACACATAGAGCACACGATCCTCAGCTGAATTCCAGCTCCAATTCCTTCTAGCGAGCCCGATTTTGAGCTCGAACTTTAGCCCAAAACCGGGACACTTCTCCGCGGTGAGCCGATTCCCAATTGATTGGCTCTACACCTTCACCGGACGAGGGAAGGTGTCCACCACCAAAAGCCCCATCTCCGGAGCCACCCGGTTGCTCGGCCTCCAAGCTTTGTGATCGGGCTTGGTCGAAATCATATCCGGACAATTCACTGGACCGGAGACTTCATGCGGAGCTTGCTGGGACCCGATCGAAGGTGCGACAACTCTCGGATTGAAGCCGCACTTCTCGAGCCAAGGTATGAGCTAACTCTTCATCCCGAGCTTACGGAGATTCTTCATTTCGAATGCCTTAGTTTCAATGCATGTTAGCCGTATAGATGTGTTCGTCTCTTCGAGACGAATCCGTAGAGCATAAGAACATGAAAATCCATTGAGAATCGAGTGAGATCTTAGGGATTTAGTGTGGACGGCTCTCGGGTGAGAACACTTGGGGACGATGAACGGATGTCGTCCATTCGATACACGCGCGCACGGACGGCGGGGATTGCGTCGGACCGGGAGACGGTACGAGAACCGCGGGGCCGGGCTGCCGACTCGGGTGGCGGCGTCGAATGGGAGCGCGACGCGTGTGCGTTCGGAGGCTGCCGAGGTTTCGGCGGCGCGCGTGGATAAATAGATAATTAGGGTATTTTCTTATTTATTTAATTCCCTAAACTTCAAAAATCCATATCTTTGTGTAGAAAAATCACAAAATAAAATAAAAATACCCTCTTGCTCGGTGAACGAGAGGAGAATAATGTGGAAAAGAAATCATTTAATTTCATTAAGTATTTTATTTTTTATGATTTATTTACTCTCTGCATACATTTAATTCTCCATGCATGTATACAATTCACCATGGCATGAGACCATAGGACTTTTGAAGCCTCGAACTTGGGAACATTCCACGAATTTTCCAAGGTCGGAGGCCATCTGCTGTAAAAGTTATTTATTTTTCAAATGCATGTTGCTGTTTTGAGTATTTTAATTCCAAAAATTAGCATGTTGTGAAATAAATTCTAGAAATATTTGGTGATGTTCCTTATGACCGAGAGAACTCTAGGAAAAATAGGACTTGAGTTAATTCACTCAGATTAACCCTAATTGGCTTAAACACCCAAAATAGGTCTTTAATTAATTAGAGTTAACCAGGCATCAAATTGACTTGAAATCAATTCTCCACTGACCTTTAGGATCAGAGGAATCCACCATAAAAATTTGAGGTCAATTGGACTTGGTTAACCCCACTAATTGGGTTAATTAAGCCGCTTAGCCATTTTAAACTTTAAAAATTCATAACTTTTAAAATACTTTTTAAAAATTCACCAAATTGGTTTTGGAGCCTCTCTGATATCAAGGGAACCTAAGAAAATTAAAATTTCAATTTTCTAAAAAGTTGATTTTTAATAATATTTTAATATTTTTAATAATTAAAAAATAATAAAAATCACAAAAATAATAAAATTCACCAAAATGTCACATTTTGAATTTTAATCACTTAGGAACAAATCCCACATTTTTCCTAGGTCTATTTAGTGAGATATTGAATTTTAAAGCCCTAAGGTAATTTTAAAAATTAAAAAAATGTATTTTCTAGCATTTTCACTAAAATAATTATAATAAATCATAGAAAAATCAGAAAATTGCAAAATTTGATTCTCTGGTTTCCTTGATATCAGAGAGATTTTTGAAAAATATAAAATCCATTTTTCAACATTTATTTTATTTTTAAATTAATTAACACTCCAAAACTCAAAATAATTATAATAAAAATAATATAATTCAAAAAATCACCAAAATTGGTCCAAGTGCTTCTCTGGTCATTAGGAATGTCCCCTAATTTTCTTAAGGACAGAAACTTTCCCTTGGTCATGTTATCAAATTTTCCTTGAAAATCTCTATTTTCCACCAAAAATAATTATATAAATAAATTAAATACAGAAAAATCACATTTTCTCCTCTCATGTCTTTATTGACATATGAGTGAAGTCACATAAAAATTTCAAGTTCATTTGAATTCAATTTAGTGAGTTATGAAATTATTAAGCTTAAAGGGTAAAATGGTAATTAAAATCTTTAATCCTTAATTAAAACTTTAGGCTTAATAAAAATTTAACAAGTAAAATATTTGATCCTAATCTGATTTGGATGATTGAAATTTAAATAATTAAAGGGTAGAAACCCATTAAACAATTTCAAAATGATTAAACTTTAATTAAATAATGGATTAAATTTGGAAGAATAATAAAATTGGAATCATTAAAATAAGGGATATTTATTAGGAAGAGATTTATTCTTTAATTTAAAAATCCCTAAATTAATCATCTCATTAATATTCGACTCTTAATTAAAATGATAATTCAAATTTAAAATATTAAAAGACTTAATTAAATTATTAAACTCTTTTGAAATTTCGATTAAAATTAAAAATAAAGTAAATTAAAGATAAATTAAATTAAGATTAAATTAAATTTAATAATTAAATTAAATTAAAATTAAACAATTAAATTAAATTAAATTAAACAATTAAATTAAATTAAATTAAATAATTAAAATTAAATTAAATTAAATAATTAAATTAAATTAAATAATTAAATTAAATTAAATTAAATTAAATTAAATTAAATAATTAAATTAAATTAAATCAAATCAAATTAATTAAACACCAAATCAAATTAAATTAACTATGTTAAACTAAATTAAAACTCAATTAAATTAAATTAAATTAAATTAAATTAAATTAAATAATTAAATTAAATTAAATTAAATTAAATTAAATAATTAAATTAAATTAAATCAAATCAAATTAATTAAACATCAAATCAAATTAAATTAAATTAAACTAAATATAAAGCAACTTGAACACTATTCCAAATTTAAACCCTTTAACTTAAATCGAATCATTTGAATACTTAATTTACCCTTGAAAGCTTCGATTATTATAACTCCTAAATGGAACATCAAATGAAGTGTTATCTCACTCATAGGATATTCAAATGTCTAGTTCACTTGAGCAAGTTAACAAGACTTGAAAACCTCGGACGATCGATTCATTTATATAATTAAATTCATTTGTACTTAAAACAATCCTCGAAATATTGAAAAGATGTTTAAGATTCTTCTTAAGCACTTCCTCGATATGATAGGATATTTATAAGAACAATTGAATTTGATTGTCCTTTGATGATGAAAATCGTCCTCAGCAACAAAAAACCCAAAGAAACTAGACGTCATAGGAGATGACTAGCTA
This sequence comes from Papilionanthe hookeriana x Papilionanthe teres, assembly GCA_022702705.1. NCBI lineage: Eukaryota > Viridiplantae > Streptophyta > Magnoliopsida > Asparagales > Orchidaceae > Papilionanthe > Papilionanthe hookeriana x Papilionanthe teres. The sequence continues at coordinate 129,021,921 of CM040428.1, read as the reverse complement.
TAGGATTAGGAATTTGGTAGAAAACCATAACCTTTCCCTTAGCTTTACTAGGAACTTGCTTAAATATTCTAATTGTGTTTTAAGTGCGGCTTGGGATGACGGGAAGACCCTCCGGGTACGCTTTTATTTTATTGCAATTTACTTTCTTGCAATTTACTTTCTTGCAATTTACTTTATTGCGAATGCACTTTACTTTTCTTGCATGATAAAACAACTGTTGCATGAAAACCCACACCTTTAGGATAGACCCTAAAGCTGAAACCAAAATTAAGTTAAAAGTCATTGCAAGATAAAATTCACCGCCACAACATTTCAAAATATAAAACAACACAAAATTTAATCACAAACGGAACACAAAACTACAATTACAACTAAATTAAAACGTCACGTTGGATGATCGGGAATACCTCGGATGATGTAACCTACGTGTTGCTTAACGGGATTTCCCACGGTCTAAATGAAAGTGTGGAACTCATTCGGTTGAGTTTAGCAAATTCATCCGGACTAAGTGAATCCGATAAAAATAATGATGCGGAAGGATGGAACCGTGGGATCTTAACCGGTGTCGTTATAATCAACTTTAAGATTTGTTTTAAATAAAACATAAAAAACACACTGGAAATTAAGATTTTCTCTAAACCAAAACACTTTTCTCAACTCCTGATTTATGATTTCTAAAACTAAACCTGCTGCAACAACAAGGAGCTCGGAGCATGGTGGGCGGCAAGACCATCGTCATCGGCAAAACACTGAGTCTACTTGACAAAACTTTCCTAGAATTAAAACAACCAAGCCATAGGACTTCGAGGTAGCTTGCACTAGTGCAACATAAATCCTCAACTCCTCGTTAGGCATTAGCATTGCAAATTAAGCCCTAACCGGTCTTAGGATTCCGAGGTAGTCGTCCGATACGACAATAAACCCTCACATCTTCTGAAGTTATTTGTTTGATTTTATCATACAAATATAAGCCCTAATTAATTAAAATTGGCGAGATCGAAACATTTAAATAAGTATTAGGACTTTCCTAAACTCGAAGCCAAACGATAGGATAGTCGGGAAATTATCGAAGTTCACTTCGAATCGGTGATTTCTCCTACCTTTCTTCCTTTGGATTCACAAAACAAAATGTTCAAAAATTTGATCCATTCCCTATTGAAACTTCAAAATTCGATCTTTGAAAACCTTAAACTTTGAAATTCTTGAGAGCAGAATCATTGATTATTATCGAGAGTTTTCTTAGGTGATTCCCGTCACTTAAGATGTAATTAACTATAGGGGCTTGCCCTTATAGGGAATTTTAAAGAACCCAGGTAATATAAACCCTGTTTAATGTTTTCATATTAAGCAGGGAAATTTGTCGGCTTATAAAATTGGTTCGCGGACCAAACGGATGTCACTAATCTTCTAGTTTATTTAATCGAAGCCCCACCATCAAGCGGTGTGTACTATCCTTAGGGATAGATACACGGTTTGTGGTGCGGTGCTCGTTTATATAAACTATTTGGGATGTGAGGTCGGTTTAATCTCATATCTTAAAACCTTCAAATTTAAAATTATTTTCAAAATCAAATACTACTTTTCAAATTATTTATTTTAATTAAATTAAAAATTCGCCGACAGATTTCTGTTAGGCGACCCCTCTTCAAAATAAAACACGACCTAAAAATATGCCGACAGATAGGAGTTAATTTCGAACCAACTTGGGAAGGAACATTTATGGTCGAGAAAGTATACTCTGGAGGTTCTTACCAACTCGTGGTTTGTCGTGGAGAACAACCTATGCTTCCTATTAACGGATGATACTTGAACAAGTAATACACGACATGATGTTTCCAAGAGAAAACTTTAGAAATAGAGTCGAGTTCCTAGAAGGACTGGCGTGGTGATTGTATGACAATGGGTCTGAACCCAAAAGTAATAATAATAACTTTTAAAATTCAAAATAAATTCTCCTAATAATAAAATATGAACTTCTCTTTAATTTTATAAGTATTCCAAATTCTAAATAATTCTTTCCTATTTTATGAAATTTAAAACTAAGATAAATGAGTATATGTACATATAAAGAAAAGAAATAAAATTCACTAATAAACAAATTGTTCATGTCCTTCTGAATTTAGCCTTCTGATTCCTTCCTAGTTATTATAGGAGGATGGCGCATGGGCGGTTCATCCTTACTTTCAGAGATGGCATGAGTTTGACACTAAATAAAGAGAAGATGAAGTTCGTGTTGTGATTGAGTTTGCCACAGACTTTGCACAAGCGAATCTAGAATAAAATGAATCCGCCAGACCGTTGTGGACCGAGAAATGTCCCGTGGTGAGACAGTGGTGAGGTTCAGTGACAAGGGCCAGCATGTTGCAGCAAAGAAAAGAAAACTAGGAAAGGTTGATACAGCTGAGGCAAGCAATGAAGATAGTAGAGTGAAATCAATGATAACAAGAAGAAGAGGAAGGCTCTTCAGCGCCGTTCCTACAGATGTTCAGAGGGAGAGGAGAGCTACTATCACTCTAACTTAAAGAAGAAATAGAAACAACCACATCCTCAAGATGTTAAGCAAGTTAACAGCAGACTAGAATAAGGAAGTGGCTACTACAGTAGATACAACCACCCCGAGAGAGACAGCTTCGAAGAGCGTCACGATGGAGACTATTCTGACAAAGGTTGCAATGGATATCATCCCTGAGGTGATAAAGAATGTGTGGTAGCATGTTGATGTCGAGCCATACATCCCACAGTTTGTTACCAGAACATGACAGTTCTAGATCATCCCGGAGCATGGACTAGAATGCATTTAGAAGGTATAAAGCGTGATTTTGAGTACTTATAGAGGATACGAGTCAATTACGTCAATATCTTAGAGTGCTTGGAGCTACATACAAATTTGCTCTTCGATTACGAGCATGTGAAGATAGTGAACATCGTATTCCACCTTAGGGACTTGGGATGTGTAGGTTGTTTAAGGAGGAAGACATATTCAGAGATTGAAAAGTGGATGTGTGGCAAGGGAAGAATCAGAATACAATGTGGATGTTGCTTCAGTTTCGCCAAGGACAACATAGGAAACCTACTAGGGATACTTCGCCGCGATGAAGTTGATCTGATTCAGCACTCATAAAAAATATGATCAAGAGAATGGTGTCCTGGCGAGTGCTACTTGTTGATTATTTTCCAAATAGTTGCATCATCAATATATACGAAGAAGATGGCTGCATCCCGCCTCATATAGATCACCACAACTTCATGAGGCCCTTATGCACTGTATCATTCATCAAGCAATGCAATATAATGTTTGGGACAGACCTTCGGATAGTCGGCCCCAAAGAATTTCGAGTACCTCTACAGGTAGGCTCAGTTCTGATACTGAAAGGGAACCGTGCATATGTGGCAAAGCATTACATACTGGCGGTTCCTTACTAGTCAATCTTCATCACTCTTAGAAGCATGAACAAAGACAAGATACCATTTCGCCTTGAACCAGATCCAGAGTTAGAATACCTGTAGCCATACGAGTTGTAAGCCGCATGAAAATAGCAAACCTCTAATGCACACCCTCACAGATTTTCCTCTTGAGGTGGCTTAGAAGGTGATGTTAGTACCTATGTAGATTATTATTCAGACTTGGATGAATATGACAAAAAATTTTGATGAACGACATGAAGATCCAAGATAGTCTGCATTTGGATATACATGAATTATGTAGAATTTTATTTTTAAAGGAAATATCATCAGAAGTGTTTTGGTAGAATCACTTGATGTATTTTCAACAATTTAATGGAGACGAGTATGTTACATTTGCCTTTAATTTTGTGCAATTGACTAGGAATGTTGCCAGATTAAGTCTAGCTCGATTTAAGGAAAGTCGAACGAAGAACGATTTGAATGAAGTAACAAAAAGAAAAAATAAAAAAGAAAGAGAACCGATCAAAATTGAATAAGAAGAAAATATAAAATAGAAATAAATTGAAAATGAAATTCAAAATCATAATGAAACTCAAGTCAAAATGAATTACGTATCAGAAAGAAATTCTAATCAAAAGAAAATTAAGCCATGAAAGTGAAGAAAAGAAAGAAAATAAATTCCAAATCTGAATTCCCCAGCTTGAGGCTATGATTGATATCCCTTCAATACCCTCCCTCATTTGAGAAAGGATCAGCTGATTCTACTGATATGGAGCCACAAAGTTTTTCTGGTGGGGGATAGCATCCTTTCCCACAGAAACACACTCTTAGGTTAACCCTTTGAGTGGGATATGAAACACCGTCATATTCCCTCCTAATCTGCTTCCTTCTACGAAGATTTTCTACAACTCTCACTAAACTCTCGTACTCCCAACTTTCACAAAATTTCCAAGAATCCTTCACAAATTTGCTGAATTTCAAGATCGGTACCTAAATTTTGATTTTCATCCCGATGCTGGTACCTAAATTCCAGTCCTCAACTAAAAATTTTGAGATCGGTACATAAATTATGATCCTCATCTCGAGGCTGGTACCTAAATTCCAATACCCAACTTAGAAGTTCGAGATCGGTACCTATATTTTGATTCTTATCCCGAGACTGGTACCTAAATTGTAGTCCTCAACACAGAACTTCGACACCGGTACCTAAATTTGAATCTCATCACAAAGCTGTACTTAAATTCCAGTTCTCTCCTCTAAATTCCGAGATAGGAATAAGAACATATATGGAGTAAGGTAACTTATTCTCGCCCTTGAGATTGGTGTGAAGCCACCTTAAAAGAAGTAAGGTTTCTGATTCTCAATTCGGAATTTTGAAATAGGTATGAGATCACCTGAAATTAAGTAAGGAATCATATTCTCACCCTCGAGATCTATGTGAAGCCACCATAAACGGAGCAAAGTTTTTTATTCTCAACTCATAATTCTGAGATAGGTATAACACCACCTTAAATGGAGTAAGGCAACCTATTCTCACCCTTAAGATCGGTGTGAATCCATTTTAAATGGAGTAAGGTTTCTGATTCTCAACTTAGAATTTTGGGATGTGTATGAGACCACCATAAATGGAGTAAGGCATCTTATTCTCACCCTTGAGATCGGTGTGAAGCCACCTTAAATGGAGTAAGATTTATGATTCTCAACTCAGAATTCTGAGATTGGTATGAGACCACCTTAAATGGAGAAAGGTATCTTATTCTATTCTCTTCAGCACAAATATCCACATCTTACCAATCAAATTTCCACATTTCTAAAATTTTGAGGTCGATACCTAAATTCTGATTCTCATTCTGAGCCTGGTACCAAAATTTTAGTTTTCATCTCGAGTTCAGTACTTAAATTTTGATTCCCCTTCGTCACCTTTTGAGTTGGATATGATTTTTCATACTTTCATGCTCAATTTGATCCCCGCAGTTATGAAATTCAAAATTCTCTATAAATCTGAAATCCCAAATCAAAACACAAAATTTAGACTCAAGTCAAAGCCAAAATCGAGACTAATGGAAATTCAAAATTTCCACAAATCAACCCTAAATTAAAACTCCAATCAAATCCCAAATTAAATCTTTAATCAAATCAAAATTCAAATTCGAACTCCAAAATCAAAATAAGAATATGAAATCAAAGAAATATAAAAAGAATAAAAAAATTCATTCCTGAAATCGTTCAGTTTGAATATTCACCTTCTATTCCCTAGTGAGAGTGCTAGAATCTTCAGTGTCAGAGACTTGCCTGCCACTCCCTAGCATAAGTAATTCTCACTCAATTCTACGCTTTGTTCTAAGTGTGTCACGTAGACATTTGTGTTGGCTTGAATGATTAAACTTAGGGCAACCCTAATCCTTTGAATTCCCCACATATTCTAAAACCCTAAACTAATTCCCCTCTACCCCTTTTACGAAACTCACATGGATGATCCCAAGCCTCTGGTCATTAATAAAGAGGTTATCACTTGGCTAGGCTTGGTCCCAAAGTGGTTAGGCATGGCTAAGACCCATGATCAAATACCACTAAACCCTGTTCCATTCAATCCAAAAATTTACCAAAACAACCAAGTTCTTTCCAATACCTCACCCAAATCAATTTGAACCAACAATTAACCCTAAATCACCCAATCCTACCAAAATTAGCCAAATTTTTAAAATACCCCCAAAATAACCAAAATTGCAAAATTTGATATTTCACCCAATTTATTCCTAAAATCATTTGAAATTTCCCACATCGCTCTATTAACCCAAATTTGCCAAATTTTAACCAAATTGACAAATTTTGACCATATTGACAAATTTTGACCAAATTATCCAATTTTGACAAAAATTACAATTTTACCCTGAAATTGCTAAATCCTCAAATCAACTCCAATTTTCACCAAATTGAACCCAAATTTTTCCCAATTTCAATTCTAAACCCTAATTTAACATGCTCAATCTCAATTAAAATCAATTTGAAGACCAATTGAACTAACCCCAAACCCTAATTTAAATTTTTGAACCAAAACCCCTAATTTTGACCTAAAAACAAAAATCCCAAAATTGAACTTCATGATCAATAAAATGCCCCAATTTCAAATTCACATCAAAATTCAGCATGTTTAAATACAATTTAAACCAATTAGAACCTAATTTTATAGTTCGATGATCAATTTCAAAAATCAAGATCATCACATGCATGTTTAAAAAACTGACCCATTTATGCATTTTCAAAAGCCCATGACATTTACTTTCAAAGCCCATTTTTGCCCACATGACAAAGAATTAATCCCTCTTCATCCCACGATCATACCATGCATGTACATCAAACTTTATCCAAATTGGGCATGTTGACATTTCTCATTGAAAAATTCATAAAACAAAAAAATTCCTTTCTCCTGAAACACTCTCATGGCATCATGCATGATATGACATATCCCATTAATCCTCCCATGTCCATCCCAAGGTCAAATTTACTAAAAATGGAAAAGGGAGGTGACCATTCTTTCTTCCTCACTCACTTGAATTTACCCCGTACTTGAGGCATTCAAACTCTTGACCAAATCCGAAAACCAATCATTTGACCTCACCTAAATATACTTGAGGACCTTATGAGCAGATCTAACCACTTTAGGACCTGATTTAGACAAGTGACAAAGGGTTTAAACCCAACCAAGCCAACTCAGCCAAAACTTCAAATCCACTTTAGATTTTCACCATGGAGCCACTCTAAAGCCAAATTGACTCCACCACTCAACCTCCCTAGCTCACCTGAACTTGGAGGTGACCTGACCAAGGCCGATCAACCACCCCAGCTACCGAAAGACACCATGGATGAGAAGAAAAAAATTAATTCAACACAAAATTGAAACCACCTGATATATCCCACTGTCATTGGCTACTGGAGCACTCCTTCCCTCCACCTAAGCGGCCTCTCTGCAACCATGGGTAGCCCTGGAGACCACCCCATCCTCCTCTTACTCAGTGAACATATGTGAACAACATGGAATAAAAAATAAAATCATTTAACCTATATTTATTTTTAAATTAGTTAAATGGTCATAAACTTCATTAAATCATACCTTATTAAATATTATTCACCATGACATGAATCTTGGAAGGTTTAAACATCTCAGACTTAAGTGTGTTCTCTGATTTTTCAAAGACCACAGAACACCTCTAAGTATGAAATCCCTATTTTTCAAGTAAAACCACCTCTATCTTATTAAAAAATCATAATAATTAAAATATAAATAAAAATATAAAACTTACTTTGGTAGGTTAATTGAGGTTAGAGGATCCTAGAAAAAATAAAATATGGATTTTATTAATTAAAAATGTCACTTAATGTAATTAACTCATTAAACCATAAGAAAAACAAAATAATTAAAATACATTTAAAAAAATCACAAAACTAAACTCACACTAAAGTAAATGGCCAGGGGAACTCCCCATTAAAGTTTGAGCTCAATATTTATTGATTTGATGACCAAACTAGATTTTCTAAGTAAAATGGGATTTTTGCATTAAAATAATTATAATAATTATAATATATATCAAAAAATTACAAGAAATGATTTTGAGAGTTCCTTGTGACCATATAAATTTAAGAAAAATAAAACTGAAAATAAAATAAATAGTTCATTTTTGAGCTATTTTCTAATTTTAAAATAATTAAGAATAATAAAAAATCACAAAAATATTAATAAAATGTTTCAAATTGTTTCCAGATCACTTGGGAACAAGTATAATATTTTTATTTATTTTAAAAATAAGTTTATAAATTTTAAAAGGCTTAAAAATGAATTTCTCATAATTTTGTATGAAAATAATTCAAATAAATAAATATAAATCACAAAAATATGAAATTTATTTCCCTGGATTCCTTGAAATTAAAAATAATTAAGAAAAATATAAAAATAATTTTCATGTTATATAATATATTATATTTAATTAACACACAAAATCAACAAATAATTATAATAATAATAATAAAACTCAAAAAATCATGAAAATTGGATCACATGGTCCATTGACTTAGTTGAACCTCCAATAATTTTTTTAAGAACAAATGATTGTCTTGCATGATTAAATAAACTAACTTGGAAACCTAATTTTGGATTAAAATAATTATAAAAAATAAAATAAAAATAAAAAAAATTACATTTTCCCCTTTGATATTTTAATTAACCCATGAGTGGGGTAACAAAAAAATTTGAAAGTCATTTGAGTGAAATTTAAATAGTTATGAAGCGACAAGCCTAAAGGGCAAATAAAAATGATAATTTTGGAATTTAAGCTTTAATTAACATTTAGGCCTTACTAAAGGGTAAATATGCAATGAACAACCTCAATTAACAGCCTTAGATAATTGAAACATAAAGGATTAAGAGTATTGCTGTCAAGAAAGGTCGTCGTTCGCAAACAGTTCGTTTTGGATTTGCCAGAGTGTTCGTGTCCGATTCGTTCGATAAGCAAAAGAGACGAACACGAATAATTTTTTTCATTTAGTCTGTTAAATGAACCAAACATGAACAGTGATGTGTTCGTTCGTATTCAAATCGTTATAAGAAAATTTTATATATTTATATATATATATATATATATATATATATATATATATATATATATATATATATAATTTATAATATTTTAAAAATAATTATATACTAAAAAAATTTTTCATAATTTAAAAATTAAATCCTGCAAATTACAATGTACAATAAATTATTAATAATAATATATTTATATACTAGTAATACGGATATTATATATTTATATAATATAAGGTATATAATTAATACAATATATTATATTAATTATTTATATATATTAATACATAAAAACAAATGTAAATAGCCTTTTACATGAAGGCGGAAGCCCTAACCCCGTGTTCTCCCTTTCCCCTCTCAAAAGTACGCCGCTCTTTCTCCTCTTGAAAGCTTAGTTCCGGCTGCTCCTTATTCTCTCAAAATCATGAAGAGCTTCCTCTCAGTGACTGCGAGAATCCTCCTTCTCTCAAAATCGCCAAAAACTTCTCTCGACGCGAACCCTCCATATTCTTGTCTCAAAATCGTGAAAAGTTTTCTCTCAGTGAGAGCTTAAGGTTGATTGTTTGTGTTCATTCTCTAATCTCTACTTCTATTTGTCTTCGATAAAGTGTATTCGTCCTCGGCGAGTCGCGTTGGAATGACCATGTTAACCTCATTTTTGGTAAGGTCTTTTCTTTCCTCTTAGCACTTAGGATCTAGCAATAGGACTTCTCTTTGACTATCCTAGAAGACTAGAGATGGAACCCACCATTTAGAAATTCAAACCAAATCTTAACTCTCTTTGGAATCTACATGGATGATCATCAACCTCCAAGCCACATGGAAGGTTAGGACCAATGTGCCGAAGGACAAGGATGAACTCCTATTGGATGGTCAAGCCTTAGGACAATCCTGGGTGGCCTGGTCTTGGTGAGGTCTAGCTTACACACACTGGACTCCTACACCCATCCTAAACCCTAAACCATCTTTGCCCAATCTTGACTCCTGGTTCATTAGAGCACTCATTTGGATGGATCCAAACCCCTAGCCCTTGGCTAAGAGGGTTAGGAACAATACATGAGATGTTCAATATGAGCATTTTCTTGGTCCATGGCTCAACCTAAACTGTTTCACTCCAATCAACCATAACCAAATTTCATTTTCCCAAAATTACTGGTTTTAACATTGGGTCCTTAAACCTATCTAAAATTACCTAAATTGCCCCTATAACCACAAAATTTCCCAAAAATTATCCAAAATTTCCAAAATTTCTAAAAATCATTTAAAAACAATTCCCACCACTTAAATCAACCAAAATACCCCAATACTCTCCAAATAACCTTCAAATACCCTAAATACCCATTTTGGCCCAAAATTCCAAAAATTCCAAAAATTCCTAAAAAATTTCAAAAAATCCTAAATATTCTCTATTTCATTTTGTTCAACTACACCATAACCTAATTTTACTATATTAACCCACTTTCAACCTAAAATCTCAAGTTGGCTCACTAAACTTAAAAAGACCAAATGTCAAACCAATTCAACCTAATTTACCCAAATTTTGATCAATTTCAATTCTAAATTTCAATTCAACATCCCCAATACCAATTTCAATCAAAACTAAGCCAAATTTGGTTCACATTTGAGTTCAATTTCAACTTTAAACTAAAACCCCTAATTTTGCCCTTATGACCCAATTCACCCCAAAATGACACAAAGCCACTCAATTTTCCCCAAACCAAATTCTAAACTCTTACTAACACATTCCTATACCAAATACAACATTCATTTGGCCAAAATTTTGATTGAAACCCCATGAAAATTCTTTTGAAACCCAAAATCCCTAAATTTGCCCTAAAGTTGTCACCTAGCCCTAAAATCTCCAAATTGAATCCCTGAAACCAAAAATTTCCACCCAATTTCTATCATAAACCTTCCATAACAATCACTTGCATCATTTTAAGTCATCAATTGAGCCCTAGCCAAGCTCTAACCAAACCAAAACCCAAGCTTAACCCATGGTGACCAAATTGAACGAAACCACGAATTCCACCAAATACAGTCCCCAAATCAATTCTATTTCACTCCAAACCTTTTCTAAATGCTTTATGACAATCATTTGCACATTTTTGATTAATCAATTTGATTTAAAACCAACCCAAACTCAAGCTGGCCCAACCTAAATTCAAACCAATCCATGTGCACATGTGATCCAAATGAAACTAATCCAAGCGAAGTGGACCAAACCAACTTCTTGCCCGGCCAACCCCAGGCCTCCTAGGGTGGGTTTGACTTGACCTAACCCATGCTCCATGAGCCATGGACCAATGGTCCACCACTTGGGACCATTGGGTTTAGCCATTTGCTAAAGGCTAAGTCCTATCCATTAGCCCACCTTAAGCAACCCCCTGTCTCAATTAATTGAGCTAAACTTCTCCTCCACTCCTCCTCAGCCTGCCCAGCCGCCTGACTATGCTTGCCAGCCACCCCAGCTATTAGAACAGCCACGCCGGAGTACCCTCTTTGTCCTTGAAACTCAAAATTGAGCCTTGGCAGTGTGTCATCTACTCTCCAGCCAACTTGCCTGCTCAGCCCTCACCTAAGCGGCCTAAACCACTCATTGCCTAGTCCTGAGCTCCACCAGGCAGCCATGGCTATAAAACCCACACCTTTCGGCCATGCTAAATTTGATGATTTTTTTCTCACAGAACTCCCCCAAGTTGCTCCCAAACCTTCTCCCATCCCAGTGAAGAAGAGCCCCACTATCCTCCTGCCCTGAATCCCCCTAGCTGAGCTCAATTTCTCAATAAAAGTTCAGGCCAGAAATAAGACACTCCTGGAACCTGGACCAAAATCCAATTAAACTCGCTCAAACCTTTCGATCATAAAGAGAGGAAGTTCCCCAATGAAAGCCCCATACCCAGCCACCCAATTGTTCTATCGGTCAGAGCTCCAAATCGGGCTTAGACGAAGTCATACCTAGGCAGCTCACCAGGACCAGAGGCTCAATCTGTAGGCTCCTACAACTCCAACGAACGTGTCGAGCATCTCTGATTGAGGCTTCACCTCTCAGAGCAAAGGTATTGACCTCTTCTCCCTCCCGAGCTTCCAGCAATTCTCCATTTTGTTCTATTTAATTTCAGTGCATTTTAGCTGTATAGATGTGTTTTTCTAGGCTAGACGCATCGATAGAGACCAACCGCGCTTGATTTGGTTGAGTCTTGAGCGAGATTTTAAGGTTTTAGGGTGAACGGCTCTCGAGTTAAACCAGACGGAGACGATGACCGGAGATCGTTCGATCGCGTATGTATCGAACGGACGGCAAGGATGGAGCCGTTTATAACCATAGAACATAAAGTGTGGACCGCATCGCGCCGATTCAGATGGCGACGTCGAATGGAGAGATGTTGCGTGGAGCTTCGATCCATCCTAGGATGACATGGCGTCACGTCGCTTAAGTAGGAAAATAGGGTTATTTTTTATTTATTTAAATACCAGAACTTTGAAAATGCATAACTTTTCATAAAAAATTATAAAATTAAAAGAAAAATACCCTCTTGCTCAGTGAACAGAGGAGAATAGTGTGGAAAAAGAATTAAGTTATTTTGTTGAGTATTTAGTTTTTAATTAATTTAATATTGTTCTGAATGTTTTACTTCTCCATTAGCATGCATGATTCACCATGGCATGAGACCATAGGGCTTTTGTAGCCTCTGATCTTGTGAACATTCTTTGAATTTTTCAAGGCCAGAGGCTATGTCTATGGAAAGTTATTTATTATCTAAGTTCAGGGTCATTTTATTAAAAATTAATTGTGAAAATTAGCATGTTGATCATTAAAATTTAGAAAAATTAGAGGAAGTATCTCTGGACCAGAGTACCCTAGGAAAATTGTAACTTGATTTAATTCACTTAAACAATCCATAATTTGGCCAAAACCGCAAAAATAAAATTAAATTAATTTTTGACAAACACACATCAAAATTACATGAACTTAATTCTCCACTGATCTTTAGGGTGAAAGGAATTTCAGATAAAAATTTCAAGTCAATTGGAAATGATTTAACCCATTAAATGGATTATTCAAGTTACATGGCCTTTTTTGAAATTAAAAAGTTCATAAAACTCAAAATACATTTCAAAAATACACCAAATCTGTTTTGAGGCCTCTCTGAGATCAGAAAAGTCTATGAAAATTAAGATTGGAATTTTTATAAAATTTTCATTTTTAACCTAATTTTAAAATTTTAATAATTAAAAAATTATAAAAATCATAAAAACATTAAAATTCACCAAAATGTCATATTTGGTCTCCTAATCACTTGAGAACCAACCAAATATTTTTCCTAAGTCTCTAAGTAAAGATATTGATTTTTAAAGGCTTAGGGTAATTTTTAATATTAAAAATGGATTTTCCAACCCTTTCACTAAAATAATTCTAAAAATTCAAAGAAAAATTAGATAAATATAAAAGTTATTTCTTTGAGTTCCTTGGGATTAGAGAAATTTAATAAAAATATAAAACCTATTTTATACTTTAATTTTATTTTATAATTAATTAATACTCCAAAACTTAAAATAATTATAATAAATAACATAAAATTCAAAAAATCATCAAAATTGGGCTAAATGGTCCTCTGGTCAGTAGGAACCTTCCACAATTTTCCTGAGGATAGAAACTTCCTCTTGGTCATGTTGTGGAATTTTCATTGAAAATCCCTATTTTCCAATAAAATAATTATATAAATTAAATTAAAAATAGAAAAATCACATTTTTCTCATCTAATGTCTTAATTGACATGTGAGTGAGGTGACATAAAAATTTCAAGTTCATTTGAGCTTAAATTAATAAATTATGAGATGAATAAGTTTAAGAGAGCATAAAGATAATTAAAGAACTTTAACCTTAATTAAAATTTAGGCTAAACCAAAGGGAAGGGTAAACATTTGATCTTAATTTTCCTCTTATATGATTGAAATATAGGAGTTTAAGGTGTAGAAACTCATTAATCACCTTGAATATTAAAGAAGAAACTTTAATTAATTAAATCACCTAAACTTTGGAAAATCAATTAAGGCTTGAATTATTAAGATTAGGGAATGTGATATAAGCAAATTCTAATTCTTTAAATTGAATCCCTAATCAATGATTTAATCAAATATCTTTAAGTTCTTATTAATTAAGCTATAAAATGATAATTGAAACTAATAAAGAAAAATGGAGATAATCTAAAAAAATTTATAATTAAACTAAATCTTAAAAAATTAAAACAATTTTGAAGTAGGAAAATCAGATTAAAACAAACTTAAGATATCAAAACTAATCTGAAATTGTTTAAAACATAAATTTAAACAAATTTGAAATATTAAGGTTAATTTGGAATAATTTATAATTAAAATATTAAAATTAAAATTAAATCAGTTTAAAATATTTAAAATTAATCTAGAAAGGTTAAGACCACTTAAAATATTAAAATTTAACTGAACTAAACAACTTGAATACTTTTGCAACTTAAAATAATTTAGAACATTTAAAAAAAAAGATCAATCAAAACTTTATAACTAAATTAAATCACTTCAAACCATTAATTCAAACTTTAAAATAAAAATGGATAAATTCTCTAATGAACTAACTTGCCCCTAAAGGCTTTCATTATTATAACTCATAAATGAAGCATCAAATGAAATATCACCTCATTCATAGGATAATAAAACATCCAAATTCACTTAACAGGAGTCAAAAGTCAACTAAACCTGTGTGATTGATTCATCACCACAAAGAAACTAACTGAACTCAAAATAATCTCTAAAAATGTTTAGGAAGATGTTCAAAATTAAGTTTCGAGCACTTCCCTAACTTGATGGGATGTTTTAAAAGAATAGTAAGACTTCATTGCTCTTTGATGAAGAAAATCATCCTTAACTGAACCGGGAATCTAGACGTCATAGAACTCGGTAAACAACCAAGATACTAGTTTAGATGTTATAGGATTTGGTAGTCGACTAGGACTTCAACCTAGACATCACAGGACTTGGTAGATAATTAGAGCCTTCTCGTAACTTTACCTAGGTATTTGTTTGCAAATATATAAATGTCATAACATGTATTGGAAGTGCAGATGAAAATGACAGGAATGTCTACCAGGTACGCATTTAAGTTCATTGCAATTTACATTCCGCAATTATTAAATGTCTTACTTTCCCACATTTATAAATTCATGAAAATGATCAAACCCAGCATGTTTAAATAACTCAAAATTTAATCACCAACAAAATAAAATTGCAAGTATAACTAAAATTAAAACGTCTTGTCGGTCTAAATGAAATTGTGGAACTCATTCAGTTATGTTTAGCAAATTCATTTGGACTAAGTGAATCCAATGAAAATAGTGGTGCTGGGATGATGGAACCGTGGGATCTTAACCGATTTTGCTTAATCAACTTTAAGATTTGATTTAATTAAAACACTAAGCCATCTAAATTTTGAACCTCTCTAAACCAAAACACTTCTCTCACCCCTGATTTTCACTTCTAAAACTAAACATTCTGCAAAAATGAGCAGCTCAGAGCAAGCACAGTGGGTAGCAAGGCCATCTTCAACAGCAAAATAAGTCTTTGCCAGCTTAACCCTTCCTTAGAATTAAACAACAAGCCATATGATTTCGAGGTAGTTTGCCTAGTGCAACATAAATCCACAACTTCCCTTTAGGCATTTGCATAATCATGTTAGGCAAGTTAAGCCCCAACTCGTTTTAGGACTCTAAGGCAATCGTTTGGTACGAAATAAACCCTCACATTTTTGAGGCTATTTGTATGATCGTATCATACAAGTATAAGTCTTAATTAATTGAAATTGGTAGGATTGAAACATTAAATAAACTCTCAAATTGAAGCCAAACAATAGGATAGTCGGGAAGTTACCGAAGTTCACTTCAGGTCTATGACATCCCCTACTTCTCTTCCTTTGGATTCCCAAAATAACTGTCCCAAATTTGATCTATTCCCTATTGAAATTTCAAAATTCAATCATTTGAAAACTTTAAACTTTGAAATTCCTGAAAGCAGAACCACTGATCTATATCGAGAGTTTTTCTTAAGTAATTCATGTCACTTAGGATTTAACTATAGGGGCTTGCCCTTATAGAGAACTTTAAGAACCCAAATAATATAAACCCTATTTAATTTCTTTATATTAAGTAAGGGAAATTGTCGACATATAAAATTAGTTCGCAGACCAAATGGATGTCATAAATCTCTTAGTTTATTTAATCGAGCCCCATTATCAAGCAGTGTGTCTGTTCCTCGGGATAGATGCACGGTTTATTATGTAGCGCTCGTTTATATAAGCTTTTTGAGGTGTGAGGTCGGTTTGACTCTATACTTAAAAATTTCAAACTTAAAACCATTTTCAAAAACGAAAATGCAACCTTTCAAATTATATATATATATATATATATATATATATATATATATATATATATATATATATATATATATATTTAAATTAAATTTAAAATTTAAAATACAACACATAACATAAAATATGCTGACAGACCACTCTCGGTATTCTTGCTTCGGTGCTTAGTTGCTCGATATTCTTGCTTGGTTGCCTGTAAGGCTACCTAGTCGTCTTCTTTGAGCATATTTTCTATAATATTTCATATTTATCTTCAGGCTTGCCTCTTAGCTTAAATTTTATGTACTTTTTTTTAGTTTTATTTAATTTTTTTGAGTGAAACTTAGGTTTTGAAGTTTTTTGGAGAGAAATCTAGATATGTTTATCTTCTTATTGAA
Source organism: Papilionanthe hookeriana x Papilionanthe teres (assembly GCA_022702705.1). NCBI lineage: Eukaryota > Viridiplantae > Streptophyta > Magnoliopsida > Asparagales > Orchidaceae > Papilionanthe > Papilionanthe hookeriana x Papilionanthe teres. The sequence goes on along the minus strand of CM040428.1, from coordinate 129,005,162 downwards.
TGTAGATCTACTTTTTTTTATGAGCACTGAGCTCTACTTGGGACCTTTGGCTATTATGCACTTGTGTTGTGATGCATACAGGCTTAAGCATTACTTTCAAACAAGTTCCAGCATTTTTGTTGTGATTCGATTATTGCTATGATTCGATTATTGACTCTAGAAGACTCGAACCTATATAGAATATTTTTTCTTACTACATTCTTAAAAATCATAGTAATATTTCTTACTATACATTGTTATGTTTATGAAGTTTTGGCAAGAAGAGTGATATGTTGGCAAAAAGTTGCATTTATTTTGTGAATGAACGATCAAAGACTTTATTAGCCATATGAAAATTTCTATACTTCATGGCTTTAAGGGAGATTTTCCACTCTAATCAAGTAATGTGATTAGATGGAATTGAGGGTGCTTCTGAGTATGAGTTATGTATTGTTTTTTTGGAGTTTAAGAAGCAAAGAAAAATATTTAGAGTTCTATTTTCCTATCTTTCTTTCACACTTCAATTATCTTAGAGTCCAATTTGCGTTGTTTTAAGCATAGTTTGTACTAAGTTTATGCAATAATGGATCAATTTCACTATTTTCAATATTGAAAGATATATATATGGGGATGGAGTGATGACTAGATTCTCTTTATGGGTTGTTTCTTTCATAGAAAGTAATACTTTTTAGCATTCTCCTTAGTACCATTTTTAACATTCTTCGGTATCAGGGAGCTGTCTAGTTTCAACAAAGATTACAAATGTCATGTATTATTATTCTCGCATGATCTTTAGTACTTAATCATGATTTAGGCTCGATCATGCTTGGGTATATTATGCTTGGATTTTCTTTGGCATTGTCTTTTTAGTAGATTTACATACATATTAATCAATCTTTGTTTGGCATTGTCTGTTTTAGACTATTACTAGATCGAGCGAAGTTATTTTAGAGATTTGGGAGAGGTGCTGCAAGTCCCAAAATTGGTGAGAGGGCTGTTTCCCTCTCTCCCATTCCTGGATTCAGATGCCAAGCTTGGCACAAACAAAAAAATTTATGAGAGGGCTGTCTTAGTGACATCCACCCTGATTTTTTTAAAAATATGTTTTTTTTTCATTTATTTTTTGGTGCTTTTGGTGCTTGCAACTATAGGCAAGTCACCATGGGCTGATGCACAAAATTTGGCTGAGCATCTTGTTCATTGTAGCATGGCCATAAAATCGGATGGGAAATAATATTAAAATTATTCTATTGTATAAGATTTGCTATCATAAGCAATGAAAGTTTATTGCTATCAGTCTACATGTGGAAATGAATAGCAGAAATTTAATTAAGAAATAGTAGGGTTCACTAAGTTTGCTGAAGCAAATTAGTATGATTACTCCTCACTTGAAGAATTTTAGTAATACTGCAATAAAAGAGCTTGTTGAGCTTCTTTGACCTTCGTTGAAGGAACTTTACAGTGTGGGAGCATTATGATGTAGCAAGATTTAGCTTAAATTTTATGTGGCAAGATTTAGCTTAAATGTGGCAATATTTGTGATCAAACTGTAACTATCATTATCCTGATCTTCAGTCCCTATATATAAATAAAGAGGAAAATTCTGAAAAACTTGTTCAGAATACGGAGCTGAAGTTGGACATTTTGCATAACTTCTATGATTATAATCTATTCTCTATCTCATTTCCTGAATACTTCTATTTTCTGCAAACTTCATTTTATTAGTGAATTTAAAATCCAGGAAGGAAAGAAGTAATTAATTATGCAGTTTGCTTGACAGAAAAGTTTTATGTATTTTAGTTTGACAGAGAAGTATTTATGGATTTGGTGGATCCGCACCTCCAAACACTTTTAATAATGTTTTTGGTTGTTATTTACTGGCTGCTTGCTATGATCAGGACTCTGGATACATGAAGGAAAGGAATAGCTTTGCTGACATGGCATATTCAATTGCCATTTATAGTTGACTATAACAGCTTCTCTTGAATATAGCGAAAATATTTTGTTGATTGATCACTTGGATAGTTTAATTTATATTTTAAAAATGATATCTGATGAGGTTATGTGTGCTATTTTTTCCGTACAGCATCTACAAGAAGATTTGAATGCAAAGTCAGATTTCCTTCCTTTTGACGAGGTATGTATATTTCCTTCCTTTTGCTGCATGTTCTTGCTTTACGTAGCCATCGTTCTATCTTGAACAGGGATGAAACTCATTTTTTGTTTAGGTATGGTTCAAAAAGTTATGATTTTCAAGCTCAGATGGTAAACTTTTGTTAAGTTGGATAAGACCACTTTATACTGAAACATAGCTCTTAAACATAGGCTTATTTTAGTGGAATAGTTTGTATTTCATTATGAGCTCTTTAATCAAACGTGGTTTAGCAAGGTTGTGTGGTCAAAGCTGATCCTATTTCAATGGATAAGAGTTTGGGTAGAGACAAAAGATGTTGTTGTTCCTGAAGCTTACTGTACCGAAAGAGTTGTATATGTACCGAAAACAGATCCTATCTCAATGGATAAGACTTGTATATGCTGGATCTTTTTCACAGTTTTAAACATTAATTCTAAAGTTGTGACATTTAAGATGCCTGATTTAGGTTTATATATTGTTTCAGTGAGGAATTTGATGTTATAGGACTCAGTGTTCATACTGTGCCTGTGGAGATCCGAGAAAAGCTGGCTGTTCCTGAAGCTTAGGGGCTCCGCGCCATTGGAGAGCTATGCAACGTGAACCATATAGAGGAAGCGGCTGTTCTTAGCACCTGCAAGGCTGCAACCGAATGGAGATTTATGTGGTCGCTCTATCTTGGAACCGTCAAGTTTTATATCTTTTCATACTTATCTTATTTGCTTGAATAGTAAGAGATGTTTTTCTTATCAGCTTGAATAATAAGAGATGTGGTCACTCTATCTTGGAACCGTCAGTTGGAATTTAATATTATCGGCTGAATCTTCATGTTTTCTTTTCTTATCTTTTTTTTAAGAGATTATTTGCTTAAAAAAATGGATGTAATGAATAATGAAAGAGATGTTTTTGTTGAAGTCATTATTTATTATTTTTGGTAGTTTGAGAATTATTTAATAATTCTTACATATTTTATATTTTTATTTATGTGTATTTTAATTTTTAAAAGTTAAAATGATGGCATTTTTTATGTGATGAGAATTAATATTTAAATTATTGTCTTTTAACAATTCAAAAAATACAAATTAAATTGAAAATTTTTTGAAAATTTCGAGCATCTCAAATATTTTGAACATTTCAAACAATTCAAATGCGAACGATTCGAATAATTCAAATAATTCAGATTAATTTTTAACAAATTGATCTGAACACGAACAAGCTATTCACGAACAATTGCGAACACGAGCCTATTTTAAACTAATTATATTTCAAACGATGTGAACATGAACACAAAAACTATATATTCGTATTCGGTTCGTTTACACATGCGAACCAGCAGATTTTGAAATTTGGAACCGGAGATCCTCTCTCATGCCATCTTGTTGCCAATCCATAGGAATGGACGGTTTCGATTGATTCAACTCGTTAATCCATTCGACGGTTTAAGAAATTCAAAGCACGGTTGAGAAAATATAGCTCCATAGTAGGAACTTCTCTCTCGCTATTTTGGAACGCAGCCGGGGAAGGAAGCAGATATTAGTTAGTGATTAAAGTCTGCGACAACGTTCAATTAATGCATAAATTGGAAATTATAATAATCAAATGAATATCATAGTAAGGTTGTTCAAACATAGTGCGCGTTCATCTCATTGAATTTTTTTAACAGGAAAAGAATTCAATTTCTTAATTCACTAAATATGTTTGAAAATAAGAATTAGTCTAAATCAACTTCAGCGGGCTTTCTTAAGAGAAATAGAATGTGAAAATAAAATTAAAAAAAATAATTGCTTTTTAAAAGAAAAAGAATTTTATTCTAATAAAAAGGTTTATCATTTTATTTATGAAAACTTTTCTGTTCCATAATGGATGGGTACAAGGTTACTTTAATAATTTAGAATTGCATATTTGAAGAATTTTTAAATTGTGGTCTTAAGACTTCTGATGTTCTTATTTCTAGAGACATTATTATTAACCCTTTTTGTGTTCTTTGTTTATTTAGTTTGAACTAATATGTAGTTATTTTTTTTAATGTATTTTCTCTCACTATTTATTGGAAATTTGCATTCTTAAAGGAACTTTCTCTCTTTGCAAGCAATTTTCATCATGTTTTTTATTAGTCTGATATTATCAAATGGTAAAATTTACAAAAGATATCTTGTTACCTATTCAAACTTTTGTTTATTGTATTTGACCTGAAGGGAATAGTTGAATTTTCAATTAGTCTAATACTCACATTGAGGTTATTGCTAGAAGTACTCATTGGGTAAACAAAATAAATGCGAAAAAATAGAGTTTTAAAGATGAGATCCCAAATTTTATTTAGGATTTTTATAATTTGTTATTCTTCTCTTTTTTTTCCTTCTTTTTTTGATTTTGGTTGGTTTTTTCTTTGATTTTATGACTCTTCTTTTGCTTTTCTTTAGCCTTTTTTTGTCTTTTTTTTTTTGGTGTGCTATTTGTGTGCCTTTATTTTTCTTTATTATTTTAATTATTTTTTTGTTACTTCACTTGGCTTTTTATATTTTTCTTTGCTATATTTTTTTTAGCTTTAATTTTCATCGTCCTATCTTAGAGTTTTTATCATTCATTTGACGTTTTTTCTTGGCTTACTCATCTATTCTGGTCGTTATTATTGGATGAGTTTTATTCAACTATTTTATTATGTTGTATCTTATATTTGAGTTTTCTTGAGACTAGGGGCAGTTGATCTTATATTAGTTATAAGATCTATTGATCCTTCATTTTGGATATTATATTGATAATTTGGTTACTACACTTAGTTTTTTATTTTTGAGGTTGTGTTTTGGTTGAACTATGATGTATCATGTCCTGATTTGGAGCTTTAACTGTTATTTTAAAAGTATATCTTGATTTACTCATCTATAATGGTTGCTTCATTTTACTAGGATGAAATTTTTCAACCATTTCATGAAGTTTAATCGTATATTTGACTTATGGCTATTCTTTCATTTTTTTTGTTAGATTTTTTACTTTACATGATTTTGATTTTATTATGGTTATAAGGTATTTTATCTTTTGGTTATATTTGAGTTTAAATTATTTGATAGAATTCCTTATCGTTCAATATACTACGATTTTACTTTTATTGAATTTTGATTGATTCTCTTAGTTAGGGATTTGGGCTTGGTTGGGCTCTTATGTTATTATTATTTTTTTTTGGTTTGTTTGTTGGTTATATTTTAGGATTTTTTTTTATTCGTTTTACTTTTGCAGGTTATCTTGTAGCTGATTTGATATATATTGTAATTTTCTGCTTATTGAAGGTCTGTTTGGGGCAGCTGCAGCTTAAGCTACGTATCTTTATAAACTGTGTATCTGCAGTTAATCCTGATAAGCTGACTGGCTATTTGTTTTGTGCATTTTGAAAACAGCTGATTCTTAATAAATAACCATTCTGCTTCTGATCTGAATATGCTGTATAGTTGTTTGATTGTGTGTTTAGAAAACAACTTATTTGCGACTCATTTTGGATAAATGACCAAAAAGATTCATAAAATGACTAAAAAAGATATATACATATATATATATATATATATATATATATATATATATATATACAAAATAATTCGTATCTGAGGTGAGTAAAAAAATAATAAGCACTAGCAGTAAAGGCATTTCTTTAAATATCTAACACCTAAACCAAGCCAGACACATTATCATTCATATAAATATTTAGCCACTAGAAGCAAAGCAAAGTAAAGAAGGTTGGGAAGAGTCATTAATAATTCATGGACATTGAATGAATTCTCAACCTTTGTAGTAGAACACTCAGTCTTCTCAGATTGAATGTTTCACAACAAGTTTTAACAATTCAATTGGTCAGATCGAAAAGTAATTTAAGTACAAAGTGAAAAATCACCACAATTTCTTAACATTTAAATGACACATCAATTCTACATCATCACTTCACCACATCCTATTGCAAGGAGAAATACAATGAAATCTACTCAGAATTCATAAAGAAGATACTACAAAACATGATTTTATATATAAAAGCAAAATCATACAAACTACAAGAAGTAAATACAATTTATCTCAATTTCTTCTCCAAGCAAATTCCTTGAAGTTCCTTTTAATTATTTTCTCTCTTCACAACAACACTCAATTCCCTCTTTAGAATGGTAAGGAAGAAACAAACTCTCACTTTCCTCCTTCTCCTACACTCTTTAGAGAAGAATTCCTTCCAAGACAAAACTTCCACACACTTACACACTCACTCTCCAAAACCCGAACACACATTACTCACACCAAAATGACTTCTCTCCCTCTCCTCTCTCTGATTATTGGCATCCAAATTTGTGTCAAATAGTTTAGAAACAAATTCCCCAAGAGTTTCCTTAAGCAACTCTTCAAAAATCATTCAAATACATTGAATTTGGCCTTCACCGACTTAGGGCGCCGTCAGTGCTGGATAAGGTCTTGTTGGCACTGTTCCACCATAATATTTTATGAACTCTTTGGAATTGGGCGCCAGTAGGCTGATTTTGTCATTTTGCCTCTTTTTGCTCCAAATTAATTCCTTTTTGCTTTTTTTTTGCTCGAAACACTTAACATCATCATACCTTCAACAAAACATGAAAAATACATTCCTTTAAAGTGCAATATCACAAAAAATGAGTACAATTAATATATGTGAAAATCTAACATACTTTTGGTGCATCATTCATGCAGCGGGCAGTTCAGTTCGCATGCTTCCTGAAATGCCGAGGAGATTCGGGAGTTGCAGAGGCGTGAATAGGTTCTGTATGCCGTGAAGTTCCGGGAATAGACGCAGTAGAGGAGGCTTGACGGTTGAGATTGCAGAGAGGAGGTTCAGGAGATCGGTTATGCGAGAGGCAGCTAAGGATAATGACGATTCGCGAATCGTGGCCAGGCAACCGAAGGAATAAAGAATCTTTTATTCTTATATTTCCGCGGAAAGGAGTGTTAATTCCTGTGAGGGAAGTTAATTAATCAATTAATCTCTGTCGGGGGATGAGAGGAAATTAATTCCTGCCGGCGGAGAGGAGATCCTTAATTCCTCTTGATGGAGGGATCCTTAGTTGGCGGAGAGAATTCTTGGAGGGGATCAGAGGAATCGGTGATTTCTACCAGGAGGAATATTCCTTCAATTCGGCAATAATTGCAGAAGGAGCAAGGAGCTCCGCGAGGTGAAGTTCTTGACCCAGGCGGTTGCTAGAAGTTTTCGCGACCCAAGCGAGGGGTTTGCGACAGATGAGTTTGTGAGGCAGTTATCTCGATCAGGTAGCGCAAACAGGCGTGAGCAAATCGCGAGAAAAGTGTTATAACTGGCACGGTTGCCCAACCCACTTTGGTGTAAGAAACTCCATGATGTATTTCTCCTAAGGGGCAGGATATTCCCCATGGTGGAGATTTGTTAGGTATTACTCATATACCGAAACTTTGGAGTCTCTTGGAATGAAGAGTTTTGTCTTTTGGTGAAAAGAAGTATCTCTTGGATTTAGTGGGTTGGGGGAAGCGATGCCGCTTTAGTAATTTATCTGTGGGTTTTTTGTCTATAAATAGATGTCTAACCCTCTAGGTATGTGAACCAAACTTGTAACTCCTCTGAAATAGTGAATTAACCGCTCTGCTCCCAAGGATGTAGGCATCTTTATCGAACCTCGTTAAATCTCTGCGTTCTTCCTTTGTTTTGTGTTGATTCTGCACTTTTCTTTGCCCTAAATTGAATAACACATAGTAGATGTAAGAAGATGAAGTTGACCAACCAAACGAATCTGCACAACAATACGTTTGATATCTGTAAGAAGAAGATAACAAATTGTAATAACTGAACATGCTTAATTGAAGGAGCATCAAAATGTCTATAAACAAGCTCTTTAATAATTTTATCTTTTGATAAATAACTCGCCCATCCATAAAGCACTCATAGAATAGGAGAAGTTTCTTGATTAACATTGTGTCCATCAATGGAAAAGTTACATTATTCATATTGACATTAAGATTAATCAAACTTAATTTCCTGCAAATACAAAATACCTTGTATTTCTTTAAATCTTCTTATCCCCTAATCAAATGGGTTAATAAATCAAATTTTAGGTGTTAGACATGTAAATACATAAAAATTATGTAAATTTCCCTTCCCTTCAATATTTTTATATTTATTTTGAGATAAGTGTAATCATATCAGTTCTTTTATTACGTTAATTTCAAAGCAAGCCTGAGAATTCCGAAAATAGTCCAGGCTAAATTTTTGTTAGGATATTCTAAAACAATGTTTTCCACTTAGTTAAGAAGACCATCAAAAGTAATATCCAATCCCTATTAACCACTTTACACAATGCTGTTGTGGTAATGGAGGATATAGTTTGTGCAAATCTTTAAAAGATGTTGAAGACATTAAAAGCGACTAATGCAGAAGAAAATAAAAAAAAAAAAGATTATTTGGATCAACAAGAAAATCAAAAAATTAGGTGATCGTTGCAACATTAGGAGAAACAGAGAAACGAAGAAGCATAGGAGGAGCGCCATAACCATTGTGATCAGTTGGATCAACAAGATAATAAAAAAGTTAGGTGATCCCTACAACAATAGGAGAAACGAGAGAGCATAAAAGTGGAGGAAGAACGGGTGTAGCAGAAGAAAAAAACAACGAGCAACAGAATATATGGTGCGACCGGAGGAGCGGAGATGGAGCAGGCGTAGCAAAAGAAAAAGAAAAGTAACATATGGAATGCAGCCAAAGGAATGGTGCGACCAGAGGAGTGAGTAGTGGGCATATAAAAAATAATTGATTTCCCATTAGTGCAGCAGAAGAAACAAAAATAAAAGAGGAGTTGAGTATACCTGGAGGAGAAGGAATGAAGAAGATGTAGCGAGCGGCTGAGGAGAAATGTCAAAGATGCAGGGAGCGACAGAGCTCAATCGCGATATGTTGAGGGTAGTGGAGTAATGCGGGAGAAATACAAAATTAAGAATGCGGCCCGTGGGACTCATACCACCGGCGATGTTATTACAAAAATAGAAACCCTGATTTTAAAACCGCGGTCGAAACGTTCAAAACATCACCAATTGTTTTAAGCTGCCCCAAATCGGGTCCTTAAATGCCTAAAATGTATATTTCTTAAATTTTTTATTAAAATAATTACAATAAATAAAATAAAAATCACAAAAATGCAAAATTTGAACTCAGATGAGCTAAAGAAAAATATGAAATGTAATTTTCAAGACCAAATGTTATTTTAAACTTAATTAACCACTAAAATCAACAAATAATTATAATAATTAAAATAAGACCCAAAAATGCATAAAGATTATTCCTAAAGGTCCTCTAGCATAGATGAACATCCAAAAATTTTCCTAATAGAAGATAATATGTGTTGATTGATTAAATGAATTAACATGGAAGTTCCATAAATTTGGACTAAAAAAATTCTAAAAATTAAAATATAAATCAGAAAAATATAATTTCTTCTCTAATATTTTAATTGACTCATGAGTAGGGTCAATAAAATCTCAGTCATTTGAGTTAAATTTGAAGAAATATGAGGTGGAAAGCCTTAGGGTCAAAATGATAATTCTGGAGTTTTAAAATTTAATTAAAAATTTAGGATAAACAAAGGGGAAAAGGGTAATTTCAATCCCAATTAACTCTCTTAGATGATTGAAATACACGGGATTAAAAGGGTAGAAACCAATTCATCGATTTTCTACAACAAGGATAAAATTGTAATTTCTTGAATTATTATAATTCAGAAGTCAACATAATTAGATATTCCTAGTGTTGTGGGCTCGGGTTAAGAAAATAATAGCTCATTAATTTGGATCCCATAGTTGATGGTTGAATAACAAGTATAATCTTATGATATTAGATCCTTTTAATTCAACATTATTAATTATTATAAATTTACCCATGAGATCTTAAGGTCTTAGTAGTAAACTTGGCTTGATCTAAATTTGCTTAATGGGGTTTATGAAAGGAAATATAGCCAATTAAAAATAGCCTTAAAACACTACAAGCCCATCCTAAGATGAAAATGAAAAGATCCATAACAATTCAAATTGCTTTTAAGGGCATCTTCCCACATAATTCTTAAATAGAACATCAAGTAAATGCTTAGTTACCCTGCTCATGGGGTGATTAAAACATTAAGATTTTTTGAGCATAGGTTAAAATATCATCACTAAGTCCTAACCTAATCCGGGATGAATGATCCAGCAAAATAGTAAGTATAGATGAACTCGAAATGATGCAGAAGATTTTAAAAGTTATTTAGACCCGAACACTTTTGCCATCTTTCTGATATTTTGAAGGACAATTGAACTTATTATGATTTGATGAAGAAAATCATTTTTAAAACATTAGGGAACCACCAAGTTCTGCCTCGGGACCCGTTAATTTACCTAAATCAATAAAAATGTCCTCAACTACTTATCCTACATTTATAACCCAATGCTCAAGGGTTTAAGTCTTCTCTAAGGTATTTAAATCTTTGTGACCAAATGGGGACTTCATTTTTTGCCACATATGGATCATTAGACTAGTGTAAGTTTGTGGTCTAGGTGGCTAGGGCAATGAATATAATGCTATTTGTGTGCTAAATGAGAGATACGAAGTGGAATTTTTTTAGAATAGTACCTCCTACCTCAAAGACTTTTAACAAGGGAGAGGACAAGTAGCAATGATTCTATTTGCCGACTTTTGGTGGTATTGTGGCTCTTGACGCCCTTAGGTTACCAGTAGTCTAGTTTGATAGAAGTGACTAGCCTATGGACTACACTACTTTACAAAAATAAAACAAAGTTTCTTTTTCTTTTTTAAATGAACTCTGCATGAAAATTTAAACAACAACTTTTTGCATGAAAAATTAAAGAATTTTGATGAAAACTTATAAAGGTCCACGATTATTCATTTAGATCAAGGTTAGGATCACCCTCCGTAGATTATCAGGTTGATAGCACTTGTTCAAGGTCGAGAAGCACACAGCCCAGCTCTAAGCCCCCACCTTTATTAATGTTTAACACCTAGTCCTGGTCTTCTATATTTTACTACGTATTTTCATTCACCTACTCATTCTTTAGTGTGGTTCACTTTTGGATTTCTTTGTATTAGGATTTCCTACTCTCTTTTTCTACAATTTACTTAGACATCCTACAAATTATATTATGCTTTATAAACTAACCATGCAATAGTAGCAGAAGCCCAGGTACACATTTTACTTTATGTACTTCAGTTCTTTTATTTACTTTGCTGCATTTATTGCTTGCATTTACTTACTCTGCATGTGAAACTAATACTAAAACAAAACAATGAAAACCAAAAAAAAGAAAAAAATAAAACACTTTCAAAATTAAAAACTACTCTTTCAAGAAAATAAACGAACATAATATTCTCCTTTTGGATTTACGAGAACCTCCTGGATGAGGTAACCTACAGTTGCTACTGAGAATTATTCGGTCTCAACGAGCCTACCGACTCATTTAGACTAAGTAAATTCAAAAAAAAAAAAATAGTGATGCCTAAATGAGGGAACCGTGGGTTCATAACTGCTTTCACTCTAATTAAATAAAAAGTTCCCCAAAACACTTGAACAACAAAAACTAAACCAAAAAATTGAAAAATATACAATAAAACCTTTTGAAACTTAAACTTTAGAACTGCTACTTTAACGAGGAGCTTGGAGCAACACATGGGCAGCACAACGAGGACCTGCATGAGAATATCGTCAAAAGATCAAATAATTCTACATCAGCAAAAATTTTCTTTTAATTAAACAACAAGCCATAGGACATTAAGGTAGTCCATCTAACATGACATAAATCCTTAACTCATCTTTAGGCTCCTGCACGTCATGCTGAGCAGTATAAATCTTAACTCTTTTTTAGGCTCTGCGATTATTGTTCAGTACGATGTAAGTCCTCAATTTTCGTAGACAATTTACATGATCAATATCATGCAAATGTAAGCCCTACATAATAAAAATGGTGGGATGAAATATTAAGTAAGATTATCTCTTCAAAATTTTGACCAAACAACAGGATAGCTTGACAAGTCACCGAGGTTCTCCTCGGGATCTGTGACAACACCCACATTTCTTCCTTCGAATTCCAAGAATAATTGTTCCTATTTGATCCCTTCTGATTCAAATTTTCCTTGTCCGACTTTAAAAGCCCTAGATGTTGAATTTCATGAAGACAAATACATCTGATATAAATCGAGAGTTATCTTAGGTGACTTTGGTCGTCAAAGATGTAATTAACTACAGAGGCTTGCCCTTCTAGGAAACATTAGGACCAATCTTAATATGAACCTTATCTAATATTTCATATTAGATAGAAGAACATGTCGGTTTGCAGACCACAATGAATGTTATAGATTCTTTAGTTTACTTAATCGAGCCTCACTGCCAAGTAATTTGTTTAATTTTTTAGATAGGTGCACGGTTTGTGGTGTTGTGCTCGATCATTTAAACTATTAAATATATGAGATCGGTTTGGTCTCATATTTTTCAAAATTAAAATACTACTTTTTAAAATTATATATATATATATATATATATTAAATATATTTTCAAAGCAACTGACACGCCTCCAATTTGGCGACCAACAATGCAAAGGTTGTATTTTAGTATTTGGATTTACGTTAGATTAATTTTTTTTAATCTTTCATGTCATCCATGTGTCATGGTGGGTTATTAGAGCCATGTTTATTTCGTATGTATCATGACTAATCCATGGAGAATGGGCCATGGGCTCCCCTATGAGGTCTTGAGCTTTTGGGTCTAAGGTTAACCTAAAAGTGTTTAGGTTTAGCCTAAAAGTTCAGGTTTGATGGTCCCTTATAATTAGCCAAATTAAATAATTAAGTTACTTATAAAAGTTGTCTCCCTAATGTAATTTTGATTTCTTTGTAGTTTTTTGTCTTAATCAGCTTGAACCAAATTAGGCTTTATTGAGATGAGCTCAATTGTTTGTTAATTACCTCAAGTTAATTTGGGCCTAATTGAATTTTGGTGATCATTGGTGGTTTCAATTCCATGGGTCTAAATTGATGTGTTTGGCGTTCATGTCAATTTTAGGGTTTATTGGTGTTGAGAAAGTGTTAAGTGAGATCTTGGATTGATTTTGATGAATCACTCCTCTTCCTTTGGATTTTGGTGTCATAGGATTCATAGGGCATTTTAGGGTAAGGTGGTAAGAACTACTCGTTGATTTAGGCCTAGCCTCCTGTCCGATGGGCTCTTCTTAGGTCAATGAGAATCTTATGGATATATATTGGGTCATAGGAGAATTCCTAGGTTCTTGAGTTCTATAGGTAGTCTGGGGCCTCTTACACTAATAAGAAGTCAACTTGGGCTTCCACTGGTTTGGACCCTCGATCATCTAAACCAGGGGATAAGGATTTGGGCTTAACCTCAAGGAACTCTAAGTGATTGTAAGAATAATTAGGAGTATTGTATGGGTGAGTCCAATCTCAAGCTATCTTGGAAAGTCAATAGGGAACCCTAAAGTAAAGTCCTAGGCTTCTCCATAGAAGGGAAAGAGATCCTCACAAAAGTTAGGTTAACACTTGGAAATCAGCTTTTTTGTTCTATATAAGTCTCCCAAAACTAAATTTTCTTATGGATTTGTATCTTTCAATAATCCTACAAACTGATTGAAAAGCTTTAATGGCATGCTAAACATGCCTTTAATTCTCAACGTTCTCAGAGCTACAGATAGTTCAGAATAGGATGTGCAACCCTCTCACAAATGAATTTAAGTCGTATCCAAATCATAAAATTCCTGAGCTATGTGGATTGGTTCATCTTCCCCCACTTCACTCAGATAATAATGTCTTGTCCCATCAAAGTCCATTTCTTAAAATTGACTTGATTGAAATTCAGGTTGAGGGTCATAGCTCTTCGAATGAGCAGAACTATATACGATAGTGTCAACGTCACCATGTGATGTCCAAATCAAATAATCAAGTTTAAATCTCTGACAATATAAATCATATATAATTTTATCTGGCGTCATATTTGTTGTTTTTATGTTTATTGAACATAGACAATGAAACTGACACTTAGATAGGAACATCGAAAGATTGGATGCCACTTCCACAAAGACCTCGACATTGTTCAAGAAATCTTCAGTGATTCATAATTTATCTTGATAAAGTCTATTTTAGATTCACAGCCTTGATGTACAATGATCTACAGAAAACCCGAACTATCACAAAAATCAACACTTCATAAAATGCAATCAATGGAGCCTTACATGACTGACAAACTGAATAAGCAAGTTGTGGTGGTGGAGCGAGCCGTTGGATTACATTTTTTTTATGATGATAAGTTAGTATTTAGCTTATGGGCAATTTTGTCCTTTGCACATCTAAGGTTATTTAGTCTTTTATTATTATTGTGGTTGTTCTGATGCATTCCCGCCATGTAAAACAAAACTCTTCTTAATACCGATTATAGCTATTATTTTGGTAGTGTCTTCTCCATAATGCTAGAAAGATTGGGGGCATAATTCACGAGCAAGTCTAAGGTCAAAGCAGAAAGGTGTGAAAAGAGTGAATAGATACCTCAAATAAATTATCATATGAAATTTCTATAGAGAGGTGCCAAATAAATTATCATATGAAATCAACATCAGTAGTCCATGCATTAAAAATATCGTAGTGTCTCCTCCACTTCAACCAATCAACTTCAATTTTCTTAATAACATCCCCATCCACCATCAATTTGAATAATAGACTTGAGATATCAAAAATAATTTCAACCGACCTTCATCATGGCCACCCTCCAAAAGAGGGAGTTGATGACGAGAACAACTATTTTGCGGCAGTGACCACCGTTGTTTTTTTTAATGGAAAGAGCAACTAAAGACTCCTTACGCATTTCATCAAAAATCAAGAATATAAAAGAGAAAGGGAAAGAGTTCTCACTACACACCACATACAACTCACACAAAAAAATAAGAACCTAACGGAACTCCAACCTAAAGAAAAATAGAATCCAAACTAAACACCACATACAACTCACAAAAAAAACAGAATCTAAGAGAACTCAAATTTTCCAAAAAAAAAAAACAAAAGAACAACAAAAAAGAAGAAAAAAGATAGAACAAAAAACAAAGACATCAAAAATCAAGAGAAGCAATCTCCCACAAATCCAAAGGGATGAAGAAGTAAAGCCGAGTATCACTAATCTTTAAACCCCACTTGGCCGTCCAATGTGCAGCACAATTACCATCTCTTCTAACCTGTGACTATCTAATAATTAGATTTTGAGATAAAAGAAAAAATTTCTTCATTTGGAGACGAATACTCCAATGAAACTCCTTCTGCAAAAGACAACATCTACAAAGAATTAAAGAATCAGTCTCAAATTCAATAAATTTCCATCCATCCTATGGGCAATAATAAGCCCAAGCACAAGAGCATCGGCCTTAGCTACAAGGGGGAAACCGGAAAGGACTTAGCCAAGAACCAACACAGAAAGTCACCCTTGGCATCTCTGCAAATGCCACCAATACTAGCAGAATTATCAGTCCAACAACCATTAATACTGATTTTAACATAGGGAATAACAGGTTTACTCCATTTAACTGAAGTAGCATTAGGCAAAAATCGCTCAAAATCCAAGCCCAAATCCCGAAGAAAACTCAGTACAGCCGATGATTTAAAATTCTTAATAGGAATTAAAAAATGTAAGCAGTTAAAGAAATAAGCCCTAATGAGGTAGAATGTGGAGTCCACAGAAGGAGTAAGATTGTTAAATTTAGCATTATTACGAGTAATCCATATGAACCAACATACAATCGCAGGAGCAGCAACAAAAAACCTCCATCAATCTTCTTCCAAGCATCAAAAAGTTTAGTAAGAGAGGAAATATTGGAAAAGCTGTGATTGATTTTAAGGTGCTCAATACACAGCTGTCAAACATCCAAAGTAAAAGAACATTGAAGAAAAAGATGGGTAATAGTCTCCATATTGCAATTGCATAAAAGGCACATAGAAGGTAATCTTATCCCTTTCATCTTAAGAATATTAACCGTAGGTAAGATATTATAAAGAACAAGCCAAATAATAAAAGAAATAGAAGGTTTTAAACAAGGATTCCAAATCCATTTTCCATTATAACCGTGCAAACAGGGTAAAGATTTAGCAAAACATTTAGCTAAAGATTCCCCCATATTACACTTAATCAAAGGCTTATCAGGATTTTCATTCATAATAGGAATACTGCTAATAGAGAGGGCATCATTGAAATTAACCTCTTTCAAAAGCTTTCTTAAACACCACATTTTATCTTGCTAAAAATCATTTACCTTCACATCAATCTCAGCAGGTAACCTACTGAAAATATCTTAAGAATTTCATGCATATTTTATATTAACTTTAATGATATTGCACTTTAAAGAAAGGTATTTTTGATGTTTGGTTGCAGGTATGCAAATTTATGGGCATTGAACAAAAAAAAATGCAAAAAGGAGTAAATTTGGGGCAAAAGGGACCAAAATATGAAGATTTGATCTAGGGCGCTGACAGCGAGCTCGATGGCGTCGACGGTGGATTTTTCCCGAGAGTTCAAAACTATATTATAAAGGAGGTCGCCGATGGCAAGATCGAGGTAAACGACAGCGGGCCTTAAGAGAGAGAGTTCAACGCCAAGTATTCTAGAAGCCCGCCGACGGTGAGATTGAGGCCGGCGACAGCTAGAAAGTCAGTTCTCTAACAAGGTGCATTGAATGTGGACGATTTCTGAAAGGATGATTGGGTAACTCTTGGAAACTCTTCAATTACTTTAAAAGAAACATATGGAGGCCTAAAAAAGTGTCCACCACATGTCCATCAAGTGTCTAAAGAGTCTAGTAGTGTGTTAAAGTGTTTTCATTTTGTTGGTGGTTCCACTAGAGTTTTAGAGAGTGAGTCTATTTAGTGTTATTTGTGAGGAATTCTTTGAGAGATTGTAAGAGTGGAAGGAAAGTGAGAGATTTCTTCCTCCTTGCCGCTTCGAAGGAGAATCCAGTGTGCTGTAAAGAAAGGAAGATATTCAAAGGAACTTCAAGGAGTTTGGTTGGGGAGGAATTCAAGATAAGTTGTATTTACTTATTTTAGTTTGTATAACTTTACTTTATATATGAAATCAAAGTTTTGTCGTATCGTCCATGAAATCAGAGTAGTTTCTCTGTCTTTCTCCTTATTTTGAGATTTTTGAGAAATGGTGATTTGAAGTAATTGTGCCGTGAGAATGCTAAAGAAGTTGTGATAATCTTTACACTTCAAACTTAATTTACTTTCAATCTGGCCAATTGATTAGTTAAAATATGTTGAGTTTAACAACTAAAGTGAAGATTACATCCGAGATTCAGGGAGGTCAAAGTCCTTGAAAGTAGGGCGCAAATAAATAGGGAAATATTATTTATGGGGCGTAGAATTGGAGATTTTAGTGTGACTGACTAAAATCCTCAATTCAGTCCTATCGTTTGCCTGATGAAGTGTAGATGTTAGCCCTCAGGTAAGGGGAACGTGGGAGCTCTGAAGTGAGCGCCGGTATCCTCCCAGCCTAGCCGCAGATTTATTAACCAAGCATAGGATTAGTCAATGTTATTTATGCCTGGACCAAAGGGTAAAGAATAGGTATGCTCCTATTTGACAGAACACAGTTTTAAACTAATTCTAATTATGCATTCACTTAAATTTCTTAAGAAAGGAGAAGGATGGTTTCTTAAATATTAATCCTCACTTTTTTAGTAGAAGTAGTTAATTGTTAGTAGATTTAGTTTGTTAAAATTGATTCTTATTTATGATTGCTTATTAGTGACAGATAAGCAATTCAATTTACAAGTTGTGATTCTGGATTGGTTTCTATAATACTAGTCCGTAGTCTCTAAAGTATCCTTGTGGGATCGATATTCAGGACTCCACTAGAGCCCTGTATTACTTGAGTGATACATATACTTGTGTTGATAAAGGTAACTCTGCAATTATTGAATATATTATACACTTGTTACAATATTAAGATTAAGCAAAGTAGGCGGAGGCCGGATCAAGTTTTTGGCGCTGTTGTAGGGGATATATATAAATTACTAGAATAACACACAAATTAGGAGTATTAGAAAAATTTTTTATAGAATTTACAACTCATTATCATATTTTAGTAAACTATTTTTCTTTGAACTGTTTTGGATTGTATGCGTAAACTTGGAACTGAAAATCTTATACCCTACGATTCAGAATTAGAACACACAGTTATGAGAATTAGAAAACTGAGAAATGAACATAAAAATTCTGAAAGAATGAAAAACAACATAAATAAGCAAAGAATAGAAAACAATCATCAATCTTGACGACTAAGAGATTACGTTAACCCTACATTTTATGAAATTTACTTAACTATTCAAAATCCAGATGTAGCTGCTAATTCATTTGAGCTTAAACTTGCAATTATCCAAATGGTACAAAACAATCAATTTGGTGGAACTTCAAACGAAGATCCTAATTTACATCTTGCGAGTTTTCTAGAACTTTGTGCTAATTTTAAATATGACAGAGTGTCTGATGATGCTGTCAGACTTAGACTTTTTCCTTTTTCACAAAGGGATAAGGCTAAGGCTTGGTTAAATTCATTAGCACCTGGATCTATTAAAACTTGGGGGGGAACTTTCACAAAAATAATTATCAAAAATTTTTTCACCATCTAAGACTGCTAAACTTAGAAACGATATCACATCTTTCAGTCAGTATGAGAGAGAATCGATATATGAATCTTGGGAAAGATTTAAAGATCTTCTTAGAAGATGCCCACATCATGCTTTTCCAGATTATTTAATTATTCAAACTTTCATAATGGATTAGTAGGATCTCTTAGATCCATCATTGTCACTACTGTTGGTGGATCATTAATGGCTAAACCTTTTGAAGAAGCTTATGCTTTAATCAAAGAAATGACTACTAATAATTTTCAATGACCCGCTGAAAGGGTAAATCCTAAGAAAGTAGCCATTATTCATGATTGGGATGCTTTAACTATGATAGTTTCTCAATTTGTTTCTCTTTCAAAGAAAATAGATCAATACAGAATGAATCGTTCTAAAAAACCTTCAATGTTAGAAGAAAATTCATTAGGACAAACTGTAGATGCTCAATCTTCATATGAAACTTTAAATTTGATAAATAATAAACAAAATAATCCTTATTCAAACTATTATAATTCAGGTTGGAAGAATCATCCATACTTTAATTGGAATAACCAAGGTAATACTAATCCTGTTAATTCTTAGTGTGGGAACAATCCTGTAAACCCATTAGGAAATATAAATAATCAAGGTAATTCCAATTATAGACCTTCTAATCCACCAGGCTTTTATAATAATTCACAATTAAAGGAGAAGAAGTTATCTATGGAAGAACTAGTTTTGAATATGGGAAATCAATTACAAAATCAAGGAGCTGCTATTAAAAACATAGAAAACCAATTAAGGCAAATTGCTACTGCACTGAGTAATCGACCTGTTGGAACTTTACCTAGCAATGTTGAAATAAATCCTAAAGATCAAGGAAAAGAACAAATCAAGGCTATTCAATTAAGAAGTGGAAAAGAGTTGGAAATAAGGATTCAAAAAGAAACTGTAGTTGAAAAAGAAAAAGTAGAAACTGAAGGAGAAAATGAAAATTTATATCTTGATTTTCCTCTGAAACCTATGAAAATTACTGTTGAAAGACCACCACCACCATTTCCTCAAAGACTAAAGCAAAAGACAAAGGAAAAAGATTTACAAAATTCTTAGACATTTTAAAAAAATTGTCAATAAATATTCCTTTTGTTGAAGCTTTGGAACAAATGCCTGATTATGCTAAATTTATGAATGATATATTCAACAAAAAGAGGAAGTTACTAGATCATGAGACTGTTGCACTCAGTGAAGAGTGTAGTACTATAATTTAGAAAAAACTTTCTGAAAAACTTAAAGATCCTGGTAGTTTTACTATCCCATGTGCTATTGGAGAAAAATTTTATAGGGGAACATTATGTGATTTGGGAGTTAGCATAAATTTGATGCCTCTATCAACTTTTAAAAGGTTAGGAATATGAGAGATTGCACCAACGTCTGTAACTCTATAGTTAGCTGATCGATCTATTACACATCCTAAAGGAGTTGTAGAAGATGTTCTGGTTAAGGTTGATAAAATTATCTTTCCTGTAGACTTTATCATTTTAGATATGGAAGAAGATAAAGAAATACCTATCATTTTAGGAAGACCATTCCTAGCTACAGGAAGAGCCATGATAGATGTTCAAAAAGGAGAGTTGACTATGAGAGTAAATGATCAGGAAGTAACCTTTAATATCTCAAAGTCAATGAAATATCCTTCAATAGAAAAAGATGTTGAAGGTTTTAGAATGGATATATGTGATTATTTGAGAAAAGAATATTTCTAAGAAAAAATTGAAGAAAAAGAAGATATTAAAAAAGATAATTATGATGAAATTGATAACAAAGAAGCTGATTTTATTCAGGAACAATGTGAAATGCTCGATTCAACAGCACCAGAGAACGAAATCTTAATTCCATATGTTGTAAAACCCCCTGAACTTGAATTAAAGACCCTTCCAAATCATTTGAAGTATGTGTTTTCAGGAGAGTTTTCAACATTACCTGTAATTGTATCCTCAGACTTAAATGAAATTCAAAAACAAAGATTAATGGATACATTAAAAAAGTACCAAAAAGCTTTTGGTTGGACTCTAGCTGATATAAAGGGAATTAGTCCTTCAATTTGTATGCACAAAAATTTATTAAATGATGAACGTAAACTAAGAATTGATCCACAGAGGAGACTGAACCCTATTATGAAAGAAGTAGTGAAAAAGAGATATTAAAATGGTTAGATGTTGGAATTATATATCCTATTTCGGATAATACATGGGTTAGCCCAATTCATTATGTTCTTAAGAAAGGAGGAGTGACTGTTGAGGCAAATGAGAGTAATGAATTAATACCTATCAGGCAAGTTACTGGATGGCGTATTTGTATCGACTATAGAAAATTAAATGCTGCCACCAGAAAAGATCATTTTCCTCTTCCTTTTCTTAACCAAATGTTGGATAGGCTTGCTGGACACAAGTACTACTGCTTTCTGGATGGATATACCGGTTATCACCAAATTCCTATTGCTCCTGAGGATCAAGAGAAAACTATATTTACTAGTCCTTATGGAACTTTTTCTTTTCGAAGGATGCCTTTCAGATTATGTAATGCACCTGCGACATTCCAGAGATGTATGATGTCTATATTTAGTAAGTTAATTGATGGAGGAATAGAAGTATTTATGGATGATTTCTCTGTATTTGGAACATCATTTGACACATGCTTAAATCACCTTTAAAAAGTTTTGGAGCTATGCGAAAGAACTAATTTAGTTCTAAATTGGGAGAAATGTCAATTTATGGTTGCAGGAGGAATTGTATTAGGGCATAAAATTTTAGAAAATGGCATGGAAGTAGACCCTATAAAAATTCAAGTTATAGCTAAACTACCACCTCCTACTATAGTGAGAGGGGTAAGAAGTTTTCTTGGACATGCTAGTTTTACAGGCGTTATATTAAAGATTTTTCAAAAGTTACTAAACCTCTATACCAACTTTTAGAAAAGGATAAGAAATTTGAATTTACTGAAGACTGCTTGAATTCCTTTGAGTTATTAAAAGAAAAACTAATCACGGCACCTATAATAGTTTTACCTGACTGGGAAAAACTATTTGAATTAATGTGTGATGCTAGTGATTATGCTATTGGAGCTATTATTGGATAAAGATATGATAAAATTTTTAAAGTTATATACTAGACTAGTAGAACTCTTAACGATATTCAAATCAACTATACAATTGCTCAAAAAGAGTTACTAGTTATTGTGTATGCTTTCGACAAATTCAGATCTTATTTAATTGGGACTAAATGTGTTGTGCATACTGATCACTCAGCTATTAAATATCTAATGCAAAAGAAGGATACTAAACCAAGATTAATCAGATGGGTACTTTTGATGCAAAAATTTGATTTTGTGGTAATTGATAGAAAGGGAACTGACAATCAAATTGTTAATCATTTGTCAAGACTAGAATATTATGAATTATCTGACACCAAAAATGAAATTACAGAGAGTTTCCCTGATGAACAAATTTATAATATTAATGAATGGAAAATACCTTGGTATGCTGATATAGTTAATTATATAGTAAGTTATATTTTTTCACCTATGCTAACACTATAATAACAAAAAAAATTCATTCATGATGCAAAAGCATATTTTTGGGATGAACCATATTTATATAAGCAATGTAACAATCTTATTATTAGGAGATGTGTGCCTTATGAAGAAACTGAACTAATTATTCAAAAATGTCATGATTATGAATTTGGAGGACATTTTGGTGTTGACAAAACTGTACATAAAATTTTGCAAGCTAGATTTTATTGGCCTACTCTCTTTAGAGATGTTTACAGATATATCAAAACTTGTGATAGATGCCAATGAGTAGGTAATATATCTAGAAGAAATGAAATGCCTTTGAATTTCATGTTAGAAGTTGAGAATTTTGATGTTTTGGGATTAGATTTCATGGGACCATTTATTCCTTCATTTGGGAACTTATATATTTTGATTGTAGTTGATTATGTATCAAAGTGGATTAAACGCAGGCTTTACCTCATTGTGATGCTAAAAGTGTTTCAAGATTTTTAATGAAAAATATTTTCACGAGATACGGTATGCTGAGAGTGATTATCATTGACGGAGGATCTTATTTTAGGAATAAATATATTCAGAGATTGGTAGAAAATTTTAATATTATTCTTAGAATCTCTACTGCTTATCATCATCAGACCAGTGGATTAGCTGAAGTTTCTAATCGAGAGATTAAACGAATTCTAGAAAAGGCTGTAAATCCTAGTAGACTAGATTAGTCTGTGAGATTGGATACTGCATTATGGGCATACAGAACTGCTTATAAAACTCCTTTTGGAATAACTCCTTACAGACTCATTTTTGGAAAGACTTATCACTTACCAGTATAACTAGAGCATAAAGCATATTGGGCGATTAAAGAATTCAGTTATAATTTGAAAAATGCTGTGAGAAGAGATTGTTACAAATGAATGAATTGGAAGAACTAAGAAATGAAACTTATGATAACGAAAAAATCTTTAAGGAAAAACTGAAGTTAAGGCATGATCAGAAGGTTAACCAGAAGAACTTTGAACCAGGACAAGAAGTTTTGCTTTATAATACAAGGCTGAAGTTATTTCCTAGGAAATTGAAGTCTCCTTGGTTTGGACCCTTTATTGTGACTCAGTTTTATACTTATGAAGCTGTTGAAATTGAAGATCCAAAGACTGGAAATAGATTTAAAGTAAATGGATATAGATTAAAATCATATTTTGCGGGTAAAAGACCAAATTTTAAAGAGGTTTTAATGCTCAGTCAACCTGAATAACACCAGAATAGGTCGGGCTGACGACGTTAAACCAAGCGCTTTATGGGAGGCAACTCATAATTATCTTTATTTGTTGTGTGTTTGTTTGAATTTATCTTTTGTTTGTTGTAGTATTGAATTCTACTACTCGTATTTACCCTTTGATCATCAAGGAATTTTGAACCGTAGAGAAAATTTGGAACGTATTTAGACCACGGCGTTTTTGTGCAAAATTTGCCTTGGGCGCCAATGTCGTGCTTGACGCCGCCAACGATAGGTTTTTTCCCGAGATCCCTGACAATTAATTGCACAAAGCTCACCGATGGCGCCAACGAGGCTACCGACAATGAGATCAGCGAGTAGACAGTTTTTTGAGTTTAAAATGGCAGTTTTTAGCAGTTTTAGGCAATTTCTTTCCCTATACACTTCTATAGATGGTTCCAAAACTCTCCATTTCTCAAAAATGAATGGAAAATCCTTTGAATTCTTCTCTAATGGCTTCCAATTCAGTAGATTACCCTAGGTTTCGAGTGCTCAAACGGAGAAAGTTCGTCAGTGTCGAGGCACAACGACTCTTCAACAAGGTGTTGTCAAAGAGGAGGCTAATTAAAGAAAGAGGTTTTGTGAGTCGAGGTTTAAGAAATCCTTCGACTGCGATTGAAGAAATGATTGTACGGCGATGGTGGGAAGTATTTTGCTACACTACTTCTGTAGTAGTCGTTCCCATGGTGAAGGAGTTTTACGCCAATTTGCATGGAATCAACCAAGGAAGCGTCTATGTGCGAGGTAGATGGATAACATTTAATTCTCGACGTATTAATGAGTTGTATATGCTTGAGAACATTCCTGTCTTCCATTATTCTAATTTCGTCCCAACAAGAAATCTGATGAATAAAATCTACCAATATTTGACGGAGAAAACTAAAGACTGGAAGTTAGAGAAAACGGGTACGTCAGTTTTTCTACTACACTTTTAAATCCTGTATCCAAACATTGGCACATTTTCATTTCTGCGAAGTTACTACCGACGATGAAAATCGGTAAAGTTACTAAAGAAAGTGTTATATTGAATTGTTGCATTCAAATGGGATGGCCAATTGATATTGGATCAATAATTGTGAAGTCTGTTATGGGATCGTTCAAGGATCATCTCAAAGGCATGGACATCCTTCAACAATTTTCTCATTATGCAGTCTGTTTCAAGTTTCATACGAGATTTGGGAAAAGGTACTGCTACCTTGGAAACCTTTAGACCCAACCAGAATGTTCCCAGCAAATGAAGAGGAGAATGAGATGGGCGTTATTAGGATCAATCATCACAGAACTCAATTCCTATTCAACCTCTAGTAGCAGACAAGACGATGACGATCTTGCAAAAAATCAAGAAAGTGGAGAAAGAGGTAAAAAATTTAACGAGTACAATTAACAATATCTTTGATTTCTTTGATCACCTTGATTGGAGGATGAAAGAACATTTTGATCATACTGGACATTTCGAAGGAAGTTTGATATGATTAATGAGAAGGATGGGGTGGATAGAGGAAGATTCAACTAAAGAATTCCCATTCCGACTCTTCTATAACCTGTATGTACATGTTCAAGCGATGAGTGATATCAGAGGAGAAATTAGCACTGAATCAGAGTAGTAGTAGAATTGCTTTGCTTTTTATGTTTCTTTATGTTGGACTTGATTTGAACTATATTTGTGTGTTTGCTTTCTATGTTTGCTTTTTGATCTCAGTAAAGTTGATATTATGTTTAAAATGTTTGTTTTCAGCGTTTAGAGTGTTGTGGCTTGGATTGCGATGCTGATTTGATAAATTTAGGTTGATAAAATACCTACTTATGTGTGTTATGTAATGTGTATTGTAACGCTAGGATTTTATATATAATTGTGATCTTTTGTGTTGTGAATGTTCATTTGTGTTAAGACATCACTTATTCACCTAAAATTTATGTTTAAAATGATTGAACGGATGTAGATGAGGCTTGAAATTGATCAAAATCGCAAAAATTTGAAAAATAATCAAAATTTAAGAATCTCGATGACGGTGCGCTCGAGGCCGCCGACGGCGTATTTTTTCTTAGACTATGGAAATTTAATCCTATTGAGCTAGCCGACAGCACGAACGACCCAGCCAACAGTGAGATACCAAAAATTACCTTTTAACCACGATTTTGACCAGGCAACCACCACTATTCATCGTCTTCTTCCCTGATTTACCAAAAATTTTGACCTAGGGCTTGAAAGATCTTGGATTTGGGGTGATTTCAATGCATTTTGACACCGGATTTGATCATCACTTGGTAAGAGCTTCCCTCCTATGTAAAAATTTTTTATTTTCACCATGAATTTCTTCCACATTTAGGAATTCCGAGAAAATTGAAAATGTGGAGAAAAGACTTAGAAGAAATTCATGGAACTTAATTTAGAACTCTTAAAGTTACCTTTGGAAGCCATTTTATCATTATTTTGGAGTTTAATTTAGAATTTTGTAAATTTTATAGATCGAAAATGGCTCCACGACAAAAGAGGCGACATGAGTTTGATGAGGCTCGATTTATTAATGCAAAGGCCCAATCAAGGTACACTTCAATCTTCCAAGGAAAGAAGTGTATTCAAGATCGAGTTTTTGATAATCTTGGAGGAGAAGTAGAGCGAGTTTTCAGAGAAAGAAATTGGGAGAACTTTTGCTACTCTACGAACGAAGTTGTTGTAGAAGTTGTAAAAGAGTTATATTCCAATCTGACTCAGCTTGAAGACGAGCCTGTCAAAGTAAGAGGTTTTTCTGTCGATTTTAATGCTGTCTGCATTAATTCCTTTTACAAACTTCACAATTTTTACTCTTGTGAGTATGAAACATTTGGAACTATGGAAGGTCCGTTAGACGATGTCATTGACTTACTCATTGATTGGAAAGGGACATGAAAACTTAAACAGCTAGAACGAATAAACTTCCCTCTTTCCATGATGAATGCCACAACTAAAGCATGACATTATTTCATTTTTTCTACTTTGCTACGTACCTACCATCATCGTGAAGTATCAAGAGATAGAGCAGTTCTGAATTTCTATATTCAGAACAATAGAAGTATAAATGTGGTTAATATTATTTATAAGAATATTTTGGTCACGGGAAAGAGTGAATCAATTGGAGGATTATGACATCCTGGCCTCATTTATGCACTTTGTCAATTATCTGGAGTAAAAGCTAGAGATAATGAAGAATGGGTGTACCCTGTGAAACCTATTAGTAAAGCTAATTTGAATACTTATGAATCCCATGAGGAATGGAGATCTGGGAGTAAGAGTAAATCACTTTCTACCAGTAGAGATATGCCCTCTACTAGTTATGACTCTCCGGCATCTACCTCCCCTACTCTTTATGATTTGATGAATGCGATGACCCTGCAGTGGAAAAAATTTGAAAAGTTAGATGAAAGACTTAAAAGAATAGATCAAAGGATTGAAGGATTAGAGCGAAGATACGATCATGATAGTGAGTATCTTCAGCAGCACTCTGATTTCGAGATTACTTATTATGATGCTCAGGCTAGACACTACAGAGGAGAGCCTGATGTTACCTTTCCTGAATGCCCCCGATATACTCATTATCAACCCAATCCACCCACTGACCTGGGAGATGAAGACTTAGTATGGGATTTTGATGTCTGATCTTGAAATTTGTGATGTGATGTATGTGTGTTTCGTTGTAGTACTTTTATTCTATTGTTTATATTTTGAATATTGTATTATTTTCTGAGATATGTATTTTGTTTGTAGTTTTTATTTCATTTCTGGATGAATTGTAATGCATAGATTGTAATTGTAATTTTGAACTTTAAGTTAAAAATAGTAGATTGTGTTACTGTGTTGTGAAATACAAATGTTACTTGGTATTGTACTGTGTAGTGAAATAGTTGTTTTTAAATGTTTTGTTTTACATACTTATTTCAAAATTTCATTACCCCAACAAATTTTCTAATCTGTTATATGTGTAGAAAAGTTCCTAATATTACAGGCCAGTTGAAGTTAAAAATTTTTCATGAAGAACCTGCAAAATTTCAGAAAGACAAAAATGCCTAAAGTGTAAAGTTATGGTTTATATGTAGAATTTTTCATTCCACCCGTATTATTTCTATTTATTGAAAACTTTAAGTTTGGGGGGTAGAAAAATATTGACTGTTACGAGTTCTCAATAAAAATATTTTCAAAATTTATAAATATCATTCTTGTGATAAAATTTGATTCAGTTAAATATATTTTGATTTTATTTAAATATTGTAGAAGATTCAAGGAAATATTTTTGGTAATGAAAATTAATTTTGTAGGTTAAGATATTTAGTATAAGGGGATAAGACTATAGTTAACTATTTAAAGTAAAGAAAACTATATTTTTAAATGTTAAGAATCTTAGGAATTTAGTTGAGAAAGAAAAGATTGGGGCTCAATGATGTAAAAACTATGAATTACATAAAAGGTAAAGAAATGCTTTAAGTTTCAAATTTAGGAAAAGAAGAGTGGAGTTCAAAATTATTAACAGGCTATCCAGATATACTAATCCTCACTTGAAAAAGAAAAAGAAAAAAAATAAACAAAGGATTTAAAAGCAATCCAAAAAGAAAAGAAAAGAAAAATAAGTGAGGAAAAACTTGAGGAAATGCCTTATCAAAAATTGGCTTCACTTGGATTAACCTAAAGGGAAAACTAAATACATTTTTGAACTTATATTGATGAAGTAGTATTTTTACTAGTAGTGTTCTCATGAATTTCCTATCTTATGAATATTCTAAGTGAATTGATATTGCAACATATAGTTATTCTTGAAATGAATAGAAGACTAAAACTCTTAGACTTGATGACTAGATAGCCTTAATTCTACATAGTTAATCTAATTACTTGAAAATCATTCTAAGAAATCTTACTATGATATTTATTTAAATCAAAATTATAGTATTTCTAAATCAGAACTTTACAACAATGAATAATAACTTTTAAGTAGTACTAAAAATTACTTGAGGACAAGTAATAGTTAAGTTTGGGGGATTTTAAACGACTGAAAATATGTTAAGAATTTCATGCCTATTTTATATTGATTTTGATGATATTGCACTTTAAAGAAAGGTATTTTTGATGTTTTGTTGCAGATATGGAAATTTATGGGCATTGGAGTGAAAAAATACAAAAGGAGTAAATTTGGGGAAAAAAGGACCAAAATATGAAGATTTGATCTAGGGCGCCGACGACGAGCTCGAAGGCGCTAACGGTGGATTTTTCCCGAGAGTTCATAAATATATTACAAGGGAGGTCGACGAAGGCGAGATCGAGGCCGCCGTCAGCGGGCCTTAAGAGAGAGAGTTCAAAGATAAGTATTCTAGAAGCCCGCCGACAGCGAGATTGAGGCCGCCAACGACGAGAAAGTCGGTTCTCTCATAAGGTGCATTGAATGTGGATGGTTTTTGAAAGGATGCTTGGGTAACTCTTGAAAGCTCTTCGATTACTTTAATAGAAACACATGGAGGCTGAAGAAAGTGTCCACCACGTGTCCATCGACAGTCTAAAGAGTTTAGTAGTGTGTTAAAGTGTTTTCATTTTGTTGGTGGTTCCACTAGAGTTTTAGAAAGTGAGTCTATTTAGTGTTACTTGTGAGGAATTCTTCGAGAGATTGTAAGAGTGGAAGGAAAGTGAGAGATTTCTTCCTCCTTGCCGATTCGAAGGAGAATCCAGTGCTGTAAAGAAAGGAAGATATTCAGAGGAACTTCAAGGAGTTTGGTTGGGGAGGAAATCGAGATAAGTTGTATTTACTTATTTTATTTTGTATAACATCACTTTATATATGAAATCCATGTTTAGTCGTATCTTCTCCATGAAATTTGAGTAGTTTCTCTGTCTTTCTCCTTATTCTGAGAGTTTTGTTAAATGGTAATTTGAATTAGTTGTACCATGATAATGGTAAAGAAGTTGTGATAATCTTTACACTTCAAACTTAATTTACTTTCAATCTGACCAATTGATTAGTTAAAATATGTTGAGTTTAACAACTAAAGTGAGATTACATCTGAGATTCGGGAAGGTCAAATTCCTTTAAAGTAGGGTGCAAATAAATAGGGAAATATTAATTATCGGGCGTAGAATTGGAGATTTTAGAGTGACAGACTAAAATCCTTAATTCGGTCCTATCGTTTGGGTGCTGAAGTGTAGATGTGAGCTCTCAGGCGAGGGGAACGTGGGAGCTCCAAAGTGAGTGCCGGTATCCTCCCAGCCTAGCCGCAGATTCAGTAACCAAGCATAGGATTACTCAATATTATTTATACCTGGACCAAAGGGTAAAGAATAGGTATGCTCCTATTTGGCACAACACAATTTTAAACTAATTCTAATTATCCATTCACTTAAATTTCTTAACAAAGGAGAAGGATGCTTGCTTAAATATTAAACCTCACTTTATTAGTAGAAGTAGTTAATTGTTAGTAGAATTAGTTTGTTAAAATTGCATCTTATTTACGATTTCTTATTAGTGGCAGATAGGCAATTCGATTTACAAGTTGTGATTATGTATTGGTTTCTATAGTACTGGTCTGTAGCCTCTAAAGTATCCATGTGGGATTGATATCCAGAACTCCACTAGAGCTCTGTATTACTTGAGCGATATGTATATTTGCGTTGATAAAGGTAACTCTGATATTATTGAATATATTATACACTTGTTACAATATTAAGATTAAGCGAAGTACTGGGAGACCAGATCAGCAGGACCTCCATAAGAGTTTGCTAAAGTGCCAAGACCTGACCAATTGTCAAACCAAAAGGAGCAGTTACCTTTTCCAGTGTCCCAAAAAATAAAATCCTCAGTAGCCTTAGCTACATTAAGCATATTGCGCCAAATATAGGAATCAGTGCCCTTAGAAGTGATAGCCATAGGATGAAAATTACCACAATACTTAGAATACATAAAAGAAGCCCATAAAGAATTATTTTGATGAAATCTAAACCATAATTTCATGTAATTAATGTGAATAGAATCAGAAAGACTACGAAAACCTATGCCACCTTTATCAGTAGGCTTACAAAGTTTAGACTAACTCATCGAATGTAATTTAGAATGGTGTCGTCCCTCCCAAAGAAACTTATTAAAAAGACATTCAATCTTTTTAATAATAGTCAAAGGCATATTCATAACTTGAAGAAAATATAAAGGAAGTGAAGAAAGAGTTCTCTTGATTAAGGTTACTCTACCACCAAAAGAAAGAAAACAGTTTTCCCACGCACAAATATTATTCCGGATTTTATCAAACAGGGAAGAAAAAAGAGTAGAACGATTTCTACCCTTACTCAGATTAAAGCCCAGATAATGCAAAGGAAGCATGGCTAAATTACAACCAGTATAATCAGAAATCCAGTGCATTTTAGAAACGAAAATCTTCTTAGAGCAATAAAAGAAACATTTGGAAATGTTAAAACATAAACCAGAGATGCTTTGGAACATCAAAAGCAAATTCCAAACACTCGTAATAGCAGGCTTGCAAGCATTAGTGAAAATAATCAAATCATCAGCAAAGCACAGATGATTAACATTAAAATACCCTTTACGAAAATAATGAAGAGAAGGAGAAAATATACAAAGACCATTTAAACATCTCGATAAGTAATCAAAAGCAATGCTAAAAATATATGGTGATAAAGGATCACCTTGCTTAATCCCTCTAGCAGAACTGAAAAAACCATGCTTATTTCCATTAATAATCAAAGAATAATAATTACCAGTTAGAATACGATAAACCAAATTACAGAAAGCACCATTAAAACTAATAGCTTTAAAAACATCCATAATGAAATCCCAGCGCATAGTATCTAAAGCTTTTTGAATATCCATCTTAAAAATAATATTACCACCTCTGTTAGGCTTATCAATATCTAATAATAGCTCTTGCATAAGAAGAGCATTATCACAAATATTCATGCCTTTCAAAAAAGCAGATTGATTGGAACAAATAATAGAATCAAGCATAGGTTGTAAGCGATTAACCACAATTTTTGAAATAATCTTAGAAATCACAGTATTAAGGCTAATAGGCCTAAAAGCATCCCAATAAGAAGCATTATGCTTTTTAGGAATGAGAACAATATTAGAAGATTTGAAAATTTTAGGTAAATTTTTACCACAAAAAAGTCTTGTATTGTTTTACAAACTTCAGGATGAATAACATCCCAACCATGCTTGTAAAACTCCACATTAAAACCATCAAGACCAGCGGCTTTACCAGTATCCATTGAATCAATAATCTGCTTAATCTCACTTTAGCTGGGAATACAAGTAAACAAAGAATTATTAATAACAGAAAGGCCATGATAAATATCAGTATTAATATGATAGAGATTTCCATCTAGCTCATTAAAGAAATTATCGAAAAAAGAAACACCATCATTTGCAATATCAGCTTGATTAGTAAGGATACTCCCATCATGCTTAATGATTCTAGTAATCCAATTAAGCTGAAGTTTATTTTTGAGGCAAGCATGAAAAAACTTAGTGTTTCTGTCCCCATTCAAGAAATTATTCTGAGAAACTTTTTAAGCATAAAAAATCTCCTCCATATTAATAGCATCCATAAACTTTTGTTGACCCTAAAGAAGAATATTATTATCATGATCATTAGTAGCATAATCATTTTCAAGAACCTTAACAGTGGCTTCCAGATTCTCAATATTACGATGAATATTCCCAAAAGTTTCCCAATTCCAATGTTTCAGAATTTTAGCAAACTTTATATCCAACATCCATAAACGATAGCGCGCAGATCCCGAAGGCTCAATCTTCCAATTATCTTTAAACAGTTGTTGATAAGTAGGATGAAGAAGCCACATGCTAAAAAGCTTAAACCGATACTTAGAAACAAAGTTAAATATTTGAACAGTAAGCAGAATAGGAGCATGATCAGATGCAGTAAAAGATAGATGCTGAACATTATGTAAAGAAAAGAGATGAAGCCAAGCAGAATTAGCCACAAATCTATCAAGTCTTTCAAAGACTTTCCCCCGATTCCACGTAAAAGGGCTTCCATTAAACCCTAAATCAGAAAGCCCCAAATCAAAAAGCAAATCATAAAAATAATGCATGGATTTAAGTTAAATCCAGACAAATATATATATATATATATATATATATATATATATATATATATATATATATATATATATATATATTATTAAATACAGCGCTCAATTAGATCAAATTTATTCATCTCCTCTCAGATGTAAATTCAAATTTACTAAATCAGATCGCAAGAAGGATTTAAGAATTTACTCTATCCTCACTCTCGTCATTGCTCTCGCTCATCACATCTGTCATAAATCTCAATTTACTTGATTTCAGAAATTCTATTTAACAATCTAACCTGCAACCAAACACCAACATAGTGGGATAAAGGTTCGTTATTGTTGTACGTGTTAGATATGTAAATTTATAGGAATTGAGTGCTATGTATTTAAATAGAAAGTTTTAGACCTGAAATAAGAAGATGCATAAGAATTGTGTGCTATATATCTAATTTTCCCTCAACAACCAAGTGTTCAACAGGGAAATACCTAAGATTGACGCCTTAAGCATGCATAAATCACACAAATAAATGAAAACATAGAAAAATTAAACAAAAATTCTAATTTTCCTAAATCGTATAAACTGAAAATGGAAAAAAAAAAAAAAACTAACATTTCAAATTACATAAAAATTTATATAAATGATTGAATTGAGATTACCTTCGATTTGATTGTAAGAATGAGAGAAATAGTGAGACATAGCGGAACTTCGAACTGAGAAGGCATGTGCAAGTTTTGGAGCACGAGTGGAGGGAGGAGGAATAATTGAGTAAATTTAATTTTTGATTTGATATATTAATACTTTTTGACAGCTTACATGCCTTACTAAAGATGTCCGTTATTAATAACTCAATAACCGACGGTTATAACCATTTGTTACTATGATATGTCCGTTCATTTTTAACCTAGAAAATCAATAATGTGGATTATCGACGACTTATGCCTATTGGTTTATTATTTACAATGAACCAACGGAAAAAGATCGTCGACTATTCATCACATACCGTCGAAAATGATTTTTACTATATTTATACGGCTTTCAAAGTTGAAAAGTCGTCGAAATTTAGACTTCCCATATGCTTTTAATAAACCATAAAAAATGAGCTTAATATTTATGATGCTGTAAAAGTCGTCGATTATTCTGCCAGTTATAGTTGTTTAACAATTATAAGATCAGTAGAATTGAATCACAAAAAATCTCAAATATAAGAAAATAAAAATAAAAAATGTGTGAGAAAAATTCATCCAAGAATAATGGAACAATCAAAATCGATGAGTAAATCTGGGAAGAAAACTTCAAAAGAATGGTAATAGCTCTAGGATGGAATGGTAAACATTAAAGCTCAACCAAAATATAAGCAGAAAAAACAAAGAACCAAGTGAAGTAGCAAGAAAATAGAAATAATAAAGAAAAAAAAGGCACGGAAATAGCGCACTAAAAATAAACAGAAAAGAGTAAAAGAAGAACAAAGGAAGAATTAGCGAATTGGTGAAAAAAACAACCAAAACTGAAAAAAGAAAGAAAAAAGGAAAAAATTACAAATTATAAAAAATCCTTGGAAAACATAGAGATCTGCTTTTTAAAACACCAATTTTCGCATTCATTTTGATAAGCTAATGAATATTTCTATCAATAACCTCTATGACACTAATAGACTAGTTGAAAATTCCACTCTTTTGTTCGGACAAATCCAAAAGGCAACAACTTGAATAGCTAGCAAGTACAATCTTTTATAAATTGTACAATTGCAACTATCCAAGTAATTAAAAAATTTAATGAAAATTAATAGGAACAAAGATGAAATTTCCATTAGGAACGCTTAATTTTCAACAAATAATGAGGGATAGTAGATTCAAAAAATAAAATTATGAGTTTCAAATTCATTAAAATAAAGAACACAAAAAGGTTAACATTAATACCGCTCGAAATAAGGATTTCATAAATAATAAGATCTTCCTCAAAAATTCTACGCAATGTCAAGTTAATAGAATACTTTTTGTACCGAATTAATCTATTCCAACGGCGAAGTGAAAATATTTCATTAATAAAAAATAAAATAATTTTTAATTTATTTCTTTTCATTCTATTTCTCTCAAGAAAGCCTGCTGAAGTTATTCAGACATATTCTTATTTTCAAACTCATTTATTAAGACATTGATTTTTTTTTCCTTTCAAGAAATTTAAATAATATGAACGCGCATTCTGTGTGAAGAGGCTTACTTTGATTCATTTGATTAATATAATTTGCAATTTATGCAGTAATTGACCGTTATCGCATGCTAATCACCAACAAATATCTGCTTCCTTCTTTCGGTTCTGCACAAACAAATTCTAAAGATGAGTTCCTACTACAAAGCTATATTTTCTCAACCGTGTTTCGATTTTAGTAAAGCTACAGGTTGAATCAATCGAAGCCGTCAATTTCGATGGATCGACAGCAAGCTGGCATGAGAGAGAATCTCCGGTTCCACATATCAAAATCTGAGAAGACCAACACGAGGGGCCGCGGGGTCGCTGACCTCTTTACCCCGTAACTTTGACCACCGCGTAACGACAAAGACAATTTTTTATTTATTTATTTATTATCGTTCTACGGTCAT
Source organism: Papilionanthe hookeriana x Papilionanthe teres (assembly GCA_022702705.1). Classification (NCBI taxonomy): domain Eukaryota; kingdom Viridiplantae; phylum Streptophyta; class Magnoliopsida; order Asparagales; family Orchidaceae; genus Papilionanthe; species Papilionanthe hookeriana x Papilionanthe teres. The sequence continues at coordinate 128,969,912 of CM040428.1, read as the reverse complement.
GACAAAAGTTGAATTTATTTGAAGCTTGGATTATTATTTCGACAGACGCGTTGATTTGTTTTAGGGGCAATTACATACCCATCATCCGAAATTTACTATTTACAAATTAATCACTATATCATTCAATTTTCAAATTCAGACTTAAATATCAAATTCATGATAAAATTTGTCTACATCAGAACGACCTACAGGAATCTCAAAGAGATTAAACGATTGGGAATGCAAAACTTCCCTCCAAGGTAAGCGATCAGCCGACAATTCAACGTCAAGCATGAGGAGCCGCATCTCTAAACCTAGGATACATCAAAACTCCAGAGATGGTTCTCCACTCGGTAGCTACAAGATTCGTCGAGGGTGAGGTATAAATCATCCCGACGGCGAGTCTAATCGGATGCCTAGCATAGGCAGCGAGAAGATCTGTCGTAGACGTTGCGAGATGGGAGGTCTAGCCAAGGCGACGAACTGACCAAGCAGACGAGAACAAGTCCTACAAGATTTAAGCTAAGTGCAAGTGAGGCATGACTCACCTGACAAAAACAATTTGATCCGTCGGTTAACCAACCGACTGAAGCAATATGTCTCGCAGAGCCAATCTATCAGACCTATCGACTAGGCGGACAAACATATTCAGACCAACTAATTACACTCTCTCGGCATAGGCGGATTCTAGATGACCGATACAATTGGTCACCCACCGACCGACAACACTCAGATAAACTCATAAGTCATTGTAAATCGTTATTCTCTGTCAATATTATGACAACCACTAATTCAAATTTTATGTATTAATTATATTAAAGACGGTTACCATAACCGTTCTCACCTTCCATAATTATACTGACAAGACTCCTTTAAATAGGTGGTCTCAAGAAGAATAAAGAGATGCTCTCTGACTTCTTCTGAAAAAATTACTGTGTGCTCGCTCTTTTCTCTTTCTCTTTCTCTTCCCCTTTCTATTGTCTCTTTTGATCCAGACTCTCACGGTGTCCTCACCAAAAGACAAGTTCAGATTCAACATCTTGAAAGACGGTGAAATGAGCGTGGAGCATGTCACAGACGAGAAGTGGAGTAGAATACAAACGAGAAACTTTCCAAAGAGAGATAATACACATATAGCCTAACAGAAATGCTGTGCAACCAGATATCCAAACATAGGTCCAAGGCCTTCAATCCCAAATGATCCTCATGATGGAGCAATTTGAGGTCCAACGGGAAGTTATCACCTAGAGGAATGACCATACGCCTCATTTAAAAGCGGAACCTCAAAATGGTCGTCCCCAAAAGAGCCCACCAGAGAACTCCCCTATTCCAGACGACTAGGTCAACAACTAACGGACAAATGTACATGGCGAGTCCCAACACATTGACACCATCGTATCTGCACAAGCAAATAGGCGATGGGAAGAGCATATGCGAGTGCCTATGCGACCACTTGAAAGAGAAGCTTTTGCTCGCCTAATCGAAGAGGTGATACCCCCGCTCAAGCTAAGAATACCTCGCCTGGATTCTTACGAAGGGAGGACTTATTAGATCTACCATGTAGCACAGTTCGAGTCATTAGTCAATTCACTCCAAATCGACAACCCCATAATGTGTTTTCTCTTCTTAACCACCCTGAAGTTGTTGGCCCTTCGGTGTTTGAACGGTCTGCACACTGAAACCGTCCCAAATTACTAAGAGTTAAAATAATCTTCGTTTCACTCTTATCAAACATAAAAAAGCTAAGGAAAGGCTCGAACACCCTACTCAACCACAAGCAAGAAGGAAATGAGAGCCTGGAGTCCTACATCGCCCGCTTCCATAATGATATGCTGAAAGTTAGATATCTAAAGCTTGATATAGCTGGAACAACTTTGAACCAAATAGTGTAAGGCAAGTGGCTTAGTTATAACGTAACCCTATTTAAGCCTGCCACTTTTGCAGAGTTATTGGAGATGGTGAACAAGCACATAATTGCCAAGGAAGACCTCCAGGTCTTTTTGAAGGATAAGGAGGAGTTATCCGATCATCTCCCAAAGAAGCAAAACTAACAAAGCAGATTGTATAAGGCAAAGGAAAATTAGTGCTTTGTTGGTCATTAAAACAACTCTCCATCTCGGGACTAACTGGAAATAATGGAGGGTTCTATGACTGGAAGTGATGGTTTAATCAAAGCTCGACCCAATATTATGAGAATCCACATGTTTACCAGGAAAAGCATGATTTGAAACCACTCAACAGGTAATTAGTCGAATCATTCGAAGCCATCTAGAATAAGGATTATTTTAAACAGGCCCCGCCACTAATGGCAATCCCGACCTTATGAGATCTAAAGATGTGTTGCCAGTACCATCGCGACCATGGTCACGACACAGAGGAATATTGCTACCTCTAAAACCTAATTGAGGAGCTCTTTAGCTCCATGAAGCTCAAAGGGTTTTTTGTGTTCAGTGCACGTACATAGTGGTAGGGTAAAGCTCTAACAAGAGAACCCTCAGATGCACTTGTTCGGGCATATGAGTTCTATGTCGAAGGGATAATCCCGACCACCTTCAGGGATGGACCCTGATCCTCTGGCTTGAAAGGATAATATTATAGAGAGGTGTGTTCCATAGTCCCTTATGAATGTAACCATTTACCAAATATTTTTATGGATGCAGATCTCCCACTGTAGGTGAACCCCTACAATGAGATAATCATTGTCACAACACTCATCACCAACTACTAAGTGGGCAATATTCTTGTTGATACATAGTGTTTAGTGAACCTCTTGTTCAAACTGGTGTTCGATAAGAACAAGCTGAAGGCCGACCGATTGATAGCATCAGCTGGCCCGTTGTTTAGATTCTTCGGGGAAAGGAAGCAGCCACTAGGCCTCATCGCTCTAGCCATCTCTTGGGGAGAACCAGGGAAGGAATACACTAGCATAAAGGATTTTTTCACGGTGGAATCTCCACCAACCTACGATGATGACTTCAGTCTACCACTTCTGAACAACTACCAGGCGGTGACTTTTATCCACCATGTAGTGATAAATTTTCTTGGGAATAGAGTGGTGATTATGGTTTTGAGGAACTTAGAGGAGACTAGTGATATACCTAAAATATATAGTGTTTTAAATACATTTTTATACCTATTTTTGATGATATTGTAGTTTAATGAATGATATTTTTTGTGTTTTTCTTGCAGGTATAATTAACATGAGTAACTATGATGAAGGAGCAATAAAGGATCAAATTTGGAGCAAAAATTGGAAGGTGTGAAAAATTGGCCTCTGGCGCTTAAGCGCCGCATAGACGCCACATTTAAAGTGATGAATTTTATTTGATTTTGGCGCAAATTTAATGGTGTTTTTGAAGCATCCTTTGTTTTAAACTTCACTAACTTCACATCAGCGTCAAAAATCATTTAAAATTTGAATGGATGGATGCATTCTTGATGGATACATTGAATCTGGACACATTTTGAAGAGACACCAAGACACATTTTGGAAAATTTTAAAAAGAGGACTTGAAGATCATAAATATGGTTATTATTGGAGGGTGTGATTAGTGTTAAGAGTCAAGTTTATGTTAGAGAGTTATTGAGAGCACACCTTTCCACTTCACCACTTTCATTATCAATTGTATATAGTATTTATTAAGAGTAGAATAGAGATTTGGAGTCAACAGAGTTGGGCGCCAACCTCTATTGTGTCTTGTAAGGGGAAATAAAAGTTTTAAAGGAACTTCAAGAGTCTTGTGGAGAGGATATTCAGATAAGTGTTTAACTTTATTTTACATTTGGTTTTAAAGTAATAATTGTTGTGTTTTACTATGATTTCTACTTTCAAATCAAGTTGTGATTGTGTTTTCTCAATGGATTCTGAGTAGTTTTCTTTATCTTTTTCCTTTTAAATGATGAAGTAATTAAATTATGGAAGGAAGTTGTGTGAAGTATATGATTTCAATGTTGGAAGAAGTTTTTATGATTCACTACCTTGCACTTCATTTACTTCTTGATTTGGACAATTAAGATGTTAAATTTTATTGACAGATTATGTATAATCCATTGCGGTATTGTCTCAATCAATAATTGGAAAGATTTACATGCAATTGTTTGGATGAGAATTGTAGTCCATATGGTTTGGTGCAAATAAATAGGAAGATATGATTATAATGGGGAGTAAAATTAGAGGACTTTAGAGTGACAGGCTAAATCCCCCTAATTTGGTTTGATGTGAAAATTTTTGTTAAGAGATGTTAGCCCCCAAGTGGAGGGAATTGAGGGAACTCTAGAGTAAGAGCTAGTATCTTCCCTGCCTAACCCATCTACAAGATTTCAAATAATCAAATTAACCAATGTTCTTTATAGAAACAAGTAAGGGTAAAAAATATAATTACTTCTATTTGGCACAACACATTTTAAATACTTCCACAACGAGATTCCATAATTATTACTAATTCATTGAAAGAGGAAAATGATCTTTTATTCTCATTAGCTTTTATACTATTTTATAGTTTTGTTAACTTTAGTTGTTTGCTTTTCTATTTATTCAGAAAATACGAAAAACAAATTTGAAAAACTTTATTTCTTAAAACATACTTTACAAAATCATTTTAAAATGTAAAAAAATATTTTTCTTATTTCTTTAATATTTTAGACATTTTCTTGTGGGTTCGATATCTCGGGGCTTAATAAAAAAGTCTTATATTACTTGATAGATGATACGTATACTTGCATAATATCCTATATTATAAATAATTAAAACATATCACTTATTTGCTTCAGAATCATGTTTTTGGCATCATCGCAAAGAAAGAGATAATATTATTGGAAAAAAATATAAAGCGAAAATCGTAAGCATAAATATTCGGGGATCAACTAGAAGCTACTATTTACAAGCGGTTTTGATCTTTGACCATGAACCACTCAATATAAAAATCCATAGGGAGAAGGGTCTTGATAACAGTTAGACCATCCTTTAGGTAACAATATCCAATGATGAACATAGTTAGATCTTCTTGTTCAGTGAACATTTTAATGCGAGATTTAAGGACTAGCTAATACAAACACTTTGGGAGCACCAAGAGGTGTTCTCTTGTACCGTAACAAAAATGCCCGACATTTTAATCGATGCAACATGCCACCAAGTCAACATTAGCCCATACTTGGCTGGTATAGTAGAAGATCCAGTTGATCACTAGAACTTTGGCCGAACCAATAGCAATAGAGGCGTAGAAGCCGTTGGACTCTGGCTACATCCGTGAAGTTCTGTACTCAACTTGGCTCTCAAACATTACGATGGTCAAGAAAGTTAACGAAAAGAGGCATATGTGCATCGACATCACCAACCCCAATGCAGCTTGCCCTAAGGCACCTATCCCTTACTGAAGATTGACACCTTGGTAGACGTAGTAGTCAGACACACATTAGCGAGTTTCCTTGACGTTAAATCCGACTACCACCAGGAAAAAATGCACTCGGGCGATGAAAAAAATGACATTTATTACTGCACAAGGCATATTTTATTTTAATGTAATGCCCTTCAGGCTTAAGAATGTCTAGGTGACCTATCAGCACCTCATGGATGTGATTATTTTCTAATCATAAAGGAAAGAATGTTGAGGTGTAAGTTGACCATGTTGTTGTTAAGATTAGGTCATTCTAACAACATATTTAATATCTAAAGGAGACCTTCAAAAAACTCAAAAAATCTAAAGTAAGATTAAACCCCTCCAAGTGCACGTTCAAGGCATAGACTAGCAAGTTCCTCAGCTTCTTGTTGACCTAAAAGATTGAAAGCTAATTCAGACAAAATACATGTAATACTAGACATGTCACACTACGAAGTACTAAAGAAATTCAAAGATAATAGGTTGAATTTTTAGGCTCATTTGTTTTATCCTAAGGTCAAGCAAAAAGTGCACGATGTTCTTCATGGTGATAAAGAAAAGTCAAAATTTAGAATGTACGACCAAAACTGAGGAGTGTTCAGAGAACTAAAAAATTCTTTAGTGTCACCCCCACTATTTTAGGGCATAAAATTGATAGAAGAGTTATCATTGTACCTCAGAGTTGGACGAGACTGCAAGCTCAGTTCTGGTCTGAAATGAACCAGGAAAAAAATTTCCAATCTACTACTTGAGCCATGTGCCTAATGGAACTGAAACCAAGCACCCAATTATGAAAAAGCTAATATTCTCTTTAATTATTTTTGCTCACAGGCTTCAACCACATTTTTAGATGCATCCGATCTAGGTCATCTCAGACCATTCATTGAAATATGTTCTTACAGAGCCAGAGCACTCTGGGCGATTGCGAAGGTAAGTGGTAGATGACATGGAAAAAATGTGCTACTTTTTATATAAATTTTATGTTCATTTTTAATGATATTATAATTAAATGGAAGGTATTTTATGAGTTATTTTGTTACGGGTGCAAGAAATGAAGTTTTAGAGAAAATGAAGAAAAAATAGTGCAATTTGGAGTCAAATGGAGCAAGGAAGAAAATTCTGAGCTAGCACATTTTGATATTTTTTCCTTATGTGTAATTATTTATACATTTATCACATGAGTTGGAATGAAATTTCACCTTAAGGAAATATTATTTTCATGTTTACCTTGTAAGTATAACAGTTAGAGCAGATTGGAGCTGAAACGGGGCGAAACGGGTGTAAATTGTGGCGCTACCAAGAGGGTGGTTGTCGGCACATTTAATATTTAATTTAAGTATATATATAATTTTAAATAGTTTGGAAAATAATATTTGATTTTTTAAAAATATGAAACCGAACTGATCTCATATCTTTAATAGTTTAAATAAACGAACCATACACCGCAAGCCATGCATATATCCCAAAGAATATACACATTAATTGATAGTGAGGTTCGGTATATAAACTAATAGATTTGTGACATTCGTTCTGGTATGCAAACCAATTTTATGTTAACTGATAAGTTCCTTTGTTTAATACAAAAGATTAGAAAGAGTTTATATTACCTGGGATCTAAAGTTCCTTATAAGGGCAATCCCCTATAGTTAATTACATCTTAAATGACGAGAGTCACTTAAGAAAACTCTTGATAAAGATCAATGGTTCTGCTCTCAAGAATTTCAAAGTTTAAAGTTTTTGACTTGAGGTTCCACTCTGCGCGCCGGACACTTAGCGTAATTTTAATTTTTTGTAACAAATATATAATATTCTTTAATTGCAGAGTTACCTTTAACGCAAGTATACATATCGCTCAAGTAATACAGGACTCTAGTGGAGTCTTAGATATCGATCCCACAGGGAATATTGTAGAGGCTATAGACTAGGATTATAGAAATCAATTCAAAATCACAACTAAATCGAAATTTCCTATTTGCCACTAATATGCAATCGACAATAATATGAAGTTTAAATTAAACTAGTTCTACTAACAGATAACTAATTCTACTAAAGTGAAATTCAAATATATTAGCAAGAATCTTTCTCCTTTGTTAAGATATTTAAGTGAATAGATAATTAGAATTAGTTTAAAAATGATGTTGTGCCAAATAAAAGCATACCTATTCTTTATCCTTTGGTCCAGGCATAAAGAACATTGACTAATCCTATGCTTGGTTACTGAATATGCGGCTAGGCCGGAAGGATACCAGCTCTCACTTCGGAGTTCCCACATTCCCCTCGCCTGAGGGCTAACAGCTACACTTTAGTACCCAAACGATAGGACCGAGTTGAGGATTTTAGCCTGTCACTCTAAAATCTCCAATTCTACACCCGATTAATATTATTTCCCTATTTATTTGCACCCTACTTCCAATGGCTTTGACCTCCCTGAAGCTCGGAGGTAATCTTTACTATAGTTGTTAAACTTAACATATTTTAACTATTCCATTGGACAAATTGAAAGTAAATTAAGATTTAAAGTAAAAGATTATCACAACTTCTTTAAACTTTTACGGCACACTAATTCTATTTACCATTTCACAAAAATATCAAAATAAGGAGAAAGACAGAAAAACTACTCAGATTTCATGGAGTGGATAAAATAAAACTTGGATTTCAAATATATAAGTAAATTTCTACAAACTAAAGTAAATAAACACAACTTATCCTAAATTCCTCCCCAAGCAAACTCCTCGAAGTTGCTTTAATTCTCTTCCTTCATTTACAGAATGCAGATTTCACTTTGAAATGACAATGAAGAAGAGATCTCTCACTTCCCTTCCACTCTTACAATCCTTCGAAGAATTCCTCACCAATATCTCTATCTGAACTCACTATTTAACACTCACAAATAATAACAATGGACACTAGTTGACTCTTTATTTGACACTAAGTGACTTTTAAAGGACTCCAGTAGGACACTTTTTCGACCTAAAATTATTCTTTTTAAAGTAGTTGAAGAATTTCCAAGGGTTTTCCAAGCATCCCTTTGAAAATCGTCCATATTTGATGTATTTCATGAAAGAACCGTCGATCCCACTGTCGGCAGTCTCGAGTTCTGCAGTCGGCGGCCTTCTAGAAACTTAGCCTTGGACCGGCCCCGCTTTCGACGGCCTCAATCTCCGCCGTCGTCAGCCTCCCTTGAAATATATTTTGAACTCTTAGGAAAATCATGCTGTCGGCGCAATCAACCTCTTCGTCAGCGCCTTAGGTCAAACTTTCATAATTTGGTCCTTTTTGCTCCAAATTTGCTCCTTTATGCATATTTTCGGTCCATTGTCCTTAAATCTTCATACCTACAGAAAAATACCAAAAATACCCTTTTTAAAGTGTAATATCATCAAAATCAGTATAAAATATGCATGAAAATCTTATTATTTTTTCCTTGGGTCAAAATTGCCTAAACTTAACTATTATTTGTCCTCAAGTAATCTTTAGTACTACGTAAAAGTTATGATTCATTGTAGTAAAGTTTTAACTCAGAAATACTATATTTTGATTTAAATAAATATCATAGCAAGAATTCTTAGAAAGATTTTCAAGTAATTAGATTAATTTTGCAGGTATAAGGCTATCTAGTCATCAAGTCTAAGAGTTCTAGTCTTCTATTCATTTCAAGAATGACTATAAGTTACAATGTCAATTCACTTAGAATATTCAAAAGATAGGAATTTTATGAGGATACTATTAGTAAAGAAACTAGTTATAAATATAAGTTCAGAAATATTTTTAGTTTTCCCTTTAGGTTAATCCAAGTGAAGCCAATTTTTGATAAGGCATCTCCTCAAGCTTCTTCTCATTTACTTTTTTACTACTTTTGGATTGCTCTTCAATCCTATATATTTTTGTTTTCTTTTCAGGGATCATTTTTCAATCCTTTTATTTTTCTTTCTTTTTCTTTTTCAAGTGAGGATTACTATATCTGGATAGCCTGTTAATAATTTTGAACTTCACTCTTCTTTTCCTAAATTTGAAACATTAAAACATTCTTTACCTTATATGTAATTCATAGTTTTTACATCATTGAATCCCAATCTTTTCTTTCTCAACTAAATTCCTAAGATTCTTAATATTTCAAAATATAGTTTTCTTTACTTTAAATAGTTAACTATATTCTTATCCTCTTAGACTAAATATCATAACCTACAAAATTAATTTTCATTACCAAAAATATTTCTTTGAATCATCTATAATATTTAGATAAAATGTAAATATAGTTATTTGAATTAAATTTTATCAAAAAAATCATATTATAATTTTTGAAAATTTGTTAATTGAGAACATTTAATAATTAATATTTTTCTCTCCCCCCCAAACTTAAACTTT